>JAOXYM010000013.1:13312371-13338778 GCA_028567055.1 Leptatherina wallacei
CCATCCATCCATCCATCCATCCATCCATCCATCCATCCATCCATCCATCCATCCATCCATCCATCCATCCATTTTCTCTTCCGCTTAGTCCTTTTCAGGGTCGCAGGGAAGCTGTTGCCTAGCCAAGCAGTTAGCAGGCGAGAGGCAGGTTACACCCCAGACAGGTCGCCAGTCCATCCTAGATTCCTAATGCAAAATTGCTTTCAATTTTTTTCATTCTCATTTATCTTTTCTTATTCATATTATCTAACTGCAATAAAAACTGCAACAGAAAGCTGGCTATTGTGGTACTTCACTAGGCACAACTCTCATAAAAAAACACTTATAACAAAATATTAGGTTAAGAGGTATAAAGCTGCCTAACCAAGTGTTCAGGAGAGAAAACAGCTTGAGTCAGTGATCAAAGATCATCATCCTTTGGTCTTCCTCCAGGTAGAAAATGTAATTCAGTTTTAAATTCTTGTTCTGTTCTGCTCCTGGTGAAGTTGTTTAAAACAGAACAGCCTCTACTGTAGGTCACACTCAACCATCTGATCCTTTTCTTTTGTCACAGTCTTCTTTTTTAAGAATCATCACCTCTTTCCTTTCCTTTCTGCTACCACAATCTGTGTCACTCTGATCAACTGGCATGAATATTCAGCAGTCTAACCTGTGGGTTCATGAATATTAATTAAGCCTAAATGAAGTGTGAACATCAGAGGTGTAGGTGGAGTCTACCGAACATCTAGTCCCTTTTTAAGTATAGTCTAATCATGTGTACTGAAAGACCACTTGGCTGACAACTTAACCACTAGGCTACAAATGTACTGTAATGCTTCCACTTTAAAAGGAGAAAAATGTAGGTAAGAGAGAGGGAGAAACAGACAGGAGAAGGATGACTAAGAGCAAGAAGGTAGACACAGAAAGAGGAATGAGGGTTTTTTTCCACCAAGAGAAGACAGGATGAGAGAAAAATGGGAAAGTTAAGGGATATATCATATAACTGAATGGATAGTCACAGGAGGAGTAAGGATGAATGTGCGGAGGGAAGTAGAGAGCCTGAAAAAAATGAGAGAGATGTAAAAGACAGAAAGTGAGAACATGCTCCTGAGGGGATTTCAGAAATCAGCAGGCAGTCTGTCCAGCTGCATACAAGAGGACTTATAGTCTTAAAGGCTGCTTGCTCTGCCTTTAGCATTAGCATGGCCATTGGGCTTATCTACAGTCAGGACACCAAGCATGACAAGACTGAAGGCTTTGGACACACCCTGATCCCATGCAGGACAGCTCACTTCGTCCTGCTGCTACTTCTCATGCAGAGTCAATAAAAAATGCTGCACAGTCTGACTGTGCCTTTGTCGCAGGGGGCATAGATCAGTGCACGCTGCCAGTCAGAAGTGATGACAAATGGAGTTCCTATGACTGAAAAGTGCAGATTAGGGAGCCTAATTTCTATGCTAATGACTGTGATGTATCTATGAACCCATTGTGTCAGAAATATATTACCAGTTTTGTTCTTTCTCCATGGCAGCTCACCAAAATATCATTATGAGTGGTCTAAATATGGATATCTATGAATGAATGCCATGGCTTGAACACAGCTATCGCATAGGTATGCACACACCAGTAAAGTACATTCATTTTCCATCTTCTTGCCTGACTGGCAGCGGATGCACAGGGGTTGGGTGAGACAGCGGGTCAGGGCAGGGGAACTCTGGGAAATTAATGACCCAAAGGAAGCTGGCATGAAGAAGAGAACATAAAGACATATTAGATTGAGTCATGGGACAGCATGAATGCCTGAGTGTGTTTTAGAGGGTCCTGCCAATAAGCATAAAACATATTATGCTCATTAAACTGCAAAGAACAGTGGTCATTCAGTTAGTGCAAGCAGAAGAATAGTGAGTGAGTGTGTGCTTTCAGGAAGCAGTGCTGGGGAGCCTCTCCTGCTTGCTCCTACCATTAGCCTCTGATTTACATGAGGAGCAGCGGCACTGTATCTAGCTCTGAGTTACGACTTCAATTACAGCAGCAGCAGGACACACAAGCACTTGTGCGCACACATAAAATGCATGCACGCACACATGTGCAGGTGCTTAGGAGAGAGGGGGGGGGGGGGGGACAACACAGAGAATCTCATTGTGTCTGCAGATTGGGCCGAACAAGGAAATGAAGCTGAGATTGGATTAGCTTGGACAGAAATATGTGCTTGTGTGAGCCCATAATAGAGGATGTGTGTATTTTTTTTTTTTTGTGAGAGAGAAAACACAAAGGGGAGGAACCTGACCTTGAATGTCTGAAACAGACAGGATTAATCAGAAGCCTTTTATGAAATTATTTTCCGTTTCGATGCATTCCTCCAAGTCTCTGTTTAAGACACGTTATGACCTTCTGTGATCCTGTGTGTACGCAGCTGACAAACAGACTCTAAGTGGACTTTGATTATTTGAATGTGCAAAGTATAAACTGTAGTCAGAGCAGTCAAATGGTGTGTTGAAGAGATGAATGCAACTCTACGCACACACTCCTGCCTCAGGTGAGCTTGGGGCAACCCCAAACTACACTCTTTTCAGGCCCCCCCTCCAAAAAAGAATCAAACCACAGAAAAGATGTACAACAAATTTTAAAACCCCAACTGTGTGCAAACATGCAGCTGTTAGATTTTTTATTATTCATACAAAAATGACAGTGGTGAAGACACTATTTGAAGAAAAATGTAAATATAATGGAGAGAATTATGAGGGAGAGGAGGGAAGTAGGGAATTATGAAATATTGAAAAAGCACAAGAGTGAAAAAGAAGCTGGGGGCGTGAGGAGGGGAACATGCAGCTAAGTGAGAGTGAAAGGGAAAGAAGGCATTAGAGACCTTATGGGTAGAGTGAGGACAAAATACGGAAAGACTGTATGGAGTGGCAGCAAGTATATAAGGTAATGGGCCAGGGCTTAATGAAGATAGACAGCTCCTATCCGTGCCCTGATAAGCTGGAATCTCCAATTACTGCAGTGGTGGAAACACTATCAATACAGGCTTAGTGGCAACTACATCAGTGGCATAAAAGAAGAGCACATCTGTTATTACATGGAAGGACATTGTCAACAAGAGCAGGATAAGATAGTGGGAGGATTTTATCCTGCAACTCAAAGCACAACCACAGGAGAGAAAGAAAGAGTATAAAAATAAGTTTAAAAAAAAGAAGGGGAAAAAAAGCATCTGTTCCTGCATCATGATGTTTGATCATGTGAGTGAAAGGTAGCCAGGAAAACGTGGTGTGAAAGCAGAGATGATGAAAAACTCTAAGTGGGACACCTCCCTCCATAATAACTATAATAATTCTCACTCAGCCAATAACCAGACGGTCTTAATATCCCGCTCCTCATGCCAGGCACACATGCACAAATGATGAAAAAAATGTATTGATCTCCCCAAATCATCATTAATCTAAACTGCAGTTCCATTAGGGAAGATTCCGCGTAATTAGTTTTTGCGTGTTTGCCGTGTGTGTATATGTGTGCGTGTTGGCACGTGTGTAGTTTGTGTTATGAGCAGACGATATTAGACTGTGTAGCCGGGACCAGGGCTTCCCCAGTGATCTGCCATGCTGAGCATGTGTTTGCCATTATTGCATTTCAGAAAGAAACAAAGAGAAAACTCAATCAGGTGAAATGTAATATTTCTTCCGATGTACGTGAAGCTGTATATTAACTGTTTATGTTGTGTGTTTGTGGATATCCTTTGCTGCAAGGGCCGATATCGAATCGTGTTCCATCATAAGATAATTACACTTTTGCTCTGGGAGGTTACCCCACAGTGTGCACGTGTAGAGCAAGTTTGAGTAAGAAAATGAGGTTTGAACTCCTGTGTGTGCGTAATGGTTTTCCACATGTAGCCTTTGGTGGATAATTCAAACTCAATTGCTGTACAGGGTCCCTCACAGTAAGTATAAATCTATTGTGTGTGCAGACATGGTGGTAAACTCTTCTGGCATGACCCATGGGACTTTGGCACAGGCAGCATGTTCCTAATGCAATTTGGAACAGGAGGTAGGCATATATTGACAAAACATTATGCTGACCAGCTGACTATGTGGGTTTAGTCCAGCTTTTATCTATATACAGTAACCCCCCCTCCCCTTGCTTATTTAAGATGCATAGATCTTGGATCTAAGGCTTCATTTTTTTCTCCTCTCTTTGCTTTTGAAGTTCTCCGATAATTAAATGAAAAGTGTCATTCTGCATTTGGAGACCGTCTCTGTGCATGCAGCTTTCCACAGAATACAAGATGGTGGCAGAAAGCTGAGAGAAGCAGTTTGGCCGTGGTGTTTCTGGGTGTCAGGGGCGATGTAGCCTTCTCCATGTATGCACAGTAAGCACATAAAAGCTCGCATCACACCGGTGAGGCAGCTCATACATATTGAGCAACTACCACTGTAAGCATGTTATAAAGTCTCTCAATTATGTATCTGGTCAGATGCTGTGTCTGCTCACAGTTCATTACACGCGTTTCCCTTTATTCCAACTTATTGAGAGAGCAACTGAAAATGCCTGCCACATTTAGCCAGGAGTGGTTCACATTTATGGTAACGGTGAGGGAAAAAAGCAGATCTGGAGGAGAGAACCGTCCTACATTTTGAAAAATGAGTCATCAGTCTAAATGGTGGTCTGACAACAGAATCAAGAAAAACAAAGAAGATGTGCAGGACTGAACTGGGCCTCGGTACCCGACGAGATAAAGGATTACTCAACACCACTTCCTTGTGAGATAGTGCCCATACACACAGAATGATTGCTCTGTTACGGTTACTGATTGGATTCCAGCCGGCAACTGATCACATCGTCACGGATACAGATGGCATTACCAAGGTAACTGATCACTTTGTCATGGAGACAGACACTGCTGGAGAGGACTTAGTCCTCTGCAAAAGTCTGCCTGCGTGAGTGTGTCTGTTCCTAAGATTTCTCTGGTTAGGGTTAAATACGGTAAGCTCCATATGATGTGTGTGTGTGTGTGTGGGGGGGGATTGGCCTGAATGAGCATTCAGGATGATAAGTCGATTTTCAAATAACTCCCGAAGGGCCTAGGGAAGCTGTGTGTTCTGCGTGAATGATTAAGGTCAGAGTGCAGCCACTGTCTTTGCAATCAGTCCTGCTTCTGAAAGTAGTGCAAGTCTGTTTACATCTCTTTGCATTCATGCATGCACCTGAATCAATAGCATCAAGGAATGAGAGACTACCTATTCAATAGATGTGACTCCTTGCCTCTGGCTCACTTTTAAAGTGTTATTGATCATCAGAGTCTGCCTCTGAACTCCGTACAGCATCTTTAACATCCACACCTATGGAGGCTTGCATGCATGCATTGCTCATGGTCACAAATATAACACAGCAAACCAACACTTTCAGATGTTGCTGGGTATTATTATAACAAGATGAAAACCTACATTTTATCCCACCCACACAACTCTCATGTTCCTCCTGCAAAATCCAACAAATCTGAGCCTCACTTGTACTGCAGGTACTATAATATTTTGCGGGACTGCTTTAAAAGCTTAAGAAAATTAAGATATAAATATTTTTTTGCTAATGACTGTTTGCCTGAGGCACCTGAATAAATGAAGTATTGTACTGTTGAGACACAGCAAGTTGAGCTAAATTGGGCAAACGTGAGTTTGCGTGTGTCTTTGTGTTCTTCCTCTAATTGGGCTCTGTCTGAATGTTTTTTTCTCTTTGTGTGTATGGCGAATAAAGGGCCAATGAGGGCAGTGTAGACAGTTTAATGCCTCCGCCGAGAAAAAAAGTTCAAGGACAGATTGCTCACTCTCTTTATCACTTTTCCTCATTTCTTCTGTCTTTCTCCCTTTCGCCTACTACTTTCACTCAGTTTTCTCTTCCTGTGGGATATTTAGCAATCCATTCACCCTGTTCCATTAGGAGACTCCACCCTGCCTTGCACACACAGACATACACAGACGCACAAACACAATCCAAAGACACTCCAATTAGTGGCTAAACCAGAGACTAAGCGCAATTAGAGCAAGCAGAAATCCTCTAAGCTCTGGTGGATTCTCCGTGTGTAAGTGTGTGTGTAACTCTGTGTGTAACTCTGTGTCTGACTCTGTGTTTATCCCCGTTTGCATGCTGGTCTTTGTCCGTTCCAATTAGGTGTGTATCCGCTTGGCAAGCATCCATGCAGGTTTACCTGGTTGTAGGACACTGATGCCGAGTAGGTTGGAGGTTCGGTTGGCCACTCTGGTCCAGCTGTTGTCATAGTTCCTCCTCCACAGGACAGCGGTGCACTGGTACTTTCCTGCCTCGCGACGCCCTGCGCGGGTGACTGACAGTCTGAAGTTTGTGTTGGAGTGGGAGCGATCCACCGTGGTGCGGGTACCCAACCCAAGCAGCTGCTCTCCCCACTGCAGCGTGCCTTCTCGGGTGAAAGTTACCAGGTCCTTGAAATCATTCTGATCCTCGACTTCAGCTCGAGTGCTGGAAGGCATGAAGCGCCAGGTGACGGACGTGGGGACTCGTGGGTTATGGCGGGGCTTGACCAAGCAAAGGAGGTCAAAAGACTCTCCGAAGGTTATTGATGGGGTTCGTGAAGAGGCCGACACCATGAAGGAGGACTCTATGTGTTAGGAGAGGAGAACAGAGGAGAGCAGGTTAGGATGACACATTGTCAAATGGTATTTTTATTCATTTTATTATTGCTGCTGAGTGCCTCTAATAGACCAAGACTAGCTTGGAAATGTAATTGAGTCTACTCTCTCATGAGGTAAAGATGCAGAATCTCTCCCAGGAAGGAGCAATCCTTTTAAGCATGGCTACTAAAAGAACAAAGCCTTTTACTGGAGCAAATACAGACAATAAAAACTGGAAGAACATTTACCTATAGGTACATCAGCTCTAAATCTTCAGAAGTATTTCCTTACATTGTTATGGCCCGAGGGTCTAAACACAGTTTTGTGTGTTTACTTGACTATGAGAGTGTGCTTTAAAATAAATGGTGATGCAACAAAGAAAACCCATGGGAGAGATTTCCTCTAACCGTCGACGTTCGATCTACGCCTAGCTGCTTGCCAAGTCTAAACTATCCTCATTAAGTTGGAAACATTCACCCAACTCGGTGTATTAGTGCCAAGATACACCTGCACTGAAAAAGCAAAGTAGAAAGATAGACAAGATAAGGGGAAGCTTCCTTCTCCAAGGCATTTTGACAATATGTCCCTGCTCCTCATGTTTTCAGGGACTGCAAATGATTAAATTTGAATATAAGATAGATGGTCGCACATTGGCAAAAAATTTGTGGAAGGTGGAATGGAGAAATGCTGATGATGCCTGAATTTTACCAGATCGGATCATTAGTTTACCAGAGTCTTTGCAGATTCCCCATTATGCTTTTGTCAACAGGGCCGTTGTTTTCTGTCTGTCCCTGACCCTGTTGCGTCCTCTAACAGCCATCATGCCAAGTGTCCTTCAGGGTGTGTAATCAATGGCATTCTGTCCAGACTTAGCCACTGCTGGGACAGCTGCCTGGGGCCATAATTCTCTAACAGACAATAACTCTCTCCTCTTGCTCTATCTCTCATCTCCTGGCACCATACATGCTCCCATCTATCTCCCTTACTGTCTGTGTATCTCCGTGACAGAAAAGAGGATTTCTTACAGATGCATTTTTCCTATACTACTCTTTAGCTGTTGTTTCGAATATTGGACATATGAGTACCTACTATACACCAGCTTGTATGTGTGTTTTTTGTATTTCCATTCACACACACACTCCACACTAGACACCTTGAGAGCCCCTTAAGCCAGTCAGCTGGAAAGAAGCCTCTCTTCTAAGCACCTTTGTCTTCACTGTGGCAACAAATACACAAGGGTTGTAGAGGACATCCCACTGCCATTCCCACCAGATCTTGTCAGCAATCAGCAGGAGTCCATAAAGGAGATGGCTATAAACTAAATGAAGGTACAGTGGCTATATATAATATGCTGAAGTACAGCCTGTAGACTGGTTCACTCACAGGGCAGGTCAATGTGAAACACGATCCGAGCTTTGATGGAAAACTGGAGTACTGAGTTCTGTGCAAGAAGAAAGGCACAAACTCCAGAAGTGAAAAATACTGTAATAAAAACTAGAGCTCTATTTGCATGGCAGGCCAATAAAACTGCAGCTGGAGGCTAAAGTGAGAAAAATGAGGGCCAAAATGAAACGCATTGACCGTCACACAACAGTGCACATTTAGAAAATCCTTTGATCAACAAGCATGGAGGAGAAGAGGAGGCGATATTGAGGAGTCTAACTGAAGAGAGATGAGCAGTTTGGACTTCTTTCCTCTGATTTGCATAATGCGTCTCTTGTTCCTCAAACTAATGTTTCTCTTGTTGCCCCAACTTGACAAATGGCCACTTAAAAACTGACATCTCTTCTCTGCAGCACTGCTGTGTGCTGCTGCAGGGAGCTAATCCGTTGGTTGTGTGTATGTGTGCCTGTACTGCACCCCGCGCGTTGGGCCTGCCAGCTCCTCACCGCTCCGCTCCAGTGGCTTCCTCAGCCTGAACGACGGATGTTCAGCTTAACTCAGCAGTGACAGAGGAGACCCACAGACTGTGAAACACACTGCTGCTGCATTTCCATTCTAATAATTCTGACTAATCCATATGAGTGTGTGTGTGTGGTTCTATCACGGGTGTCATGAAAGCACAGCTCTTGACATGAGGCAGGTGGTGTTAGAGTGTGTGTCTGTCATAATAGCTCTTTCCCTAAAGCGATGCATGAATAAACCATGGTATATTCTACTGTGTGCACTGCATGTCTTTCCTGAGCCATTCAGCAAATCACAAACTACAAGCCTCTTTTGGATTTGGTATTTAAGTGTGAAGCCACATGTCAGAATGTTTACATGCCTTACTGGCTTGAAGGTATTAGACTATTACGATGCCACATGAGTTAAATAACTTACCAACTGTTTTGACAGTTACAGTATTGGTGGCTGATTTATCCTCCATCTTCTCCCAGCTTAGCTCCGGCTCCGTGCCGGTCTGAAGCCACTCAGTTGCTGTGCAGCGGTACTGACCCTCATCTCCAGGTAAGGAGTTGTAAATGGAAAGAGAAAAGGTGTCAGCTCGCACTTTCTCAACTCGGATCTCCCCATAACTGGAGCGCTCTCTATAGGTGGGGCTGTGCCATACGGTGCCCTCCCGATCCACAGAGGCCACTTCCTGGCTCGCTTGCTTGTCTGTCCACTGCCAGACGACAGACACAGGGCCTGAAGTGGATAGGATCGAACAGGTCAACTGGATCCCATCACCCTCTTGGACCTCGGATGAGTTACTGAGTAATGACACGGTCATGTTGCTCTCTGAGTGGGAAGGAAGAAAAGGAAAAACAAGTCATTAAAAAAATGGGCATTATTCATGGTATTTAATGTTCCATAAATATTCAGGGAAGATTTTTTGGGACGTTTTTCAAATTTTTCAAAATAAGAAGTGAAATGTCATCTATAAAATCACTGATTAATTCAATGCTTTGTGGAAGCCCTATTTTCCCGCACTTTGAGCTTTAAGTCTTGAGGACATCTCTGGATCAAACTGGATAAAAGGCATCTTAAATGCCATCTTGAGTTGCTCTACAAGGGTTTAAGGCGAGGCTTTGGCTGTTTAATTCAGGGGCAAACTAAGACTTTAGAACTTGGATGTATGCACAGGGTAACAAATGTGCACATAAACTGTTCACCCTTGGCCTTTCTTTCTTAGAAATATATTTGATTTCTGGTCTCCCTGTTCCTAGTGCTAAGAGAATAATACTTAAGGTTTTATATCTTTCAGTTTAGAACGAATGCCAATACTTGAAATGATATTCTCTTAAAGATTTTCAATTAGTCTCTTACTATAAAAATGTCATTTGAGTCTTAAAAACAATCTGAAACACAAAATGTGTTCAACAAAGAATGACAATGAACCATTTCCTGTTTTAAACAAAGTTCATTGCCATGTGAGGACAGATGCCTGAATTTATAAGGCCCGCCAGAAATGTACCATAACATCCAGTGTTTTCACAGCCTAAAGTCAGAGCTTTTCAAAGCTATGCAGACACGCAATCGATATATACGTTCTTAAGTGCAGATAGCATGACGGCTCCCCTCAGCGAAGATGGGATAAAGAGACTACAATAAAACCTCTGAAGAAAGTGTTTGTGAGCACTGTGGGAATAACAAGTCATGCTACACTTGTGCTCATGTCTGTTTGGGAGTTTATCAGAGGGAGAGGGAGAGAGAAAACAAGGAGTGAGGCCAAAGTGAGCAGCTCCCAAAATGGAAAATCTATTTTATTGTTTTCAACCGGTAGAAATAAATCAGTCCATGTGAAAAACTGCCGTGCCAAGAATATGTTGGACTAAACTGCAGTCTCCCTCACTTCCCATTTCTCTAATGTGATCTATAATCTCTTGTCTAGTTGTGCTCATATTTACCAACATTTGGGACAAATTGATTAAATGGGAATATGTGCTCAGAATTATCAGTCCAATTCAGCAGGTGCCATTAAAAGTCCAAAGTTTGGGACCTAACCTTAATGATACCATCACTGCTACGCTCCCACTATAAATAGTCTGTTCTCAATTTATGAGAACAGACAAAGTCTGTTAAATGCTATGCTTAAACTCTGAGTAGGCTCTCTTTTGCATCTCATTGAAGTGGCCTCTGTCTGGTTCTCCAACCAAGACCCTCCTT
Source organism: Leptatherina wallacei (assembly GCA_028567055.1). Classification (NCBI taxonomy): domain Eukaryota; kingdom Metazoa; phylum Chordata; class Actinopteri; order Atheriniformes; family Atherinidae; genus Leptatherina; species Leptatherina wallacei. The sequence continues at coordinate 13,323,075 of JAOXYM010000013.1, forward strand.
TGGTAGGGTAGTAAATAACAGTTAAAAATTCATTCGAAATTATTGAGTCCATTGTGCTGCTGATAATGCTTAAAACTCAGGAAATGGTCATGTAATTACTGCAGAGGTCCTCATGGTGTTCCATGAACTGCATGGCTTGTTTTTTGGGTCCACATTTACACATCACAAAAGTCTTATTTGTCACAAAACAGAAAGCACAGGTGGTGTAAAGCAGATCCCAACCAACTGAATATGGGACAGACTACATTTCTGTGGGGGCACTGTGGGACACATTAGCACTGCCAAAAGTTAGTTTAAAATTCTGAAATGAAGTCTAGCTTATAAATTAACAGTTCTTCAGAAAGATAGATGCCAGTTCAACTGTAGCTACAGAATTTGCATTTATGTGAGCACAGTGCAAAAAAAAAAAAGGTAAAAAAGACTGGAGCAAGTCACAATCTGCTAACCTGTATGACTGGAAATACTGCAGTGCATATTGTGGTAATGCTGGTTATTTTGGCAACTGTTGCCTTTTCTGTCTGCCAATAATGGTTGGGTTTCAGCAGGAACGTTCTTCTTTGTGTAAAACTGAACTGTGAGGAACTTGGAGAATCGCTGTCAAATGGCCTCCTACAGTTGCAAGTAGTCTTATTTGTAACCACATTTCCTATTCTTTGGGTTAGTTTTTCTATATTCTGCTACAAAAAATGTACTAAGTTCAAGTTCTCCAAATTTTCAAAGATGGTGACGGGTTAACTTGCACTTGACCTATGTGTGCATAGTTTGATCCACACTAGTATTCCCTGTTTTTTTTTTTGTTTGTTTATTTTGTTTTGTTTTTTTGCTGCACAAACTCTAACAACTTATAATTGATTAATAATTAATACTTTGCTACTTTAATACTGCAATTTCCCAGTCTAGGATCAATAAAGTCTCTGATCTGATTTGATTACAAGCCAAAGAAAAGTGTATGCCCATGAGTGTTTACTTTTGGAAATGCTGCCAATCAAAATGTGGAACATCTTCTTCATTTTTTGAATATGACAAGGGATAAAATTACAAAGCAGTCTTGCAGAAATGGGAAAAACTGGTCATCTGTGGTATTAATGATAGCACATTTCCATTGTTTCCCTACAAAGATATGACAGCACCATCTTATTCGCTTGCAAACTTCTCTATATGGAATGTAGCCATCTGTTGTACTGTTTTATCTTCACTAACGAGTGAAAATGTTTGCCATTAAAATAGTTAATTCTGGGATCTAATACAAACACACAGGTCTACACCTCTCTAAACTATGTCCAGTAATACTCATTTGTCACAGATGGGCTCCATTCAAGTTCTAGATGCATCTCCCAGATAATCAAAACAGGCAGGATGCACCTGTCCACAGCAAAGGGTCTGAATAGACTCTTTATCCCTGCCGACATTTTGGCTTGTGCAGCAAGAAAAGCATGGGTGGGGAACATTTAATTAACAATGACTCTGTTTAATCAACTGTCTAATAAGACAATCTGCAAAAATTAAATATGAAACTTCGTCGTTTGAATAATTTGGAGTTTTTTTCTGTGTGTTTTTCAATTGTACTAGGTTGTAGAAGGCACTAATTCTGGATCTAAAAAAAAATGTGCGTGAATTTTGAAATAATGGACGGACTCTGATCATGCTACTGTAGTTGACAAATCAAAACGGATGAAGCTTTTTGGGAAGGAGGGGCAGCCTTCATAGCTTTTGATTTTTTCAGTAAACTGGAACAGCTTGACCTCCACTAACTATTTCATGTAAACTTCAACACAACAAAATAAGAAAAAATGAGTATTGATACTTTCTGAATGCATGGTGCTACACATTCATCAACAGAGAAACAGCTAAGGAAGGAGGGCAGAGAAAGTTCACCAAAAAATCTTTCTCTTTCTTATGCTTATGAGTCCTGAAGATGGCACAAATAACATCTTCTGTGTAAAGACAGGTATAGGAGGCGATATAATAAAGAAATCCTTGCATCTTTTCCCAGAAGAGTAACGCTTCCCTTTGACATGCATTTGTGTTTGCATGCTTGTAGGTGTATATGGAAGCATGCATGTGAGGGTAACTGGCCCCAGGTAGTTCTTAGTGACAGCAGACAGCTAGAGAGGAGTCGCAAGAATGTATGTGTTCAGATTCTCCTTCTTAACCCTGTGAAGCTTTTTCACCAAGGCCACATACGCACAGGAGAGATGGCTCAGATCACAGGGCTCAGTGGCACTTCAGAGGGGAAGGATAAAAGTCTTCTTTTTAGCTTCCCCCCACCCCACCCCACTTTTTTTTCCTTTATGCAGACTCACATCACTTCAACGTCCATCAGACATCATGGAGCTCTGCTTGACCCATAAGATGTCTTCCCCCTGTGGGGCTTGTGCATCAGTCTCTCGAGTATTTGGCTAAAGATTTCTCACTTTTTTCCACTCCTCTGGCCAAGCTCTGCTGCCTCCCTCTCAGCTAACCAAGACCCCCTAATAAGCATGTGCTCTCTGTGAAAATGGAATAAACTTGCTTCCTATTTCTAACACACTCAAATGAACAAAGAAATAAACCTTTCATCCTTCTCCTTCCCTTTGTCTTTAATTCTAACAGCTTTATTTGTTTTTCCACGGAACATACTGTATCATATCACTTTTTTTACACTGAGACACGGAGAGAATATTGTGAGACACACATTCAGCCTTTTTCAGCCTTTGCCTGAAATCATCTAGTTTCTGTACAACTTTGTGTTTCTCTAACTTTCCCTTTAGATTTCCTTTGAACTTTATATTTTACATTCTCCCCACAAGCTCCTTCAGGGTTTTGCCGAGTAGAATGCATCATTTATTTCCAACGATCTACATCCCCTTTCCTTTTCACAACCTTTGCACTTGCCCTTTCTATCAGAATGATACAGATTCAGCTTGGCAAGTGAGTTCTCTCTTGCTTTCTCATTGCAAAAGGTAAACTCATCCATCAACACTCATTTGTCAGAGGTGTTTACCACCGTTTTTCCTTTGCTGTCACCTCTGCCTACCTCTGACTCGTCAACTGTAACCCCTGTCGCAACCCATTACTGACTATACCCCAAATTAACCAATTAGAGTGATGAAGCACTTGTACAAATTCTATGCGTGCGTGCACTGATCAGAGAAATCAAGCACGAGTGGGACAGTTTTTGCATTTAACACATGATGCATGACAAAAGTGCTGTTTTTCAGGAAAGTCCTCCTCCACTAACCATGTCTATTATCTTGTGTAAATGCAATAAACAGACTTTATTTGGCATCAAGGTCTTTTGCTGGAAAAACAAAACCTCCCTTTGTGCAGTTACTCCCTGGAGACAGCTGCAGGCTCCAAGGCATCGTTTTTTGGCAAATTTAGCAGAAGGTGCAATGGTCAGAATGAGGTAGCAAAGGCTGCTTTTGAGGAGATACTACTTTGTCATGAATATGCTTTACTATGCTGGTAGCAGCTGGCTTCATACACACTGTTCTAGCCCTAAGAGACACAGAAGTACAGAGAGAAGAGGGAGTGCAGCATATTCCCAGACTAGATTGAAAAGTCTTTGTGGCTGATAACAAAATCGTGAACAAGGTTTTAAAGGTTTGACTGTACATTTGTGCCAATCAGCTGTGAGTCTGACACAACACCATTGGCCAGTCTGACTTAAGCCAGCTGAAGAGGTCTGCCCCAGCAGAACACATTAATTTAGCCCAGGGAACCACTTACAGGGCCCCAGAGAGTTAGATGCCTTTCTATGCTTCTTTTCTTTCTCCACACTTTCATTTCATGGCTGTTAGCGCATCCCCCTTCTGTCTGGACTCTTCTGCTCTCCATTATCCTCCTATAGAGTCACCCCACTCCTGACTAAGCCAACCAAGTGGGAGGAACCAAAATGCTGAATTACCAGTCCTTAGCAATCCACTCAAACAGAAAATACATCAAGAATAAGAGCAGCATTAGCCTTTCCCCTCTTTCTCAAGAACAACAATAGAGGAGACCCTGCTATCTGTTATCAGCTGTTATTGGAAGGGGAGATAGAGGGGGAGGGACAACTCAAGAGGTGGACTCATTACTCACTGAGTGGCTGGACCAAGATCTGAACATTGCGGGATCTCTTGCTGCGGTCGATAAAGTCTCCAGTTGGTGTCTTCTCCCGCTCCGTAACACGACAGATGTACTTCCCAGAATCCTCCTGGCGCAAGCGCTGCAGCTTGAGCAGGTGCACGCCGGGACTCTCTTTGCGCACGGTCATGAGACCAGCTGCCTCACGGGCAATATAGTCGGTGCCCAGGACAGGCACGGCACTGGGGCCCACCACGGCCACCGGTGAGCTGCTGAAGACCCACGACACCGAGAAGAACCGCTCGGGGACATTTTGCGCCTCTATGGTGCAGCGAAGCTCCAGCGGCTCACCGGCCGTGAAGGACCGCCGCTCCGTGCTCACCTGGATGCTGAAGTCTCGGTCTGGGAGGAAAACACAGGGAAAAATTTGGGTTACAAATACCAGAAAATGTATGCAAAGTTTGTTAAGAAAACTAGAAATTAAAACAAATAAAGCAGCAAAAGTTAAACTGTCGAAAGTGTGAAAAACATGTTGTTTTCTTTTTTATATCCTTTTTTTGCTTTGCTATTTACTGCAAATTCTCATCAACAGTTACAGAAATCTCTTGAGACAGACAGAACCAACAATGCTTTACCAGTACTTTAATGATTTTAATGATCTTATCATTTTCTTTTATTTTCTTTGTCAGAGTTTCTTTTAGTCATTGAATTCAGCATCAGTACAAAAAAAAGCTAACATTTGTGAAATATCAGCCATATAAGCTACTGTTCTTAATGTTAGCTTCTGCCATTTTAAACAGAACACAAATGAATGGACTGACAGTACATTCCAATGTTTTTTTATCCTATATAAGAAGGATAAATCAAAACCTAATTTTCTTTAAACCACCAGCTGATTATGTTCCCTTAGCATTCCCCTCAGAGATATGCTTTCTTTTTCTCAACCTGAGCCAATTCAACATATGAGATTGTGCCTAGATTGGCACCAGCTGTCAGTGGCTGAGCTGCAGATCAGGGAAATGTAATCGTTTGAGAATAAAACTGCCTGTCAAGTACTGTTGTATCAGTTGGGTGTGTGAACTTAATTCGTTGTGTATGCTAGTGTGAGCTCTCAGGCTACGTTTTGTATGCTCTTTCAGATGGTAATAATATGCTTCAAAGACTATCTAGTGCAATTTGTGTTCATATTTGTTTTTGCATGGTAGCCCAAAGCTGACAACCAGATCTCAAAGGAAGCATACTGTATCCTTGTGGTATTTTGACCAAAATATGCCACAGAACTTTCTAGAGGTCCTCAGGAAATTTTGTCCAATTGCATGAAAAGGGCATTATGTCTACTAACTTACCAATGACTTGTTTCTGACATCTGAGCCAAGACAAAAAGTGTAAATGTGGGCTATGATTAAAACTAAATTAGAAAGTTAGTTTTTTTTCGTTGATATTTTGACACAACAAACCAGCATTCCAGAAGAAAAAGATTCTGAAAAGATTGAATGTTTGGTGGTACATGAGTGGTTTGAGGTCGCCTTGGTGCTAAAGATAAAGAGGATATAAACTTGTGAAGGTTAAGGTCGCACTGTAAAAACTGATCTTTTAAACAACTTTGCCCCCCCCCGGCTTGGTTTCACCTCTGTAGTAAATTAAAAAAGAAACGTCTCATTAAAATTCTCCTCAGCTGTCTAAAACTGATTTAGGCAGCCCCTCCTCTTCCTGCACAGTCTAAGACAACAGAGAGAGTAAACACAGCTAATTCTAACACTTCCACGTGGCCAAATTCCACTTGTTGCCTGTGTATGTGCTATTGCATTTGTATTAGTCTGTATGTGGCTCTTTGTCCAGTTTTATTTGCTGTATCAATTTTGACGAGCATGGTAAGTATCGTAGACAGCTGCTCTGCTTCTCTGTGGGGTGGTAGCCCCGAGCTGTAATTACAAAGACTGTAAACAGCATTCCTGAAAACACATTCATGTGTAAAAGTTCAAAGCCCGTGCCTGTAAGAGAGCTAATTATGCAGGAGAATATTATGGTAAGAAGGAGGGTTGCACATTGTTTACACATGCACAAACATATGAATACTCAAACAGCAGCTTGAGCCTATCTAACAGTCACACACAGACAACCATTCACACTTATGGCCAACTTGGAATAATCTATTAACCTATCAACCATATCTTAGGAGTGAAAACCCAGTGCATGTACAGAACGAACCCACAAACAAGAAGTTAGTACTGCTACCTCACATCAAAAAGGTTTGAGGCTTGAACCCACTGTTTGTTTGTCTTTTATTTTGTAGAGTTGTATATTCAACATTCCTGCCATCATCATGATAAAATAAATAATTAATTTTCATGACAATAATTACAACTGATGATTCACTTGCCTGGTTTATTCATCCCATCACTATATTAGGATGAATGAATAATAATAATACAAAAGCTCCTATGAGAGAAGAAAGGAGTGTGGTAGTGGATCCATAGATTGTAGAAAAAGAAAATCAAAACCAGCATCAATTCATGGGTTCAACTTTCTACTTGGTTGCCACTGAACCAAACTTGAAATCTGTGCAAAGTGATCAAGATAATAGAGAGACAGTCAAACTTTTAAAGATGGAAACTGGAAGGGAAACTTATGGAAATACATCATTTCTGTTAGTTTAATCTGACTGTAAATATAAGTATGACTGAAGGTGTTTCTAAAAATTATGCAAAATTATTATGTTTACTTTAAATAACAGCAATCAGGGGATTATTAATTGTGCAAGACCCGCTATGTCCTCTTGTGTGGACTCTCTTCCGCGAGACCAAAGGCTTGTACAAAGGGTCATTGTGAAAGTGTTAAGAATGCACGATTGTCCGTCCATTTCTGTTGGACTTGATAAAGACAGCTAACATAATGCACAGCAGTAGCACACACAAAAAATGTGATTCAACAGGAGGGAAGAGAACAGCCAACAGAAGCCAGAATAAATGATACACTGCTGCAACTGCGAGGACAGCAAGAGATTGTCATATGGCTTTTCAGTAGTCACTGTCATAACCTGCTGAGGTCAAATCTGGTTAATACTCTGCTTAGTGCTCCACGATATGGATCATTTTACTGTACAATATAGTTTAGGATGGTACAGGAGTGGCCTCGTGCAACATAGATATGCTGATGTGTAGTTGTTATTTAAAAAAGGAAGTAAACAGAAGAGGAAGAGAGAAAAGGCAGAAAAAAAACCAGTGATGTAACATGGATGCTGAAATCCGTGTTAGAGCAAGAAACAAGGGAGAATTTGAGAGACAAGAGAAAGAAGAAAAGACATGGTAAAAGAAAAAAGAGTGGAAGATACATTAAGATTCTGTCTGTTACTCCCCATCTCTGATGCTGGCTGTGGGTGATTAGCTAGTGATGAGGCTGTCTTGAGATCCACTCCATCTTTTATAATAGAAGTGTAATGGAGAAGCTGAACCCTCGCCTGTCTACTTCCCTCTTAAATGCACTCTGTCAAATATGTGCTTAAACAGGTGAAACACCAAACATGCAAAAGGTGCACCCTCAAAATCCACAAAAAAAAAGAAGTTAAAATGAATACACAATACACATACACGCCAACAGTACTTTCATCAACAGCTGCACGCTGCAGCACAGCTGCTTTATTCTCTTTGTCATGCAACAATAACTCCCATCAATTATAGATTACAGGGAAGACAGAGAGTGACAAAGGGTGTTGAGAGGGGAGCTCTTCGTGCCTTTTGTCTCCTCTCTGAAGTAACAGGAACTCATCTGAAAAACCTGCTTTACATCTGAGTTCCAACTCTTCTTCTCATCCACGCAATACTATCTGGGGCACCATCAAGTCGCATCCGATCGGATGCTTAATGGAGAAAGGCAAAAAGATTCCGCTTTGAAGTGATCTGCTGGCATGAGACACTCACCACTCTGTGCCTCTTTAGTAATTGAGCTAAAGACAAAGCAGTTTTATCACCCACATCCTTGGCCCTTTCTCGGAAGCATACAAAGAGATTCTTGATGTATGTGGACCACGTCACATCAGTCCACACACACAACCTCCCCAGAAGGCTTTAAGCACAGACGAGGAGTCATAAAGCAACTTTTGTTGCTTGTCCTTCTGGTCCACATGGAGGCTGACAGCTTATTAGATCATTATCATACAAGACTTACTCCCCCATCAGTCATCCCAGCACACACTTTTTTTTTTCTCCCACATACTTCCGTCATGCATTCCTTGTTATTTCATCACCCCACTACTACTCACCCTCCCTACTTTTCCCTCCCTTCCCGCAGTTGACAACTTCCTCACTTTAGGGAAACTCTTCCTTCAATTTTGACAACATGCATGGTTTCTCCAACTAATGCATTTTTTAGCACAAACAATTCTGATGTAACTGCTGGTGAGAAGTTATTTTTAAAAACATTTTTTGGCTTCTGAACCGTAGGCTACAAGCTGCTTGGGGAGGTTGTTTCTGTGGAACCTAAAGGTCTCATGTCAAACACTCGTGGAGCTGGTTAAATTCATTCTTAGGTTTGCCTGTAATGTTGCCCATCAAGCAGACACGAATACAAAACTGGGGAGTCTGTGGAGGTTCAGTTAAGCCCTTTTTAGTAAGCTAATGAGCTTAGTGTGAGATACTGATCAGCAATCAGAGGAACCCGGCCCACATGGAGGCATGTGTGTCTGTCAAAAGGACAGAGGGGATCTAGACTGATGTCATTACCCTCCCCCTCTTCCTTTCTCCCTCCCATGACAATCTCTTCTATCACTTTGGGGCTGTGGATCAGAAAGTAGAGGGCACAAGGTTGTGTGATAACAGGGTCGATAGTTGAATGCCCAGCTCCTCATATTCACATGTCAAAGCGTCTATGGGAAGACAGAGAACCACAGGTTCCTACATGGCAACTTCATTCATCCTCACACACTCACAAACTGCTGAATGAGAGAGCAATACTTAATGAAAGGCCAATTATAAAGGCTTGTTTCTATTAACCCATTAAAGCATGCATTACGCTTAAGCATGTATAGTCCGTTCAGCAGGAGAGCCAGACTAAATGTATTTGGAGTATTTCTCTATTTAGACATGAGCAAAACCTCCATTCAAACATGTCTCACTCATTGAGCAAGCAAGTCAAAAACTGGATCTGAATCTTTAAAGTCACTGTCATGATTTCACAAGATGTTATCTACATTACACTTAGATGTAATAATAGCAATAATAATGGTAATCTTAAACAAGACTAGTAACATTGGACAAACATGAGAGGAGAATGGAGGAATAGATTTTTTTCTCTCATCAATTGGCACATACAGAGCATACATTGCCCTCTATGTATTTCACAATATCATCATAATTCACATTAAGTCACGTTCAAAATGATTAAATCACGTAAAAAATACACTGTTCCCATTTCCAAACAATGTCATAGTTGTTCAAATAGGAAACAAGTATATGGAGCAAGTGAAGTTAATCTAATTGACTCACCAGTTGGCTGTATACGGAGTTGGGTCTTGTCGCTCTGTTTGCGGGTCATTGCAAACCAGTTTCCATCTGGATCCTGAATCCACTCAGCTGCCTGACAGTAGAGCAGTCCCTGGTCTACTGGCTGCAACTTGTGAATGGTCAGCCTGTAGGCTGTAGCACTTGTTTTATCCAGCCTGAGGTCCCCCGCCGCCATCCTCTGCCGATAAGGTCCTCCAGAGCGCAGAATGAAGTCCCTAGACAGAGTGACCAACTCCTGGGGCTGAGCAGCTGCATCCTCCGGAGACTTCAAATACCAACCGACCGACAAGTGAGTATGATGGACTGTGGTCCGGGACACCTCACAGGTAAGCTGTAATGTATCGCCCTCCACTTTGGACAGTGTCTGAGCTGGAGCTGTTACCGTCAACGAATCAGCAATGACTGAAAGAAAAAAGATATGGGGGGAGAGTAGAAAATGTTAACACCAAGAGTCGGGAGAGGTGAAAATTTATACTTGCACTTATAAAACCACTCTACCTCTCTATTAAAAGCTTCCAATATCATGTTGTTGTTATTCATCGAGATCTAACCATAGTTTTTTTTTATTTATGTTTCCATTATGGAAGTGAAAATAAGCAGTCGTGCTGCTGTAAATGATTAGTAATCTGATTTTGCTCCCAGAAGGAGGTGTGAGGAATAGGCGTTAATGCAACCAGGCTTTTGTTCTGGGGTGGCTGCCCTCTATTTCCTCTTCCATATATGACTTTCACTTGTCTTTGTGTGTTGATGACATTTTCTCTATCGCACACAACCAGATGCCTCTAGAGATGCCTCTGGCACTGCTTTTGGACTGATTATGTCCTGTACTGATTCCTATTGTAAACATAACAACATTCCATCTCACAGCATCTCCAACATTTTTGATCACACATGCTAAATATACAAACGGCAAGCTAAAAATTACCTAAATAAATTCAGCTCTGCCCTATCTACAAGACAACTGAGAATAAAAGGACAGAATAGAAGCCAGATGGTTGAGAACAGATGAGATGAGAGAGTTGGGGACAGTCAGGTGTAAGGAGGGAAAAGATACATCAAAATGTGTTCATTTCAGAGGACAGGCTGGAAACACTGAGCACAGTGACAGAAATAAACATGTGCAGCTTTTTAAAAGGAACATGTTCAGCACAAGAGTTTTTTTGGATTTTTACCAGGTCGCCACTATGCTGTATACTAATGTGTTTATGTGTGTGGAAGACTGAATGAGAGACAGCACTGAAATTATGCTTAATGGATTATTGACAGCTAAAAAAGGTAGTTATAGAAGCCAAAATGTCTCAAGACTGCACTGACAAAAAGGTTAAAAAAAATCCTTATTCATTTTGCAAATAAAGCAGCTTGAAACTTTCTTGCATTGCAACGTAGTAACTCTGAACATTTCTTAAAAATCCCAAAACTGCTAAGTACTGCGCATATTTTTGCCAGTGGATTACCATTTGGCAACTGCATTTGTGTCATCTACAAATTATAATGTTTGACACCTTTGCTTCTCTTCAGTTAGCTGACTCTGACTTATAGATGCAGGAAAAAAAACTTTAACTGCCTAATTTCAAAGTTCTGGAAGTACATAATGCATGCATGAGCAGGCTAAAAACTCTCTTTGGATGTTTGCCTATGTGTGTCTATAGACATGTAATATTTAAAGAGAGAGAACATAAAATGAGGAACTATTAATGAAACAAAAAGAGGAACAAAGATAGGGGAGATCAGAGAAAAATAAAGAGCAGGCGGAAAAAGACTTGTCATCTGGTTACTGGAGTTTAACAAGGCACTCAAGGAAAGAAACTGATAAAACAAAAGTGGCAGAAAATTATAGTTTAAAAAAAATCAAGTGGGTTAGATTCACAGGTTCTTAATAAGATGCTGCACTTGTGAGATACAAAAACTAAGTCCAGACAAGACTAAACAGTTTTCTGTTATAGTTCGCAGCATTCTTCAAAACACTGTCAGGGTCTGATTAAATATCATCTCTAAATTGCCTTGAGTGCTTGAAATACTGTCTAGCAGCAGGGAATGCAAAAGACAGTCATGAGCAGCAATAAAACTGATAAAAAAAACTTTATTTGTACGTGCCACAACAAAATGACCCATCTTACTGGGCCCAACTCTGTGTATGTTTCATTTGAAAAATCTTGACATTTTCAAGAGATTTACATTAAGAAGTTGGTGCTAATAGTTTGTACTACTGAGCGATAATTGTTCCATATTATCATTCATTTCCTTTCAGTGGGTTTACTTTATTATCTGGCCTTAAAGGCAACTGTTCTAAAATGTGTGGTTTTAATGAGTGATTAAAACCAAAAATAGACTCTGCTTGTGTCAGGGCTGACAATGAGCTACTGTCGAGCCCATGGTTCCACTCTTTTGGTATCGTTGATAGCTTTTCTTTTAGCCTGTCCTTCAATGCCCAGTATGGCAAAGGTTCTGCTGAATGATCTTGCCATGAAGCCTCTGCAGCTTACTTCCACTGACAAGCATTTTCCTCTCTAAACAGATCGTCTGCACAGGGTGACAACCCTTTTATACCAAGAGTGTTTCCTTTCAAAAGCCTTTCAAGAGGGTTTTAATATCCTGAGGTATGACAGACTCCAGTAAGAAGGTGTGTTTGGCTGAGCTTGACATAAAACTAGATCTGATCTGAAGGTAGTTATTGCAATGTGCTTTAGGATGTTCTGTGTCATTTCCTTCAGAATTTTATTATTTTCCCGGTGCCAGGGCTTTAGAGGAGCCACTACGAGCTCTTATACACTGAAACAACGCAATGCTGTGGTGACAAATGGGCCCCTTACTGAGCTGCCTAAATCTGGACAATACAACAGCACTTGAGCAAATTGCAATGAAGATATCACACAGCTAGGATGCACCTGCATAATAGGTCATAACTTTCCAGCACAGAAAAGGGTGCTAAAGTATTTACAGTATTCAATGCAGGAAGGTAGGAGACAACATAGATAAGTAGTGCTTGCTCATTATTCAGGCAAAATTTTATGATGACACAGCTGTTTTGTCTTTATTAGAACAGGGCCAAGACCTTTGGAGTTACATTTTTTTTAGAAGTTCAGGGGTTCATCAGCTGGTGTGATGATAACTACTTGGTTCTTAATACAAACAAAACAAAGTAGATGTTGTTTGACCCTCAGGGAGTAGGTGACCATAACCTAGTCGTTATCTACACTTGCAACATTGAACAGGTCAGCTCCTAAAAACACTTGGGAGTATCTATTGACAATTCCTTAACCTGGACCACTCATGCTGACCACCTCTGTAGCAGACTGCAGCAGGGACTACACTTTCTGCACAGACTGAGAATTCATGAAGTGAACGAAAAGGTCATGTTGTTGTTTTACCGGGCTGTTCTGGAGAGCCTTATGAGACGCAGCATCACAGCTTGGTTCAGTAACCTTGTTGTGCAACAGAAAAATAAGCTGCCTGCACGTATTAAAAGCTGCATGGAAAATCACAGGCATTGAAGAGCACATGTCCATGCAGACCAATTTCCGAACAGGCCTTTCACAGAAAAGCCCATAAAATAGTCAACGACACGACCCATGTTCTGCACAGAGAGTATGAACTGCTGCTGACAGGAGAGGAGATACAGAATTAGTTGAACCGATTTAAACACTCATTTGTCCTTGTGTCAATTAGGCTTTTAAATACAAACAGATCGGGGATCCGTTTTTTTTATGACTAGTGTTTATTTATTTTATTCTATTTTTATTCTTGATTTCATCTGTTTATATGCTGGGCTTCTTTCTATGATTGTTTTCATGCTCCTTCTTATCACAGTCATTTTATAGTTTTTATTGTTGGTATGCTTTTATTTGATTGTTCATCACTGTATGGCTGCAGCTGGAGAGAGAGCCTAAGACAGATTTCCCCTAGCGGGACGATAAAGTTCATCTTGATCTCCATCACACTATTGTTGTTAGCCTACTACAGAAGTTTCTATAATGTGTTTAGATAAGGTAAGTTGGAAATATGTTGCAGGACAGACACTGGCAACATGTGACCTGTTGATTGTGAAGAAGACAGGCAAAAAATAATGAGCACCTGCACTAAGTGAGTGAAATCATGGATTGTCAAGCTACGCTGAACAGCCAATCAGAAAAACTTATTAAAAGCCTATTTTCAGCCTGTGTCAAAGTGCCCTAAGGATATGATCTGTCAGGTTCCTCATTCTAAGCAAGAGGGCAGGTGTACAATTAATCGGGACTTAGAAACTTGTCATGAACTTCCTGAATGATGAGCAATGTCTGGCAGGACTGAGCTTTCCAGACCTTAGTCACAGTGACTTCCCTCTTCAGAGCCTCATCCCACCTTGTCTAGATTCTGCATTTCTTCATCCCAATTTCATTTACTTCTCTTACTTCCTCCACGAGAGCACACACCTCTTGATCAAAGCATTAGTGTTCCGTCTTGCTTCATGGGAAACAGAGATCTTGTAAACAATCCCACCCTTGACCTTTTTCTTATTTTCCCATAACCAGAGTAACCCGTCTGGCTGCTGGACACACCTGTCCTTACATTAATCTTGGCTTTGGTCAGCTTTGGGTCTGCAAACTGCTTTTACTAGGAAACCTGTTGTAACCTGTAGAGGGAGGTGATCCCCCACACTTCAAAAGTTTCCACTGCACTGTTTTTATCGAAAGTTCACAATTGCAAATTGTACTATGATTATATGAAATCTTACATTTTACACATTAAGTCCAATGTATATTAAATGTAATTATTATTCATTTTCAAAAAGATAGCATTTGCAGATTCAAGATCTATATTTCTCTGTTTGACCAGTTTTGGTCTTTGTGAAGCTGTTGTTACTAACTTATCTTATCTTAATCTCTTCAGTCAAGAATGAGTGAATGACAATCTCAAATAGACTTACTGTTACCAGAACAACACACCTACGCTACAACCTGCCATTGCTATGGCAACCCTCCCACATGATGCTGAGGGCTTTTGAGAACAGTCAGGAGTTACTATAACAACAGCACCCACCAACACCAACCCAACTCTGAAGCTGACTCATATCTCTTCTGCAGATACACCTATGTGTAGAGAGAAAAAAACAAGCCTCTCCCTCGTGTCCCCTGGCCCATTTCTTATAAAGATATGTAACATTCTGGTTATGTCCTTCCTACATATATGTATGTAGAGATCTGATTGGATAAACAGTCTAGGAATGAAGTCAAACAAACAACAGCAGCCAATGTAATCCTTTCCAAGGGTCAGGCTGAGGCTGTAAAAATAACGATTTCCTCCAATAGCCTTACTGACCTCAATCTGGGAGGGATTAAGAACATAATGAGATGACATTTTCGGCCACAGACACTCATGTTTGTCACTTGTGAGGACATTACCTGCTGTATAATGAATTATAATCATTAAAACAACTTTATATGGTTTTGTTAAAGACAACAAATCTCAGAAAATGACCAACATTTCAAATTCTCCAAGTGAAGAGATATTCTGGGTAAAATTCTTTAAAAACTTTTTTACTGGATACAGCTGTTACTACATTTGCTTTGTTTATATTGTTAAATGTTTGCTTTTGTTTTGTTTTTTTCAATCGGCCACAAACTTGTGCCTACAATCACATTTACACAGAAACTACAGGAAACATTTTAGAAATTATAACAGAAATGTTTTGGTCTGCTAAAATCTTACATCTTTGTTAAAGAAGCAGTATGGAATTTTCCAATCTTAAAATTTACCTTCCTGACTCGTTTAATGGTTCAGTGACATCCATTATGTACGTTCTGGAGCAGCATCCCAAGGCTGAGAAACCACACTTCACAGCTTCCAGCTGAGTTAAGCATTGCGGCACATGCTAGGAAGCAGATGCCAACACACTGGCCGTTTTAAATACATACCGTTCAAAACTGTTCTTGGCTGATTTAGCAAAGAATCGTAAGATGACATTATCGGATGAAGAGAGGAAAAGAAAGAGAAAAAGAGACAGAGCAAGAGACAAGAGACAAGACAAGATTCAACATAAGACTGGTTTTCACTGAGAAAGCTCACAGTACATGTAGGATGCAAGATGGATGCTGAATTGCCGTAGATGGGTGGATCATTTTTATCTTGTAGTTGGTTTTTTTCAATTTGTTTGTGAGTCTGTACCTGCTTGGCAGAGCTGCG
>JAOXYM010000013.1:13368389-13385991 GCA_028567055.1 Leptatherina wallacei
AAAAGTAATTGCCCGCCCAAAATATAGGGAGAATTCTGATTTCTGATCCAATGTACATAGAAGCAAACATATACACACACACAAAAAATATAAGAAACCTAGCGATAATGTGCAACTGAAGGTTAGTAGATATACATGACCTAAATAAGAAAACGTTACATACAGCGAAACACAAATATACTGAAAGAAAGAGAAGCATCAGGTACTTCCCTCTTCTCACACTTTTAAAGACTGCGAAACAGCATTCCTACATCAGGCCCACTGACTCTTATTTCCAGTGCACCATACTCAGCACTCAGGGTTTAACATCTTTAAACTCAGGCTTTCGATATTAAATACACACCTGAATTTAACCCATTTGTACTGATCATAATTAATGTCTGGCACAGTGTTTCAGAACTGCCAAGAGGAAACTCTTCACTTCCAGTTAAGTTCAATTTGGGAAGATTAAAAATTCAAACCAGCACAGAGGGACCAAGGTTTCTGTGGTTGAGTCATCAAAGCTCCCACTGAAACAGGAGATATATCTATGATGAAAATTTGATGCAAGTAAAACAATTATATAATCTTCCAAATAGCCAGTTAAAAGGAAAGTATGGACACTGATAGCACACATATTCTTAGATAATTAACCAAACTGGTTTATTAAAAATTAATTCATGGCATGAGTCATGTGCATATGAGGCATATGCAGTGGAGCTCAAAGACTTTTTTTCTCAATCGTCTTCTTTCTCAGTGTGATTGGGTACTATGGAAACAGCATTTTCTGCTGCCTTGGTTAAGTGCTTTACTGTGAACAAAAAATATATAGTTTTTCCAAAGGATTACCTTGTTCCTTATTTATCCCAGAATATTTGATCATATAGAAGATATACTGTAAAAAAATGTGAACTCAGTTCAGTGGTGTGATAGATTTTTAATTCTGCTCTGACTTTTCTATGTGTGGATGCTTTGAAGTTCCAGCCAACATCTAAAATATGAATAAAAAGCAACAACCTGTCACCAAAAAACAAACACAGGAAGTTGGATTGAGAAGGTTTTCATCATATAGTTGTGAAATATGAACATAAGAGATATTTTAAAAAATGACCAAATCCATGTCATACATCCCCTGCAGTGAGATTTAAGCACATTCACTGGATGTGAAAACTTGTGAAGATTACCAGACAGGAAGGTAACGATGAGGAGAGCAAATGAGTCTGTGGTAGGAGGAGAAGAAAAAGAAGAAAGGATAGCAGGGTAACGAGAAATAGACAGTTACCTCCAGGGTTCCAAACAGTACTAAAATGCACTGAACTAAGTGAATATATAAGCATGCCACTGACGTCCTGCATATGACTTACAGAGAGAATAACTGGAACATCAGAGAATTTCCCTCTCAACACCTCTCAGCACTAGTTAACCATTCTCCAAAAACCACCCTTCATCTTTCTCCCTCCAGGCCCCTGAAAGCGTTTGACCCCGTTAACATCATTACCAGAGAGAGACACAGTCCGAGAGAGACAGAGATTCTAGAATGAGAGGAAACTGGAGGGAGAAAGATAAGAGCGGAAAAAAGAGGAGAGATTTTCATGTAGCCAACGTTAATATTCAGTTAGGACATGATCATACAATATCATTTGTGCCTATTTGCTAATATCGTTGAACAAAATAAACCCACAGGTGCTTTTATAAAGTCCGAATTGCCTTTTTTGTAATGCCTCATGGGCTTAAACCATTTTAACAAAAGTGATTTTGTGTTTGTGCTAATGCTCAACTGATGGAAAAATTATATTTCAGACTAAAAATTCACACATTGTCTTTGAGGAAGAAAGTGAGCTTGTCACTCTTTACACATGGCACTGGGTAATCATGTCATCCTAATGTAAACCATGTAATGGATTTATGTCAATCCCCACTCTTTTATCCCTATTGCTCTCTCGCAGTATTTTGGCTCTTTGAGGGGCTCTAGACAGCATCAAACATTTCAATTCAGGCTGCATCCTCACTCCTTTTTCCAGTTCTTGTCCCTCCCGCAGCGATAATCACCATCTGCGTCAGAATGTATAAATCAGTGTAGCAGGCCTGTTATTAACAACCTCTGACCCCCTTTCTAGTTTCTGAATCTTCAACAAATCCCCTTCCTGCCTGCCTAATCTATTAAATATAATTTTTGAGAGCAAAATATGGCAGATGCATTTCTTCTGAGCTGGTGAGAAGCTGATTTACAAGTGAAAGCACTAGTTGCTGAGAGCTCTGTCTGTCGAGAAATGGGTGTGACAATGATTGTGACATGGAGAAATACATAGAAAGAGAGACTAAATGCTGTTGCCCATTAGCGACCAGTAAGACAGGCTGGCTGGTCACTCCAACAGCTGACAAACAGTCACAACAACTGCATATTACGCCCACGCAGCTCTAATCAGACCAAGAACGACGGAGTACAAGATGTACATGGAGTCAGGATAATAGCGATCATAGTGTATGTCATCATTTCTTTGTATGTCTTTAAAAGGCATTGGCGATGTCTACTGCATTCAGTGATGATTAGATAGACAGTTACACGTAGGAAGATGTTGACTGTAGAAGTTTTTGTGAGCCAGTGGAAAGAGGACTCGCTTTTGTCCATTCATAAGCCTTGGAAACCAGGAAACATAGTCAGAAGGCATGAGGTGGATGACACGTAGATGTATAGCACATTAATGTACTTCCTCCATGTCTAGCTCAGGAAAAAGCAGGAGTTCCTATGAAACAGTAATGTACCTTTCTTGTTACCCTTGAGAAAACCCCCAGGCTGCAACTGCTTTAACTCAATAATCTGGCTACTCATTGTAACTAAATCCACCTGTAAGCATCTCTGAATCTCACTAATCAACCCTTTATGTCTTCTATGGCAACATGTAATTTAAAAAAGATGAGCTGCTCACAAAGGATTGTGTGTTGGACAGCTTCACTGTGATGACAAGGCTTCAGGAAATTGATACTCAAAGTCAAAAGCTATATTCACTGCAGACTAAATAAGCCAATGTATCTTATTTCCTTCCTTTCCGGTCAATACGCAATGCTAAGTTAGCCAGCTGTTTTCTTTGGTCTTTCAGTGCATGGTACAGTTCAGCTCACTTCTTCTAACGCTCTTTTTTTGTTTTGTTAGTTTTTTTTGTTTGTGGTTCTCCATTGAATGATATCAGGATCAAAGTTCTGTAACTCCGTAAGGGTTACCTGTCCACTGGAGTACTGCAATTGATATATGAATTGTTAGTTAACAACTGTACTAACAACAGTGCAATCATTATTTAACTGATGTCTACATGCATTTCTGAAATGGCAGTGGATGGAATTCACTCAGGGTATTCTGGATTTTTTTTTTTATGTATCCTTGACTGAAAAGAATAGACCGTTTAAAAATGGAT
Source organism: Leptatherina wallacei (assembly GCA_028567055.1). NCBI lineage: Eukaryota > Metazoa > Chordata > Actinopteri > Atheriniformes > Atherinidae > Leptatherina > Leptatherina wallacei. The sequence continues at coordinate 13,371,779 of JAOXYM010000013.1, forward strand.
CAGGGCCTGGACTAATAGCTGGGTGTCTTGAGTCAACATTCTGTCATCATGAATCACCTTTTTTTTTTTCTTTGCTTCTTTGTTTTGCTTTTATAAGATCCAGAATTGGCTATTTTTTGAACAAAATTCAGCACATAGATCAGAAAAGGAAAATTAACCCAATGACTTGTATGAATAATGTATTACCTTAGTACTTTATGACAGAAGTTGACAGTTTTTGAATGAGAATCTGTGGCAGCCGAGATGTTTGGGAACCAGCTCCTAGTTACATGATAGTTGATTCAGACATGAAGGCTATGCTAATCTTTTTCATGTATATATTTATGTTACAGCTAGTCAAAATCAGGGTTCCTCTGGGTGTTATAAAAACTATGAAAGAGTTCTGAATGCAAATACTTAATTCTTTTTTTTTCTCTGTTCAGACTCAAGTCATACTCGAAGTATTAAATGTAACTGTTACAAGTATGTAGAAAGTAACATCTCTGCTGCATAGTTGAACTCCTGAATGCACCATTTGGTTTTCTCACAACTAAGAGATTGTTTGCAGATCTATGTTTACTATTACATATCAGTGCGCGTGGTCAATGAAGCATGATATTAACAGAATGCAAATACAAAACAAGCTTTTTTTCTCCCCGTCTCAGTTAATCTATGCAGTTATTATGCTCCAAAAAGAGTTTAACACTTCTGCTCTCAAAGCTGCCCACACTTGTTTCCATAGTACACAAACACACACACACACAGTTTTTCACAGTTTCAGACAAGATGCTGACAAGTCTTTCAAAAAGACAAGTTACTGATGTTTCTCAGCATTCAGAGTAGAGTATCACTGCAAACAAGTTCATGTCAAGTTACACTTCCCCATCTTTGTCACTCAAAATCAAATCTGAATTTTCTGTCTGGACTGAGACTCCTGCAGTGAATCCCCACCTGGGCCAGGCTCTTCTCCCCTCTCAGTATGCTAACTAGTCCTAATTTACAGCTCCCCTGGGCTACAACAGTCATAACCCCACCTGCGCTGTTGCACAAAACAGCTGGTCAGATGAAAATTGAAGCAGTGCGGAGGGGGGGGGGGGGGGGGTTTCCAAAGCTAATTCATACTCCACCATTGATGTGTTACAGAATACTGTTAACTTAAATAGGCACTACAAGTTCATGTCATAAGAGAAGGGGGTATGCTCTGTTGGGTTTTTTTTCTGTTGCGAGTTGATTTATATTTTTGCCGGCACTGATAGTTTTTTTCAATTGCGTCAACAGCACAGGGTAAATCATAATCTATCCTTCTCTACAGAACAGCTGCCTCTTCATCCTCCCTCCTACACACTCAGCTGCTTCACCTTCCTGTTTGACCACAATGAAAAAGAGCTACTTAATCATTTTTTTATCAGCAAACAAGGATTCCTCTGATAATTGTAAATAACATTCAGCACACAATTTCCGTTTATAATCTCATTTGGTGATACTGGACAAATATTCCTCCTGCTCATCTTACAAAGCCACCATTTACCAAATGCTACATGTTGCTTTACCAATCAGCCAATCATCATGAAAATCTGATAAAGCAAACAAGCTTACTTTGGAACTTTATTAAAGACTACTTGCATGACTCTGCTATTTAGCTTTACAGCACTACAGTTAAAGTCAACTGGGACAGTCTGTGTAGAGCTGAAACTCACTGCAATATAGTCAACTATGGCACGGCTAGAGAAACATCTTGACATATAAATCTAATTAAAACCTAAAAGCGTGTGTCAGGACAGCTCCTTACCAGCCATATTGTGAATGAATAATTCATAAAGAACGAGAGAGACCATAAGAAACCATTAGCTGGGTAGCCATGTCTCTGTTGCCACTGTAGCTGCAGTGGAAAAGGCTATGGGGTTTGAAATCCCTGCACTGACTATATCACTCTTGGGTTATACACACAGCCTTACTGGGAGCTTGGTAAACAGTCAACAAGATGACAGATGCACACACTTATTGTAGCCCGTGACGGCTGTGATGAACTTGCAGCAGGAAAGTCTGTTCAACACTGATGTGTTAATGCGAGGAGTTAAAACGGACTGTTTTTTTTATTATTATTTACAGTTAAAACCTGTGAGGAAAACAGAGATTAAAGACAGCAATGGAAGTCAAACCAGTCATTTCATAGACACACACACAAACACCTCCAGCACATTAAGTGCCTCCAGCTACACCCCTTCCTGAGTCCATTAACTCTATATGGACACCTGCTACCCCACTAACCTCATCCCCTTCAACCCCCCACCCCCCGAGTCAAAACCACCCTGACCCCCTCCCCCACCTTTTTCCCAAACGTACACATCCCCCACATCCTGTCTGGATGACAAAGCACTGTGGTCTCCTACTCCCAGACAAAACTGTCAACAACTCATAAAGCAAAAAGAAAATATTGTATGCTGTCAATGTTAACTTGTTGTAAAGGAAAGTGAGACTATAATACCACTCTGCTATCTCCAGTCATCATCCATCTCAAGCTTGTGTATAATTTCGCCTGACAGCTGTATCTACTTAATGTACAGTTGTTAGTTTTTGTATGATTGGCAACTTGCTCTCAGTCCCCACGTTTGCGCATTAAGCTGCAGATTGGAAAGAAAACTAATTAAGTATTAATTAGTCGTCTTCAAACAGACTTTTTCTGCCATTGTCAGTTATTTTGCTCTCGGGCTGTCAAAGACATGCGTGAGTAAATTCATGAATTTATGCAATGGCAATCAGACACACAAACACACACACACACATGCAGCCATATTGGTTTAGTGTGTGAAGCGGATAAGAAGTCCATTAACAAAACAAGTAGTAAGCGGAGCACTTTTTCTGTTTGTTTGTTACATGACATTGAAGATGCATGTGGACACTGAGTTTGGTACGCTTATATATCAATGAACGTGAACAGTGAACACAGAGCTGGGCATGTGGAAGTGGGGAGCGGTCGCCATAGTTACAGTGCTTGGTGTGCATGCCACCAGCGTGGGATCTGCTCGGGTGGAGGATCAAGCAGGGAGACGGGAGGGTAGCTGCATGGAAGGACAGCAGCTCAGAGCACTGTGGGTTTTTGTGCATCTGTGTGGAGGAGTGAAGTGGAATCCTCCATCCAGCCCCGTCATCATGACTTCCCACACAGAAATACAAAAACAAAAACAAAAAAAGAAATCGGGAGGAGCAGACAAAATCCCACAGGGGAAAGGAAGCTGCATTAGTCTTTCACCTTTGTGAAGATGGTGTGCGTAAACAGCCCAAGATAAATGTGGCTGAAGCAAATAAACCCACTTTTTTTACAAGAGCAGAAAATAGCTGGTTCGGATCATACTTAAGCTCAGGTTCTAATTAGCTCTCTTTGAAGAAGGGGTGGGCTGGGTGTAGCATTGTTTTAGAAAGGAGTGGGGGAGGGAGGTCATAGGCTATTCACTAAAGGAGAAGGAGGAGGAGGTGGTGGAGGCAGCTGGAGTGGTTTAAGAGTGCAAGTGAGGAGGAGAGGCAGAGATCCATGCAAATCAGCCCAAAAGACCAAACCGGTTTACAAACTGAATTGCTAGAGGGGTGTTGCTGGCTTGTTATCACAAAACAGATAAAACAGATGAGATAAAGTCAGTGGAGATGTGGAGCGATGTGCCATGGTGAGAAGCTGCATTGCCGGAGAGGCCTGACAGTTAACCAGAGGTGCAGGAGTAAAGTCAAATCAGACACAAAACAGAAGCTGCATCTGCTCTGTTTCCAACTCCGGCCACTTGTGGCAGGCAGGAAGTCTTCCCTCAAGAACTTTGTTTCTCCTCAGTCAATCATCTGTGAAGTGGAGAGAGGCCACAGCTTGAATCTGGGTCACAGAGGATGGTCGTCATTTAAAAAGCAGACACTGCGTGAGAGGACAAGCTGTGATCACTCATAGTGAACTCTAGTTTTTCCATTTATTGCTGTTCCATAAAAGTTCCGCCGGTCCAATCGAGGAATTGAAAAAACCTTGATCTCTTCTAAAAGCTCCACTGGAAGAAAAGTTGATGACTATCCTTTCAGCTAGGATGACAGATATACTGTAAGATGCAGTTTGATAACAGAAGCCAGGGTAGCTGTAGTACAACTAGTAGCCTCTGCAGCTGACTGTGATGTCTGTAATACAAGACAATTACTTCCCCTCTGGCCATTGGACACAAACTAGTCTTTGCCTTTAGGTTCGCCTGAAGCGGGAAATTCCAGAAAGCACAAAAGGACCACATCCTACATCACATCCACCTCATCCATTTTTTACTGATATAATACATGAGTGGCATGAATTAGCATTGATATATTGACAAATGAGACATCATTGACCTACAACTGGCTTGTGACTTTACTGTGACTTCCAACTTTAATCATTACTAAATGGAAAAATTTGCACTTTGTTGATGGATGATATCCGAGCTGACGGTCTAGCTTCTGCCTCTCCATTGTTTTGCATTTGTCAGATGAGCCAACAATGTTATGATATGAAAAACAATGCCACAATAAGGATCTTGTCATGGGCATACACAAAGACGTGGTTCTGTTAAGCCTGTGTGGAACTACAGAATAGAGCAGGCAGAGAAAATAATAGGAGCAAACACCGGAACAATTACACAACTGCACAAGCCTGTTTTCTACCTCACAGGCCATAGCAGGGTCTCTGATTCTGGTTACACCCCGCAAAAAAACAAAAAAAAAACAAGTGACCAAACTTTGGGAAATTACATGCCAAAATTTTATCAAGACCATATAGAGAAAACAGCTACACCAAGTGACTTATTGAGATAAGCCACATCGTCTAGACAGCACTCTTACTCGCGTCAGCTGAGGCTTAAAAACACAAGAAATGCCTTCCCAGCGCTGCGACAGCTGACTTGAGGTACTCAGGAAAGGGATGCACTGGCTTGACCACACAAAGCTAAAAATCTGTGTAATTTTTGGGTGGGGGGCCTCCAGCTGTCACCCTTTTTAGGGACAAAGGAGAGGCTGGGTGTATAAGGGAGTGGCACTGCAATCTCTGAATCCTGACCATGCTTGAAATGCTTGTGTCAACATGTACCACATTCAAGCCATTAGAAGTTGGATCATGACATGCATTAAGTTTACATTTGAATGCCAACTATCTACAATCTATATGCAAACAATTGAAATGATAGTGTCCATCCTGCCTCTCTCTAAAGCTAAATATCCACTGCAGAGAACTGGTGCTGAGTAAATTCAAAGCCGGATTTCTCATTTCTATTGAGTTTTAATTATAAACTTGCTTCACATTAAGAAATTCACACATCTTAATGAGTTTTTCTGATAATGAAAAATGAGATTGTTCAAACCATAAGCGCTTCCATGCCTTTGTGGCATTTGTCACAGTGCAATATAAACTATTAAATCCATACTTGAGCGACTTTAAGTGCCACCCTTCTTACACTGCAAAGTGAAAATGAACTTATGAATACCTTCATGTTCTGTTATTGGGACAATTATGAAGGGCCACCTTCTTTACTCTGCTGATAAGCAGAGTTTGATCGTGTTACAGCCATTTAGAACTTCCTCTATTCTATCAATAGCATTGTAATGAGCAAGGATAAGAGGCTTCAGTTTCTTTTCTGACTTGAAACAAGAGATCAAAAATAATAGAAAAACAGCTAGCACACACACCCGGATAAAAATCTGTGCTTTTGAATGTTTTACATCTTCGATTGTAAGAGCATATTCTTCATTTTACTGCTTATTGTTTGTCCAAAGCATTTTGTTTCAGCTTTCCTTATTTATTTTCCTCATATAGCTTCAAAATACAGAATATTTAAAACACCGTAGGAAACGAACCAGTGGTTAAAGGGAAAAATAAAGTTTATGGTTTCATTGGTTTTAAAAATGCTACTGTTCGTGGTTTATAAGCGATTACGCAAAACATTTGAATTCATAAATGGTGTGGTCGTTTCAGTTTCTAAACCAAAGGACACAGCCACTGTGATGGTGAAAATGGCCATTGCCATTTTAATTCCTTTAATCCAAAAGTGACCACATCGAATGGAGCAGAGGAGTGCTAAATTATGAGCTAATGCTAACTTTCTAGCTTTAAGCTCAAGGGGGTATCTTCATAACCTATAAGGGGTGTTGTTATATTTTATTAGAAAAGTCAATTTAAAAAAATAAAAAATAAAGTCAATTGGGGACCCCCACTTACCCCATGATAGCCCTTATGAGACCACAGAGTCCTGGTTATGGTATGAGTAACAACATAAAATTGCTAGAAGTCAAGATGCTGGTACTGATTTAGGTCTTTACCAAATTAATCTCAACAAATATGATGTGGCTATGTGCTCCAGTTCTTGACTCCAATCCAAGAACCAAATTGGCAAATCGGAGCCGTTTTTATACCATCCTTCACGTAGCATCACACTAGGAGCATTTTATCTGCCTGACTATCTAAGTTGCATTCAATAAGACAAAATTTCCAAATGTTTGTATATCACAAAGTCTCTTTTACTCCCCAAAAACTTATGGAACCAAGTTTCATGCCATGGCCATCTGGTGTTGTCAGTGTGGCATCACAACGCAAAATTCTGGTTTATTTCTGTCTCGGTGCCACTGTTTATACTGACACATTGATGGGACGTATAATTGAAATGAAATGAAATATAATTTATTTATCCCTCTTAGAGGGAAATTATTGTTGTAGCAGGGTATTATTTTTTTATTTTTTCATTTATTTTTTAAATAATAATAATGATACAAAAACAAATTTATTTGAAGGTGAAGATAGGGCCTTGTTCCGGAGGGTGATGGCTGCTGGCAGGATCTCCGGTACCTTTGGGAGTATGGATAAATATATTTTATCTAGAAATGAACCATATTCTTTATCACGTCCCTGTGTTTGGTTTCCAACTTCCATCTGCTTTGTACAGTTTGATGTGACTTCCACCAAAAATAGATCAGGCACAAATTGGGAGGTGCTGAGCACATCTAGAGGGGTTGTGATCAACTCCAGTATCTATGCTGTAGCTGCAGCTTCTTGTGCATTTACTAGACCTCGGTCTGCTTAAATTTTTTTTAAAAAGTGAGAGACAATCGACCCGACTCTGCCAACACTTTCATTCAATCCACCTGACTTACCTGGCTACCATGCAGCCAGCCTATAGAAACCTTAAGAAATGATTTTTAGTGTACAACCGTATTGGCTTGATGTTTTAGACCCCCTTTAAACATCTGTGTTTTATATATACAATATTTGAGCCTGACTTTCTGAAAACTGAGATGCAAATATGGATCTGTTAGCATGACTCTTTGCTGCACAGGTAGACTGAAAAAGTGATTTCCTCTCAAATAAGGGCCCACACCAACTGTGACTCCCCATGTATCACTCACTTCCCACTCTACAGCAGCCTCCTCACTCAGGTTGTGCAAATTCATTCATGACATGTTCGGATACAGTGTGAACAGGGTGAGAACAGGCCTTATGCTGCAAGATGCCAGAGGTTATCAAGATATATATATAAAATGACACATCATTACAAATGCATGAATAACTACAGGTGGAAGAACGCACATCTTGTCAGATGCAATCTTCCAGAGTCTGAAAAAAAATCTAAGCTTCTCTCAGACCAGCTGATAAGCCGGAGCAATGGCAGCTCCTCAGGATCTAGGCGACTGTTGGCTGCTCTCCTGTCAGCCAAGTAAACAGAAAGCATCAAGGCAGTTAACAGTTAAACTAGCCTGCCTCACACATATTAGATTTTCGATTTAGTTATATAAACTGGGACTTTGGGTTGGCGCCCTGTTTCAAACATACTCTCACACACAAAATCACACTGTAACAACACACTAAAAGCGTGACATCTTTCTCGCTCTCTGTGGGGGGAGAAAGAAGACATCCTGTTTGTAAAGCTAATAACCATTCGTTCCTTCAGGCGACTCTTTTTATATGCTTTATATCATAAACCCTTGTGCCACAAATAAACACACACACGCACGCTCACTTGCACCTGGCTGCAAACTCAGCAGCATAAATAACCCCGATATAAGATTTGCCTGCTAAAAAAATGGCACAAGTGGCACCTCTGGGTTTAACAATGACTGATACAGTCTCCGTGCCACACAGCAGTCATGCACCTTTATTTCATTTGAGGGTTGTTGTTTTTTTCAACAAACAAATTCAAGCGCAAACATGTACGCTGCCTGACACATGACGGATAAATCAGACAGCTGATTTACACACAGACACAGACTTGAATACATCTCTCTCAACACAGATTCTTGTGCATGCAGGCTGGGGTATTGCTCACACAAATAACAAGGCAGTCCCGACATCATTAGAGCTATTACAGCCAAACTGAGCCATAGCCAACTTTAGGACAAGTCATTTCGGAGCCATGTCCAGTGATGACATTATGGCTGCATGTAACAGTAGTTTTCCATTTTGAAATTAATTAGAACTAAATGGTGTCACTGATACCGGCAGCTCTCAAACTGGAAAACAGACATAGAGGCACTGTAGGTGGGTAGATTACAAGAGATTAAATATACCATGAAATACATATAATACATGAGAGGAAAATAAATCAGGGTTGTTGATACCATCTATGTGGCCTGAATCCTTTCCTTTAGTTAAATTATTCAACACGGCTACTTGTTTATTTGTTGCTTCTCTAATGACTGGTAAAACTAAATTGATATTATAAGAGGTTACTGTGTGGTTGGGGGCCTTCTAAGCCGAACTGATTAATATAAGTCAGAAAAAATCTGCCACGAAAGTCTGATTGATTTACCTATTCCCAATAACTTTGTCAAATTAGTTGTTATACCGTATAGTTTTGCAACATATCCCAGTTGGCAGCTAATATCACGTATGTTGGCATAGTAGGAATAAGCATCGTAGGAAACCTGATATCCACATCAAAAATCACAAAAAACAGAATCTTCTCCTCCCTTACACCTTAAATGTCCACCATCACCTCAGATTGATTCCTACAGTTCTACAATTATGCAACATGGAAACTCTTTCTTATGCAGCGTTCACTGCAGATGACATCTGCATCCCTACAAGAGACACAATACATCCTGCATTTGCATTGGGAAAACTTGTTCCACAGACTCCCTCCCTCCCCCCCCAACCCCTTGGTGAAAGTGAATTGACATGCTAAAAGAGGACTTGAGGCGAAGCGCAGACTGGTAATCCTCTTGGCTGAGAGGGGGCCTCCAGCGGGCCGACTTCCACTCCCACTCCCACCCCCCTCCTCTGTCCCCCAGCAGCGCTGACAGGCCACCCCATCCAGGAACAGAAAAGCCATCTGGTGTTTTGTTTGGGACGACTCACATGCAGGATGTATTGCAAGCTATGTGTGTGTGTTGTGAAAAGTCACTCCTGTGTGAATGTTACTGTCTGTGTGTGTCAGGAGATGTGCACGTTTTGACTTGTATTTGTCTGTGAAATCCAATAAATCACAGGTAAGTGAGTTGAGAACAGAACAAGGTGGCATCACCTCAAGGTTTGGCTAAGTAAGAAAGGTTGGTTCACACACACACTGGCTGACTTCATATCTATCAGGCTGTGTTGTTCATGTGTGATGCAGGTGCCTTAATAATACCTGTACCTTTAGATAGAGTACAGGCTATAATATATAGACGTATGTGGCGCTATTACAAACAACAGGAAGTTGTCTATTTGATCAGCCCATGAACTCAAGAGGTCAGACGGTGTAGGGTTAATCTGTGCCTAAAGTCCACATCACATTAACCTACTTCACCACACACACAAACACACACAGCTGTTCACGAGCATCTGCTATTATTGCAGTGATCATCGATGACTACGTCCACCTGACTCATGATGACTGTAGCTGCTCTCCCTGCAATGATCCCTCTACATCCACGGCTCACACAGGTATCGTGACAGTGAAAAAAAGAAGCAGATGCTAATGTGTTCCTTTAATCCTGCGCAGAGAAAGAAAATTCACAGGAGAGAAACAGCCTCAAAGCTCTTGCAGATGATCGACTTACCAAGCAGCGCACAGGCGAGCAGGAGCGCACCGGTTGCCATTGTGTGTCCACCTCCGATACCCCCTCTTTTAGATGAGGAGCGGATATCTGCGAGGGTCTGGCAGTTTTGTCAGCCGCTAGTCCTGAATCAGAAAGAAGGTGTATGAATCCCCTGTGGGAGGGGGGAAGAAAAAGAAAAAAGGGGGGGAGAAGAAAAAAAAAGAAAAGAAAAGCTCCCGGTAGGTTGCCTTGAGAGTCAAATCCAGAGCCGGTGAGTCCGGTGGTTTTCTGGTGAGCGACTTTCCCTAAGCTTCTGGTGACGCTTCCTCTCGCCTTCACCTTCACCTATCTTTTCTTTTTTTTTTTTATCGATGACGACGTGTGCGTATGCCAAGCGCCACCGCGACCCAACCCACCACTACCCGCTTACTACGCATCCGAGACTGCGGAGGCGACCCGGCACGCAGCCTCCTCGGGAAAAGTCCAGCGTGACTTGCGCGTATTTGGATACCTGGTCAGAAACGGAAGAAGACTAAACGTGTAGCTCTTATAGATCCAACAGATTTGGAGTTCGGAGTTGGACTGGAATGAGTCTTGGCGAATGGTCTTCCTCTTTTCTGATAGGAGCGCAGAGCGGGCTGTGGCTCTTTTCACGGTAAATCCCGAAGACTGGGATCAATCTCCCACTATCGCACAGAAAGCCCATGGGCGGGCGCTCTAGATGAAGCAGACAAAGCTTTGTGCTCTGACACAATAGGCTACATCAGTTTTGATCAATTAATACTCCAACCCCAAACCCTCATTTCACTTTCAATAAGCTACACCTGAGCTCCTCTTAATATTTTAAGCGCATTAACAAAACAGTTGTAAGGTCATACAAATCTGATTAAGCTCTGAAAGGAAACTAAAAGTTAAAGAACCGCTGTGATATGATTCCAGAAAAACACGACCAAAGTGTGCTGCTCTTCCAAGGTTATTTCCTTGTTTCCTTCCCAGGACAAGCACTTTGGCAGTTTGAAAACTTAACAGCGTGCAGTCGGCTCCCACCCACTCAAGACACGCCCTGGCCGCGTGGGGGCCTGCTGCCACTAAGAGGCCACATTTGCATGTCTGCATTCAAATTCTGGGGCATGCCGTTGATGGGTTGAATAGGTTAACCCAACTGGAGGGTAATTAAATCTGTAGAGCTACTCATTTTATCTGCTTTTTATTTGCGGAGCAGATAAAAAATTGAGGCATGAATTGTTTGCAAAGGTCTGCATATTAAGTGCAGGAGGAGAAGGTCTTCTTTTAAATATTTGGCTTCTCATTAATGGGTTTTATTTGTCTTGTTCTCTTCACAAAAGTCACCTTCTCATGCATAATTTGCCCAGCAGTCTGTGTGATACAGACAGAAATTTTTTATCACTCCCCCCCCCTTTATTTCCTTTTCCCACACACACTACTGACAGTCAACATAATGAGGTGCCACTCTGTTTGGAAGCTGCAGGAAATATCACACCTTGCAGAGGTTCCAAGTTTCAAAGTCCACCCCCCTTTGATTTGAATCATGAGCGGCAAGGCAAGTTACTTTTGGCATAAGCATATATTTATTGGTTTTATGACTCTGCTCCATTATTAGCAGGTTCTCAAAATAGACAGGGTGAATGGGAGTTTGCAGGGAGACAGAGAGAAGCACAATAATATTTCTTTGGTGTCTGAGGCAGTGAAAAGAGAGATGCTGTCTGAAATGGACAATAAAACAGAATCCAAAAAGCTTTAACTTGGGGAAACTGAAAGCTCCCTTCTTTGTTGTACATAAATAAATCAGCAGGCCTTTGCACGTGCATACAAAAAGTAATTTCAGAGGACCTGTAAGTATTCTCTTTATTCGCTGGCAATTACAACCATTGCCTAAATTCCACATGATTTTCTTTCTTTCTTTTTGGAGGCAGTAAAATTATTATTCTCTGTTTGCTGTGCTCGTAGATTTCAGCTTGAATAAAACTTCCCGCACAAGCAGTGAGATGGTTGTGGACCCTGGGGCACAGAGGGAGATATTTACAGAATACAGTGCGTTAATAAACCGTAACCTCACATAACAGCTCACCAAATGAATTCATGGGGAGAAGAGAAAAGGGAAAAAAATACTTATTTGCTCCTTCCTCTGGAGAGAATGGTGTCATGGTATTAGAAAAGAGAATGAGCTTTAAGCATACATATAGTAGAAAATAAAAAGCTTTAGCAGACATTACTTTTAACAAAATGAAAGTGAATGGGATATGAACCTGCGATGGAGAACGCAGGTTATTTGTTCAGTTTCTCCAAAGTCTATCCAAGTCCAGTGCTGCTGAAGTAATGCACAACCATTCCTGGATAGGTAGGCCATGTGTGTAACACCTGGTCTACATATTGCTGCACCTAAAATTAGCTCAGTTCTCCACAGACTCCTCACTGCATGGCCAAGTGATGGCACAGTTTTCACATGCAGGGAGCTCAAACGAAGCTATAGCATTGTTTGAGCATTTAATTATGTTCACGCTGAAAATGGGATCACCTTTGACCCTTCTGTAGTGATTCTGGCAACTATTCTCAGATATATTTACTTACAGGGGGAAAAAACAATCTCTGGAGGTGTGTTTGGTATAACATGTGTAAGGGATTGCAATAGGTTTCTATGGAAACACGATTCGATATTATGTGCAGTTTTTAATGGGGTCCATCACCAAGATAAAGCATTCTTGTAAGTATCCATTTTAGGCCCAGTTCTTAGTATTTTTACTGTAAACTTAGTATTTCACTATTGTAGCACTATTTGTTGAGCTGGTTACATTTCTGATATGAGACAGTCATGGTGTGGAGGAAAAGAGAGTTTTGTTCACTTATTTGATCATGCGCACATTTTCATAGTGCTTCCCCAAAGTATATGAATGATTTATTGCATTTCTCTGTGCATTTTTCTTCATCTCCCATGAATGGGCCCATGTTACACAGAGAATACTGTACATAGCAAGTCACAGCACAAACTTGTGCTCACTTACAGTAGGTTCAGATCTGTAGACTAAAAAGAGAAATTTAAGTGTCACCTCTGATTACAGATTAAAGCTCCCCGGTGGGACGTTTGAAAACCTGCATTGCACACAAACATGGAGTCACATGTGGCGCTATTTTGCTGATGAATCCCAGTTTGAGTCTTGGGTTCAAAGAGGATACATTGAGTCTGTTACATAAATGATCTCTGAATCAAATGAGAAAACAATAAATAAGTAAATAAAAGTATTTCAGGCTGGCGGAGACAAGAGGCATGAGCAAAAAAGAACAAACAAAAAAAACTATTAAAAACTGCTTTAATACCAGTTCATTCTAAGAGGCTTCTGTTAAAGAGTGGGACAGAAATAATCCCAATAGGGAGTAACAGATGTAGGGAAGAGAAAAAGGAAACACAAGAGTTTTTCATTGTCAAACCAAAGTTATGCTGCAATATCAGGCTCCTTGGAAATAAATATGAGTATATGTGAGGTTTATCATTAAAAGGGTCTCTTTTAAAGTTCTGCTCTCCAGCTGTGTTCCATCAGCTAGATTCCAGTGTGACTCTCAAGATTTAATACAAGCTGAGTTGCTGCGAATCTGAAGTCATGCTGTCCAACTTTCTACACCTCAATTCACGTCAGCTCCGAAGATTACATGCTAACTTGTCGGATAACCTGTCATTGCAGAGACAAGGCGGTTAGAAATCTAAATTTATCAAAACCCAGTGTCGTGCATGAGCATTTTTGTGCAGTTGAAAATCAGACTCAGTTTTTAAAAACTTCACACCTCTGTGTATATAAACATATATACATATAGACTATATAGCTAATGCAGTATATATGTGCATAAATACATATAAGCATGTATATACTGCATTAGTCTGCCAGGACCACAAATCACCACATTTTTCAGCAGATTAATTATTCATCACAAAGGCTCCTATAGAGTATTAATATGAGATGACTGTCAAGCTACCAATTTTTTGGCCCTCTATCTGTCTGTATCTTCTTTTCAATCTCTCTTACAGGTCTTATAGACCATTTCCCTTTCTTTCTTCTTCTGTGCTACAAACTAATGGTGGCACTTCATTTATTTGTGTTTCTTTACACTTGAAAGCTCTGATTGCCATAATTGCATGATAATTGCATGCACTTGTACTTGTGTGTGTGTGTGTGTGTGTGTGTGTGTGTGTGTGTGTGTGTGTGTGTGTGTGTGTGTGTGTGTGTGTGTGT
>JAOXYM010000013.1:13403181-13432483 GCA_028567055.1 Leptatherina wallacei
TGTTATAAATATGAGTTTTAGCAAAAAAAATGAGAAGTGCTTGTTGAATTTCAAAGCTACAGTGAATTTCAATAATTCATAAAAACTAAACTGTCTCCATGTGCACAGAAAGTAAAACATTTAGGGTATTTTTATGAAACATTATAAACTGATCCATTTTTTACAAAAGAGCTGCTTAGCTAAAACTGAACATTTGTACAAGGCTTCTTTTTTTTTTTAAATTGTGAAACATTTTTGTTCAAAACAAGAACATAGTTTGTGCTTCCTCACTATCCAGTCTGTGAGGTTCAGCCCTTCAGAGGATGTTGTTGTTCAACCCAGAGAGATGTGTTTGACTTTCCTCCGGAGTCCTTGATCTTCCATATCTTCACCAGCAAAAGCAAAATGACTAAAATTGAGACGATGACAATAACCACAACTATCGATATCCAGGTGCCGGATGAGATGGCTCCAGCTTCTTCTGCAGAACAATAACAAAAAAATGTATTTGAACATCAACAATTTCACAAGACTTTCAAGAGGAAGTGCTTGTTATGCTCAAGTGTTCTTACCTTTTGAATAAACGGTTACAGTCAAGGTTCCTGACTTGTCCGTTGCAACCTTCCTCCATCCATGAGTCAGAGATGGGAGCCACTCCTCTACCTCACAGAAATACAAGCCACTGTCCTCAGGTTTCAACACTGTGAGGATGAATTTGCCAGGCAGAGGGTGACCAAAACTTAAAACCCCGTCTTTTAGCGCGGTTTGTAAGGTAGAATTTGAATAAGCCCTGAATATGGGGTGTTGTTTTGTTTCTGTATCTTTTTGCCAAAACCATGTGACCTGGAACTTGGAGTCATTACTTGATTGTCGGGTGATGTAGCAGGAGATGTTAAAATGATCAGTTTTGCTGACATTCAGCTCCATCTCTTTCTTTTCAAGGAACAGGTTTGGTTCTGTGAGAAAGCACACAAGGAAAAAGATTTGTTTTACTACACCTGAGCTTTACATGGCACGCTGATCAATGGAACTTTAATTACATTTCAAGGGACAGTCAGGCTATTGATAAATCAGTGAATAGGGAATGCATGAAGCTTTGTAAAAATCAGACATGGATAACCCCCAAGAAAATTCCCCTGTAATAATAAAAGGGTCAACAAGGGTGAAAAAGTAGGACAGCCGTGTTACAGAGATGAGATAAGACAAGAGACATAATGACAGAGATGTTACATTAAAAGTGACAAGGGGTCATGTTGCTGAGAAACAGCTATGGGAGGTTTTGCAACACAAGTCATCAAAATACGTGCAGATGTGTAGACATATATAAGATCACAAGATACTGGAAGCCTCTGAGGTGCTGCAGTAGCTAAAACAATGAATTTGGGATGTATCAATTTTCTTTTCTGTTCTCAAAGTCAGAACTAAACCAAGACAGGGAGTGTTCAGTTTTTATGCTCCTCACATGGGAACAAATCCCATGAAAACTGCAGGTCTGCTGAAAATCTCTTTTTAAATCAAGACAAAACATTTGCGGTTGCCTTTTGTTAAAACAATTGTTAATTCCTCACACTGTTACTTTTATTTCTTGCCTTTTATCTGTCTTATTCTATTGTAGATCCTCTTCTTGGCACCTATTTCTGGTCTGGCCTATATGCTATTGGAACAAAAGGGAAGATGAGGTGGTGCATGAATGAAAATCGAATGAAGTTGAATTAAAGCAGTTCTTTGACTCTTGTTCGTGCATAAGGTACATGCAGCTTTTACATTTGTTAGTGCTGTCAAACAAGAACTCAGTGATTACGTGTTTAGCATAATTTTAGATAAGGAATTCTAGGTTTCTGGGTAATCTTACTGCACATGGGATGATAAAGCAGTAGAAGGCCCAGTTGTGGAGATTTATGGTTAACACTGGAGGACCAGACGGGGGGGAATTTGAGCAAAGATGCACAGATTTTGCTCTTTTTTTGTTTCATTTCTTTTATTCTTTTAAGTTTGATTTCATTTTTTTATACTTTAATGTACTTTTTAATGTTTCTTTTACACCATGTTCTTGATGTGATGCTTTTAATCTTTGATGTAAAGCACTCTAAGTTGTCTTGTACATGAAAGGTGCCATACAAATAAACCTCTCTGTGTCAGAAAGCCGCTCTTATGTAGCCACCTTGCCTGATTAAAATGTTGTTTTACTTATGAAAAAAATATGGTTACATACTGTATAATAAAATAATAAAAGGTTTTGCAGCTAGAACTTTTAATCCATGCCAAAACCTGTGCAAAACCAAAAGAGTCACATAAAGCTGCTAACAAACTGTTCTTAACCATTATATGTAGTCATACCTTTAAGATTTACAATCAGCTTGGTGTTACCAGCACTCGCTGAGGCCTTTTGCTGCCAGACACCTTTATCATCCAGCTGGTATTGCTCCACTTGGCTCCAGTAGATCCCACCATCCTCTTCATGGACCCCCCGAATACCGAGGTGAAAGTTGTTCTGAGTCGGTCTGGAGAGATGAAGCCGTCCCTGTAGGTTTCTGACCACATGATTCACTGGGTATTTCAGCAGGCCAGTGTGTTCCAGCTCAACCAAGGTGTGATTGATGGAGAAACTGTCTGCTGTGTAGAGCCAGGTGACTTTGTAGAAAAAAGAAGCACCAGATGCATCTGAGATGATGTTGCACTGGAGCTCTACTTCTTCTCCCTCTTGGCAAGTCAAGTGTTGTTCGTTTTTATCTAAAAGAAGGCCATTAGCTAGACAACCAGAAAGGGAGGAGAACAAGTCAACTGAGATTTAAACTTTGCTACATGTATGGACTGAGTTTTGCCAGTTAACAAATAAAAACTTACCAGGCTCAGTAACGATTAGCCTCGTGGTTACAGACTTTGTTAGAAGCGAATACCAATTTCCATGAGGATCCTGTAGCCACTCCACCACCTGGCATACATAGGTGCCTTCATCTGTTAGCCTAGCTTGCCGAATAGTCAACTCAAAACCAGGCCCATTGATGCGCCTCATACTGATTCGCTGGCTGCTGCTCAGCTCCATCTCAGGCCCAAAGGTGACGAGAGCATTCCGGTCCGAGCTTATAATAATCTTATTCCCTGCTCCCTGTTGGAGCACCCAGGCCACATCAAATAGAGAAGATGCAGAGGTATTTGAGGCAACCGAGCACTTTATTTGTATGTCAGTGTTGATATTTTGTGTGACGCTGGGGATGGAGGATAAAGTAAGCTTGCTCTCTAGAAGAGGACACAAAAATTGTTATGACATGGTGAGAAAGGATTGAAACAGAATGTACATACGTTTTTTTGCCCAAAATGCTTCAAAGTATTCATAATATCTGCAGTACCTGGTTTCCGCACTATCACAGTCAGCGGGTTAGATGGACGCAGCTCCTTATGTGCATTCATCAGGAAGGCGGACGCATTACACCCGTATATACCTTCCTCCTTCTGGCTGGCACTGATGATTTGCATATAGTAAACAACCATATTATTTTGGTTTTCTACTTTTACTTGGTATTGTTGTT
Source organism: Leptatherina wallacei (assembly GCA_028567055.1). Lineage (NCBI taxonomy): Eukaryota > Metazoa > Chordata > Actinopteri > Atheriniformes > Atherinidae > Leptatherina > Leptatherina wallacei. The sequence continues at coordinate 13,406,688 of JAOXYM010000013.1, forward strand.
GGTCTCCAGACCAGTTGATGGTGCCATCTGAGTTCAGCATCACGATGTCCTGGGTTGAGCCATCACGCTCCAGGCTCCAAGTCAGAGTAATTGGCACACGGGGTCCTTTGACCTGGCACATCAACGTAACAGTTTTCCCTTCGGTCACTTGGCTGTCGCGACTTTTCAAAGACACTTCCAACAATGACCCTGGGATACAAATTCAACACATGACATAATTACACCATACGCCATAAGTTTTGAAGGTAAACAAGATGAATGAGTATGTGACTATTCCAAAGTATTGCCATCTTCTTCTCTCAGCTATACACTAATTATCTACAACCCAAATTCCAGAAAAGTTGGCATGTTCTTTAAATCTGAAAAAAAAGAAAAAATTAAAGGACCTTCAAATCACATGAGACAATATGTTATTCACAACATAACACATAACATAACACATGTATAAACTGAGAAATTTTACAACGTTATGCACAAGATGAGGTTGTGTCAAATGTGATGCTTCCTTCAGGTCTCAAAGTAGTCGTTATAGGGGCAACAAATGGCTGAAAAAGCAATAAAGTAAAAAAAAAAAAAAAAACTCAGCTGGGAGAACATGTAGCAAGTAATTAAGTTAGTTGATATCAAGTCTGTAACATTATTAGCTCCAAAAGGGATGTCCTAGAGAGGCAGAGCCTCTCAGAAATAAAGTTTGTAAAAATATTGGGGAAAATTTCAAAAACGATGATCCTAAACGTCAAATTGCAAAAGTTTTGCAACTCTCATCATCTATAGTGTTTAACCCTAGAACACTAACGTTGTGTACTCTACCCATTGAAAACCAATGTAGCATGGGTGAAATATACCCACCTTTAGTGTTCTAGGGTTAATATAAAAAAAAGGATCAGATAAACTGGAGACGTCTCTGTGTGTGAGGGGCAAGACCCAAGACCTTTAATGGATGACAGTGGTCCTCGGGCCCTCAGACGACACTGCATCACTCATCGGAACAATTATGTCACTTAGGGCCAGGAATACTTCAAAAAACCACTATGATTTAACACAATCCTCTGTACTGTCTGCAGATGCTAACTAAAGCTCTATCATGCAAAACACAAGCCATATTTGAACATGGTCCAGAAGCACTGTTTCAGAGTGTGAACGTGTTCTACGGTCAGACAAGTCCTTATGTGACATTCTTGTTGGTAATCACAGACACCACATCCTCTGGGCTAAAGAGGAAGGAGACCTTCCAGTGTGTTATCAGCGTTTAGTTAAAAAACCGGCATCTCCGATGGAACGGGGGTGCATAAGTGCATACGGTATGGGCAGCTTGCATGTTTTGGAAAGAACTATAAATGCTGAAAAGTAAGTAAAGATTTGTGTATTTCAGCAAGACAATACAAAACCACATACTGTTATAACAACTTGTGCTGAACTGACCTGCCTGCAGTCCACAACATTCACGTACACAGAACATTTGGTGCAGCATGAATCGAAAAAAATGCATCAAAGACGACCACAAACTTAGCAGGTCGAAACCCATATCAGGCGAGAACGGGACCAAATTCCAACACCAAAACTCCGGGAACTTATAACTTTGATGCCCAGATGTCAAACTAATCTAAATAGGAAAAGGCGATGCTAGACTAAGGTAAACATGCCCCATGCCAACTATTCTGAGACCTGTAGCACGCGTCACATTTGACATGAGCTCATTTTGAGCAAAAAATTGTAAAAATTCCTCAGTTTAGACATTTCTTATACCATGTATGTTCTGTTTTGAATAAAACATTGGATCATGTGATTTGAAAGTCTTTTAGTTGTCATTTTTTATTCCTATCTAAAAAGGTCCCAACTTTTCTGGAATTTGGGTTGTAGCATCATTTTCTTTACAACAAAGGGAAATGGAAACATAACCATACATTTGGAGTTAACTACAAGTATTCTGTGGTGTTAGCAATATTGAGTAAATCTGTTTTTCCAAAAAATGTGCAATCTGGGACTCCAAAACTATAAAAACTGATGTCAAGGCAAACCTATACCTATGTGTTTGATGTTGATGTAGAAAAGTGACAGAAGAAACCTGGACTAGATGCAAGGTTTCTCAGGTCAGTGCAGCATTTTCATCTCTGAGACGATTCCCTTTGGTGTGAACTGTGGGCCTTTAAACTTCAAACTTTTAAATGCACAATAAAGGCACATAACGCACTGAAGAAAAATGAAAAATCCTCTTTCATACAGTATTTTGGCCTGAGGTTGTATGAAAAGGGAGCTCACACAGTGCTGAAAATGAAAAGGCACAGCCTCTTTGGTGGATGAATTTGCTATGTAAATTTTTTAGATTTCTAGCATGCAAATGTAAAGTTTGGGCAGATGGTGATGTTGCAGCAAAGGTTAAACTGGTTGTAAATGTATAAGGTTAATCGTTTGGGTCATATTTCATGACATTCTGCCTTCTTATTGTTATGATATCTTACGGACTAAACAGACAATTGAGCAATTCTCAAGCTGACCAGAATCTATACTTAGCTTTGCCTCTCGGTCACTTGTTTTTTACACAGTTATTCCCATGTAAGGTAAAATTGTTGATTATTCTCTTTAAAAAAGAATAAGGAAAACATATAGACTTCATTATTTGTCTTGAACAATCAGGGTGAAGTGATCTTACCAATAGGATTCACAGTCACCGTGGTGCTTTGTGACTGGCTGTGAGTCTGGTTGTTAGTTTTCCTCTCGGATACAGTGCACTGATAGACACCTGAATCAGAGGCTGTGACCTCGTCAAGCTCCAAGATGAAGTTGTCACTTTCTAGACGCGTCGCTACGACTTCACGATTCATGAATTCCTCCGCTTTCTCCGTCACACCGTCCTGACTTAGACTGACGACTTCGGTGAAAAGAGATGTTGGTAATGATGCAGTCTTGCGTTGCCAGGTGACAGAGAGCTGACCTTTAACTCCAGACGCTTTACAGGCGAGCCTCAACCTGCTTCCTTCCATTACATTTCTGTCAGTGTCTTGCATTTGGACTGAGAGCCCACTTTCTGTGAGGAGATAAGGCAGCAGATAGATTGCTTAACTGTGTTTGGGAAGATAAATCTAGAAAACATAATTCTGTTAACATTAATACAAAGTTTCAGGATTAATATAAAAAGAGAAAATCTGTATCTTCAAGAAACCTTCAGGTGAGATGGTGATCATCTGGGAGCTGGAGTCCTGGGCTTTTCCCTGTGAAAAGGCCCCATCATGGCTTCTGTCCTGAGGCCACGCTCTACAGACATACTCTCCCTGGTCCTCGGTTCTGACAGGCTTTAAGATGAGTTGATACTCTTTGGTCCCAATCCGTGCGACTCTCAGCTCCCCTTCTTTCTCTCGGCCTCTGTACTCCGGTCGCACTGCGAGAATGCCCGTAGGGCCGATGCTGGCCAGCTCGTTGCTTCCCCGGAGCCACGCTACAGAGAAGAACCTCCCCTCCTGGTTCTGTGTGTCTATGCTGCAGGACAGCGACAGCTCTTGGCCTTCCTGGAGGGTAGTCTGCTGTGTGGAAATTTTCAACACTATAGCTGACATGTCTGGCACCACTTCTAAGTAGGCCAAAAGATAAAAACAAGACAAAAGCAGAAACACACATCCTGTCAATAAACCACAGCATTTGTGCAAGGAAGTGTTGACTCAAGTCAAGAGATTCCACTTAATGATGCAGAAATGAATGATTGCTGTTTCTAACCTTTGGCTTTTACTGTCAGGGTAATCTTCTTTGCATCCTTTTGAAGGATCAAGTACCAGGAACGATCAGGATCTTGGATCCACTCTTGAGCACGGCAGTAGATCTTACCCTGGTCTGACGGCTCAAGCTGAGCCATCTTTAGCCTGTACGAGTTCTCTCCAAATTTCTCTAAGCTAATGCGTCCTTCGTTGTAACGCTGCTCAAACCCCTGTCCTGGGCTCAGCGTGAAATCCCTGTCCAGAGAAATGATGGGCTGAGGGTCGTCCTCCCCATCTTTATGGAGATACCAGGCCAAAGACAGATGTGTGTGCTGGAAGGTGTTGGTGGAGGCTTGGCAGGCCAAAGTGAGATCTTCGCCTTCATTGTAGCTCAGCGAAGTGGTGGAGTCAGACGATGAAACACTTAGGGAGTCGCTAATCACTATGGCACCACATGAGTGAGAAAAATATGAAGTCACACATGTTTAGACTTTTTTCTGTGGAATTATTTTATGTAAATACACAAAGGCTAAACTGATACACAGATTTTAAAACTGACAAAGAAAAAGATGATTGTTTACCTTTAACAGTTATCCCAGCACTGTAGGTGCCATCATATACCGATTCTGAATTACGTACCATACAGTCATATTCCCCTTCATCATCTTTGCGCAGGCTTTTTATCTGAAAGAGGACTGAAGTCTGATTTAAATATGTCAGATAAATATCATTGCTGTCCACGCGGTCTTTATGATTGGTATAGCTGAAATGTGGGTTATGGGAACTGATGATGTTGATGGGGATCGACTGTCCAGGCTCTGTCATGCGGAATTCAAAGTCTTGTTTATGTTTTCTATTGGAGAAGCCACTCACATGGCAGGAAATGGAGAGCGGAGTGCCTACCACACGATAGAGAGGCCCAGCTTGTATTTCAGTGTTGACTCTTGCTTCTGCTTAGCAAAGCACAAACAAAAAAAGGGGGGGGAAACAGAACTTTCAGCCTGTTTAATGCTAAAATGCAAAGTGTCAGTCATGTTTCTTGATGGCAAGCGTCTGTATCTGTATAACATCGATATGAAAGCAAAACTTGTTGCATTTTATTATACTTTGCTTAGATATACATACAAAGATTTAATTTTCTATACAAGTGGAACTCATAATCCACTTATCACAAAGGCTTCTTAATTCAAAATGATCATTTTCTGTTCTAAAGTGCCATATCAAAGACACAAGTCTGCAAACTGAAGAGCTAATTACTGTCTTCTTTTTTTTTTTACTTATGAAACACAAAGGCCTCTGTATCTGCAGTAATTCAGTGTCCTACTTACCACAACGCAGGAGCACAGCCATCCAGAGCAGCAAACTGGTCCTCCACAGGGAGTGCTGGGAACACCTCATCCTGATTCTGCTTCAAAGGTAACGCGGTGTTCTCAGCACAGTGTGTAACTACTCTGCCCGTGCCTTTTCGACTAATTTAGGTGGTTTAAACTTCCTCTTCAAGATGAAGAGGAAGTCTGAGATAGTCTGTTTCCCACAATCACATCACTGCCAGTATGTTTCTAAGACATGTGCATGCGAAGGTGGTTCTGTGGTGGAGTTTTGGGGAGAGAAAAAAAGCGACACTCAAAAACTAACAAGTTTGTTTAATCTTTACTTTACACTTGATGGTATTTTGCTTTGATATGGGCGTGGACGGAAAACCTCTGTCTGACGTGGAAATAAAACACCTTAGCAACTATGAGCCATAAGTTGAACATGCGCACTTTTTTTTTTTTTTTTTACACCGTGAATTTTATAGATGTGCTCTGCGTTTACATGCAGCCAATAACCCTTTCACAACCGAAATATTAACAATGACCCGGTTGCGCACGCCCATGTAAACACCGGTAAAAACCCGAATATGCCCATATTCCTGTTTTTAAAAACCCAAATATTACCCCTGGGTTACTCCTTATCCAACCCGAATATTTGGTCATGCAAACCTGTGTCGGAACATCTCCATCGAAAGAAACATTAAATTGTGTTATGCGCATGTTGTATCCGGAAGGACTCTAGGTGTTAAATAGTAATAAAACATGGCGCAACCAAGACGCATCACACCACACTTGTGGAGCGAGGAGGAAACAATTTTTTTCATCACAATGGTGGAAACGGGGAAGCGTGGATGAGTACGGCACATCTTCGGCTCCATTTCCTCTACTTGTCATCTCCGTCTAAGGATCAATAGTGTCAAATACTGCTGGTGGGTCACTACCAGTACCAAAGCGCAAGCAAAAGCTACTACTATCAGTTCCGGATAGTTTACGTTCCGCCTACTGTTATTGTTGTTGCCATGGATACAGAAAGAAGCGGAAAATGGCGCATATTTACGTCATGACGTTATCCGGCGTCGCCGTACGGGATCGCAACTATCTCGTATACAGGAGTAACTGTGTCTGCTCACGCATGTAAACGGGGAATTCTAAAAGTTTCAGAAACTCGAATGGCATGTAAACATAGTCTATAGTCCAATTCAGGCAGGTGATGCAATCTTTCATCTATTTTTGGATGTTTTGTTTTTTTCTTTATTTAAAACAATAACTAATAAAGTTTCATGCGACTTCCGGTTTGCAAGGGTTGGTTTTTTCGTGTTTTTTTTCCATTAAATTAATTGAAAGTAGCTATAGCTCCATCAACAGGTCAAACACTAATCAGATAAAGGGCGTGTGGTGTAAAATTGTTGCTAGGCAACAACATGGTCTCGCTTTTGGAAAAGTATCTGGGCTCAGTCGGTTCTCAAATGGGGCAACAGTGCCACTTAGTGGAGAGTAGAAATACTACAACTACATAGCCTATTTACAGTACTGAGATGTAGAATAAGGTGCTGAATTAAATTGAAAAAGAATACAATAAAGATTTTAATCATTTGGTTAGACATGATACCTTTTACAAGAGATTGTGATTGAGTATCTACTTTTTACTGTGGAAGTGTGGTGGAATGAGTTTATTGCTGAACGTGTTCCTGAGATTGTCCAGCACATGGAGAGGGAGTGAAGGGCTGTCCAGTACAGTCCTTAACTTGGACAGCATCCTCCTCTCTGATATCACTGTCGGTCCAGTTTTACACCCACAACATGACTGGTTTTACAGATAAGTTTGTTGAGTCTGTTGGTATCAGCCACCTTCAGTCTGCTGCCCCAGCACAACAGCATGAAGAATGGCACCAGCCACTGCATACTCATAAAATACCTTGAGCATCATTCAGCCAATATTGAAGGGCTAGAGTCAACTCAGGAAACAGAGATGGCTCTGGCCCTTGGCAGCTGCCATGTATGTGGACCCACAGCAAGTAGGTAGAAATGGTTCAGTCTAAGAGAATGAAAACATCACAGTCATTTTATTAAAGTGATAAGATACTAATAGAAACACAGTTTTTAATGATAAATTACATTTTTCTGTCACTGACCTTTTGTTTGATTTTGTTACACATTTCACCTTGAAATATTCTTTGTCCATCCGCAGACTGCTCAGAGCTCTTATGGCCACATGAGGGAGACCTACTCAGTGTTAGATCAGCGGTCATAATTTTATGCCTGATCAAAATATCCTCCTCTTATCTTCTCTCAGTTTCATTTGAATACATGCTGAAATGATTACATATTACTCTAAAAATCAGTCATTACAGGTCAGAAATAAAAGAATTTTGTGAATCAAAACCTATTTTTTCTTCTTTACTCTCTCCTTAATTACCATGAGACAAATTGAATTTATATGTGGTCCCTTTCTGAAATTATTGTTTTGTACTTCACTGGATAAAACCTTAAAGATGACGCTGTCGCAGGAATCATCCCAATTCTTTAGCTAATGACCCACAGATTTATGCCAACCTTTCTCTGAGTGTTCACAGACCAAAATGGCTGGTAAAGACTTAGTTAAAGGAATTAAGGTTTTGCTAAAGTGCACCTCAAATATGGGAACAAAAGGAGTGCAAGCATCACATCTTTCATGTCTGAGAGTTCCAAGATAAGCAAGTTGTCCCACAAATACAAGACTGATTCTCACAGTTATTATTAGGTCTATTCCACCCAGATGCCAGCATGGTGGAGTGATGTAAGACAGCTAAACTACAGAGAAGTTACTGCAAGAGTTTGAGATAAAACACACGCAGCTGTATCCATCTCCCAGTGTTGAGGATCTTCCGCAGATATGGCATCAGTCTTTCTGAGAAAAGAAAAGAATTAAGTAATTCATGGGGAAATTCACTTAGCACAAGAAGAGGAAGTGTTTCAGAAAAAAGCCCTGCTTGATACGCATGTTCCTCACAGAACAGGAATAGGAAGTATGAAGAAGACAGGAAAACAAGAAATCCTCGTCTCAAAGTAAGACAACTGCCGTCAGCGTGAACCACAAAGATTGGCTTCCTTTCTCTTTACATGAACAGGTGTTTCTGAAGCAGCCGCCTGCTGTTCTTCTGTGGAAAGTTGACTCTGTGAAGAACTTTTGGTACAAAAGATGAGTGACTCACTGGAGAGGACAACTGATTGTCCCTTGCCGTCTTTTAGCAATGAGTCCAGTCTGAATGAGGAAAACGGGAACGCAGCAAGTTCCCATGAGTTATGCTGGCAAGATGGAGGTCTACCGATGGAGCTGCAGAGAGGGATGGAGAGCCTGCGAGTGAACAGAGAACTGACCGATGTGACCCTATGTGTTCAGGGACACGACTTTCCCTGCCACAGAGCTGTTCTTGCTGCAGCCAGTCAGTATTTCAGGTAAAAGTATTCTAATGTGTAACTAAGTTGTGATGAAATCGCTTGTTTTATTGACTTAAAACAATTTCAATGACATTTCAATGACATTTCTGGACAGGGCCATGTTTTGCAGTGGTCTCAAGGAGAGTCACGAGGAATGTGTGGACATAAAAGGGCTGGACAGCGGGACTATGAGCTCTCTCCTGGAATATACGTACACCAGCCAAGCCCTCCTCACACACACAAACGTCCAGAGAATACTTGAGGCAGCGAGTCAGTTTCAGGTAAAGTTGTTGTCAGTCAACCTTTAACTTTAAACATCACAAGATTACAAACCGAGCGAAAAGCTGAGGAAATTTCAGAAAATGTGGCGTCTTCTATGTAAAGTCTTTTAAACCAAAGTTTACATGTAGAGCTTCTAAACATGAGATTTGTAATCTGTTCTCATTATTTGTTTCTCATTGAAGGCTTTGAAATGATTGAGGGAGATGCATAAAGTTTTAACTCAGCAGCAAACATTAGTGTAGTTGATATGAATGATATCAGAATAAGTTGGTTGAGTCAGTTAGCACACGTACTGCATGAGAAGTATATCATCCTGTATGATTCTGTCCTAAAGAAACAAAGATGAGACATGAGACTCTAACCTAGACACTTTGTTTCAAGCAAGCAGCTAAAGTTGAGACAAAAAATGTTCAGCAGCTAATCTCAAAAACACAATGACTTATAGTTCAGTGAAGTATGCCTGTGGTTCCCTAAATGGTCAAAGTCTAAAAGGAACTTGTCTTGTTTATGCTGATCTGAGCGTCTTGATGCTAATGTTGCTGGAAAAAGAGCTTCCCTTATGTGTTATGGCTTGCTGCCAAAATAGTGACAGTTACTCAATTGGTCTCTGTATCAAAACGTCTAAGTTTCCACATGAACGAAATTTCCTTAGAACGCTGAGTCCATAGTACTGAATTAGCCGCATCAAGCATTACAACATACAAATGGTTTGATTTACTTTCAGGAAGACTTACTGTCTTATGGTAATTAATTAAAACTCTTTCAGCTGTTTTATATCTTTCACATCAGGCAGTTTTCTCTCTGTTTAGAGGAACAAACATCTCATTGAGTAAGATTTCAGCCACTCTAAGAGGGAAGTGAAAGTTGGCCAGTTGTTTACGATGTTTACGTTTTCCATACAGGCTTAAATTAACAACACAGCTGTGCTACACGGCGGAGGAGGCAGGTGTTTGTGTTTTCGTGCTTCTATTTTTGCAGAAAATAGCTGGTTGAATGTTAGATTTTGAAGATAAATGTCTGGAGCATTCTGATTGGTCCATTTTCAACAGGATGTGGAGCTATGACTCACTATATCCAAGAATTGAGGTTAAAATTACAACCAGACAAGATTGAGGATCCAATGAAATGTTATGTAGGGCCTAAACTGAGCTCTGCTATGGATAAAGGATCAAACCTTAAATTTATTGTGGAATTAATGCCGACAGTTTTTATCACCACACAGTTTAAAGACAGCGTCTGTGATTAGTTTAATATTACCTCTGAATGCATGGATCCTTTTCACATCAGAGAGGTAACCCTAGATTAATACTCAACAATAAATGCAGGGTTTAGGGCAACATATGCTGCCACTGGGTCTTTTAGAAATAAATGAATAATTCTTTTTTTTTTTTTTTTAAAGGCAAATGATCTAATTTTGCTTCTAAACTACATAAAAAACAATTTCTTCAGGTCCCAAACACATAGCGCCATTTTTTTTCTTAAACAAAAGTGATGCGGCACAGAGGTAAACGTTCCCCTATCTTAACCTTTTGTAACTTTATGGGATTAAATACAAAAGATGAACCTGTATTTCCATCTTAAAAACATTTTTTGCTTTTGTTTTGTTTTAAATACAGCACATGTTGGAAAAAATTGCTGTAGTTCTCATAAAAATGTTCTTATTTTTTACTCTTTTACTGAACAGACAATCTGGCAGTAGATTTGAGTGAAGTGTATGCTGGATCTGTTCTATGTCATTTCTTTTGTAAAAAAAAAAATAGGCAGAAATCTTAACTTATATTCTTTTATTAGGGCAAATATTTTAAAACTGGACACTTCTTCTATCTTGAGGCTGATGTTAAGAATGAGGAGACTGTATTTAGGAATACTCCCTTTTATCTAAACTTTATTCATTCTCATTTTGTTTGTATAAAGTGAGAATAAAAGTGGTGATATGACACAACCTTAGGGTGCTCCTGTTTTTAAAATGACCTCCTCAAAGAGAACATCCTCAACACAAACTATATGAGGACAATCAGTTAAAAAGTCTTAATCCAATGAATCAGGCCCCCCCCCCCCCAAATCCAACAACCGCTGAAGAAGAATCGGCATAGAATTAAAGGATAAACTAAAATTGATAAATAAAATCCTAACATCTGTATTTTGTAGGTTGGTGTATCAATTAGTCACCAGTCATACATCTGTGACTGGTACAAACCTGGGAGCACTTGAATCTCAAAACAAGAGTGAATATCAACAGGAAAATATTCCAGGAGATTATGTCACATTTTTTGGGGGAACTACACATGTTTAGCTGTGTTACTCATTTCACAGAAGCATGATACCTATTAATAGGGACAAATAATCAAACACAAATTTCTTTACTTTTTACGCTAAGTTTATAAAAAGCTATGAATGTTATACAGGTGAAGAACGTGATTGGTTAAATAACTTGCAAATAATTGCATTCTCTTTAAAAGTTTCTCACTTTAGATTGCTTCCAAACTTGCTTCGAAACCGAGTTGTACATTTACTTTAGAAAAGGATCTTTTATCAGTAAATAAAAAATGTTGGACTGGCGACTTGTCCAGGGTGTACCCGGCTTCTCGCCTGCTAATCACTGGAATAAATGTCCAGCTACCCCATGACCCTGAATTTGAATAAGCAGGATAAAAAATTAATGAGTAAATGTCTTTAAAGTGATCGTAATTCATACACACAACTTGTTTTTTTTTTGTTTGTTTGTTTTTAGTTTCTGCGTGTAGTAGATGCATGTGCTGACTTTCTGAGCAAATCTATGCATCTAGAGAGCTGTATTGGGATCCTGACCCTGGCTGACAATCACGCCCTGCCAGCTCTGAGATCCATGGCTCAGGACTACATCACCTCTCAGTTCTCTCAGGTGGTCCAGCTGCAGGACTTCCTTGAGATGCCAGCAGAGTCTCTGGAAACCATCTTACAAAGGGACGACCTGGATGTTAAGTTTGAGGAGTGTGTTTTTGAAGCGCTAATGCGCTGGGTGAGAGCCCGGCAGGAGGAACGCCATCCATTACTTGCCAGGTTGCTTTCACACGTGAGACTGCCTTTGTTGGAGCCGGCATACTTTGTGGAAAAGGTGGAATCAGATGAGCTGATTCGTCGCTGCAGTGAGGCTTTTCCTTTGTTACAAGAAACCCGCACTTATCACCTTTCTGGCAGGGAGGTCAGTATGCAGGGGATGTCTTCCTATAACCCAGTAACCATTAATCTTACTCATTAACTTGTGTTTTAGTGTTGTTATTGTTGATATATGTCTGACCTGTTTTTCTAGGTGGTCTCAGAGCGAACCAAACCACGTGTGCAGCAATTTCTATCAGAGGTCTTCCTGATCATTGGAGGTTGTACTAAAGATGAACGCTTTATTTCTACTGTCACCTGCTTGGACCCTCTCAGACGCAGCCGGCTGGAGGTCGCCAGACTGCCAGTAACGGAGCTGGAGGACGAGACCCAAAACAGAAAATGGGTGGAGTTTTCTTGTATCACCTTCCAAAATGAAGTGTACATATCTGGTAAGACAAAAAAATTCCTGCCTTCATAGAGAGGCTTCTAACGTGTCAACTTGACCTTTTACAGTGCAGATGAAAGTGAAAATAGTTCTGAAGATTGTACGTCTGCCAAGTTATTGTTTCTATATGTTTTCTCACTGGAAATTCATTCTCCTACATCAATATTATGAAGACACCCTCATGTCTTGGGTTGTTATTAATATTTATAAGCTTCACTGGCACTCAAATGTCATGTTAAAATCGTTGAATTTTTTATATACAGTTGAGCAAAACAACAGGAGGATGTGACATCGTCTGTACTAACAGTTAGTGTGGTTTTAGGTGTTTCCCATGTCAGGAACTGACACTTTCAGCTCTAGTTGCTTTAACTGCTGGAAACCACACACACACACTGCAGGAGTTGAGACTAAGTCATGGGATCCTACATCAGCCTTGTAGCCCTGAGAAGAACACAAGCACAGTCATTACTGAACACTTTGTGACACATCAGTGTTTAGGGCTGAGAACTCATTTGTGCAGAAGGTGACTTTTTTTTCTAAAATGATCATTTTGGTGTAGGAGGTAAAGAGACACAACATGACGTTTGGAAATATAATGGTGCCCTGGACAAGTGGATCCAAATCGAGCCCCTGTCAACTGGACGGTGGAGACACAAGATGGCGGTTCATGGGGGGAAAGTGTACGTGCTGGGTGGATTTGATGGTGTCCAAAGACTCGCTAGCGTAGAGGCCTACGATCCCTTTCACAATCGCTGGACACAAGTAATGCCTACAATTATTACTCAAACTGGGCATATTTTTAATGTGTTTGTAAAAGATAAATTATTGTGAATCATTTTCTCATGAGCATTGTTCATTTTATCCTTCGGTGCAGGTGACACCTCTGGCAATAGGTGTGAGCTCCTTTGCTGCAGCAAGCTTTGACAAATGGATCTATGTGATCGGTGGTGGACCTAATGGCAAACTGGCCACTGATAAAGTTCAGTGCTGGCAACCAGGTACAGACAACTGGGAACTACGGGCACCCATCCCCATTGAAACTAAATGCACTAACGCGGTTACCTTCAAGAACTGCATCTATGTTGTAGGTAAGTTGAATGAGTTGTAAAGTTTCCAAAAAACAAGAATCTAATAATCATTTAAACACAATATTTAATTCAAAATAGTACAAAGGCAGCATATCTAATGGTAAAATTGAGGAAATCTGTTAAGTTTATTTTAAATATATATATCAATTATATGCTTATTATGATTTTGATGCCAGCAATTTGCTTCAAATAAGTTGTAACAGGCAAAAGCATACTGGAAAACATGTCTATATTTAAGCCATTGATGCCTGGTGTGGCAAATTTGCGGCAAACACTTTATGGCCTTTGTTTGTTTTATTTTATTTATTTACTTTTATTTATGCTTTTATGCTCCCAGCATTTCTGAAAGATTTTGGTGGCATCAAATTCAAAATGGGCTCATACTTAAAAAAGAAAAAAATATTTCTTAGTCTCAATATTTTTTTATGTTATTATTATATTTCAATAAACATAGGGTTTGAATAAAATGAAAATCCTTGTTTGTTTTTTTTACATCCTACACAGTGTACAAAATGATGTACATCATTACTGAAATGTGCATTTACCTGTTTGCAACATGCTAGTTAAACTATATGGAGTCTTACAAAAATTTGTAGACACTAACTTATGTAATGATCGGTTGTATTAGATAAATAAATGAGCTAGTAATTTGTAATTTGTGCTATTTAATAATCTATTTAATCTGAGTCAAACAATGTCTGGCAGAATGAGTACAAATGGATGCCACAATATTATAAACAGATAAAGCCACTGTCAAATCTTCTTTGTTCCAGGTGGTGCCATGCTTGCCATGTACTGTTATTCCCCTCTGTCCGACTCCTGGTCCCTTGTGACCCGTCTGGGGGAGAGAGCAAGTTGTGCCATCGCAGCCTGCAACAACAAACTTTTCATCACAGGAGGAAGAGATAACAAGAACCAAGTCATCTCCACAGTGATGTGCTGGGACGTTGCTCGAGGGGTGTTGACAGAAGAGTGCATTTTGCCAATGGGAGTATCACACCATGGCAGCGTGACGCTAATGAAGTCCTATACACATATACACAGAGTAACACCTCCAACAGAGAGCCACTGACACAGGCCTCTAAGAACTGAACTTTGTTTCTGGTGGTAATGAGGGACATTTGCATTATCAAACTCATTTTGAGTTGCCATTTTGCAAAGAGTTAGTCAGTCACTGTAAGCATAAAGGTTTGAAAAGTGTTGATGTGCTTCTTTTTTTTTCTTTCTTTTTAAAAAAATCAAATTTCAAATATTTCTCTTTGTTGCCACTATGTCACTAATGGGAAAAAATACATTTAACGTTTTTAGTTATAATATCACAGTCATGCAGTATGGACCCAAAACATAAAACAATAAGCTTGGCACAAACAAATCAATTTACAATCCCAGAACATTACTGAATTATTATTATCATCCTGGCAACTGTGGTAATTCACCTCTAAAACTCTGTCTTACTATTTAAACCTCATTTAATATATAACAGATAAATGTGTAGCCTAATTATAATTCAAATGGCTACTGAAATGACCTTCACAGCTCCGGGCTGTAAACATAACATACATCAAGGTATACCAGAACGGGACATAAACATTTGGATGGAGTCAATGTAAATTAGTTAAACTTTGCAAACGCTGCCATCAAGTGGTGAAAGCGAGTATTTTTGTTGTAAGATAATGTAATATAATAACTGTATATTTTAAAGTTCTTGGTCGTTATTACATAGAATATTAGCTACATAGCCTACTTGGCTAGGCTACTTCAAAATAATAAATAAACAAGGAACCAAAAGTATTGGTATAACAGATGTGACAGCTATGTTTACTATCTCCTGGATTTCTAGAAGCCTTTATGTCAACCGAAACTACTCGTGTAGCAAGTTTGACCGAAATGCATAACCGTGTGTACATCTACTTCCGGTAAGTTTTTCCAGACTAAATGACAACCAAATGAGACAAGCGGTGGGAAGTTATTAAAATCACAATAATAACCAGCTATAGTGGACTATAATGCAAAATACTAGAACTAACTCTCCATAACTTGCAACTTCAAGAGCATAAAAAAAATGTTAGGTGGAAAATTAACCCCCCCCCCCCCCCAGCAGCCAATCACCTCTTTAATCAGCATGTAATAAACAGGTTTATAATAATGATTAAACTACAGGAATTGACGTGCCTATTTTTTAACTGAACTGACATGAACCTTCACTGTTGCAGAGTTTGCCGCTCATCATGGTGCAGTCAGCCAGCGTTGAAGACAATATGGACGAACATCAGCAGCCAGTAAGTTCTCCAAGTCGTCTCGGGGTCTGTCGATGGGGTTACCTCGGCTTCCTCTGCTCTGAGAAACCTGGAAGTCATTTCTAACCAGGATTTGTGTTCAGATTTACAAATCAAACGTGTGTCTAAAGCGGAGATGAGCAATGACGATCCCACAGATTCTGGGTGTTTCCTGCAACATCAGATTCAGATTAATGCCTCAATATGTTTGGGCAGAGCCTGACAAGCTGTTAAGGAGAGATGTTTAATTTAAATCAGGTGTGTTGGAGCAGGGAACCATCTAAACCTGGTCATCCCTGGTCTAGAACGACCTCCTTCCATCTGCAGAATTGCCTAAATCAGAAGAAAACTTTGGGACAGGACCAAAGCAGAAATGGTCCTGCAGCTGTGCATCCAATCATTTCCTTAAAAATCTGTTGATCCAAAATCCTGATTGGTATTTCCAAGACAGAATATTTCCCCTTAGCCTCTCAACTTTGGCAAGTTTGCATGCATCTTTTGATAAAAGGATGAGTAAATGTAAACATTTGTTGCCTCTTACATCATGCGGAGCTGTAATTTTGCTACATGTCAAAGGTTTTGTTTTTATTCTATTTATCTTTCTGGATCTTCTCAACTTAAAAGAACTTGAAAGTGATGTGTGCTGCATCATCGTCACTCCTACAGTTGCAAAAGGTGCAATTGAAAGTGACTGAATTAGAGCCAGTTAGACTCAAATACCCCTAGACCGTTCCACATTCGTCATTTTTTAAGCATCTTTTTAGATGCATCAGTTTTCGTAGCACTGTTACTGGTTGGCTTTACTCTCACAGCTCTTTTACCTTGCCCTGTCCAGCATCACAATAGCAGAACGATGGTCTGGCTGCTGCTGTTGTACCGAACAAATTTGCTCAGCCAAGAGGAGCTTGATGCTTAAGCAAAATCCTTTTTTACCTATCTGTTAATGGAAGAATTTACATATTAATGCAGGAAAAATGCAAAAGATAGAAAATAACCACAAGAATTATGCAGAAACACCAGAGAACCAGCTGCTGCAACTGTAAAGGAACAGAAAACATAGCAGACAATCATCAGGAGCACCTGCAGGAAGACAAACTGTGGACTCCATGAACTCATGCAGCTCTTAGCAGCAGCAGCTACACAAGGCAGATTAATGAACAGCTCCCAGAGGAAAAAAATATGTGGAAGTGATAAGCAGTCAAACAAATGCAACTTTAAGCTAACGGGCTAACAGCTTGTGTCAGCATGGACAATATGTGGTCCCTGGAGCTGACTGATCGATAATAATCCAGAAATGATTGCATGAAATTGGGATTAGGGATTTAACTTCCTGTTGCCTTTTTAGGTCATCAAACTCTTATCGTTGCCATGGTTTTTCTCCAGGTCCCAATTGAAGAAATAATTCCTGTCGACATTGAAATAGAGATCCAGAAATCTGTCCCCCTCCCACCTCCAATCATCCCAGAGACAGAAGACTTCTCCCCCAGCTCAGTGAGCGACACATCCAGCGGATACATGTCCACCAGCATCTCCACGGCGACGCTGTCAGACGTCTACACACTGAGCTGGGACCTGCCTGCTTCCTCCAGCTCCAGAGGAGGTGCTTTTGAGGCGGTGCCAGATGAAGAGGAAGAGGGAAAAAAAGTGACAAAGGAGCTCTCTCTGGACCAATCAGAAGCTCAGGAGTCGGTGTTGGTTTTGAATGAAGAGGCAGCGGAGAGGACGGAGCAGAATGATACGCCGAGTCACCCAGAGACAAATCAGACTCCATCAGTCCAGCTAAAGGAGGAAGAAGATCCTGATCCAGTTCTAGGAGACCGGACTAAAGAAAATCAGAACTCAACTGGATCAGAACCACTGGATTCAGTGGTAGAAGACGGACACACAGAGTTACCGCAAGGAGGTTCAACGGAAGATCCTCAGGTGGATGATACGGCCGAGGAGGAGGACGGAGCACCACCTCACGATGAAACCCAACCTTCTGATCACGTAGGTGACACCCAGTTCGATTTAGACGTCCCACAGCAGCCTGAAGACCACACAGGTTCTGATGGTACTCAAGATCCCGCTCCAGAACCAAGCGGAGACTCTGCTTTTCAAATTCCCCCCAACAAGCCGTCGACTTCTGAAACCTCAGACCCAATCAGCGACTCAGTTCTGCCCTCATCGTCAATCCCAGATGAGGCCCGACAAGTCACACCTTCTGATTCTTCTAGCACAGCTCCTCCTCCTCCGGTGAAGGTTCAGCCTCCCAAGTCCAGCTCCTCAGCAGCTAACCCCTTCAAGATCCAGAAAGTGAAGTCTTCAGACCTGAAGTCTTTTCAGAGGATTGTGGGCGAGGAGGGCAGCAACCCTGCAAAGGTGGACCGGGCCAGCAGCCTCGGGGCAGGACTCAACCTCTCGGTGCCAACGGAAAGTCTGGAAATGATCTCGGACTCTGAGGAAGGAGATGAAGCTGCCTCTGCTGTTCTTCCTGACTGGTTGAAGGAGGGCGAGTTTGTGACTGTGGGGACCAACAAGAGTGGTACGGTCCGGTACGTGGGGCCCACGGACTTTGCAGCAGGTACATGGGTTGGAGTAGAACTGGAGGCACCAGCAGGTAAGAAAAGTAGTCCCAACTTCTGACGCTAACTTGCATTAGGACTTAACTTTTCCTAGATAATCAATCTTTTTTGGTCTGTCTCCAGGAAAAAATGACGGCTCTGTGGGCGGGAAGCACTACTTCCACTGCAACCCTGGTTACGGGGTGCTGGTACGCCCCGACAGGGTAGCCCGCGGGGGCGCCAAACGCCGTCGCCAGCAGCAGAAGCGCCGAAGTGCCAACTTGTCTGGATCCAGCCCAAACCTGGCCGCCCTCACCGCCCTGGCTAAAGGTGAGGCGGGATCAGCCGGCCGCAACAAAGGAGAGAACCGCAAGTCGTGGCACACCTGAAGAGCGTCTCATCTCTGCTGCAAGTTTAAGGATGTGGCCGTGGAAAACTGCTGAAACATGTTGAATTTCTAATCAAAGAATGTGAATTTTATTTTATTTTTTAGGTTAGTATTTCCAAAACAAGCTTTTTTCTACAGTCACTTTCATTTTTAAAACTTATTTATTCCAGTGACTTTACAATTAAAACCTCTTTAACTTGTTGCACACCTGCTCGGCAGAACGATTAGCACAAGCAGTGGGATATTTTTAGAATTTGCTTACCGGATGACACCTCACATATTGTGCACCATCAGTCGACTAAATTTCTTCATTTTGACTGTGATCTGATTGTTGTGCCTTAGAATAACTCTCCTGCTCAGCTCATGTGCCTTAAACACACCATCAGACTCTGTGGTAGGGTTAAAATGTTCACCATGGAGGATTTTTGTTTTTTTATTGTTAAACTTGCACACATGGAATTCTACAGAATTATTCATCATTTATAAATCATGTTTTGTCTCTTCCTGCTAAGCGTGTGTGTAAATGCAGATTTTTGTGGTTGAATGGAATTTTGTTTGAGTGGTGACATTAAATAATACTGTCCAGATGAATTGCATGTGAGGAAACTAGAGGGATTTTTTTTTTTTTTAAATGCATGTAGAGTTAATTGTTGGGTCCTGGAGATGGTTTATACATATTCACTACTCACAAAAAGTTTGGGGTAATCAGCTTTCAGGTGAAATTTCAACAAAAAACTTAATTAGACCTTCTCTAAACTTTAAATGCACATATACAACTGTTTAAAGTAGCACTATGTATATTTCTGACCTTGAAAGTACTCGTTTCTGACTTGTCTTGATGGCATAGAGACATTAATTATGTATGCTCCTGGAGCCATTGTTGCCCAGCAGCCTCCCGAGGTTAGGAAAATACACTTCAAAACTTTGTGTTCCAGCCCGGTGCATTACATGGCTTTACAGCTACTGGATATCAACACACTGGTCGTACTATTGCTCATTCATCTCTTGCGTTTCTATGCAGAATCAGACACGGTGCACGTTCGAAACAACCAATGTTGATATCCAGTTGCTATAAAGCGAAACTCCAGGCTGAAACACAAAGTTGTAAAATGTTTCTCAACTTCAGGACGCTGAGGCAACAGCGGCTCCAGGAATGTATCTTAAAAAGTCGCCAAAAAGCAGTCAAACATTTCCAATTTTACAGGTACGATGCAAGATGGATGCCAAATTAGCTGTCGATAGGGGGCGAGTCACTGAGAAAATAGCACAAATTGAGTAATGTCTCTTTAAGGTAAAAAAGTTACATAGTGCTCCTTTAATGTGTCAGTACTTCCTGTATAACATGCTGTTCTAAACCCAAAAAAAATCACAAATGTAAACCAAGTCTACACCTAACAATCGTTCAGCTGTACCTGACCACTGCAAGGCTTCAAATGGGAACTTGACAGAGGGAACAGACGAGCGTAGAAGCTGATCGGAAGCTGATGACAGCTTCATGAACTGGATTGCGAATGCAACTCAAGTCCAGAGGGATTTAAGGGAGGTGAGAGGCACCCGAATGTCACATCAGACCATTGGAAACCGTTTAACATGCAGAAGTATCTGATCACACACCAGGTGTCATCGTCTGGCATGGGCAAGGAAGCCTTTGGATGAGTACCCCGGTGGTCGTCCGACGCTGTGCATCAGCCTCCGGCTACAGTCAATTCAGTCGACACTGACTGAAACACATCATTAATCCAGTTGTCATGCCAAAGTATGAGCGACATGCCCAATTTCATCGTCATGGATGATAACACAACAGCTCATCGAGGTCAAATCATCGCAGATCGGCTGCTGGAGGCAGACCCGAATCCCATAAAAAACAAACCTGAGATCAGCAGAGTGGCGTAGAGGGGTTGTAGCACAACCCAGAACCTGAATAACCTGAGCTAGTCCTCCCAGATGAGAGGATTGTCATGATAAAGAAATGACCATTGCATTACATCTCCCTACTTTCATGATACACTACGAACTTTACATGAAATCTGAAAATCCCTAAAACTTTGTGTTGTACATTTGATCATTTCGACTGGCTGAATGTTTATTTAAATGTAAAGACAGGATGATGAATAAATGTTTCTACTCGTCAGAGTGATTGCGTTAGAAAATATGTACACAAACACAGTCATTGATATAGCTTTATTCTCTTGTACATTATATATATCATACTAAAATAAACACAAGTTAAAAAAATGAACAAAGAAACTGTACAAAAAAATGTATATATACTACATCTTAATTACAGAACAGTCTACTGTCCAAAAAAGGCACTAAATTCTGAAATGGGCAATACAGTAATTTTGAACATAATTAGGTCTGAGATTGATACAACAGCATTCAGTCCTCTATTCTGCGCTATATTGGGATGAAAGTGGATGGCATTTCACTGTGAGGGGGCGGGGGAGGACACTGACGGACATGTAGACATTTTGACCCTGACACCACGAGAGGACGCCCCCTTAGAGTAAGCACTGGCACGCACGACGTCGGGTGGGGAGAGCCTGGTTCAGGCGTCTCCAGGAGAAAGAACGGTCCGTTCTTCCACCCCACAAACATTTCTGTCAAGCTTGAAACAAAAATAAAATTAAAAAAAATACTGTTCGGTTAAAATGAACTAGTACTTGCTTACTGGGTCATGGCATCTCAAAAAGGTCAAAGGCAGTTTATTAAATGCACTCTGCAGTCTTATTTCCCACCTTTTTAGCCACATAAACTGTGTGAAAACGTCACAGCAAACTCCACAGACTTTCAGTGTTTGGATTATAGCACACATTGCTAAATACTCATCTACTTCTAAGAACAGGCTTTTTCAACCAGTTTTTTTTGCTATTAAATGATGTAACTTGTACCACTTAGTAGCTTTTAATTTGATCCAAACATCAATCAGCATTTGTAGATGATTTTAGTGAGTTATATTGCACTAAAAAGGCCAGATTTCATTGGGGAGTTTTGTGTGACGCTTCACTAAACAGACCATATGGTGTTTTAAGAAGCTGCAAATGAAATGTTTAGTTCCCCCTCTGATTAAAGAACACTGGACGTTTCAATGAAAGTCTCTGAGGACCGGAGGTTACATTTCAAGCTTAGTCAACAGCGATATTCAATGTTTATAAGGTGCATCATCGTTCGCCTTTACGTAACGCGGCTTACAACCTCAGATAAAACCGAGGGAGACTGTTGCTCAGTCAAATGAGGAATGACATAAAAAAAGAGAGAAATTTAAAAGAATAATTAATTTAACAATAAAGCATGTTTCATTTGAAAACATGTAATTCATTTTAATACATTAGCATTAAAAAATGAGCATAAATACTTTTTTTTTCTTTATCTTTAAACCTTTCCTTTCTACACCAGTTCTGAGCCAATGTATCACAGCTTCTTACATATTGAAGCGGTACAGTTAAACAGAGCTTTACTAAACCAAAGCTCAGGACTGGGAGTCATCACATGAGCAGGAGATGGCGGGAGAACCACACAGCTGCAAAGATTGATGTTAAAAACACTTTCAGTGCCGTAACAGGTACTTTGGTGCATCACCAACAACCAAAACCAGACCATTTCAAACAGGGGGGATCATTAACATGATATATCGACTTAGTTTAATCCTGCTTTGGAGAATATTTCCCCAGTTCTCCAAAACCATCAACACTATGGAAAAAGATTAACTTATTCACTTCTTTTGACAAGATTTGGTTGATAAGAAGACACCATGTAGAGGGGTCATTACCCCACACCCAGTTAGCTTAATATGAAACTGAAGTTAGCTTATTAGCACAGCTAAACATATATCTAAAGTTATCTTATTAGTATGGAGGCATAATGTCGGATTATTGGACGATATCTGATATGCTGATATTTTACAACTCATTTGGCCGATATCCGATACCGATATTTTCCCCCCACACCTAATTGCTGGGATTGTCTAGCTTCCTCTGTTGGGGAATTAAAGTAGTTTTATTCTGCATACGGTACTCATTGTCATGTTGGTCTTTTGGTAAATGCAGACGTTTAAAAAAGCTGAAAATGGTGTAATTTGTATTCATTGTGCAAAATAAGAAAAATATTTCAATTGGCGTTATGTACAACACGTCAAAGTGAATCATGACAATTGTTTTTGGACAAAACAAGTAAGATATGTGTATCCTATCCTAAAACAGCCCTGGATTATGGTCTCCCCGGGCCTGTTATTTAATCGGTTAATTATATCGGTGGAACGTCCGAAATCCGATATTTCATTTTGAAGCCGATATCTGCCGATAATATCTTGTATCTATACTTATTAGCACAGCTAAAAATTAAGCTAAAGTTAGCCTATAAGCACAGCTGAACAAAAATCAAAAGTTAGCTTATTAGCACAGCTAAACATAAAGCTAAAGTTAGCTTATAAGCACAGCTAAACCAAAAGCTAAAGTTAGCTTATAAGCACAGCGAAACAAAAAGCTCAAGTTAGCTTATTAGCACAGCTAAACAAAAAGCTAAAGTTAGCTTATTAGCACAGCTAAACAAAAAGCTAAAGTTAGCTTATTAGCACAGCTAAACCAAAAGCTAAAGTTAGCTTATTAGCACAGCTAAACAAAAAGCTAAAATTAGCTTATAAGCACAGCGAAACAAAAAGCTAAAGTTAGCTTATTAGCACAGCTAAACAAAAAGCTAAAGTTAGCTTATTAGCACAGCTAAACAAAAAGCTAAAGTTAGCTTATTAGCACAGCTAAACCAAAAGCTAAAGTTAGCTTATTAGCACAGCTAAACAAAAAGCTAGTTAGCTTATAAGCACAGCTAAACAAAAAGCTAAAGTTAGCTTATTAGCACAGCTAAACAGAAACTAAAAAGAGCCAAAAAGTTAACATTTTTAATCTTTTATATTAGATCTGTAAAGAAAGTAAAAAAAGTTAAAAGTTTTTAATGGTACGTGCAAAAACTTAAAAGTGAAGCCAATGCTAGTTTTAGTTGAGCATAAAGACCAAAAGCAGGTGAAACCAGCTCAGACTTAAAAACTTCTATGCTGGACTCGTTCCCATTTTATTGGTCCCATGTTTTCCTAAGTTGTCTGTTACAGTAAGTTAAAATATTGCAGCTGATACACTGGCCATTGATGAATTAAACTCTGAAATTTTAAATTTGGCAATAGTTTGTCACAATATTTTTGGAACCAGAAATTTCTTAGAACCAGCAGTGGTAAAGGACTTCCTTACATTACAGCTCCAATAATATGAATAATACTCATATTGAAAGAAATATTTGAACTTTAAACAGAAAAAAATACATTTTGTGTTAATGGTCTTTAGAGATGCTGTTGGATTTGTTCCCCTGCC
This sequence comes from Leptatherina wallacei, assembly GCA_028567055.1. Lineage (NCBI taxonomy): Eukaryota > Metazoa > Chordata > Actinopteri > Atheriniformes > Atherinidae > Leptatherina > Leptatherina wallacei. The sequence continues at coordinate 13,430,558 of JAOXYM010000013.1, forward strand.
TTGAGTAAAAGCTCTAACACTTAGCATATGAACATGGCAGCGGTATCAAACTTTTCATCTAAATCTTGTCAAAAACAAAGTTTCTAAAACATGATGGCCGATTTGAACTTGATCATCCAAAAAGGTCAAGTCTGACCATATCTGACAGAATACTGTTAACATCTGACATTTGCGTACCACAAAAAAAATAAAGTCACAGCATCAGGATTTTAATTGAAGAGATGGTTTTGGAGAAGCTCCATTCAATAAAGTAAGAAATTATTACTAATATGAACACTTTCAGTGTTGATTCAGATTCGTTTCTATGGTAACCTCTGAGGTTTTTTTTATATACATGAAATAAAAACAATAAAGAGCCCCCAAAAAACCTCATTGGCTCTTGTGATATTGTTACCATTTCCAGTGTGGATTTACTCTAATTTGATATTTCCTTTTTTTTTTTTAAAAAAAGCACATTATTATTATAAAGAGGCAGCGTCACAGAAGTAGCAAATAGTTTAGGGGTATTGATCGTTAGGTGTGCCTGCTAATACTTACCTGTACTAGCACAGGTTTGCTGTAGTGTCAAGCCTACATCCACTTGAGAAGCTTCACTACGCATAAGAAAAAAAAAACTAAGCCAAAGGTGTTAGTAGAAATCACTTTGGATTCACCTGAACACCACGTTCAGATCAGCCTCAGCTTAGCGTCTCGGCATCTTTTCCTTTGGCATGATGACATTTAAAACAAAGCATAATACCCCTTAGCTTAGAAAGTTTGATTCATTATCACATTGACCCTAAACTGATCCTCTTAGATTTGAATACTTAACAATAGTGTCAGTGTGGAGCGTAAAACAAAAGGCAAAATGATCATTTGTACATCCAGTCACCATTTGAGCTAAAAACAGAAGAAGAAAAAAAAGAGCTAAAAGTGCAGCAGCTGCTGTTGGATTAAAAACCTTAACGTTAATTTTGGTGTCAATCTTTTTTTTTATGCACGTGTGCAGAAATGTTTGTGCGCTGAGTAACGGTCAGATAAAAAAGAAAGGAACATCCGTCTCTGCGAAGTTAAGGCTACTTCTTTTCAGCAGACATGTTTTTTTTTTGGAAGGTGTTTGGTTTTAATCCAAGATAGCAGCTCCACCGCGTGCAAACAAAAACTAAATAATAATCCACTGAGGAATGACAAGTAGAGGAAAAGACTGACTGGACAGTTCTGCCAGAGAGGGAGAGGAGGAAGCTCTCTTCATCAGTCTTTACCTCGAGACGATGACTAAAGGGCTGCTCTTCGGACAAATTGCACTATGAAGAGGTGAGTTTCAGGGCTAGGTACGTAGGCAGGTAGCACACCATGAGGTGAATGTGACTGAGAACCATAAGAACCATATATGTATATATATTATATATACAGTACACGTTATTTTTCTGAGGTTGACGTTGAGGTGAGATAGACTGAGGATCGGCTCAGACAACCAGGCTGAAGAGGGAAGGACAGGAGCAGCGAGGAAGAGGAGAGAGAAGAAGAAGAAGAAGAGGTATTCTGTGAACAGAGAGTGTGTTGAGGGGGGGGGGAGGAGTTCCTGGGACACACTCCCGGACAAGAGCCGCCGTTTTTCTGGAGGAAAAGGGGGAGGGTAAGGACTGGGTTTCCCCTTTTTTCCTTCAGTCCATCATTTTCACAGACAAGATGAAAGGGCCAGGAGGGGCCCGTTTCCACCAGCTGTGTCAATATATTGAGTAAAATGGGGGTGGGGGAGTAATTACAGTTTACATGGACGATGTAGGTGGAGAGGAGACGGGGAGGAGGGGAGGAGCTAGAGGAGGAGGAGGAGCCATTGGTGCAAACTGAGGGAAGAAACGCAAGGTTTACTAAGTAGAATTATTTGGGTCTTTTTTCCTCTTTTATCCTTTTTTTCTTTTCTTTTTTTTAAAAGCCCCCCCCCCC
>JAOXYM010000013.1:13439214-13465059 GCA_028567055.1 Leptatherina wallacei
GCTTCATTTTATTTTCCTTCACTGGATATGATGACAAATTGCCCAGCAGGAGTGAATAAAGTTTTTTTAATTGAATTGATCACTTTACTATAGCTATGTCTCTGATGGCATGATTAATTTTTGTCCGTGTTGTAGGTAAAGACAGGGGCAGTAGAATGTCACCCCGTCCTCCTGTAGCTCCAAAACCACATCGTGCTTCTTATAATTCTGTAAACAACCAAGGATCTGCTGGTGAAAACAAGCACAAAGAGGCTACAATGAAAGAAGACTCTGAGGGTGATTCTTCAAATGATACTGTACCTGGTGAGTTGGATGACTGTAATGAGGACAAGTAGTTTTACCTGTGATTTGTGTTTTTCCTGCTTGCTCCATTATGTTGCATCAACTTCTTTTTAGGGTCAGAAAGGGAATGCATTTCTTTGCCTTTCAGATCTTTATTATTGGTTATTGATTGTAATTAGTATGTTCTGAATGCTTTGCTCCAGAACAAACTTATTATTTTGGAGAATAGATGCTTTTTTCTTCACCAACAAATTCTCATGTTTATTAAAGATATTCATGAGTAACTGTTTTTCATAATCCATTCAAATTGAGTTCAGCGTAGCGTTGGTTCACAACAAAGTGATTTCAAGGCGCTTTACAGACCCATTTAATTGTGACCCATTTAAAACATATCCACATAAGTCTAATTTTTAATAGCTGTTCACACAAGCCAATTATAAAAATAGCCTAGCTAAGGAAAAGCAACAGATTGCATTGAATCTGGGCTTCAATTCAATCCCCCATAATGATCAACAGTGGAAAGGAAGCCTTCCCTTTAACAGGAAGGAAAAACCTCCGGCCGGACCAGGCACAGGGAGGGTGGTCGTCTTCCTCAACTGATTGGAGGCGAAGAGGATAGGACAGAGGGATCAACAAAAACCACCACTTTTAGCTTGGGATACCTACTGAGAGAGAAGAAGAGAAATACAAGTTAATGGTACCAATAATGTCATATACTTATACATGCAAAATAAAGAGCAAAGGGAAAAAAACAAAACAAAGGGAATGCTCAGTCCATCATGGGAAGTCCTCCTGCAGTCTCATCCTTTGGCAGCATAACTAAAGTGATGGCTAAACCACCCCTAACTGTAAGATTTATCAAAAAATGAACATTTTAAGCCTAATCTTAAATCCTAATTGTATTTGTTATTAGTTAATGCATTGATATCTATATTGACAATTTAAACTTACCAGAAGTGTTCAGTTCCCAGTCTGACAATGTAAAGAAAAACTTGAAATCCCATTTCTGAACCCATCAGTTGATAGAATTAAATTTCTACATTTAGTTAGATTTTTTTATCACTTTTTTGTTGTTAACATCAAACAAGGATTCTGTGTAAACTGTCTGATTTACAACAACAAATATCACTTCTATATGGTTTTGTCTCTGACAGCAGTATTTTTTTTCTGTGTTTCAGGAAAAGAGGAGGGCAGCAAAATTTCATCTTCTCCCCTTGTAGCTCCAAAACCACATCCTGTTCCGGATCCTTCTGTAAACAACCAAGAATCTGCTGATGAAGACAAGCTCAAAGAGACGACAGAGAAAGAAGACTCTAATAGTGATTCTTCTGACTCTGAGAAAAATAATGATGCTATATCTGGTGAGTGGGACAACAATGAGAACACATGGACTGAAACACAATTATCCTCTGCTGCTTAGCACATGGGTTTGGAAACTCCACAATGCGAGTTGGATTTGAATTAGTACAACAATAACTTTGTATTATATATTTGCAGACTTTGAATTTTCACCAAAAAAAATCCACACATTTGAAGACATTAAATAAACCATTATTTTTTCTAATTACTGGTATGAATCAACTTGTTCTGTTAGCACTATTCAGAAAGAAATCATGTAAAAACATATTTGTTCATGGTATTGTTTCATTCTGCACAGTGCGGGTATGTCTACTGCAAGCTACGATGGATTGTGTGCACTGTATATTACTATATGATATGTCAGAATCATTGGAGTGCAAAAGGAATTCCATCAGAAGGGAATAAAACGAGTATCAATTTGTATCTAACCAGACTGAGCTAAGGTTTTATCATATAGTGATGCAATAGGTCTCAGAAACCGTATATATCAAATATGATACATTAATTACATATTTTAATAAAATATCTAAGGTGTGCTCTTGTTAAAAACATGAATATTATCCCCTTCAATAACAGTTTTTTTTCTCATTATACATTAAAGTCAAAATCAGAATTGCCCCTTGTACAATTTTTTTAAACGTTGCTGTTCTATGTTTCAGTGGAAGGTATCCATAGTAGCCAACAGACATGGCCCTGCTGTTGGCTTTTGGGATGTTAATGATTACTGTTCATCTTTTTATCCACAAAGTGCATATCAGTTATTATTAGACCTTTGTATTGTAATCAGTGTTATGTTTATTGCTCTTTACAAAACCCAGACTGCCCTTTTCAGGTTATTTTGTCTGCTGTCCTCCTTTAATGTTAGTCTATCTTTTTGATTTTAACTTTATTAAATAAAAGAAAAAGATCAATACAAATACAACCTCAGATGAACAACAAAAGCTGACATGTTACACCATGCCTTCATTGATAATATTCATTTTACAAAAACTAACCCTCAATGAAGAGCAGTTTGTAAAAGGGGGAGATAAGTACACTACATAATTTATTAACAGTAACTTTAAATGATTGTTTTCTGTATTATACACTATCCACCCTTATGTCGTCACAGTGGTTATTCAGGTTTTCAGGCTTTTGTTTATTAACAGCTTTCTTAATACAGCATTTTGATCAGGTTGATGTTTGGACTTTGGCAAAAATGACAACAGGATGACACTAACATTTAGTAGTCTTTTGAAGGTTAAACGGTTTTCATACAAGGACATCTTGCAAACTGGATAAAGGGCTGAATTTGTTTAACTTCCGTGTATTTTATTGCAGTCTGTTACTCTGTTAGGGAGTGGCAGTTTGGCTCTGCTCACGTCTAAACATCCATAAACTCAAAATATACTCAGCCTTTTTCCTACTTTCTGTTTCAGAGTTGGATAAGAAGAATGATGACGATGCAACGCTTGCTCCTGAAAGCGATGTCTCTCCCACTCCCCAGCCACACCCAACTTCAACCCAAAACACTCCAAGCAAGGATGATGCTGATAATCCCAAAGACCCCAACTCAGATAAGGTTGCTGAAGTGGACCCTGAGAAAGGTGTTGGAGAGGCTGAGTCATTACCCTCAGATGAACATAACGAGACTACCATGAAGCTCTCCACCACGCCTGAATAGTAAAGATGTAGAAATGTCAACACATGAACACAACAAACAAACTCAGATGTGAAAACTGGACAAGAATTGGGCAATGCGACAACTCAGATGGCATAGGTGACCAAGAAAAAATAGGTTTTCCTTTAAACGCCCCACAGTATCATCCAAACTGGACAACAGTAATAATGGCAACTTGCCAAGGTCCCCTAATGCTGCACATGCAATTCTAGATAGGGAAGAAAAAGATCAATACCAAGTACCTCTTTCATTTTAAACACATTTAGAAGCTTTTGTATTGTAACAAGTCTAAAATTAACATTCCAATGCAAAAAGGGGTCATATTTCACAATAAAGACTGCTACCACTATGTGGCTTTCCTCATCGGTCCACCTAAAAATAACGCCCCCAACAACGGACCGGAAGTGACGTATCAGGACGGGAACCATTGACTGTAAAATATAGGGCAACATTACTTACTCTGCTAATAAAAACCTGGAATCGCATCAGCAGGTCAGACGACAGATCCTGAATACAAAACCGGACACAGGTTGAATACTGAAGGCCCACAGACATGCAGTTTTGAGCCGGCAGCTAGGAGTAATGAAAACAGGCCATACAGAGGTCATTTAAATGGCCTAAGAAGCTAGCTGCTGGCCGGCATGAAGCTCTGTTATTTCTGCTGCTGCAGGAAGAAGTTGCCGTTGTTGCTGCTGCCGCTGCTTCCCATCTGCATTCTTCCCCTTTTCCGTGTAATGTCGGCATTGCAGTGGGTTTCAGACTGATTTTCTCCTGTGTTTTGAACCCCAATTTGCGTTCAATCGGGTTACTTTCGATGTAATCACCCTCACGAAAGTGCGGACCACAAACCACGGGGTTGGCCGATACCCTACTAGTGGTGAAATCCTGCCTTTTCACCTGCACAAATCTCACCCAAACCAGAAAAACTATTTTTTTTTCTGTGCTAGAAATCTATGTACACAGTCTCCAGACAAACTGGAGTTTGAATAACAGCTCTTGTATAAACAACAGCTGATGAACTCTCCCTCATGCTACATAATGCGTCAAAGACATAAAATTTTGGAAGCAGCATTTTCCTTGATTTGATACTGTAAGACCTCAGAGAAGGATTTTCTGCTGTTAAAAGTTGCTCTTTAACAGTGTCTCAGACAGCAGCATTAAAGAAGCAGACAGGGGTGGCACTGCTGAAGATAAAGATGAGGACCAGTGTTGCCCAGGAGACAATAAGATAATAAATGAGAGCATTAGTGAGGACAAAGAGTCAAAAGAAAAATGAAGCTACTGAATAAGCCTTAATCCATCTGAGTAAAATGAAAAGAAAAAATTCAGGAAGGAAGCAGATAATGGTTGGATTCGATACAAAGGAGTGTTCAAAGAGTTTGCAGGACAGACAGTCCAAAGGCAAGTATTTGTTCTGGGATTGCACAAAATATCTGAAACCAAATGGGTGGTTTATCTGTTTCTTTGACCTTTTCATTTTCTTGTAATAAAAAGACATGATATAAAGGATCTCCTTAAAACTAGTTACAAAGATGTGTTAACAGACAGCAGCTGATAATACAGCAAACTTATGCACCTGGGATACTGTTTTAGGGAGATGGAATGCTCTGTTTGCCAAAAGTTAAGCTCAGGAAAGAAAGTATTGTTTTCTATACTTGTTGATACTTGTTTTCTCAATACTTCTGCATTTATCTTTGATTTTTTTTCTTTTTTTTAAGAATTTGTTGCATTTTTTGTGAGCATGTGAAGACATGTTATAATTTAAATGTATATGGGTAGAATAATGATAGGTAGTGAAGTTGTTGTCATGCTGTGTTGCATTTTGGATAAAGGTGGGGTCATTTGCTATATTACAAGAAAGTAAGCGCATAGGCTGTCTTGTATGCAGGACTCTGTATACCGACCTTCAAGATGATTGTTTTTATGCTCATACTGTTAGACTAACCTCTAAAATCAAGTTTTAGCCCATTTTCTGTCTAGTATAACAAAATTAAAAAACGTATCTCACCACTGCAAGTTAAAAAACAACAACTTATTTATAAATTTATATCAGACCTATGTGAACAATGTAGCACCTTATAGCACCCACTGACAGTGACTCCGCCATCACCCCTATTCTTTGGAGAACAACTTTATTTTAACTCATAATAGTGATACAAACCCCTCAAATTATTAGGTTAAATGAACTCTTTATGTCATTAAACTACTGTTCTGTTAAGATTAATACATACCTTGTTAAGCATTTAGCACAATAGCCCAGCTATTCAAGCTGTGTCGGCACAATCAAATATAGAGTAGCTGCAAAAACAACATAAATAGCTACAATGTTTAATCTGTTAACCTGTCGTCTTTCTGAAAGAAAGTTTATATAAATTTATATGTTAAAGAGTGAAAGAGATTAGAGTGTCATCTTTCCAAAGAGACAATGCTTTTGCATGTACTCCAAAGAATTCAAGAACAGCATCTAATTCTATTAGGGGATGCCTTTGTTAAGCGTTTTTGGCATTTTGGGGGTGAAAGTTTAAAGCTGTGAAACCAAAATGCATTGCCATAAATAATGTTTTTGTGCTTTACCACAACAATTTTGAATTTGAATTGACTTTCCATTCTAATATAATCTGTATCTGTGGCCAAATGCAGCACTCAGTTCAGATGGGATCTGAAAGTTAACATAATTGTTAATAATTGCACATAAATTATTATCATTATCATTAATCTACAACTTAGGGGATTCTTTAATGTTGCTTCATATCTTGTCGTTTTAAAAAAAAAAGTTTTTAACAAAAGTTTTAAAAAAGTCAAACTAAATTGTGATTTTATCGGTGCTATTAGGAAGAGTATTAAGTGGTCCTTTGACTTCATAGTGCTCCTCTTTATATGATATCGAGTTATTAAAGATGTTATATGTTATTATATTATGTTTTTGCGTTTGATTTCAAAATCTTTGATTTAAAAGGGGTTTTATTGACATTTTTCTTACTCAGATATGTATTTTGATTTGTACCTCTCAAGCTTGTTTATGTTTTTATTATTGTGATAATTATAGTTTCTTATAGTTTAAAATATACAAGTAGTTGTAAATTAACAATTGAGGTTGTTTTCATGTTTTTCATCTTTATCTGATTTGTTGACATGATGGAGATTTTTGCACTGACCAGTAAAGACGAATCTTTCCAAAAGTTGATTTCATTTCTCTTTGTTTGAATGTAGAATAACACCCATTTATCTAATGAAATGTCATAAACTTATACTTAAATTAGAAAAAATATATAAAGAAGTAAAGTCTTAGACAGGTATACAGCCATACTTTAAAAAAGAAAAAAAAAAGACAAATTGATCAGGTGATATGAAAGAAAGTGTAAGAATGTCCGTGTGTCAGTAGGGGGCAGTGTTTATCAGCCTGTATGTCTAATCATTGGCTCATTTTTGAGCTTGGATGAGAGAAATATATTCTCTTTTAAGATCTTAACACGGAGATGTTAAGGTCACTTCATTACAATATTGAAATGTGGCTTTACAGGAATTTATTACAGATCATTTTCAAAATGTGGAACATTTAGACGTGTGATATTGCCTTGAGTTATACTCACAGTGTTGATGAAGTGTTGAATAACTGTATTATGAAGAAATGTTAGGGTCTGATTAATGTTCCAGGACATTGTTCTGAGAAATTCAGACATATATTTTTGATCAGCATGAATAGAAAAGTCTACTTAAACCAGCCAGTTACATCACATTTTGCTCAACCTGTGTACAAGGTGAGGTCAAAGAGAGGAAAAAAACGATAAAAGATGAAAAATAACAGCCAAGCCAACTAACTTCCTCAGTGATAGAAGTGCATGACAAGCAGGTTCACCCACTGCTGGATGACAAGCTGGTGTAGATTTGGAAGGGCACTGGTTGGGCCATGTGAGAGAGTCGTGCATGATTAGTTTAACCTGTGAGTCACCAAAAAGTCTGTGATCTGCTACCACCTGCCCTGTGGGTTCAGGGCACAAGCAGAGAATGAACACTATCGTATTTCTGTGGTCACAACAAATACCAGAGTTCTATTAGAGTATTGAATTATTTGTGGGGATGGGGGCTCTGCCTCTCACATAAGGTTTCCTAGAGTAGTTCTATAGAGAACTACAACATTTCCAGCCCATATTTAACACAGTCAGCGTAGTCCCTTAAATGTACAGATCATTATATAGTTACTTTACACTTGAGTGTGGTATTACATCAGATACATGTTTATTAACGTTTGCTCTTCAGATTTTTTTGTTTCCTTTAACCCTGATGCAATAGAAAAAAGCAGGAGAGCAAGAATGGGCTACCCTCCAGAACAGCCTTTTATACCCGGCTGATTAGCATGCTGGGTTGTTTAAATTGCCTCCTGGAGGGCTGACGTGAAATCGAACAATATCCTCTGGCTTTGGAGACTATAGCCCCACGGCTTCTCATTTATTTTTATGCAGAGTTAGGACAGAGCATTGGCACAGCTCCGCCGAGGAAGCCGAGCCCAGGGAGGCCAGGTCCGGGTAGGTCAGGACAAATCAATTAATATCGGCTCAATAAAAGTTCTTGGCTCTTTCTGGGCCATTCTTTACTGTGACAGTGCAACCTGGGCGCCACCATAATGATGTGGCGAAGTTGTTAAGTGTGGTTCAGACATTATAATGAAATAATATCCCTTTCTTTCCCATCTCTATAAAATACCTCTGTTAAGGCTTGATTTGTCTTTGGACCTCGCTTCCAAGGATTAATAGCCCAGCATTGTTTTTCATTGTTATTATTATTCTTTATTGAAGGTTTCCCTCTTGGGTGATGATGTTTATGAGTGTGTTTGGGCCCAACTCGGCCTCTGTGCATTTATTTTTCAGCTAACATTTGGTCATCATGTAAAATTCAAGAGTGCCCAAGGCAGAGATTATTACACCCACGGCAGTAACCAACACAGTGGAAACACTCACTAATATGCTGCTTATATACTTTAAGTGATGCAAATGGGACAGATAAAAATGAGTGTAAGAGAAAGGATTGAAAGTTGTTTGTGTCCTCTCTGAACCAAAAAAATGATCTCAGTTGTCAGGAATAATTCTTGAAACTATAAATACGTGTCAGGATTTGAATGAATGAAAGTGCTCCGTGTGCAGGAAAATATGATCAGAAAGATTGCAATATTACTCCACTAGCAAGGAAATTAATTTGAGGATGTTATCTACTGTTTGGTAGTGTCTGAGCAACACAAAGTTTATCAAACACACCACAGCTGCCAGGCTGGCATTTGGTGACCACAATGAAAACACAGGCTGGGTGAAGGTGTGCACTTTGCAGCCATGTTTGCATGAGTTTGTTAGTGCATTCCTTCACATTAGGATAGCTTTAGGCTAATGAGAGAGAGTCTCTCCGTGTGGCCTGGCAAGACTTTGGCCACATATTCTATTTGGTTTTTTTTTGTACTTGCACACTCATACGCAAGGACGTCTTATGTCCTGCTGAAACATCAACACTAAAGTCAATAAGTAAATATTTTCTTCTGTATGGTTAGGAAGAATCTTTGGAATATTTACATGTTTTCTTTATGGTTTTTCTTCAGCATTTGCTTTGGAGACAGCTTTCCTCTCTGTGGTGGAGACCCAGAACCTGGCCCGATTTTTGGATTACATCTAAACAGCATGTGCACACAATTAAACACTAGAGATAAGTGATTCAAAGTAGATATGATCTTTTTTTGTCAATAAAACATTAGTCTGAAATTAGGAGACAGCAGAACTTGTCACTGCCTGATGTGAGATGCACATGCACAAGCGTTGTGGGGTAACAGTTCTACAAAAGAAAAATTAAATTGGGTTTGTTGCAACATTTCTTAATCATCTCTGTGCCAAAGCCTATCCATCTTAATGGCAACAATCAGTGAAGATGAAATATGATTTTTGCAATGCACTATGTTTGTGATTATGTAGTATAATGACTGCAGAAATGGGCTTATTATGGGTCTCAGGGAGATTAAATGAAGTTATCCTCATCAAAATTTAGCCTATTTATAGATCTTCAAGCAATATATTGGTTTAGACTTTTACACATTTGGAGGAACAGACAAAGGCTTAGCTATTGCGCATGTGCGTCTCATCTCTGGCAACAACTCACATCAGGTAGTGCGAGCACTGATCCACTCTATAGCAAACGCAGCCCTCTGGCTTTTCCTTAACTATCAGCAGCAGGTTGATGGCTGTGTATTTGGGTGATGTGCTTTCAATCGTCAAATGAAATTGTGCACTCAGACTCAGATAAACACTTGTCTTATTAAAAACTAATCAGTCTCTCATCTTTCCCTTAAATGCAAAATGATGATGGTGAACATTAAGCAACAGCTTGCCAGCATTTCTGTTACATGTTAGCATTTGAAGTCAATAAAGCTCCTGCAGAGCATGGACATCGCTTCAAACATAGAAAAACAGATGATGACACATTAACACATTGATTTACACCATATTCATCTCTAACAAACACTGCTCATTATCGTCTGCTTTCTAACGCTTTTGTTTCAGATAACCAGCACCATATGATGCCATTTGTCAAAGATAAGCTCCACCCAAGTTGTTGAACACTCTTGACATTTCATAGAAAACACATTTTTGAAATGCTCTGTAACCATATCGGAATGAAAAAGTATGAGCAGTTGGAAATGTGTCCTTTCAGCACCATGGACAGACAGTTTCTGAGAACCAGCAGAAGGAATCACATTGTTTTTGTTTTCAGTTGTCGTGTGTTTCTGTAAAAACTCTTCTCAGCAGTCGAGGTTCTGGGCTTTGAGCTTTTGTCAGTTCTTTATTCAAACAAGCTGCCTGTCAACGTACCACGCTGACGTATCTGTGCTTGTGCACTTGCAAAACCTGACACAATTCTCTCGGGGCAGAATGGAAAACACTCACAGCATACCGCCTGCTTTGTATTGTCTGATGGGAAGATTAAAGCCAAACAAAATTCACTGTCCTCAACCATGAGCGGGTCGATGGCGAGACCACCGGGGGGGAGCAGCTCACTCAGCTATGTCATCAGATCACATTATCATTGATCTCCAGCTCTGGTCCTCTGTCTGTCTTTGCCTTCTTGAGTCAGCCCCGGGCTGTCAGGAACATTTCCCATGGCTCGCTGTTGCCTCTCATCTTTTGAGTGTGATAAGAAATCGCGATGACTGACTTCAGCAGAATAACAGGCTGCATTTGAGTGAGCAGAGATGTGCCTATCTTTGTTCAAATAATGCTTATATATAATTACCATTGCTCAACTTTAAACCTCACAAATTATGTGTTGAGCTTGCAGCTTGAGACAGTTCTTGCCAATTTTGTGGTTTCTTCATGCCATTGTTGCTTCATGGCAAAGGAAGATGGCAGCTGGCTGCCTGCCACAAGCACAGAGCCCCTTAAGGTGTATTCATCACAGGAAGGAGCAATTATTGATTGTGATAAATTCAAAAAGCCTTTAAACATAATTGCTGCTTTCTGTGGCGCAAAATGTGTTAAAAGATAAATGAAGCTTTTCTAGGCTAAATCCTTAAATAGTTTTGATTTATCAGTTGATACTAAATCCATTTAAGAGAAATCTAATACTTGATCTGAGCATGTTTTGCACTAATACAGCAGTGGGTAGTCTGCTCAGCATGCAGAACATATTGTAGTTCTTCTGTAGATTTAATCGGTCTGAATTTTTCTCTCTTTATAGACTGAGTCAATGACATTGAGATCATGGCCCTGTGGATTCCACACCATCTGAAGCATAGCTTGTTCTCCTTGCCAATGATGATATATATTTATAACTCTGGGACTATGTTGGGGCCGTTGTCATGCTTCAGAATGAATTTAAAACTGTTTTGATGCCACCTTTTGCATCGTACCATAAACATACTCACAATAACAGCAGATGAGATCAGAGTTTTAAGGGTATCAGCAACATTTAAACTGCTCCTGAAGAACTCATTGAGTCATGATGAATTTCTATGAAAATATTAATAGTACATTAATAATGTGCTTCTCTTGGTTACAAAAAGGGATAATAGGGAAAGTTGTGGCTATTTAAGGTTTTTGCAAAGATGAAATATTACCAAAACAAGATGTTCAACACTTTTTCCGTCTCTGTTGTGGTCGTTGTGGAGTCTGGATATCTCTAAATGTTCTCCATATGTCTGGAAACATCAATGACCCCCGATTATTTAGATGTGCCAGGCTGTATGTGTTCACGCTCGACTGATGTACAGTGACATTTTACTTTGCATGAACATCACAGCAGGAAAAGATTCCATCAAAACTTTACAAAAAGAGACAGACGTATACTGCCGCGGCATGTCTGCATTTGATGTAGAAGCTTGCCACTCATTCAACCTTTATTGCCAGGAGAGGACCTTTTTACGTACTACATAACACTGCATAAATGTATGGGAAAAACATTCCTACAGTACAAGCTCACTCGGTGAAACAGTGTGTTACTGTACGTGAAAGTGAGAGTTTCAGCCAAATGCTCTAATTGTTTATTTGTGTCTGTTTAGCTCGATGGCAACGTGTCACTTCTGTTTCACTGATCTGTCTGTGAAGAAATGATTCATGCCGACAGCACCACAGATTGTGCTGGTGATTACTCAAAAATAGCTCTTGCATGTGGCATTCGTACAAGTTCATACATGCGTACATGCCTAAAAAGACCATATGTATGTCATTGCATATACATAAATGTTTGTTCCTGTGTCTATGCACATTAAACATGCCTGCTTAAGTGTGCACATTCCTGCCTTCATGTGCATGTAGCCTGGGATCTGGCGAGTTTCTCTCCACCCGTGGTGGGCCTCTCTCAGCCAGATGGATGGTCTCAGCCAGTGTCAGCGAGGTGACAGCTGGCTGGCCTGGCCTTTCCTGGCCGTGGGTCTGGATCCTGTCCTCTGACAGCTCCTGACAGCTCCTGATGGGTCTCCCACTCCCCCCTCCCACCCACCTATGAGTTTGCATCATGGAAACTCCCAGTTTACTAGAGAAATCAATGATGTCTCTCAGCATGCTTTAATGAAATGTAAATGATATGAGCCACACCCTGGTGAGATGACGCCTGAGCTCATAAGAACTCAAAAGGAAGTAGCCACCCGACATCTGATTGAATAATTAGGCCTTTTCAGTGGCTGTAAAACGTGTTTTACAGAGGAAAAGAGTAATGACAGCAGTAAGACAACATGTCATGCTTCAGATTGAAAAGCAATGATAACTTATGTACCATGTCAAAAACCTCATTAGGTAAGCTACACACACTGACACAAAACCTCTCACGAAAGTCATAAATTTAAGTAAGCGGGTGCTACTCGTTTCACTTTTCATAACACCCACCTCCTGGCTCTTTTGTTCCCTCGCTCTCAGCCTTGAGTGGCTTCAACTTCACAGTCAACTCGTTAGAGGCCGACCAGCTAAGCTGCAGCGACCTGGGGACTGAGCTCAGGGACTTGGTAATGTATGTGAGTCATTATTTTGAGCTTCCATGCAGAGGGCTGCAGATTTCAGCAGGACAGAGATGGGGCTATGATAAACCAAGCCTGTGTTAATGAGACAGCTCTGCAGGGATGAGTGGAACACACACGGAGCAACTCGGGAGATGTCTGCTGGCCTCCCAAAGGTAATTCCCTTAAATGAAAAGCAGACTGCGTACTAGTCATTGTTGCATCAAGGGGGTGAGGATGAATAGTGATGGGGTTGTGTTTCAACACACCTCCCTGTGCTCTTATTACGGAGCTGGGATGAGTGGAGGCAGAGGTACCTTGTTCAGACACTCCCTGCTGATGCTCTTTTTTTTTTTCCCCCCCAATTATCCTTGACTAGAAGGACTTGTGTTACACTGGCAGTGTCACGCAGCTTTGGAGTGGATGCTTTATCCTATCAAGGCCTTTTCATATTTTAGATTAAAAGCTGCTCTTGCTTCCAACCAAGGACGCCAGCAGGACTGAAGTTTTCTACATCTGGGAGACATTAGGGACACATGGAAGAGGCTCATTTGAGGTTCTTGTTAGCTCACCTGGCGCTCTAAGTAGGACCATTAATATTGAGCTACTTCAAATATGAACCCTTCCTCACACATGTCTGTTCGATGAGAAAGACACCACATCTCACCAGCATGTCGATTCTAGCCTAGCACCAGTCATCACTATCAAAGTAGTCCGAGCTGAGATTTGGAGTTAATAGGCTTTCCAGATGTTCTCTCCTGTATTTCATTGAATCCAACACCTCTGCAGGCCACTGTCCGGCTATAAATCACAAGCTGCATGCGACAAGAGGAGAATGAGGGGATGTGGCTTGATGCATAAGTTACATACTTGATTCATGAGCTTACCACAAATATCTTCAGAGCACAAGCAGAACAATTAGCTGTTACCTTAACCCCTGAGGCCATGCAGCCTCTTAAAGGGGTTTAGTATCCTCTTTATACGCTCCAAAGGCCCAGCTCAAAGCCATTGGGACAGCAGCGCTTTATAAGACCGATTTGGTTTTATGTGGTATTCTTGGATGACAGTACACCACGAGTCACTGTGCAGTGTTAGCAACAGTTCATAGCTTTATTCGGTTCTGTGAGCAAACATCAGCTCCAACTGTCTGAGAGGAGTCAGGTTGAACAGATGTCTGATGAAAACGCGGCGCTATTGTTTAACATAAATGTGCTGTGCGACAAAAGGCGTTATTAATCTCCGTAAAGCATCGGCCAGTGTTTTCCTTCCACTGGCTGAACCAGAATGAGGTTCCAGTAAGAATTACATCTATTTTAATTGTAAACATGTGGGCTTAACTGAGCATTTATTCATAAACACATACACACACGCATCTATTCCTGTGAACACAACTGAATCACTCGGTGTGTCATTTCTTGATCCTCCTTAGTCATGATATTTCAATTTTAACCCTGTGCTGGATTCTAGTTTTATTTCAGACTTAAATCCAGATACAGAACAAATCACAGAAACTCAAAATGATTATATTTTACTTTAAGTTTCCTCTCCAAATGTGATTTGGTTACAGAGACCTTTGGGAAATCATGTCATTTTAAATCTTTCTCCTTCCTGAAAGAATGTCGCCTCCATCCCAGTTTTTTCAGCTTTCATAAACGGCCACTGGCAGGTCTGAAGGCATCTAATGTGCAATCCATCTGTTCCTTGCCTCATATGTGGGAAATGAGCCGATTCATAATCTGTACCTGCAGTGGGAAGGTGATCTGACGTGGTTGTGAGAATGATCAATGTGGTGTAAAGGTTTATCTTGCTGGGAGGTTTTTTTCTCTCTCTCTTTGGCTTTGACATCTTAGTGAAATGACTGGATGAAAAAAAAGGCGTGAAGCTGTTTGTTTCCAGTGATCCGTTACTCACACGCTATTAGACATTTCCCGAATAGCTACCCACCCTTCTCATGTAATGATGTGTGAATTTGAAGTTAAACTGTGGGAGTATTTTCACACCCAAGCTTTAACCTCTGTACAATAAAAATACCTCAAAATCATATTTTTCCTGTTGTTTAAGTTGATTAATATGACTTGGGAGGTGCTTGTTGTGATTAGACCTTCAGTTAGTAGGTCAGACTATTAATAATACCTCATTTTAATGTGTAAGCTATTAAAGAACTCCTTTTGCTAAACACATGAGTTATAATGAAGTTTGAAAGCTGGTGCAAGCAACTCTTGATCTCCTCAGTGACAGCAAGAGGCTTGACACTGCCATCTCCAGAGAGCTGTCTCTTCTCAGCAAATAATAAAGCCCAGAGCGGCTGCGTGTATTGTCATAAGATCATCCTGTGATTTATTCTATACAAATTACTTGCATATGTTCACCACTGCCTTTCCATCAAGGTTAAAAGCTCTCATCTAAGCCCGAGGAGTGATGGAGAAAGTTGGCAGAGTGATAGATGTTCTCTCAGCTGCAGCCACTAAACCTTGTCTCTCGTTTCCCATCCACACCTCACAGTGAGATCCAAAACCCTGGGAAAAATTAGTTCCAGAGATATTCCCATGAAATGTTCTGCTGATTCCTGGCCTGTTTGCGATCACACCTTTAGATTTGGAGTAAAGCCAAATCAGGAATAACTCAAGGGAACACCTTCACATGGCAGACAATTACCATCAATGTCATTTGTTGGAGCTGGGCTGCCTTGCGTGATGGGAAGTGGAGCTGGTGATGAATGGTGTTTCCATATCAAAAGAAAGGTCTTGGTTTCAAGATCACTGTACATCATTGGCATGTGGTGAAGGCTCTGACTGATAAATGAGGGAGCTAATTAGAGGAAGTAGTCCTAGTGGTTCTGCAAAGGGTCTGGGACATCGAGGTTTGGATGTCACGTCACCAGGTTTGCAACACAAAGCGATCAGAATGCTCAGGGTTGAACATAGTGGCATTAGGAGAGGAGGAGCTGAAGCCGACAACAGCTACTCACATTCATTTTGGGCCTTGTAAATGTCAGTGCAGGAGCCGTTGCAGATATGGCATGCAAACAAAGGTGAATATAAACAAAAATAGGTCATAACTTGAATTCCATCAGCAGAATCCTGCCACAGCTTCCACTAAGCAACTGGGCTGTGCTCCACCTGTGTATCGTTGGCTAAAATGGAAGGTCTATTTGTAACAGCCCCTTCAAGTTATCTGCAGGAAATAAATCATAATCTTAACTTTGGTTTGGGACCAGATCTGAGGCAGCAATGACACCCTTCAACGATAGCACAGACTCGGAACCGGCGTTAACAAAAACACTTTTATTTCACTTCCGAGTTGTGTTCCAGGAAAATTTTATGACATTTCAGGTCACTGGCACAGTTTGTTAGTGAACTTTTCATATTTAATGAAATAAGCTGATAGCAAAAGCCATTTAGAAGGGAAAAATGGACCACATTTGTCTCCTAAAGTCTGGACTGGTCCTTTGGGAATGGTTTATACAGGTTTTCTTCACTGACTTTTTCTTTTTCTTTTTAACAAGCTTGCAGAGACACATAAAGCTCTTTTTGTCTAGAACAAAGTTGATGCAACTCGCCTGATTAAATTCTCAGAGGAATTGTCCTGAGGGAGAAAAATAAATCAAAAACTAATCAATATATCATGTACACTGGCTTAAATGTCTACAGACATACTTTTTAGCATGTGAACCATTATCTAAGCAGATGCTCATTCATATTCTTGTGTATTAAGCACCACTACAACCTAGTTTCTTTTCTTATTTGAAGCTCATTTCCTCATTGAATCATAATTCATAAACTCCCGACTAGGATGTAATGACTAAGATAAACACTTTAATGGTTTGATTTTGTTTTGAAATATGGATCCATTACAAATGGGCTCCCGATAAATAAATACATGCCTGGCTTCCTTTAGCCGTCCTCAGAGAGCTCAGACAGAAACAATGCCACAGCAGTCATAAAAGGGAGAAGAAAATCCTCTGTATGTCATGTGCTCTCACCATATCCATCAGCTTGAAAGGACTGCATTAGAAAGGGGTGGACACAATATATATATATATACATATATATCCCATGGATTTGACATGGAATTATTTGAACCTCTGGGGGAACATAAATCCACCCAGTCCTAATCCTGTGGTAACATGTAAACAGTCTACTTCTCACATGACATACCTCATGCCCACTTAAGTATTTTTCAGCATCTCTCTTGTCCTATAATATGTTACGCTTTGAGAATCTGTTTCCACACAATTCCCATGTAAAGTCAATAGATTGTGGTATTATTGTAAACATTCCACGGTGTTGTCATGCCGCCTGTTGCTCAAGTGATGCCAGAGGGAATGGCACGGGCCCCTTTTGGGCTCTGGTTAGCTTCCTGCTGCCCAGCCACTAGAGTCATAAGTTTATAGTATACAAGGTTCGTTTATTATTATAATGGATGGATTACTGAACAGTCCTACATCTGTGTGAGGTGACTGTTAAAGGTTCTTGTTGAAAAGTCAATCAAATGACCACAGAAGCCGTTTCTTGGCTTCACCCTACGGAACTGTATGTGTGAATGTAAATGTTAGAATTGGAGTTTGATTACACTCAGACGTGCACAAATGCTCACACCACAGATGTGTAGTCTTTTTATTATAGAAGCTCCATGGTAGTAACACTTTATAATAACAGACACAGAAATCTCCGTAGTTACTAAGGATTCATTGAGGAATGAATGATGACCTAACAGATAATTCTTCATTCATTAACTAGTTTGTAACTTTTATTCTAATCATGTAAAGATTATTCTGAATATATATACTTCAGAACTGGGTGGGCGATACTTTATTTGTGAATCGTTGACAATTAGTTTACAATTATCTGTAATTTTATCATATCTGCTTTCTTTATGTAATTCCTGAATAATTCTGAATGGTATATTCCGGTAACTACCTATTCATTGCTAATTACTCAACAGTAGTCACTCTTTCTGTGCCCCCTTAAAACCCACCAATTAGTTTATAAAGAGCTGCTAGTATTTACATTTTAACAAAAGTCCTGAAAAAACATAATCCAATCATTCTAAACGGCCCGCTTTAAACGATTGGATGGTGATATGTCTGTCAAACTCAGCTGCCATTCGTCTCTACCCCCTCTGTGCCTTCGCCTCTTCATGCACGAATCACACGCTCGAGTCTTGGAGCACTTGTAAACTAGCAGAGCTAGAGCTTGGCTAGCTACTTTAGCTAGCATACTACATCAAAATACAGAACTTAAACACAAGGGACATTATTGTAGAAAAGGTGCCGATATCGAGTCAGTAAAGAAACTGTTTGGGAGAAGCTGCTGCAGATAAAAACACTGAAGGAGAGCAGAGCAAGAGCAGAGTGTGCATTGGTGGCCCAACTAAAGCAACAAAAAGGGCTGCAGATAATTAAACTGTGCTCTCCGTTTTGTATGGTGTGGAGGACAAGGAGAGTCATCGAAAAAGCAATACAGCATTTTCATGATGATTAATTAATTGTGAAATAAAAATATGGATGACTAAATATAATTTCAAATTAATTCATATCAAAATAAATCAAATTTGCAAAACATTTTGTAATTTCACATTTGAAATGGAATTATTAAAGAAGAATTACATTTTGTATTCATTAATTCATTATTAAATCCTGTGATTTGAAAATACATTTTCAAATACTTTTTCTAAAAGCAGAATTAAATGACACAATTCGTAAATTTGGTAGGAAATACCACGTATCATACATTTTAAAAAGTAATTCCCTTTTCCATATCCATTTTCTATTCCCCCTCTTTTTCAAATCCTTTTTGCAAATGCGTTTCCTAAATGGTTTACCCTTTCCGTAACCCTTCTGGGCCTTGAGCAGTGAAAACAAAGTTCAACCAATCACAGTCGCACGTGTCGCCCGTACACGTAGTATTGTCGGATATAAATGTAGGGAGATGCTGCTGTAGTGTAATTCACATGTTTCATGAAGTACGACGCCGCTGTCAGCTGTGACCAGATCCAAAGCCGACAAATAGCAATGCTGCTTTTCTTAACGGCACCTTTATCGTTTCAAAACGGCCGTTTCCTTTTTTTCCACGTCTGCCATTGCTGTAAAACAGCAGTTGCCGCTTAGAAACAACGTTTGCCTTCTGTTTTCGTTGCTTTGCTGGTTTAAAATGACAATGGACCCTGAAAAAATGGCTTTAATGTGGATGCTGTAATGTTTTTTTCCCCGAGTTGTAAACTGGAACGCTTTTAACTCGGGCGTGACGTCATTCCCCGTTCCGACTTCCCAGTTCAGAGGTAAATGGAACGCACCATTTGTCTTGTTACTTCGCCAATTTAGCGAAGTAAAAAGACAAAAAAACATGGAACCTAAAGAGAAACTCATCCTCTGGATGCTGTGTGGATGTTTCAAAGTTTCACCTATTCTACAGCTTTCTCCTTACAGTGTATTTGTATTATTGGATCTGTACTGTCAACAAGGTTAGCTAACTGTTAGCTAGCTTTTGAGACCCAAATTTTGCTATCCAACCAATGAGAGAGCTGGAGTACCACCTGGAGCACAACTTGAAGCGGCTGTGATTGGTTGAACTTGGCTTTCAGTGTGGCCCAGAAGAGTCAGGAAAAGCTAAATGAAGATGTAAACCATTTAGGAAATGCATTTGGAAAAAGGATTTGAAAAGAAAATGGAAATGGAAAAGGGAGTAACTTTTTTAAATGTATGATATGGACAGGTATTTCTAACCAAGTTTAGGAATTGTGTCATTTAATTCTGCTTTTAGAAAAGGGATTTGAAAATGCATTTTCAAATCACAGGATTTAATAATAAATGAATGATTACAATATGTAATTCCTCTTTAATAATTCCATTTCAAATGTGCAATTACAAAATGCTTTGGTTTGATTTCTTTTTATATGAATTAATTGTTGAATTTAAAACTATATTTAGTAATCTATATTTTTATTTCACAATTAATTAATCATCATGAAAACGCTGTATTGCTTTTTCAATGACTCTCCTGGTCCTCCATAACAGATTGTCCAAGACATCAGTTTATTTTTGAGACGACCAATTTGGCTAACAAGGGTGTTATGTTAACGTTAGCAGCTGTTGGCACAAATTTTAAACTTTTTATCTCAGTGTAAAATACTTATGCATTAAACACAGAACCGCATTAAGTGTATATGACAATAGACTATAGCAGCTGCAGGCCATGGAATCCAACCCCTCAACTGACATCCCTGGGCAATCTGTGCATGCATGGATTGCAAACAGAGAGCATAGTTTCATGAATATGTGCACAGGGATTTCTACCAGCTTTAAAAAAAAAAAAATTAAACCGCTGACATTTGCTGGGCTTGGTAATAAACAATTGATGTTGCTCAGCGCTCAAGAACCTTCGAGAACAAGCGCCTTCCTCTGCTCTGAGGCGTTGCTTCAGGGGAAAATTGAAAAAAAGGGGTTTGGACTTTTGAATTGTGTATATTCAAAATGTAGCTTGCTCAAACAGTTTTTCCAGGATCTCCCCTACCTTTAACATCAAGCAAAATAACATTTAGCAACTTGTAAAGAAATGCTATGCTTATGAAATACTCCTATTTGTCACAAGAGACTTTATAATAATCCTTCTAATGTAACAGATGTTCTTTGTATTGGTTGCAACTGAACACTTCTACACACTGTTAAATCTGGATAAAGAAATTTTACATTTCTATGGAAACATAGAGCTGTCACTAGAATTTTAAAAAAGCCCTTATCAGATTATAATGTGAGTTTTATTGTTTTATTGTGAAACTTATTATGTGATAACATGATACTTTTTGTGGTGGACTATAAACAGTATTCATCTTTGAATGAGGAAACTGTGCATGCAGTAGACAAATATCTAATTTACTAAACGGGATTAAGTTGTATTTTGGACTATGATGAGACAAGGAGACATTGGACAATGGTGAAACTTGGAGGACACTGTGATAATGTTGACATTAATGCTAGCATCCTGCTACTTCCAGAGGCACAAGTTGGTGGTTGTTAGCTTTCTTGTTGTTAGCAAACAGACACAAATTTTTGTTCAGCAAGACTTAACTCACCAGTTGTTGTTACGAAGCATGATGAACATGCATAGTGAGACTTTAGATCAAAGGTGTCCAAAGTCGCTCCTCAGGGGCCATTGTCCTGCAGATTTACATTGTACCCATGCTTCAACACACCTGACTCAAATTAAATGGATCCAAAGGCCTATGAAGTTCTACACAATAACTCATTAATTTGATTCAGGTGTGTTGGAGCAGGGAAAGATGGAAAACCAGCAGGATATAGGCCCTCAAGGACAAGAGGTAGCTATCCCTGCTGTAGATATTACAGTAGACAAGATGCAGCTTTGCTTCCCCAAGCCTTACAGTTGGTCCACTTCCTTATCCTTAGCTAATTAGTGTCGTTGGAAAATATATTTTAAAGCACAAGTTTTATCATGAATGACCTGACTCTGAGGCAGAGAGACGAGGCCCAAACACGAAAAGATTCCTCCACCGTCTTTAATCATTCACACCTAACAGCTGAAGCCGTTGACAAAGTTTTGCCAATCAGATGAATAATAATCCTTATAGAAAGATTGTTAGGCTCTGATTGGTCCTGTTCTTTCCCTGTCATCATACACATTCTCTAGCTGTTATGATTACTGAAAAAGAAAAAAGTCTTAATAATTATCACTCCCATCACTTCTGTCACCTGTATACAGACAGAGACAGGAGCTGACAGGGACTTTCTCCTACTGTCCAAAGAAAAATTGCTTTTTATTAAGTGATTGACTATATTGTCTCTAAAAGGGAATGTGAGTGACCTCAAAGAGGAGAAAGCAGGTATAGAAAATGAATAGATGAAAATGAAATTATCTAATAGGAAGTGGAATTAGGTATGTGGCTGTTTGATTCAAACATTTAGTATTTCTATCATTATATCCAGAAGAACTTAGCAGGAGCATGAGGTCATGGTAAATTCCCTCATGTGTCTAAAATAACATTACACTTACTTGAGATCATTACAATAATTGCTCTTCTACAGCTTTTAACTCATCATCATCATGATTTCGCCAGTGGCTGAAAGGATCATCTTTATATGTCATCTCCCAAGGGCTAAGCCCCCACTATCTTTAAATCGTAGAGACGTCCCTGCAGATATTTCTGTGGTTATCACATGGAAGTCAGTTAAGAAAAAAGTTGTCA
The DNA here is from genome assembly GCA_028567055.1 of Leptatherina wallacei. Lineage (NCBI taxonomy): Eukaryota > Metazoa > Chordata > Actinopteri > Atheriniformes > Atherinidae > Leptatherina > Leptatherina wallacei. The sequence goes on from JAOXYM010000013.1 coordinate 13,461,174, forward strand.
GTTTCTATGTTGAGAGTAATAATGGCAAATGATGATGCATCATTGAAAGGACAGTGTATAGAATATACCAAAGAAAATTCAACTATTAGCTTGTCGTAAAAGGGTAGGTTAGCTAATAGCAAGCCCAGGAGCTGACTATAGCAAACTGTCTTTTGCACCAATTTGATTAATAGCTTATATTTTTTTAAAAATGGTTTCATCTGACTCATTACTGCAGTGATTTTATGTCATGACTATTGTCACAACAGTCTAAATTCTAAAAAATAAATCTAAATGCAGAGTTATCTAGTTACTCTGCATTAAATTAGATATTGCTCAGCATTAATGACTTGAGGAACAAAAATACTAATAAAGTCCAGAATTATAACGTAGCAATAGTGTAGTCTTAGTTAATGCTGTTATATTAGCAACATTTTCACTATTTGTTTTTTCCACCAGTGTTATTATAGGGGACGATTTTACCCAAAAAGGGCTGGGGACATTGTACAAAGCAATGTACCTGTATGTGTTGGTCTCATTAACAAAGTAATTGCTAGAGGAGCTAGAGGCTATCCTATGTTAAAGGATGAGTTAGCTAAAGGAGTGGGTTAAGAACAGCCTCTTGCTGACTCACTGAATAGATGGGAAACGGAGATCAAACCCAGTTCTCATTCAGTTCTGGCATCATAGTCAAACAGGAAACTCAGTGAACTATTCACCCTATCATGCTGATACTTAAGTGAACGTGCACTTATCTTGTTGCTGGCCAGTGGAAAATTGTTTTGCCATAACTATTTCAGTCTACTTGAAAATGATCATTACTTTGAGTCATTGTGTGTATGTCCACATGAAAACATGCACACATTTGTTTAATTATTTCTAATGAAAATTCAGAACCCTCCATATGAAAATGTAACAGATTATATGTATGTACAGGATCCATGCAATATATACAGTACATATTAAACATATACAGATATGAATGTTCAACCACATATTAAACCCAGTGATCATTGGGACAATTTCATATAAGGCATATACTGTATATATGTCGCCCTTATATGTGCATGTTTTCTATATGGAAAATTCCGAGCTCCACATAAATGTCTCATACATTCATATAGGTGGAATATAAAGGTAAAATGCAATGCATAATCTCACATAAATGCCTAGTTTTTCATGTAATTTGTCAGTATCTATATTTACCAAGTTTAATTTTTGATACAATGTAAAACCTTTCAGATCTACACAACAGCTGTGTAGCAAGGGAATATATCTGAAGGGCAGTGTTGTTATGTTGTCATGTGTAAAAGATGAAGAAGAAAAAAAAAGGCCTGAGCCAAACATTGGCTGGAGAGCTTATGTAAAGGAGAAACTAATAATGTAGATTTATTATCAGAGTTTTTTAGTTTTTTTTTATTTCAGCATGAAAACATTGAGAAAACAGACTGTTTTGTAATCCCACCTCTAATCTTTCACAGAAAACATGTGTTCAGTGCTGTTTTGAGAGCTGACTGCATTCTGTTCGATGTTGAGACTCTGACCCTGGCTAAGGCTCCCTTTATTTGTGTCAGAGAGAACTTTTTACCGGATATGGTATTCACAGAGGAGCTGAACTCAACTCTATTCTCTATTTCCTTGGACTTTACCATAACTCTGTCTCAAGGGAAGATTTTTTTTTATTGGATGCCTTATATAAGCTTGTGCTAGGATTAAATGATTTTTTTCCAGAAACACATGCCCTGATTTTTTTTTCTAATATTGATCTGAAGCATATGTAGAAAATACCATCATGAAGTAAAGTCTTAGCTGTAATGGCAAACAATGCATTGTGTTTTTTTGTGTGGATGTAGTTACATATGTTTCACTGTCTTACCGTATTACATGTTAGTTTATTCAAACTAAAAATGCATTGATTCACCACAGAGATATCTGTCCTTTATAAACAAAAAGGCACTGTCATGTCATGCATGCCCTTTTGGAAGAGTCCAAGGCTCAAATCAGCTGCATTGTACGTTTCTTCTTCAGTTTATTCTACAGGCGTCACAGCACAGGCCCCTTTGCCCTCATAAACACATCCAGAAGGGAGTGATTATTTCTCAAGATGTGGAGATCGAGGACTTGCCAGTTCATGCCTCTTTATGAGTGTTTTGCCATGACGGCCTGTTCCATCTGACAGTGCTTTTGTTCCTCTTGTTAGAAGAGATGCTTATCCCATTCATCCTGTGGACCATGTGTCTCTGTCACCTTAAGCCTAGCAAGTGGGCCTAGAAAAAGAGCACTGTGGCTTTCAATGTTTGTGTCTCCCTCCAAGGAAATGCAACATATCAAGTGTCCCTAAATTAGTAACAGTATTGCAGGTCGTAAAACATGGCATCTCCTTTAATCCGCATTGACACGATCATGCCCACATGGGCTCATGTTGCAACATCAGGAATGCATTTTCATCTAATAAGGGGCTTCTCGGCCATGTTCATGCATTTTTGAGGAGACCAATTTGTAAACCCAGATTGTGAAATTTGAAGATGTAATAAATCAGGACATTTAGCAGGGATGTAATGAGTGGTTGAAGTGTGGTCTTTGGAAAGGGATTAAAAAAATATGTGCTCAGTCATAAAAAAAAGACTTATTTTCCCTTTCTTCGAGGGAACCTTTGAATAAATGCCAAGAAGCAAGTTACTCAATTGAATTGCACAGATAAGCTTTGATGAGTCAATTCTCCAAGGAGCCACAGTAGAGCTTACTTCATCTTTTTCCTTTTGTATCAGCATTTAGAGATAAAAAATCAAATTGCCTTAATGTTTTCTACTAAAACTTTCCTGATACAAGATATTCACAACATGATTATCGTGGATAACATAATTCACTGATTAACACAATATGTCGGGAAAATGTATCAGATGCAAGATAATTATTCTCTGTCAAATCCTGCTTTACTTATGTTTATAGTGTTTTATCTTTGATTTATTAAACCTAAAATGGTTTTTTTGTACCAGGCTGTAAACATGCATATATCTGCTGTGAAGTTGGTCTTTTTAACATGGGAGTCTATGGGATTGACTCTCTTTTAGAGCCAACCCCTAGGGGTGTACTGCAATTTTTGGTACTCCCGGCTTCACATTTTTCCACCGGAGGTTGCCACTTGTTCCGGCTGGAATTTGAAAACCATCCAGGATTTTGCTCTATCTGTACCCCAAATAAGTTTGATGAATGTCTGATAGTGATTAATTGTCTCTAAATGAATCCTAAAATGCTGCCTTCTCTCAAGACACGTGCTCAAACTGTGTGTTAGTTCAGGTGTGCAGCTCACCTCACTTCCCTAAGTAACTAATAAGAAGCTGCCGCCCTTCACATTATTTTCTTACCCTATGTTTTTTCTCTCCCTTTTTTGGTCTCTGTCCACTTTCTTCAGAAAATACATTACTTTCTCCTCTGGCTATCTTGCTGCACTCTAGCTTAACTCAGTTGAACCAACCATGCAGGTGTAGACTATTCCCCTTCATTTGAGCAAACTCACTTCAATTATTATATTAATTAAACAGTCGAATATGAATCTAAATCAACATAATTAAGTGATCACTCCTCACAGACCAACTCTAAATATCTGTCATTTTCTTTTTAATTATATCATAGAAAAGGACTCTTTTGCCAGACCTGTATGAGAAGAATCAGTCACACAAGACTGAGCTTGGCAAACATTTATTTACTGAATGAGACCCTGGGGATATTATGCTTCATATACCACTTTGTCTCTGACTTCAACATTCCTGCTGGTAATTAACTGACATATTTCACTTTGCTTTCAGCTGCAAGACAGAAAAGGGAGAAAAAATCCATCCATCCATCCATCCATTTTCTGTACCGCTTAATCCACGCAGGGTCGCGGGTGGGCTGGAGCCTATCCCAG
>JAOXYM010000013.1:13471424-13498259 GCA_028567055.1 Leptatherina wallacei
CTGCAGAGGAGCAGATCAACATCCTTCTCAACAGCCAGTCCGGATCTGTAAGGAAAACGATGCATTAGTGATTAAAATGACCTTTTAAGCTGATTTATTTTCACATTATAAACGTCACTTCATGCCAAGATGAAGCATAAGATTAGAGGTTAAGTGAGTTTATGTGAAAGAAAGTTTCACTCCATCCACTCCATCGTTCGTAGTCATCAAACAAAGATGACAGTGGTATCAATCTTCACATCAAATTCTCAGCAGGAGAGTAAAAACATGCAAGTGTTGAAGTATTTTATTTTATATATTGAGGATTTGTTTGGCCCGGGAAATTCTTTGTTGCAGCTGTTGAAAATGAAACCCGCTCATGAGGGTATGGTGTCTCTACAAACTAATCTGTGTGGTCAATCAGTTTGATTAACTTGGTATGTAACACGCATTATATAACTTACCTTGTTATGATCTGAAATTTCCTCTGTTTCTTTGTAAATTGACCACATTATCTTTCCATTTACTGTACACAGCAATGCTCCTATTCATTACCAAAGATTATGTGGAATTTGTTTCAGACAAAGAAATAAGTTTGTTTTCACGTAAGATTAATTGAAAAGCAAAGCAGAAAACCACTAAAAAGATGATGGTAAAAAGATTGTCAGAGCCGAAAAGAATCTGCAACACATTAAGAGCCTCACTCAGAGCAACAGATGAAAGCTGCTGCCCTTGTATTAAAAGAACTGCTGGGGAGGTGAAGGATTCTCCTCGAGAGAAATCAGAAACACTCTTTTCCCACTGGCGCACTAACAGTAACTCACCGGGCCGTCAATCCATTTTAATCAAATTACTGTGAAGTTTCAAACGTTCTGTTTTAAAAGTGGAATGACATAAGTCTGAGAGATTGCAGGGTTCACATGATGAAGGCTGTTTTCAATCAGATCTGCACGATATTTCATTGTCTTTGGAGCTTTGCTTAAAGGAATTGTGAATATGAGAATAGATGAGCAGAGAGACGCATTGAGTTCAGGGAGATCTTTGGCAACATCACATAATGAACAGATGTGAGAGGATAGAAGAATGATAAACAGGGCACACATCATATAAAGCAGTAAATTATGAACTGATAGAGAGAACTGTTTGTTTTCTTTAGTTCACATGAATGTTACAGGAATTGGGAAAACTGTTCACATGTCAACTGGAGGTCAAACTAAGGTTGTTTCATGGCTTGTTCTGTACCTGGAGTGATATAGTTTCCTAAAAATCTGCTTTTTATTATTATTAATAGTTGTTTTTGTAGGTATTTAGCCAAACATGTCAGCCTGGGTTTCCTGAACAGAATAATTAAACACCAAGCAATTAAAAACCACAAAATGCATTGCTGCTGTCATCACTGATTTGTAAAATGGTCTGGAAGTAAAGTAAATCTGGAAAATAGACTATGTTCCAGAGTTCCTTCATACAGATTGTCCCAAAGAGTATCAGATTAGTTGCTGATAATGTCATTTATCCCAAAGGTGGATGTGGTTAACAACCTTTTGCCATCAAAGCGTGGAAAAAGAGATATCATCCCTTGTTAAGCTGTACTGTGAAACCTTTCTTAATGCGTGGACCACATGTTCTTTTGCTCCTCTTGAGTGTCATAAACATGTTACAGGCTGCACGGGCACAGCGCAGTCTGTCCTGACACTGAATCGCAGGATTCCCTCATCTCACCTAAATCTCAGCTCCACTCAACACCTCAACACAAACGGAAGTGTTTATGTTGCAAACAGGCTTGGAAAAGCATACTTGCAATGGTGCGTTTTGACAAGGGATTTATGATCAGGATGTTACAACTCTGCTATATTTTCTTGTTCCAACCTGTGCAGGTTGAAGACTTTCTCTCACAGCATGTTTGCATCTAATATCTGTTAACCAGTTCAATCTGGTAATTACTTAATAGATGAGACACTGCCAAAGGCTTCAGTAGTAGATACATCAGCTAATGGTGCTATTTTCCAAATATCCAGAAAGAAAGGGGAGGGTAAGACATTACTCAAGTCATCAATTGAAACAGAAGGAAGTGATAGATGTTGCTTGAACTGTGCATGTTTGATTAAAGTCTTGGAGTTTGTGAACATTTTTGAAGTTTTCATCCACTCAGCAAGCATATATTGAAACATATATAAGACAATCGATTTTTCTGTAATATTGTTAAAATCTATTATATTATTTAGTCAATAAAATCCTGGCCCACTGATTTCAACAATTGCGAAGCAGACAGTTATCATCTAAAACAAGTCCGGTCCTTGGGATTTACTATTCTGCAACTTGTAGATGCATAAGTGTGTTTCATGAGATATATAACTATAGCAATTCTCACTCATGCACTGGAGTCCTGAAATGTTCTGGAGATGTTCTGGAGCAGTGGCACCTGAGAACACAAATATCTGCAACGTTCGAGTTCCTGTAGAGATTTTCCCTTCAGCCCTCTGATAAAATCTCAGGAACATCAATAACATCAGCAAATATTGCAGGACTGACCTGTTTGCTGCTAACCACTCACTCCTCACTAATGTGTGTACAAGTGGTATTTATGTCAACAGTCATCAAGGAGCCTCAGCTGCTATCTTCAATGCATCAAGCAAATACAATAATTTCGACAATGTACTTTCAGCATCATTTTGCCTCCTCTCTGCTCTGGACAGACACTCACCTGCAGCCCCTCCCTCACATTTCCAGCTGTGAAAGAACTTCTGCAGCATAAAATTTCCTACTGTGAAATATTTGAGTGAACAAAAGCTGTGGAAAAAGACCGGACCAAATGATCTGCAGATTTTCCTGACCGTGGCTGATGCTCACGTTTCTGAATGTCCAGTCAGATGAATATTGTTATATCTATAGGCACAAAGGAGATTTGCAGCTAACTGGAAGCCTTCTATACACCAACAGCTAAATCAATATAATACATCAAACTGACAGAAGTGCAAATAACAGCAAGTCAGATGTGATAGTGTTAGAAATGTCTGTAGAGAAAGTGTTCTCTAAAGAGATTAGATCATTTAAAGAAGACAGGGACACCAACAGCTCTTACAGTATCATGTTACACAGTGAAAGTTAAGAATGGAGTTTAAAACTAGTTTATTTCAAACTAAAAGCTACATAAAGACTCCAAAAGGCAGCAGAGAGGATCACAAGGGTCTTTTTCTAAGGCATCAGAGCCTCTGCTATTGTCAGAGACTCTTCTTATCCTGCTCACAGAATGTTTGAACTTCTACCATCAGGCTACAAGTTCCGCAGCATCAGGACCCGCACAGCAAGGTTCTGCAACAACTTATTTCCCCAAGATGTCAGAGCCCTGAAATCCCTGGTGTTACCCAACACATAACTTTTTAACCCACACAACACTCCAAATAAATGTTGGCATTCCTCACATAAAACATGAATGGATATCAGATTACAAGGGAAAATAGATAGACTTTTGGGAAAAAAAAGACACTTTGAGCTGTGCTGATACTCTTCTTTTTATTCTCTTCTTCATCACACCTGCTTCTGACTGTTTTAGAATTAATTAATCCTCCCCTGCACCAGAGTTCAATATTTATGCTCCCTTGCATATAAACATTTTTGTAATTTTTGTCCCTATCTAGCCTCACTGCTTTTCTGAAGGCTACACATCTGATTCATATGAAAACCTTGAGTTTTCTTTGAAAATGCTCCTACTTTTGGTATTAAACCCTGAGTTTTGCTGTTTGAGTGATATCACAATCATCGAGATTTTTTTCCAATTGGATTCATTCCTTGACCTTGATGGTTCACCATTATCCTTAGCCCTCTAAAGCCAAACATATATTTGATACGTACAGTTTCTGAGACATTTTGCACCACTTTATGTTTTCTGCCCCATAATGGATACCAAGAAGCGTAAGACTACACTACAATATTCTTTTACATGTCACACTGTAATAAATGGTAAATAGCTATACCAAAAATAAAGTATAATTTTTTTCCACATTTTGTTAAAGGGCCAAATAAAGATTTAAGTTTCTTTTTTAAATTGACTTTTCTTCCCAGTTTTTCTTGGGTTGTGCTTTAAAGGGTTAAGAAATTTAATAATGTGTCGTACAGTTCTGATTAAATCAGTTTCAACAATCTCCTTATTCGCTTTGTTTGCTTGATACAGACCAAAAATTTGAACCTTCTGAAACAGAGTAACATCATTTTCATGACCACAGGATGTTTCTTCTGACATGCTTGTTTAAGCAATGAGATAACTACATGCTGCATCATTTAAATCATCATTTAAATCATTAAAATAACTTGCTGCCAGCTGAAACACATTAATCACTGCACTATGTTTTTAATGGAAAGTTATTTTCAGGCGGTAACTTTTTATCTATTTATTGGCCGGGCAGTATATTTTTAAACTTGTCTTTTATATAACCCATTAAATGGACCATTTTATCTTTACCTTACATGTGCAACATGACTTTTGAGAAACACCTCAACACTCCCATTTTTTAGCCTAAACCTGAGCAAATAACATGAGCAAATAATGAAACGTCTTAACCCTTTAACTTTCACACTAAGAAAAGAGCAAGAGAGAAATGTTTCTTAGCATTTTCTCTTTTCTTGTGAACAAGAAAAATATGAATAAATGTCTTCTAGCAAATAGTTGATATAAAAGTTAATAATAAAGTAATGAAATGGTGAAATGGTCAAAATTTGAAACAGCAACGGGATAACAAACACTTTCTTTTGGTATTACATACCCAAACCAATTGGTAGAGACGTTCAGGCAGGTTTATTTCATCAATTCTTTTCTAAGATTCATGATAATCACTGGAAATTTTGCTCTACCAAATGATAGAGCAGGACCACAAAGGGTTAACAATGTTTTAACCACAATGTTCCCAAACAGTGGTATTCACTGGGTACGAGAAATAAAACTTTACTCAAACGTTCAAACGTTGAGTAGTATTAGATTAGCAGAAGTCTTTAAAATAACCTATTTTTTGCAGGAAAATATTTTTTTGCTGACTCATTCAGCATTTATGAGCTTTACAAACTTTTACAAAACTCTCATAAAGTGTGGTTTCAAGGACTTTGAGTACAATTCATTTCTATTTATATTTGAAACATGACTGTGTATACAATGTTTCTGACATATTTACATATTCAAAGCCAAAACCATCACTCAGAACTTTTTTTTTTGTAAAGTACGAAGTCCACTCTGTCCATCAGTTCTCAGTGCGGCTGGCGTTTGTCAGAAGATGCAGACGAGCACATGGAGAACGAGAGCAGTTGACTTTCACCAGCCAGGTCCTCTGTTTGACATCATGTTTTCTTAATGAGAGCCAGCTGCTTTCAGCATCAGCGTTCAGCTTCATACCAGCATGAAAAAACATGAAAGTTTGAACTTTAAATATGTCCAGATTCCTCCGTACATCACCGGCTGAACTAACATTCTCGTCAGCGCTACAATCAATGTTGCCTGTGATCATCAAGGGTGGAAATGAGCTCTTAGCCTTGGAGCATAGACACACACATACACACGTATGCACACACTGGAGATGAAATGCTGCAGCTTCATTATGAAAACAGTGTTTTGTGAGACATGTGGGTTTTTATATAAATATGTAATAGTTAAGATCAGCATCTTAATACAAAATAAAAACAAAAATGAGATTATACTGGTGTTAATTTATTCTGGGAGAAGATTTTGCCTCTGTGGCCAGTGATTGCTGATATAAGCTGTTCTTTTACAGTATAATCAATTTCATGCTCCCTTCACAGCACATTTCTAATTCATGATTTAACAGAAAATTTGAACCGTATCCCAGTGTTTTCATTGGGAGCAATAATGACCTCTGATGCCATCTTCTTTTGCTTAAAGAAACACACACGCATTCATCATTTGGGAAATGAAACATGTGTTGATTCCCAGCAGCCCTTCCATGTGGAGAAAATAACAAAAGAGTCAAATGGGTGGGATGTTTAAAGGAAAAAAAAGATTCTGTCTAGAACAATTAAGACAGAGACAGAGCAGATTTGCAACTGTGTTTGATCTGAAAAATCAGGTGTTTGTTTAAAAAGTGCTAAATCAAACGTGTGGATTTTAATTTCTCCTAACATATCTTTCACTGCTCTTTTTCCTGCGGCTCAAGTTTATTTTGAGATCTAAAGGAATCAGAGGTGCTGAAGCTTAGTTTACAGTCAAATTATGCCTGTCATAATTGCATGTTTCACTGTTATAAACACTTTGGATCGCACATGTAGCATCTTATTTACACCTTTCAGTTGGAGCTCAGTGCCGGAGATGTGTTTGCAGCCTGCAGCTCTGTGCCTGCTGCCTGGAGGAAGATCTGTTCTCCCCTGACAATATCTTTTTCAACATCCTCTGTGTGGATTCCATCTGAACTCAACCCCTGACCTTTCCTTGTCCCTGGGCCTGGGTCCTGCCCTCACGCTGCTGTCCATCCTCCTGGGTACAGCTGACCTGTGAACTCTGCCTCACCTCTGAGGCCTGGCTACCGACCCTGCACAAAGACTTCACAGGAGAAAAGAACACAAGACGGAAAGTTTCCCTTCAACGTTAGTCATGCCTGGGGGGGTGAACTGCATTGTGAAAAGCTGACACCAGCCTGTGATGGCAATTTAAAGGTGTAGACTGTTGCCATTTTCAGTTATTGCCCTTTAATTTATTATGAGGCGTTAATCTCCTGCAACACTAGGTCGGCCACATTTAAAAGATTCTTTCATCATTGATTCATTCCTGTCTTCATTAACTGGGATTGGGTCACTTGGGTCAACATGTGTTTATTCTCAGGAAGGAGCAAAAAGGGGATTAACACTAATCAGAGGGGATTAAAAACAGCTATTACTCAGATGGATGCCTAATCTCTTCACTTCAGCAGAGAAGGATGTTTGGTTTTTAAAGAGGGATCAAGATAAGGATTTCTCCTGTGACGTTTTCTTTGTAAACACAAACACACTGGACCTCTTTTTTACCTTTGACCCAAAGCCCAAAAAACCCAAACATTTAGTAAAGTGTGTTTTACTTTGGGATGAGTGAAAATGCAGGCAATATGTTCCAGACTTCAGCCCAATTTGTAGTTACAATCACCTTCAAGTTTATGGGACCTTATTTTAACTTCCGAGGTAAGTAACACAATACTTAGATCCTAATTAATAGCTTGGTCTGAGCTGATCGTAAAACAAGTATCAAATAAATGCTTCATAGCACATAATGCAACTCGTGATACTTGAAGAACATTTTGATGAATTGATGATTCACTATTACCCGTATAAAAAAAATAAAGGTAAATGACTTGTAATTTAGTTTTTATTTCTGTATCTAAGACCCTGCCATCCATTACACATCTTTGAGTTGCCAAACACAACTCTTTGTTAGGGCTAAAAGTGAACCCAGATGCAGGCTCGCACAAGGTAGCTGGATAGGAACAGGTTTATTAGAAGAAACTAAGTCCAATGCAATGGTGGAAGGTTGGCAAGAGGGGGTAAATGGCTCAGGTGTGGCAACAGGGATCAGGCAGCAAGGGCTCGAGGCTGGTGTCTCTGAAGGCCGTGAATTAAATGTGGTGAGGACTGTAAAACAGAAAAGTTGGTCACCTAAGAGGTAACTCACAAAGAACAATTTACTTCGAGTTGTGTGACTGACTGACCGGTAGAGGTAACGATCTGGCAGAAAAGAGGTGACTGAAGCCAGTGTTTATACCAGAGGGAAGTGATGAAGAGCTGGGCCACCCACTGCACACCTGAGGTCACTCCTATAATCAACCCGAGCTAGGAAAGAGCAGGATAGGGCTGCCAGGGAGCAGGTGCTGTGACACTCTTGATAACTAAAAACTAAAATAACCACAATATTTTAGAAAACACAACTATGTCACAAATATAACATTTTATCACATTTATAAAAACAGAATGTTTAGAAAAAAAGAATAAAAAAACATTTTCTGTTTTGTTGTCCTCTGACTGACAAAGTCCTCGATCGTTGGGCAACAACCAGTTAGCAAAGCACCCAATCTCAGTTTTTCTCCCTGCAGGTGCTGAGCCTGCAGGAAAACCAGAGGGCTTTGAATTGCTCTCAGTCTGACCCCCCTCCTGAGACTACTTTGCCTTGGGAGACCTCACCAGGGGCTGATGCCATAGACAAAACAGCCCTGAGGTTCATTGAGGTGCTCAAGCTCTTCCACCGGGGGGGGGATTCATGTGATTCTGGCTCCTCTCTGCCATCTCAAGGGGTCAGATGAGGTGGCTCAGGCATCTGGTTAGGATGTCCCATAGAGGTGCCTCCCGGATGTGCTGTTCTGGACACGTGTCAGTTTGGTTGTGTTTCCTAATTTGTTGTGGGGGTTTTTTGTTGTTTATTTGAAAAGATTTTTATTTTTTTTAACATGGGCTTCACAGTGGTGTGGTGGTTAGCACTATGGCCTCACAGCAAAAAGGTTGCTGGTTCGAGCTTCGGTTGGGGAGGGGTTTGAACAGGGGACTTTCTGTGCTTTCTCGCCGGGCACTCCAGCTTCCTCCCACCATCCAAAGACATGCATGTCAGGTTATTTGGTCACTCTCAAACTTCTCCCTAGGATTGAGTGTGAACATGAGTGGATGTTTGTCTCTCTGTGTTGGCCCTACGATGGACAGGATAACTGTCTAGTGTGTACTCGGCCTTTTGCCCGTAAATTGCTGGGATAGGTTCCAGCCCCCCGCCCTCCCTGCATTGGAATAACAAGAATAGAAAATGGATGGGTGGATGTTGTTTCCTGTAAAATATTGTTCTTTCTGTGCTAATTTTTTTGTTGTGTTTTGAGATGTGTTTCATTGAATATCATGTTGTTGTTGTTTTTTGTTTTTTTATTATTTTTTCATGATGATTTGTCTAATTTTGTTGTGTTTTGTTCTCTCTACACATCTCTGTAGAATAGCCTTACAAATCTCCCCAACCACAAAATTACCATACAGCTAGATCAGCACTTTCCTGACACAATGTTATTGTAGAGCTGCTGTATTGAACCACATTAGATTGCATGTCCGTGTCTTATAAACTGGCAAGTTTATTTGAAAAACAAAGTATAAGCGCAATAACAGCTCAGCACCTTCCATTGTGTATAGTAAGTTAAAAAAAAAATATATGCATTATCTGTGTGTTACTGGATGTGGCAGCAGCTTTTTTTCACCATCCCAGTAATACTGCTTTTTAATCACAGCACTGACACGCTTGTCGAGCTTTTCACCTCGTCAGCCTTTAAGGAACAGGGAAGAATGCTTTGCTTGTCAACAGTGTTGTAGCTCTGATGCTTGTATAATGTGTAGCATGCATGTTCTCAGGTCTGTCCGTGTGCTCTGGTCTTCATTAGACTCAGACTGAGCATCGTTGCGGCCTAACAGAGAGATCCTTTCATGTGTCCCCTGCCTGGTCCCACTCACCAGAGCCTAAACAGAAACATGCTACTGCCCGGGGCAAGGTCAGATTTCTCACCATACCACGGCATTAAAGCAACATTGCTTCTCCTAATGGAGGGGGAAAACACTCTGGTTATTTTTCATCAATCTCACAGACAATATATTCCCATCTCATCATATTGAAGATGGAGCAGCACAGGAGTCCATGTGGTAGTAATCTGGAGCAAACGCCGGGCGCTGCTCGATGATCTCACTGACCTGAAACTCGCATGAGAGCGAAATTTGGACCTTTCAAATCGTCCAGGTTACGATCGGTGTCATCTCAGAAGGGGATACAACGTCCATCCATTTTATTTTTTTTGCATCATACTTCAAAGCCAGGCTATCATCAGAACCAGAATTCCACCATGCTTTGAGGAGTAATGTTACAGTCGCTCTGTCAAGTAGCGTACCGTGAACCATAAAAGTAGCTTTTGATTGATAAATAGTGATGCATGGCTCATTGCAATGTTAATCTGCAGAACGGGTGCTGGGAGGTCAGAGGAAATGTGTGGGAGAAACAGCTATCTTTGTGCTGAGTTGAAAGGAGCCACTGTGTCATTCTCAGTCCTAATTAAATAGGCTCTAATGTCAACCAGAAGATGGGCAAATATTTAACCGACTGGGATTATTCAAAGAGCCAAAATGAACAACGTTGTTTTTCAGAAATGTGTGTTTGAATGTGAAAGCAGTATCCCCTGCCTAACTTGCACAACAGGGATGTAATGTCATGCAAAGTGTAAAACCCTCGCTGGCCTTGTACCATGAGAGACAAAGCTTTCATACTGATGACCAGCCCATTATTTAGTTGTTGCATTTTTTCCTTTCTTTTATGTCCTCAGAGACTTGGACGTCTTGCAACATGGCTCAAAAGAGGCTGGAGGCCCTTTTGTTTTGAGGTTTTCACACTTGAGAGCCGTGGTATTTTGTGTGTGTAGAGAGGGACTGGGACAGCCTGAAAGGGAGAGGGGCTCGGCTGGCTGACAGAGAAAGGAGCCTTCGCTAAACACTGGCCCTGCTTCAAGAAAAGGGAAAGGGATTAGCGCACACAGACCAAGGAACTAATCTCCTGTCGCATAATAGAACTGTACATAAACAACATCCCTGAGAAGTGAGTGGCAAAGCATTGACTGATTGAGAGGCTGAGTGTGTGAATATAAGGGCTCAGAATAATCTGTCATTCTTTGACATTCGTTGAGGAAAATGGTGATGAGAGCAGACTTCGACAGAGATTTGAACATCTGGGCGGCGTCATGTCTTTATAAACATGCGTTTGGAAAAATGAGCACATGCACACACTAAAATGCAAACACTACAGCTGTCTAATAGATATATAGAGTAATAACCAATAACCCATAAGAACATGACTAAAAACTATTGATATTTTTTTTCTTTTTGCATTTGTGTTCATGTTCTTCATGTCTGTAGAACAGTCATATGTTTTAACAACAGATAAGTGAATCTAGTAGGTTGTCAGGAAACTATATTTAATCAATCTTGCAGAAATTTGGATTTTATGAATCCCTGCTGCTAAGAATTAAATCCAATCCTCAAAAAATGAACCACATGTGTGATTGCAACACAAACTTGAACTTTTTAGGTTCAAAATATGAGATTTAGATGTCAAGCATTCACAGAATAAATGATGTGGTTTAAATGTTTTGCTATTGAAAGAGAAAGCAATTATTATAGGTAGTTACCTCCAAACAAAATAGCTACACTAGCGATAAGTAACTAACTGATAAAGACAATGAGATTCAAGAGCAATTTTTCAACATTTTACTTCCTCAAAAACAAACTTTATCTAAAGGCAAAAGTCACATATCATACATAACTGAGCACCAAACTATTCATATCCATGCTAATCTTTTATTTGTCATACGTTTATATAGTATGTTCTAAATGCAATCCCAAATATTGCCCCAGTCCAACCTTTTTTGGAGTGTGTTTCAGGCTTAAAACGCAGACTGGTGTTGAAAAAATAATCATAATAATTTGACAGGTTAAAGCGTTTAATATTCAGACTGTCTGCAATTCAATCAAATTTAAAGTAAATATAAGAATTTTTTTAAATTTTTTTTTAAATAAATGGAAAAAAGCCCAATCTTAGTCATCCCATTTCTCATCAACCAAACATTTATTTTTCATTAGAGCAATCAAATGGCTCTTATAATTTCAACAATTATAACAATTATCTGTGAGATCAGTATAGACTTTCTTGCCACTACTCTTATCTTCACTTCTTTCCAGATAGTCTGGATGTGTTTCAGGTCTGGACTCTGTCTAGGGCACTCCAAAATGTTGATCTCACTCTCTATTAATCATTTTTCAACCATTTTGTCTGTATGTTTTAGATCATTGTCTTGCTTGAAGTTCCAATACTGGCAACAGCAAAGGTTTTCTGCAGAATACTTGATGTGTTCCGTCCAAATTTTTGGCCCAATCCCAATTCTCTCCCGTGACTACTTGATTTAACTGCCTACCCTCCATTTTGCATTCTACTAAAAGTAGTCGTTATCTAGTCCTTTAATAAAGGCATGGGGTGGGGGCTTTAGATAGGGAGCTCTTCTTGAATCCCCCTTGTGAGCATCTATGGAGACTTGCTTTGCACAAAGTTTTCTGGATCATCTACTTTAAGATGATTGGATAAACATAACTTATTCAGTAGTTGGATGTGATCCTTGGACTTTTGTCAACCTTTGGAAAAGTAAACTAAATTAAGACTCTGAGGGAAAACATCAAGACATCTACAGACAAACTTGGCCTTGAGCAGCCTGCATCTTCCAACAAGATAATGATCCCAAATATACATATGAAGTGTTTAATAACAGAGAAAAATATCAGTGTTTAACTGTGGCCCAGTCAGATTCCAGAACTTAATCCAATCAGGTATCTGTCAAGGGGAAAAAAAGTAGTGGGAAGAAATGGCTTTCAACCACAGAAAGCTTGCAGAAGACAAGTGGTCCAAAAACCCCAGCAGATATGCAAAAAGGTTGTCTGATTACGGTCATTAAGATATGGCTGAAAAGGAATAACTGATGTAAAATAAAGAATACAATTTTTTTTTTTTTTTTAAACCTACCTAAAACATCACCCAAAGCTCAACAAAGAGGTGTGCGCATGTTTTAGTATGCACAGCCAGCCAACTTCTCATGTTGTGGCAATTTGGACAGTGTAAAGGTAGCTAAAGGTGCTGACAGCACATTGTGTTGACATATTTGTTTACTGGGCAACCGAAAGTATCCATACGTTGCTTCTGCAACCACTCAGAGACGTGGATTAACTCACACCAGCAACCATGTGCATTTACCAACCCACAAGCATTCCACATATTTTGTATGCTAACAGCAAGCCATTAGCAAATTAGCCTTGGGTAACTGAGGGAGTGTGTATGCAGTATTACCTTTCTGGATCTTGAAAGCAGATTCCTGCCTTAGCTGGGATTTTACGACACTTCCCATCTATTAACATGGGAGCATACGGAAAAGTATTTATATTGTGAAGAACTGAATGATGACAGTCTGTAATGCTGCACAACTGCAGGTAATGAGCACATTTAACAGAGATGTCCTGCTGAAATCTTTGTTCCGGTGGTTCATCCTGCTGTTCACCTTCATCATTTACATCTTATTCTGGGTCGAATTTATGCCATAAGTATTACATTTTTTACTCTTCTAGACTTAATGTCTATGTTCATGAGTCACCATCACACTGTTGGCTTCCCCCTTATGCTTCTATGAATTCAACCAGCCGGAAAGACACTTCCTGTAAAACCTCTTGTTATAATGGGTGAAAAATATCCAAGATTCAGAATTAAATGAGTGGAAATGATCATGTTGGGTCCAGTTTAAGATATCTATCCAGCAAGAGGAAACCTACAGTGTTAGGGATAGACAAAATACATGGAAGATATGCACTTATTAAACACATTAAACACTATTTTGCATGCACTGCACTCTGATCTATTAAATGTATGCTGTGCACAAATAAACCTGCTTGATGCTTTGAAACAAACATCACACCACTCACCCACTCACCCACGGCGTGACTCTTACATTTATTTTCCCTGTAAACATTTCCACTCCCCATTTTATGAAAGCGAAAGGGTGCTGAGCAGAGGAGGCGTTTAACACTTTTCAAACACTCACATGCCCTCAGAGGCAGAGCATTATGTTGACAAGCGTTCAGCTTCAGCTATGGTAAATTCACTCAGGCTGTTAAGCTAGATGACCTGTTTATTTGGCCTCTCCGTCTCCCAGACTGATCAGCGAATGTGATGCGTGTGAGAGTCTGCCATGATGGATTTCACAGCCAATATAAGCAACAGTAATTGCCAAATGGTTGAGCAATGGGAGCAAAAGCAAATTTGTTTACTTCTCACAGCAGATTCAATTAAACACACAAGCAAAGGGCACAGGTTGAGGATTATTTTATTACTTAGCAGTTTGTACAGTTTCTACCATGGAAAAATAACATGTAACATAAGACTGTATTTACAATTCCATTTTTACAAAACTTCTTTACAAGATTTTTTTGTTGCTGTTGTTGTTTTTTTTGCCAGGTCAAAAATTGGAGACTACAACACAAAAACATTCACATTCACACACATCCAAACCAAACTTTGTAATACACACATAAATAAATATAGACATTCACTGACTGCTTCACGACAAATATTTCTACAGCCAAGAACATGTACAATTCATCATTTCCACACAAGTTATAATTTCATTAATAAACATTACATATTACTTCCAATATAATTCTTTGTTAATCTGTTAATGAAAGATTGCTAACATATTGAAAAGAAGTAACACAGACGTTATTTCATGCCAACAGAATGCGAACGGTTGTCATGCAAAACCATTACAAGCTTTCAATTTGAAGCAAGTAATTCATTTACAGCTCTAAAATCAAATGTACTACATGCAACATACTACATGGAATATTCCAGGTTAGACAACAATGACTTTAGTTACATTATCCATCAGTACAGACTGTATGTCTAAACGCCTTTTTAATGGGTAACACAAAATAAATAGATGCATTTCTACTTTTTTCTTCTTCATGAATAAACACAGGTTCTGGCTTTTTCTGCCATCCCAACCGTCTTTAATCAAGTTCCCAACGCAAGTGTGTTTCTTTCAACCATGCATTTACCCAGTTCAATCAAATGTCTTTTTGTTGTGCACAGTGACAGCTGGATCACAACCAATTTTTAAGTTCTTGGATCATATTTTGACAGGAATTTCATCACTTCATTATGAGCCTGGGATGAGTTGGGGAGCTGTGCACTAACCAACGTAGAATATGAGAGCTTGCAGTATAAATTTCACTGTACACACACAAACCTGTCCGGTGACGTTTTAGTCAAGAGAGAGGGGTTGAGAAGGTAGAGCTGACGGGCTGTGGAGCCTGAAGAAGATAGACCCATATTTCATGAGCAGAGGTGAGGGTGGGGGGGGTGGGGGTGGGGGGTCAGTTCATGGTCTGTTGCGCTGTGTGTCTGTTTGGTTCCACACATTCCTTCCCTGGCAGACAGGAGCAGAGAGTCACCGGTACGTCTCCCTGTTGGGTTTGCCTCCAGTCACAAACTCAGTGTCTCTCCACTGATGGCTTCTGATGATGAGAGTGGTGCTGCCGAAGTCTGGGCCCTTAAAAGCACAAACATTCAAAGACTTGTCAGATACAACTTCACATTGTCAGATATTAGTAAAAGTCAGGGGATCAGCTGGGATTTGTTAAGTGCTCTGTGGTTTCAGGGTTGAAAAGAGTGTGCTGCGTCATCATCAAAGTGACAAATCCCTCTGGTCTGCACACAGATCAGTCATTTTAGATCCAGTTAACAGTCTGCAAAGCTGATAACTATAAAATCTTTCAGTTACTTCACTCACTTGTTTGCATTTTTTAGTGAATCCAGTCCTCATGTGTACTTTGAAACTGCTCCTGTTACTGTGAGTTATTAACTGTCTTTTTATTCTTTTTCTTTTGACTGTTGTCCATTTTGTGTTTAAAATTAGATCACATTTTAAATAATGTATTGAATTATATTTGTTCCTTTCAAAAGGAATTACACCCAAATGTAGAGGTTACATTCATTGATTCTTTTCTTTTGCAACCTTCTGGCATACAGGAATGGTAGAAATGGTTGAGTTGTTGTACAATTAAAGTACAAAAAAAAAATCACACATTTGTACACAACACTATCAAGGGAATGATGACCAAAGTCCTGGATAGACCAAGACATATACATAGATAGATAGGTAGATAAGTTGGTAGGTAGATTAGACATTAGACAGTTCATTATGTGCAATATATTCTGAGTCCGTAAAGTCACAATATGTCATATCACCATAGCGATTCATATGAGTGTGCCAAGTATCGAGTGGTTATAAAACATAGCAACGGTGGGAAGAAGTAGAAAATATCAGTATCACTTTATAAATCAAGGAAAGTTCTGGAAAAATAATTAAAGGATTTGTTTAATTTCTTAAGAGCTTTATAATAGGGACTCAGAATCTCCAACCCAGCTCATTTCAAGTGTAGCCTTACTAACATTGTGAGCTAGTATCTGATTGACATTTAAAGAAACAATGTTAGGAATGTGTCTCTTTTTTCCAGTTTCGGTTCTTAGTTAATCTACCCTGGTGTTAGTGATGATATCTAGTGAACAAATGCAAAGCGGAGACCTTTTTCTCATCTAATAATAACAATCAGACACAAATAAACATTAAACCAAGTTTCCTACTTTGAAGAAAAATAAAATATAAACTATAAACAACAACTTACGGTGTTGTATGATGGGTAATATGTTTGGGGTCTGGAAGGTCTTGACAGTTGCAGGACCTTCTCCACCAGTTGTTATGACCTGCACCTCCAGTCTGTAGTAGGTGGACGGCCGCAGGTTGGACACCACAAGTAAGTTATGATCCTGCCATGAGAGACAGCGAGGAGAGCAGTGGAGAACATGCGATCAGCTGGGAAACAACACATCTTGCCCGTGAGCTTGACAGGACTTTCATTTTAACAGGCTGTAAAAACGGGGACATATAGCCATCTTTGCACAAGCCACAGACGAAAACAAAGGCTTTGTTTTCATAAGGCTGCTGCCAGCTTGATAAAAATGTACGGTGGGTGGTTTTATTTATAGACAAGCTCAGGAGGCTGGGAGGTGCAGATAGGCGGAACGTGTTGTTGATGAAGCAGATTATGTCAAACTGCGTCTGTTTCAGAACTCGCGGAGACGATGAAAGAGGAAGACGTGAAGACAGATGAAGAAGTAGGAGAGGAAAACTTCCAGCAGGACACGACACTTCCTCAGATCTATTCGTGTGCCTGTCTGCACGCTGCAGCTTATCGCAAAATTCATGCAAAGAGGCCGCAGCAACATTATCTTAAAATCACTGACGCCCCTAACAGATGCTATTAACTGAAATGTGGAAGACAACATTCCAGCTGCACAGGTTAATATTTATAAGGCTCTCTGCGGTATGCGAGACCAGAGACACATGATTCTCTATCCACTGTGAACAGATTTACCGGTGGCAGGATCTGGGACTGGGAGATGATGCTGTTGGGCAGGCTGTTTTGCCGGCTTTCTGTGTTGATCTCAGCCCAGGTGACCTGGAAGCCTGTGATTCGCTGATTAGGAGCCACCCTGGACACGCGCCACAAGAAGCTACCAGTGATGTTCCCATCATTGATGGAAAAGGAGGCAGTCAGGTTCTCCGGCTTAGCCAAAACCTTTGGTGGCCCTGAAGCTGTACGGAGAAAGATAGACAGAGATTTCTCACAATCGATGCTGGTTGCCAGGAAAATCTTCCGAAATGTTGACCTCCTCTTTCAACTCTGTATAGATCTTACACATCATCGTAATAACAGATAACACCCTGAGGTATCTAATTACTGTGTCTGCACTAATGCTGATCAATTTTAAAATGCCCTTCATGTGTCAGACAGCTGGATCCTCACCTCCCTCCCCCGGGCAGGGGATGTGTTTGTGAGTCTTGCTCCGTAGGGTGGCGCAGGATGGGGTTAGGAAGGTGGTGCTCTCGTCCTTGGAGCGTCTCTTGGACTTCAGCAAGTGAACGGTGACTTTGTATTTGCAGGAGAATAGCAGACCTGGGAGATTGATGTAGTTCTCCTGAGCACAGAAACATATTTTTCAGCCATGATGACTTTGATGTGTCACCCAGGTCAGGTCCCATGGAGCTTCAGAGATAATTAAATACACAGCGCCGGGGCAGATCACGTTCCCGTTCAGGCCTCAGAAACATGCTCCACATTACAGCACTACTTTGAACACCCACATGGTAGAAGTTAGGCCACTATTCTGCAATTTAAACTGCAATATAAATTTTATCATAGCTTCTAAATGAAGCATAAACACTAGAGGAACTTCAATAAGAAGCAGCAACTATAGTGGATTCATGTGTAATTTGAAATGAGAATGCCCTGTAAATCCATGTTAATGAATTCTGCGCGGCGGTCCTTCACTGTAAACCCATTTCAAGCTTTAATCATCTATTGATCTTAACAAAAAAACACTTTTCTCATTTCTCAGAGGAAACAAAAAAATCCAGCTGACAAGTGGATTTAGTCCTTGCAGTAATAAAGATGGCCTACATTAATAGGCAGTCTCTTGAGAAAGGGTGTGTATATTCTCTCTGATATGAAACAGCTTTGATTAAAAGTGAATGAGGCGCTGTGCTCACATAAAAGCACGAGTCTGGAATCTTCCCTGGTGATCTATAGAAAATGTATATTTCCTAGCAACCGAAGTGCTGCTTCCTGAAGAATGTGGTGATTGCCAAGCCTTAGCTATCCTGCATCAGCCTGACCCCCATCACTCCGCCTACTTTCCCCACTCTCAGACTCTACTACACAGACATTACTGCATCCTAAGACAAACTCCTAACGCAGTAAACGCAGTAGCATGGCTGGAGGTGAATCAACCCCCGTTCCGGGAAACATTGTTGAAGTAAATGTGTTTTATTGGCCTACACACCACATGCCTGTTCATAATTACTGACTCATGATATTCAAAACAACAGCCAGTGATTTGCACAGACCCAACGCAACAGGGCTTCGGGTTCACTCGCTGGAGCTGTTTTCTTTAGTGGAGCTGTCCTTTTCTAAGCATCAGACAAAAGGTTAGGAGCGTGCTCTGCATAGCACAGAGTTGCTGATCAAGTCATAGCTCTCTGCTCTGCACTCTGCAAGCGGAACGGCTGAGACTAACCTGCGTGACAGATTTCTCTGGTCCTCGGGTCTCGTTGTGGCTGCAATACTCGGGCATCCACTGGACGTGGTAGCGACTCACAGCAGGATCTAGGGGGAAAAAGGGAAAGATGAGAAGAGAAACTGCAAAACGAAACAGGAAAGGAACCACTTAGCATGCAGAGCCTTCGTTTTAATCTTAATAAAACGTAAACATGCTCTGTTACAAGAACGAGTCCAGCATTCAAAATGGAATATCAGTGAACGTACTGGCTTGTTTTGATCACAACACCTCTGTTTAACATAAAAAGCAAACAAAGACTCATGCTATGTTTTTGTTTTGATTAGCATTGTCAAAATTGTCAGCCAAGTAAACAATTTAGTGAATTAGCTTCTTAACCCTTAGACCAGTCATAGCATATTTCCATGTTTTTGCGTTCATATACGTCTGAAACTACACAGAATCTTTAGGAGTGCCTAATTCAAAGGTTTAATATGACTTCAGCACAGCCAAACCTTGATTCTGCACAATAAAATGCAAACAGAGATGGACCAAAAACAAATTAAAATCAGAAAAAAACTGGATAAGTTGTAGATTAGCTGGTCATTGGATCAATCTGCTCTTCTACAAATATGTTTACAAATTGCTCCCAGATTACAAACATGCCTAAAAAATGGATCAAATAAAATTTGGTGCTGCTGTAGTTACCAAATAAATAACTTTTTATACAGTGGTATAAAAAGAAGAGCACTTTTACTCCTATTTTCTTCCAATTAAGAGATGTTTTCAAACTGTACCTCAGTACTATATTTGAGTTTAGTCTGCTTTGTTACATTTCATCACTGCACTGCCCCCACAAAGCATTAGTCCGATATCTATCTGACAGGCTCAAATGATTAACTGATGGCTATTTTGCAGATTACAACATCTCCTATCTGAGATCTCCTATCATCATTTCCATTTTGGTGCTCATGACAAAGTACATCTCTGAAAACAAAAACTTGAAAGCACTTCCTTCTTTATATCCATATTAGCTTATCAATTATAACTTTCCTTTTTCCTTAACTTTTCATTTTGCCTGCTGTAGGCAACATATAACGAACCAAATAATCTTGCTTCTTAAGAGTGAAGCAGCAGCCTTAGCCTTGTTGAGGTTCACCGGCTCGGCTGCAGATTACCGCAGCGTTCCCTTTATTACAGTGCAGTAGCTCCTTATAACCTCATCAGCACTGTTTATCTGCCCATCGCAATCATCTTGCGTTACAAGATTTATTATCAATTCAGCCCTGTTGCTTGGATTTTTTAAATACTTCTACAATTAATAATTGAGTTATGCTACGTTCACCCTTCAGCGGGAGCCTGGGTTGTAGAGGGGAGATAAAAGGGGTCCTTTGAAGGCTTAGACACAGATCTGGCACTTGAAGCCCTTGAGGTCTTTGGAAGCAGAAGAGAGAAATTAAAGGGAACCGGGAAATCAGGAAAAAAGTAAACAAGATAGGCTTAGCCGGATCTGACGGAGAGGGGAAGTGGTATGTAAAACAAGAAATAGGACATGGAAATCAGGTGGAGAACAGAACCTAAGCAGTGTTCGATAAATCATGACTGGAGGCGAGCTTCAGAAGTCCAGCCACCGCCAAACTGCTGTCTATTGTCTGAATGCTAGGCAGACAGAGATATATTATCTGAGCCGGTGTACTGTATGCTTCTATTTTGTCTGCTGGAGACAACCCAGAGGCCAGGCTGCTTTGGATCACACGGACAATGAGTGAGAGTTTAATCATGGTTCAGTTAACCTGTCCCTTTCTCTATCACACAAAACAGATGTCCAGAGACTCCGGCTTTCCAGGCCATCTGTGTGTCTGTATGTTTACATTAGTGGACAGCAAGGCCATCCCTCAGACTAATAAGTGGCAGTGGCAGACACACCATGGACCTAGACCACAAAACAAGAGGCAGAAAAAGAAGCAAGACCCGGATTAACTCTGCTATGCAACACAGTGATTCCCCAGCCATGCTTGATCCCCGTCAGCATCACTCAGCTCGCTGAGCCCAGGCCAATCTTGCTAACAGCTCTGCGCCAACTCTATCCCAAGGCTCTCCTCACTCTGATTCAGCAGTTGGTGTCTCACCAGGCCTTTCTTTCAGCCAGGGTTTGCATTCTTGACTCTAAGATGTGGAGTTTGGCTTGAGCGATGACATATATTAGTAACATAACATAGACCAGTGAATGGGACTTGACAGGTTACCCTGAGAGCATGGCTTTCAAGGTTTCCATACTTTCACTCTGGTCTTAACAGAAGGTTTGGGGAATGGACGCCACTGGGACAGGCATTCCTGGAGTCTTTAACCCCTTGTGACACTGCAATCCACCACCATGTCTGCTTGCCATGACATCAGGTCTTGTAAAACGAAACGGGCCACTTCAATGCTAATGCAAGCGTCTATTAAGCGCAGCTGCGCTCCAGCTCTGTGTTTATTGTTCTTTACTAAACGGTGGCTCCTCTCTACCAGTCCGTGTGCAGATTTTAACCACTTTGCAGAGCACTCACAAAGACACATTGTTTTATTTACACCACATGATACCACATTTATAAGAGGTGTTCATTATTGTAAGCAAGTGAAGATCAGTAATAACGTTTTAATGTGGTGCACATGAGTCATAGTGATTGATGGGCAGAATAGGGTGCTAATTCGATTCAAACAAAGCTTAAAATGAGAGTGCTTACCTCCCCGTTTTTTCCAGTATACACGGACTTGCAGCTGACCATCCTGGTAGAAGGGCGTGCCTACTTCAAGAGGGCCAGAGGGGCGTTTGGCCAGGGTTGAACTGAGAGGGGATATATCCTCCTTCTTTGACTTGAGCACCAATTTTGCTGGGAAGAGAAGAGAGAAATGTTTGGTGCTGTCGCTAAGATACGACAGTGACAGTGTTATGGCTCACTTCAGTGTGGTAACATCAACACACAATTGTTTCTTTGTAAGATCAGAGCAGAGAATAATGTGAAGAACAACTGGTTCTTTATGAATAAATGTGCTGTAACTGGAAGGGGATACACATTCACACACACAATACAGCAAAGGTTGGCGGTTCAAGTCCCTCTAGGGCCACACATGCAAAAGAAAGCCCACTCTCATTACACTGAGGCTCGCTGCCTAAATACGCAAGAGCTACGAATGAATACAGATGTGCTGACAGCATACTTTGGCCATTTGTGATTTTTCTAATGCTCATGATGATTGTTTGCCTTTTCTGTAATTTAGGGAAACTAAACTCTCATGAGAGACAAACAAACGAAATAGCAACAAAAGAATATGGAATTTTGTTTGGCTGCCTCAGTCAGTCCCATGTGGGTCTGCAATCAGAATACTTCAGCTCCATCCAGGTTTGGGTTGATTTCAGGTGGGTCACGATTCTGCATGCGAATTAATTGCACATATCATACATATTTAGAAATCATCAGAACTTGGTTATGTCGATTTCTATGGTGTTTTCTGAGGTGCTTTAAGGCATCACCCATTGGTTTGTGGAGATTTATGGCCTTGAGTTTAGCAATTGCTTGTTATCATACCTTGGCTCTTTTGGAGCAAGAAGTGACCATCTTTGGACAAAAGGGAGGACGTATAGCATCATAGTTAACTCAACTGGATAAAAACCACTCTATCCAGTGCAACTGGGAACTTGAAATTCACAATGTCTGTTAAAGAAAAATAAAGAAAAGGCCACAAGAAGTTGGATTTCAAATTTGGAAAATATGGTTCATCAGCCTCTACCCCTGCCTGTTAGGTTTTTTGTTGTTGTTGTATTTGTTTTTTAAAAGACAGCCTACACATTAAATGCTAAATCTTTCTTTCGCTATGCTGATAATGCTTATGTTGTCTGCTATTCTTAATTCTTAAAAAAGATGAACCATTTTATGGGATTTCATGTTCCAGCTATCCACCTCTGAGGCTCGTTGAACACTTTAGTTAATGACACCACAATTAGCCTACTGGCGGAAAAATGTATCAACTTTGAGAGAGATAGATGTTTCAGACCGGGTGGCTGTGTCCATACATTTCTTGGGTTTGACAGGCTGTAATAAGCCAGGCTGGTATTTTGAGCTAAATGCTAATGTTACCATCCCATTGCTAACATATGAAAGAAAGCTAACACATGCTAGCTAGCTACATTAAACATTAAATGCTATATGCCATTTGCTTTGGTAGATGTAACTCGGAGCCAGGAATGATTTCATGCTGGAGTTGCCTGTGTTCAGTTAGGAAGTCAGAAACCCAGGATTT
The DNA here is from genome assembly GCA_028567055.1 of Leptatherina wallacei. NCBI lineage: Eukaryota > Metazoa > Chordata > Actinopteri > Atheriniformes > Atherinidae > Leptatherina > Leptatherina wallacei. Next base: position 13,494,352 of record JAOXYM010000013.1, read on the forward strand.
GGGAATTGCTGTGCTCACTGACTTGGCTAGCTGCTGTTGGCAAAGCTGAAAGCATACAACATATAATGCCTAATTTTACTCATAGGAACACCACAGCAATGATTCCACTGATAGTGCAGTGTATGACTGATTTAATGAAACACAAATTGACATATACTAATGAACACTTATATTTCAGTGGCTATCAACACCATTTATGCATATGGCTGCCATGTTTGATTTTGAGGTCAATGCTGGAGAGATTCATCCAACTTTTTGAGTCAGAAATCCATCTTCAGGGAGTGTTCCAGTTGAATTTTCCAACTGGTAAGACGGAAATTTTGACTTCCAAGTTCAAACAGAACATAAGTATAGACGAGAATTTTCGATCATTTTTGGCGGGGATTGGGGTGCGAAAAGCTCAAGGCAGCTCAAGATACAACAAAAACGAAGTTACACACTTTACACTATCAATACATTAAAAAAAATATCTCGCATTGACTTTCACTGCCATCCCTACAACCAAAGTCTGACAACTTAATGAAGGAAACAATATTGGCCCCAGTGTTTACCTGATTCATTATTCTGTGTGGTAGTGAAGTGGAGAGAAGCCTTGGAGCTCTTCAGTCGCACCTGTCCCCAGTATGTGACAGCTTGCAGCTCAACAGTGTAACTGCTGTTTTGCTGCAGTTCCTCCAGATCCACCCAGTTTTGAGCCTGTGACAAAAGAAAAAGCTTGGATGTTGGCATTTGTACATTACCACAGTGTCACTAGAGACTCCTTTCAAAGCCCTGTCACTACACCAGCTCAGCTCAGCCCTAGCCAACGCAAGCCGGTGGGAAAGCTCTGCTTATTGAGAACACATGTGGTGGAGAAGAAGGGGTTCGGAGATAGCCTTCAGGGTCTTGTGGGAGAGAGCTGTGTTATCAAAACCTCCCAGGGCTTCTTCACTGAGCTGGACTTCCAGCATTCCACCATCAGCGTGAACTCGATGAGTTCCTCTTATTGACTGCGTGTGTTTTGACATTCCTCTACCAGCAGGCTGCTTTCAAAGCCCTGAGGTGCCAAAGTGGAAACCAGTAGTACATGTGTCAACAGTGTCTGGTGTCTCCCACCTCTATCTCCTCTCTCCCACATCTGCTACGCATTTCAAAAACTAATTCAGGAGAAAACTCTTTGAGGTGCGTGTGGACCGTCTAGACAATCTGTCTTTCTGCTTGAGTCTCTTGTGAAATGCTCTTCACAGATACTGAGCAACATGTGCTATCAGATCACACATTACCAAGAACATTCAAGTCAGAAGAAAATTCTGCTTTTTCGAATGACATGCAAACCTTTTTTTATTAGTTTTAACAAAGCATTGCATTTCTAACAGAAAACAAAATTTATTTATGCTATTAAATGCATGTTTATAGTCAAAACAAAACCAAATTGAGACCACTCAGAGGTAGCATGAAAGCCTTGTTAGAAACACATAGTTGTGGAATGACTGGCACTCTTTCACCTGGCTACATTTCCTCTGTTGGGTCTGTTTCTGTATGGTTTGATCAGCCGTGGCATTGTGCAGCCATGTGAGTAAAATTTCCTTTTGTGGTCCAATTATATTCCTGGATCACATAATTCTTAGGAGTGGTCATAGAGTTTGTAAACTCACAAGGCAAGTTCTAAGATATTTTCCAAATGGCACACAAAATTCCTGTATTATTGAAGTTTATACTCATGGAAACACGTTCAATCAAACACGTAGACACACTGCTTCAGTCTGTACAACTGTCAAACTAATGTAGACACAAAAAAAGTGAATTAGTTTGTAATACTGTCAAAATATGACTCTCTTTTTGACGTAAGGAAGATTACCCTTGCTGTTGTTATAAAACTGAGTTTTTGGTATCTGAATTCCCAGAGGAAGGAGCATAAACTTCCTTCTTTCTGGCTAGAACAAATAGTTGAGTATGGTCCAGCATGGAAAACTGTTCCAACTAATAACAAGGGCATTAATGACAGGAATCATGATATTCATGCCATGATTAGAGACCATTTCTTGGATGTTTTTAGAAGTTTAAATGGATTGTTTTAAAAGAAAATGCAAAAATGGATGAAAACGCTTAATTTTGAAGCTGCTGTTAAAAGTACAATAAAAATATAGGTATTAAGAAACAACAAACATGCATTATAAATAAGTGAATTTGCACAATCGATCATGTACGAAGTCTGAAAGTACAGAACGAACAAACTCCAGAACAATTCAGACTGAGACATTTAAGAAACACAGACACTGCAGTCATGATTTATCATTCTAAACGGGGCTATTCATCACACTTAATGTGTTTCCCTTCAGATCTTAACAGTGTAAGGATTCTTTCATCAGTATAAGGAATTAAAACAATGAATAACATATTGTCTCAATGTGTGTGACTGATAGCCTTGTAAGACCATGTAAATAAATGCAATTCCTATTGCATGTTTATCTTTCTCCACTGCATGGATTTTTAAAGAGACGTGGAAGAGACACGGGAGGAAAAGATGCTGAAATAATCCTGGAAGAGACTGTGGAGTTTAAGAGGGAGGATCAAGGAAAGAAAGAAAAGGAACAAAACGAGACTGGGACAGAGTGAGAGGATTACCCCATTGGTGGTCTTTCTCCTTTTCTTCTTGGATGGCACCATCGACTTGGTGGGCACAGTCCAGCTCCAGAACACTTTGTAGTGATGTATGGGAATATCTGGCTCTTCCGGCAAAGTCCAGTTGAGACGAACTGTCATCAGGCCTTCGTCGCCCAGCGTCACGTTGGTGACACGCAGACTGGTAGGGCTGGGAGGGGCGGATGGATCTGAAGGCATGACAAGGAAGAATATTGTTAATGGTTACAGATTTGAATGCATCTGGGAACACTTAGGGAGGAAGACAAAGCGAGCCTCTAGTTCCTCCTTATGTGACAAATCATATGCTAGGGTAGGATTCTTGCAAGTATATTTTCAGGTAAGGTATTTTACAGGCCAAGACACCTTTCACCACCCAGGTCTGCACTGCAGCTGAGAAAGGGGGGACTAGTACAAGACTGTGTAAAGTAATTAGCCCTCCACTGACAATCTGCCATGCGATGTTATGACAGGTGCCATGTCACATCTATGACAGCGTTCAGCAGCACCGAGAGAGCTTAGGTCAGGGGTTAACAAACACATGCCGCTCACTTTAGCTCACACACTCCAAATTCCTGTTCTCTAATGCGACTGAATTTGGTCCTGAACCTATCCATATGTGCTGCGACCCAGCCCGCTGCCAGCTGCCGATGTCAGCCCCTGTGCACGAGGACGGGCAGAGCCACAAGCCAAACCAGAGGGAATGATCCTTTAATGAGAAAATGATTCGTGCTCTCCTCTTCCCAACCACTGCCCACCTGAAACACATTTAATCCAGTCCAAAAACACTACCGGACACATCAGGTCTCCATACCGGCTGATGTCAACAGTGCAAGATAAATAAAGCCCTTACAAATTGCCTTAACAAAGTATGGTCGTACAAAATCACATTCAGATGAAATGGTTGGGCTATATAAATAACAATGGTAGGTCAGAATGACTAGGGGTTCATCAAATCCGTGACAGCTCTCATCAGTCTATCAACGTTCTGGCGCTGATTGGCCTGATTGGAGATCGGTTTCCATCCCTTCCAGCAGAATCCTTCTCCCACCTGGTGTCTGCCTCTGTCTAACAGCCACGCACACAGCTCCTGGGAGCAAATGTGTGATGAAGGACTGACAGCACAGGTCAACACACCACCAGACATGGTAATACTTTATTTATGCAATACTGGTTCTAATATTTGACATAAAATAGTGAGTCATAGCAAATGCCTTTTGTGTGTGTGTGTGTGTGTGTGTGTGTGTGTGTGTGTGTGTGTGTGTGTGTGTGTGTGTGTGTGTGTGTGT
>JAOXYM010000013.1:13498359-13538917 GCA_028567055.1 Leptatherina wallacei
GTGTGTGTGTGTGTGTGTGTGTGTGTGTGTGTGTGTGTGTGTGTGTGTGTGTGTGTGTGTGTGTGTGTGTGTATACATCACATGACAAATGTATACACATACTGAACTCAAGACTACTAATGGTAAAACTGGGGGGTATTTGGCCTTAGGGCAACATGGCAGACTATTCAATCCGAATCAAATCCAATGTAGGCATAAACCTGCAATCACCAGAAACCACAAAACAAGAACCTGTGACTTTAACAATAGCCATCTGCTTCCCAATGTGCCCATTTTACAAAAGTACCATAAAGAAGAGTCAAACAGTAACACAGGGTGCCATCAGAGCCCGTTCTCTAATCTGAGGCAAAGATCTAAAAGGTTACATCACTTTATCTGGAAGCGACAACGCTTTTACTATTTTGAAACCTCCCATACCCTGAGCAATTCAGACTTATTACATTTCGTATGACTATAAAAAGGGGAACTCCTCCTTTAAAAACATATATGAAGATTTTATTGCAGCACAGAGAAGAAATGTTCTGCACATGCTGTCCCTCCTCATTACTTGGGAGTCTACTTGGCATCAGCATGAATGTCATTTAGCTCGCTGGGTAAATGTGTGGAAACTGCAGAGAGGCTGCACTTATTTACAATTCAGGTTAATGAGGTGCCTGAAAGAATTTACCAGTTTTATTACCCAAATACGCTTTTAAATAAACACACGTTAAGCGGTGCGAACACCATAAGCCAAATTTGCCTGATGTCTGTTTGGCTTTAGGAGTCATGTTTTAGTCATAAACAGTCTGCTACTGCTCCATGGAGTCACGCGGCTGAACAGTTTCGAATAAAAGTGACTTCTGCTTCCATGAATGAATGTAACAGCATAGTTTTAGAGAATAATACCCGATTTCTTTGAATAAGTAAAAAAGTAAGCTTATGTGTCATAATCATGCTTCCACCTGTTTTGTGTGCTTACCAAAACATATGGAGGGCAGTGAGTGTCAAACAGGAACATTACACACAAAGAAAGGCCACACATAAACATGCAAATGAACATATACACACACACACATACACACACACGGACCTCTGGAGGAGCGGAAGTGTTTGCTGGGTGCAGTGAAGCCGCGGGTCCCGTGGACATTGACTGCTGCAACTCTGAACTGGTACCATCTGCTGGCTCTGATGTCAGCCAGTTGGATTCGCTCCTCTGCAGTCTGAGGGACAGATGGGGGGGGGGGAGCAAACCACAGGGGTCAGGGTTTACGAAGGGTCATAGCCCCATGTGAGTTTGCTGCCACATCAGTCATATGTGTGTTTCTCTTTGCCAAACTTTCAAAGACACTGTGACTGGGAGGAATGTGCTGGCGTGGTGCAGTCTTACAGCTGCAGCGCATAGGGAATCTGATGGGATCTAAATGGGATCTAACTGGCATGCTCCATTATTTTGCATGTATAGTTCGGTGGTCTTTACCTGTGCCACGGTTTGCCACTCTGTGGCATCATCCTCGCTGGGATGGATGCCGTAGTTCCAGCGGCGCTGCACCACATAGAGGACGGGCTCCACGGAGATGTTGAACTTGGAAGACCAGCGGATCTCCAGCTGACCTGACGGCTGTTCCACAAACACCAGCTCCTTCCTCGGCTTCAGGGGGACTCCTAAAAGTAAAAGATGAGTTAATATCAATCTCTGCGTGGAACGTTAGCTGACGAAATTTGCTCTTTTCTTCTCTCGGTTGAATGATCACTGGAAAGACAAATGACACCACCAAAGGAGATACAGGGCTGAAAACGAGACATGACCTCATGGCAATAGATTTAATACATGCTGTGGGTCAACAGCATTATCTATCTGCTGTGACAGCTTGTGATATTTCCTGGCAGGTGCTGGCGTTTTAGTGTTTTAGTAGCTGTGCTATACACATAGTTTACATTTAGGTATTCTCTCTGTCTCTAACAGGTACAAAACACAGAAGTACAGACAGGCACACGTGTATGGAAGGTTAATTTGCATCATTAAACTTCACATTCAGCTTTTCAGACAAAGTTGACTTGGCCATGTGCAATAAATTAAAGATTTATTAAGTGCGGGACTGAGCCAAACACTCAGCCAAGTCAGGCTGACTCTCTCATGTAGATTTATTGCAGGGGAGACGTAGTGAGTTGTTGATTGAGCATCGGGCACAGCGATAATGAGATGGAGATTGGAAAAGCAAGTTTGGAAGTACAGGAGAGGGCTCAACAAATTCCCCAGTTCTTAATAAATCACCAAGGACTTGTGAGCGTTGTGTTGGACCTCCGTCGCTGCTGAGCAGCGCGGTGCTACTTCACGTTTATGAAAAGCATCACTGCGCGCTCAAGGCTTCTGCGCTGCATGTCGGTAAACAACATCATCAAGGCTGTGTTTTGCTTCCAGAGCATATGATCTGCTTCTATCTCTATTCAATCTTTATATACACCGTGTAAAAGTGATCAATGCACAAAAATCCTAGTAGATGGAGAGGGAGGCCTTAAGTCACATGTATGCAAAGCTGGTACTTTGTTTTGTCCCCCCTCAGAGCAGCTCTCTGCATACTAACAGCTGGGGGTCATTGTGCTGCGGTTTCACAGCTCCACAGCAGTGCGTGTGTGTGTGTGTGTGCCTGTACGTGCGAACAGACGCGTCACATTTCCTGCGCAATAATCAACACAGAGGTAACCACAGCATTCTTCTTCTCCTCTCTCTTGTCTTAGCTCATCCTCCCACAAAGTCACACAAGTTTGCTCAGGAAAAAAAAAAACCACCAACACACACACCATCCCTCTCTTCTGGTTGCATGTCAGAGAAGAAAGAACACACTTTCTCTCAGGTTGCCCTTTCCAAAGATAACTTCTGGGTCAGGTTGGACTCAACAATCATACACAGTTTATTTTTAAAGGGCCACACGCGCACTCCGAACCATGATGTAACTGCTGCAGAGGCACAATCAAGAAGTACGGGGTTCATTCATGTCTATATCACGCCAACAATTACACTCCAGGAATATAATTCTCAATACTCACGCACATACTGTCATAATGACTCGCTCTAATTACAGGGGGTTGTGGAAAACACTGCAAATGCTGTATGTTGCACAATGTTTCACTCACAATGAAATAAGATATGGATGTCATCAAGTGATGGACTTGTAGTGACAGCGTGAACAAGACAAGATTTCATTTGAATCCGACATCAACGGTTTCCTCACTTTACAATGTAAAGCTGCTTTTGATCAGAGAATTTGCAAAACAAGTTGGGCTGCATCACATGTGGTACTGCTCCTTGAAAAGGAATGGGGGGGGACAAGAGAACTAAAGAGACAGACATGAAATGTAAGAGAAAATATAATTCTAATGAGCCAGCTATTTCTGTACCAGAACAGCATATTTTATCAAAGGCTCATCTGCTCAAATACAACTCTGAGAAATAAAAGAAGACTATGCTTTGTTACACATCAAAAGCTCCATGGGGGTCTGAGGTCTCAGAGACTGAAGTTTTTCTGTCGGGGGCACACTCATGAGCCGGGGACCTTAACCTGAACGCACACATCTGAGAGCGATCTCAGTGGGGGAAACGCTCCATTTCTTCCCGCTTGTGTTTGTTAATGACTTCCAGCATCGCGGCTCATCACGGTGAAGACTGCAAACGCACTCGAGCACACACAGAAACAATTACGCCCTTCAAACCATGAGCAACTAATTAGACCTTTAACACTGAGGACCAGGACAGAAATTCCACGCTGACTTTCTCCTGTGTAATCCAGTGTAAGTGCAGTGCTGACGGCGGCCTGTCGCGAGCTCGGTGTTTGGACTGAGTCGGCGGGGATGCTGCTCGAGTTGAAGGTCTCACAGTGTGCTGAATGGTTTCCATTGACTGGGTCACTGTATGGAAATTGTCAGCGTCACAGGGGCTTTCATCTTTTCTCAGATTAATGTGCTGTACACCTTCTGAGCCTGACATCCAGCATCGGGTCCCTCAAGACTTCTCCTAATCTAATAGAAATACAAGAACGCCTCCTCTGTGTGCAGAAGCACAAAGTCGCAAATCACATGCTCTCGCCGCACGCTTAAAAAAAACCCAATGCACAGTAAAACATGCTTAGTGTGATTCAAAGCATACGCCCCTACAGTCTATCACTGCAGCAGTTCAAAGCTTGATTTAAACTCATCTTCTACCACTCCATCTCTTCAACTCTGTTATGGCCTCAGGCTTCCAGGCGATTGTGCGCCGCTGACAGTGTGTATAATGTACATCCAGCTCCCATCTCCAGGTTCAGAGGCCCTCGGTTCTCTCGAATAACGACTCAGCACCTTCAGAAAATCACGTTGCCTTGGGCGGCACTATTAAACAGTTTTACTGGAGTAAGGATTCCTGGGTACATCTGTGCCTGTAAAACCCTTGAGCCTTTTCGTACAATTTCAATACTGAAGATATATTCTAATTTACAACAGGATCAGCATGAAGGTTGTGTGGGTGAAACACAATGCAAAGAAATGAAATGAAGATTTATGATTCTTAGCACGTTGTTAAAACCGGGGGGGGGGGATAATCTGCGTTTGCGTCACTGAGATTTCGTATTGATGATCAGCAGAGAGGAATGCAGCACTTAATCACATTAAAAACATTAAGGATCAGTACCAGATATAATACCAAACCATTTATCTAATAAGAAAAGGGGAGAAGGAAGGAGGAGTATCTCCTGATTCAGCTGATGAACCGTGTTACTGTAATCCGGTCCCTCTTGGAGACAGTTCTGAGCATTAATTAAATAAAGAGATGAGTCAAGTGCTTAGACAATTAAGCACCATCGCACACTGGCAAACATTTACATACTTTGGGCATCACAGTCTGCTTGCTCCTATTATAAATAATTGTTGGGACTTTTCTCACTTTTCAATATTTCATCATTTATCTTTGGACTGTTTCTCTCCCTCTTTCCTGTTGGTGATTCATCACAAAGTGATGCAAACCTATGAACTTTATTCTAAGGAGACAGGTTTTATCTTTTCTTTTTTTTTGTAATCTTGTAGACTTCCTGAAGGTATTCCAGTTTTTCTTTGAACACTGGCAGCTTCTTCACTCCTTTTTAGTCCAGTCCTTACACCCGACCATTTTCAGAGCCACTTAACACTGACATACAAATCAGTCAAGCATTAAAAGCTTTGCAAAGAATCTATTTCAACTTGCATTTTAGGCACTTTGTTACAAGCCTCCTATTACAAAGAAACATAATTGTTAAGTTGCCTACTAAAAATGTTGGCGGTAGCATTTTAGCCAATAGAGATGTTAGCTGAAAACTTGCCTATTTCAGCATGGTGTGCAAAGTGGGTTGTTTTTTTTTTTTTTAAGAGGAAACAGGGGAGGACAAAAGAAGCAGTGTCAGGCAAAAAGAAATATCTGCAGTTGATGAACAGTATCTGAAAGTGGAGTCTTTTAAAAAAAATCCAGGAAAGACCGGACACAGGACCTCAGAGATGCATTTGGATCTGCAGTTGATCCATCTACTGTTTACTGAAGCCTCATCAGAAATGGTCTCTGTGGAAGACTGGCTGTCAAGAAGAAACCCTTAAGGAAGGAAAACAGGGAGAAAGAGCTAAGGTATGCCAAATGACACAAGAACTGGACTGAAAATCAGTGACAACAGGTCTTATGGAGTGGTGAATCCTCCCCAGAGCCCACACCTTAACATTACTAAAGCAGTGTGGGATCATCTTGACAGAGAACAGAACAAAAGGCAGCCAACATCTAAAGTCCTATAAGAGGAAGGAAGAACTATTCCTGAAGAATACTTAAAGAAATGACAGGAGAGTATGCTGAAGAGAGTTCAGGTTATATTGAATAATCAACACACCGCTCCTACCAAATATTGACTTTCAAATTCGGCCACATCTTTGGATCCTTCAACTGCAGGTGGCGAGGGTCAATGTGTGGGGGTATTGCTCAGTGGCAGAGCATTTGACTGCAGATCAAGAGGTCTCTGGTTCAAATCCAGATACCCCTTTGTGCTCAGTTAATACACAGCAGTGTGGAATTGAAGCTACAAAGTTCTCATCTTCTAATGAGTCACAGATTTTCTTTTTATTTATTTCATTCTCATTTTCTTTTTTTTAATACTTTAGGTGTCTCAAAACCTTAGCATAATACTGTAAAAAGTCAAAACTGTTGTGACTCACAATATGAACCCTGGCGAGCTGTTTCCAGACCCCAAGCTGATTCTGACTCGGGTTTCAGTTTTGGATCCATTTGTTTTTAGTCTGAAATGTTTCTATATACATTTTTTTCCAGCGTTAGCCATTTGATACGTACCAGAATAGAAAAGTAGCTGGCTAGTTTCGATTGATTGTGGTTGGGTTCACCCGTTCAAGGAAATTCTCTCTACAGGTATCAGTTCCCCCTTTTACTAATTTTAAGGTCAGCTGATTGACACCAGCCTCTTTGTTTACTGTCTATTTGCCCACTAGTGCCGCCTGGCATTACAAGCATTCATCTGGGAAAACATCAGAGGCTAAAATTATGAAACAGTCACACTAAAAACAGTGTACTGATCACAAAAACACAGAATGCTATTTATAATCCAAAAAAGCATCTTTAAACCCAAACACTTGCATTTTCCTGATCGGCAGATCAGCTTTTAAATATGGCAGTAGAAACAGAAGAAGGAGCAGCCATAGGCAACAGGCTGTGCTCCTCCAATGCCTCAGCGAGCCAGCAGCCTTCTTAATGTACCCCACTGTGGTTGGAAAGCAACTTGTGCCATGTGCATGACGAAATCAGTTCAAGTAAAATGGCTTTGTGTTGTTGTACTGTAAACCGATACAACACTTGTTCCTCTGTTGTACTTTTAACAAAGCAGCTGCTCGGCGTTTGCCGTCACATTTGTTAAACCAGCAGTAAGCTCCGGCACTGAGGATGCGATACGACCGCATTCAGCAATCTGTTGCTGCAGAATGATGTCACACGATGCAACACAGCTTTATTTGCCTTTCATATTACCTTTGTAGAGATTCTTGGGCATCTGGCAGGTGTGGCCACAGCCATTGGAGCAGCACTTCTTGACTGCTGAGCACTCTCCATCCTCCTCACAGCTCTCCACGCAGGCTGCAGCGAAGCCGCTGGCCTTCTCCGGAGCAGGACAGTCGCCTTGCTTCACTCCCTCCACCGACTTCAAGAACTCGCAGCTTGTAAGACACTCATAGTGCTTCTTGGGAAAAAGGGGCTACGAAAGAAGAAAGGGGGAGAAGGAGAGGAAAAATATATGTCAGATTGCTTTTTAAGACCAACTTGCCTCGCTACACACAGGCAGCTCTTTGAGTTAACAGTGACTGTCCTGTTTACATTTGGGCTTATGACTCACTGGAGCAGCCAGTACATTAAATGCCTTTGATTCAATGTCGTTACAGTGCAGAAAGAGTTACTTCACACCCCCTTTCAAACTTTCCCCTCGGTGAATTTTCCCATTAGGGTCTAAAAAGCTCAAACACTCAAGTCTGAGGTAACCACAGCGTTTTGTGGTAGTGACATACCTCGCATAAATCTTGGCACTGGTTTTCCTTCAGGTCCCAGGATTCCTTGCAGGGCTCCAGGCACTGTGAAAAGGAGAAGGGGGTAAGTTCTTCAAAGAACCAGCCACATCAAAGACATGCTGCTGTAGTGATGGTGCCTTCAGTGCTCGTGTCCTGGCCGCCTGAATGACACCTCACTCATGCACTTCCTCCACCACATTCACAACAACCAGTTACACCCCTTTTTTCGTTACAGATGCCGGGCATACCATCAAACTATACAGATAGTCTTCTACAAAAGCAAACATAGGGCAAAGAGGTCGTCCGTTATGAGCAGACAGACACAAGCTGCGCTGTAAATCTACCCATACTTGATTTTTTTCTTTTTCTTTTGCTTGTGTGGGCCTTGACAGATCCTCTCTTCACGCTTTAACACTACTAGCCTCCCATACTGTCTACACCTCATTCTCATCCTGCCACTTCTCCCGCTCATGTCTGGGCTTGATGCACTCTGGCACTGGTACTTAACTTCTCCTCGCTGAACAGAGAGGGTTTAATAAATGATACACTCGGTTTACTGTTCTCGGGATACCCTTTTTTAAATACATCGAACACATTTAACTGAACGCTCGACACAGGCACAAGATAAAACAGCCTCGGCATGATTGCGGCTCAAACTCATTTTGCCAGACGTAATGGGATGATACAATTTAAAATGAAAGTTTACCAAGCAAGTCATACTCTTCTTGCTTTAAATACAGTCGCCCACCCTGAACCAATCAAATTCGATAAAAGTGTATGTAATTTAACACAAACGGCCATGCACATCCAACAGAATCGGGCAGATTGTGCTGCGGGGGAGGGATCAGACTGAGAGAAACTGGGTTCCTATATCTTCTTGTTGCTGGCTGCTTGGAGCTGGTGTGAAATAGAAGAGCGAGCTCTGTTAAACCACTGCCAGGCTGCATCTGCACTGCACTGGGAGCAGCCCAAACCGCACCAACCAACAGCCTGCCAAAGTCACTCATTCAACCCTATCTAATTTAGACTCTTTCACCGACTACAGCACTAAGGTAGAATCAATAGTAGATTTTCAACACGTTCTCCTATGTCATCATCATTTATGACAGTGGGAGGGGGGCAGGACAGGAAAATGGTCCACTTTTGGATGGAAATAGACACCTGATAACAGATTAGAATAATAGTCATGCAAGGTACAGTACGGAAAATTGGTTGAATACAGGCATTTACTGTACGGTAGAGACACAATTAAATACTGAGGGTGATGTAAGAAATTTCACATCTCAGTCAAGAGGCCAGAGTTTTATTTATTACTCTTTAATTTGCTCATTAGCCAGCTCTGTCATTATTATACCATCGGCAGTCAAAAGTTTATTTGCTTTTTATGGAGTGCGGTGGACAGGGTGCATGATGAAACATAAACCTTGCTTCTGGAGGAAAACGCTGCAATCAGGACCACGCACAAGTCTGCCAGCACACTGTTACACTCAGCGTCTTTGCTTTTTTTTTTTTTTTTTGTTGCTTGGACCAGCCTTGCCTCCGGCAGCAGATAAACTCTGCACATACGGCGCGTTGAGTCTTTAACGGCTGGCTCGAGAGCGGAAGAGTCTGCGAGGGAAAGTATTCTCTTAATTACTTCATAGCCATGCAGATATCACTCCAGGAATATGAAATATAGAGTGCCAAGAGGAGAAAAAAATGGACATCTTGGAGGGTTATGACAGCAGAGAGCTCCAAAAGCAGCTAATGTGGTTTCAACAGAGTTGATCAGGTGAAACCACTGTAACACTTCAGGGATTTAATATGACATATGAGCTTAACTGCACTGCCCAAGTTAGACCTCTGTGTGTGCTGCTTTAAAATCATCTGCTATTAATAATATGGTAACCTTATATCATTAATTCTGTTCTCAGATGTGTCCTGTGGGAGAAGTGCCTGTGGTGCGGCAGCAGCAGCAGAAGCAGCAGCATCATCCCAGGCTTGTACAAGCACCACGCTGGAACAATGAGGCGGTAACTGAGCGCTGCACCGGTGTCTAAAGGGCATTCCACCAGTAGACGCACATGTTAAAGCCCCCCAAATCCCCTCAACAAATCACTGAACATACACACATAAGCCTGGGGATCAAGCTCATTTTACTCATTGAAAGATCTTGTGTGCATGGGCTGAATGCATTCCGGCAGCTTTTCTTGAAGATGAATCCATCACTGCTTCACGACAATAACAACTATACGAATTAAAATAGAATCAGCACTACCTCGAGATGCTCGGGCTTGTGTGCCAAGCTGCATGAATTAACACAGCACATTGCGTACCGAAGATATTGCAACACAGATCAGAATGCTGGCTGTGTGTTTAGTGTTCTCACCCAGCGAGCTTATTCTTTTTCTTTTTTTTTTCTTTAACTCTTCAGGGCAAAACTTACAACAAAACAAAAACCAGTTGAGTTGTACCAGCAACTTTTCAAACTTACCGGGGCAGTTGTTTTTGCTGAATGAGCGGGTATATCATAAACGACACCCTTAATAAAAGATAAGCATCTGTGTTGAGGCAGAGAGCTCCCTGCAGGTGTGCTGAAAACTGACAATCTGTCAGCGTTTCTCCAAAGCCACACCCACAACCTGACATTTAAGCAGGGAAGAGGAGGGCCGACGACAGATGCCTTGCCAAAGCAAATAAGACGGCTGGATATAATTACAAAGGTGCTCTCATCAATCAAGTGTCTGATTCCTATTTACACAGTTTGGTGCTCAATCTAAACCACGTTAAAATGCTTGAGATGGAGCCAAAATTCATTTTCTGTGCGGTCTTGTGCAACTTCTTTGCAAATATGAACGTCTTTTATATGTTTGCGTCGGAATTGCGACGAACCCTGATAAATAGCACGGAAAAGTGTCACTGTTATCAATGAAACCCTCAAATATTTGCACATCCTCTGCTGCCAATATCTAGTGTTTGACTTCTGGCAGAAAATCGGGGAAAATACTCGGTGGAACCAGAGTGGAGAGAATAACTGAGCTGGAGAGCCTACGAGCTGGGTGTGGGTGCCAGCATTGGGTCTCCCTCAAGCAAATCTCTCCGGCTGGCAACACAGCTACCATCTGTTAGAGCCGCACAAGGAATGCATGTAATTGGGCTGTGTGATGTTAACATATTTCAAGACAAATTTCATCCAAAAAAAAGCACAAATGCCTTTGTTAGAGATGTAAACAAGAGCACCGCACTTGAGCTGTTAGTATTTCGGCGTCTGATTTCCCCTTTGTCCTCTTATCGTCCTGCCCGATGGTGACACATTCTGCATGGTTAAGCAGGAACATCCGTAGCGGTCTTTCACTCCACATTTCACGCTGTAATAAAACGCAGCAGTTGTTACTCTGGGGGACCCTGAAAGGCATTCTGTGGGGCCGATGAGGGAGTCAGGCTGAATGGCAGCCAACGCCACAGCCCATCTTCACTTTTTCACGAAGCAAGAGGGGGGGGTGAAGGTGGGTGGAGTTGGAAGGGGAGAGATTGAGGGGGTTGGCTGCAGTGGATAAAAGTGCGTTTCTTCATCACAGCATCTCCACCCGTCATAAAAATGCTTGACGCCCCAAGTGAGTGACTGCAATAACAGAAAGTATGGAAAAAGTCAGACTGGAAAATGTCACGCGATGGGTTTGTTTTAGTTGATGAAGCATGAACCGCTACCAGAAAAAGGTTGCCCCGAGGCTTTACAATACACAGCGTACACAAAACAAAGGATGAACCATAATTCATTCTCATGCAGATGACATTTTCCTATTTTGCCTGGACGTCTTCGCACACTTGCAAGGCCAGGGAGTGTGAGACAGCTAGTCTGTTATCTTATACATTAAGCACAGCAGACACATTCATGTGGGTACCTGTGACTTCCTTCGCCACTCAACACTTGAACACTTCGATCCCTGTGCTGTTGGCCAGCGCTGAACCCCACTGGTGCATAGGAATATTTACAAGGTGCCTTTGCTGTCCCTTGGGATGAAACCACAGCTTCCTGGCCCTCTGGGAGACTCAGATATGAAGGAATCTGTTGTTGATCACACACATTGTAAATCTCACCTCCAATCTCGTCGAGTTATGGCTCCTTTTTGCTGCCCTGGTGCTTTTCACACTCTCAGTGACCAGATTCAATTATTACAGCAGCAGCTTTGCTCTGTGCTCATATCTATCGACCCGACCAGGAGTAAGTTACTGGGCTCTGCTTGCTCATCTAGCGAAACAGGCACTGACTCAACGCATTCACTTCTCTCTCACTCTATTTCACTTTTATATGGGTGCCCTCTCCCCTCATCCCTGCCTTCCTCTCAGCTCTTACATCTCCACCTCTTTCATTTCTTTTTTACCCACTTTTTATTCTTTTCCTCAAGTCCACTCAAATGCAGACAAACATAACAACTCATCGTTTCTCTTTGTGTCGGTCTTCCTTTTGCTCAGATCAAGTCAGCATATTGATGTTTGATGCTGGTATTCGTCATCAGAGGACATTAAGATCACTCTTCAAAATAACCTCTGGCATTTTTTGATAATGACGCACGCGCATTCACAGCTGGAAGCTGGAATTGGCTTCTTGTTGAAGTTGAAGGAAATAAAAAAACAAGGCAACAGACAGTTTGGTGATAAAACAGTTGTTCATACTTCACCTTTAAGTTTCTGCACAAGCTAGACTCCAACGCAGCAATTTGTCTTCTTACAGTACAAACGGCAACAATGTCTGCATTTCAAGCCATATGATATCAACTGTGTATATTCCCAGAAACAGAAACATTGTTAGTCTAGGCATCTGTAGAACACAACTGAACTATTTTCTTTTTCTTCTGTTTTTAATATACACTTAGCTTTTGACCCCCAACTACTGCAGTTAAAGACTCAGTGAGCCCTGTGGTTAAAAACCTAGTTTAGCCCTGCTTGTAGTTGTCCTCTTCTCAAAACACTAACATTTTTCTTCAACACATTTGCATTCCCCAAGTCGTCTGCTCCAAACAGACGCATGCTGAACAGGCACTGCATTAGTTAAGAGCGATGTGCACAGTTACGCATGTAGCAGCACAGCGGCAGTAAGGATATGAGAGTCGGTAATTCTCTGAGCTGTACACCACATCCAGCTGGTCAGCTGTTGCTCAGGCTCCAGGTTCATGAAGTGGAACTGTTTGTAGTTAAGCAGCAAGCTTCTGGTTTAATCCATCTGAGGCGTCAGGCTGTTTTCAATAATATAAGCCGATCGTTAAACAGAAATGAAATTTCAGCGTATTGATTTTGTCATGGAACACAAGATGCTGAGGTAAACTTTATAGCAGCTCTGATTAACTTTCACTTTCTTCTTTTCTATTCCTTTTAAAAGGCTAGTGGAGCCATTTTTTCTTCTACACCTTTATCAATTTCTTATTTTTCCTTTAATATTTCTAGTAGCAAAGGCACCATCTATTCTATGACTTCCCCACAAATTCATTTGTCTCGACAGTGGACTGGACTCCACACACAATCTGCATGTCCATCATTTAGCCCTTTTCAAACCCTTGTGAAGCCACAAATTGCTGGTTATATCTATTAAAGAAAGTGCCCCCTTTCTTTTTGTGTCTTTATAGAAAGAAAATCATAATGCTCTTTTTGTAAAGTCTTCTTGAACAAGAACAGTCAGCGGCGTGACTGATCACAGTACCTCAGCTAAAACACCAGCCATGTAAACAACGCTTAATGTTAACCTTAAAAATAATATAAAACATAAAGAAATCTGGGCCAACAGTGGAGCTCAGGCTTTATTGAGCCAAAATGTGGAGAAATGCAAGATATTTTGACTCGTATAGCAACCGCCTGCGGGCTGTTATGTCACTTCAACGCTCCCATCGGCGGAGCAAATGTAAACAGAAAAAAGCCCCGGAAGAAATGCAGGTCTCAGGAGAGCTTCCCAGTCCCCGGTTACCCTAAGGCTCCAGAACTGTTTTGGTTCGAAAGCACCTCATAAGGGCCGTTACACTTCATTTTTGTCCCCGTTTTCTTCTCCCTCATTCTCATTCACTGCACCAACACCCCTTTAAATTGCTTTTAAACTCAACTTGATTTCAATCCAAAATCTGTTTTAGCCTGTCTAAAAGTTTCATAGTTTCATATTTATCTTACACATGCTGCCTTCACAGATTCTCATTTAAGCTTAACCAAGCTGAGGCATATTTCATCAAGCTTTTGAAATGTAATCTGATTGAGTGTAAAGTCATATGTTAGTCAGGCTTTCCAATATATCTCTGAGGTGCCATTAAGTTTCAAAAGATTGAAGAATAGAATAAATCGGATAGAAGATATCGTCAACCTGAGCTGTTAGAAAGTCTAGACAAGACTACTTCCTCAACCTAATGTGACCTTACAGTCTGTCGAGACTATGAGATATTGTGCATTTAATTACTGCTTGGCAATAAATCAGGACAGGTGTATGCTGAGCAGACAGTGGGTTGGATCAGGTAAATCAGAAGTATGCTAGCCTCTCGTGTGAATCTGCAACTCTACTCTCAATGAACTCAAAATGAGTTTTTCCATCAGCGGGAGCCTGCTTATCGAAACACCATGCTTTCATTTTGAGAGAGGGGAGATGGATGAGGGTGTTCTTTAGTGACTGTATCAAAGCTGATAAAATCAGACGGCAATAATGTTTCACAGGCAAAAAATGGAATGCTGTGTGTATTTTTAATATTCAAATCAAGTTATGAGCTGTTATTAAAAGGAGAAACAGATCAAATGAAAAAACTAACAGTGCAGTAGTGGTTGTTTGGTGTTCCTTTCCACAATTACATAAGCTTCTGCGAACTAACAGGAAACCCACAGTGCTCCGTGAGTCAGGCGAGGATAGCTGCAGTCAGAAAAAGACAACAATTACAGCATGCTGGTGCTGCTGCGCTTCACTTGTCCCAAATACAGAGTTTTTTGGAGGTAGATGATACCCATGTGAAAACCAGGTAATCTATGAGCGGTGCAGTTAGGCAGCTGTCTGTTTTTCTCTTAAAGCTGCATCCAAACCGTATGGAAATTTGGCGGTTGGTGAAATATAACCTAATCATGCCAGCATCTGTTTCTCACTGTTGTCATAGCTGGTTTAAGGACAGCTAAGCAGTCTGCTCCTGATATCATACAGAATTTGAGAGGTGGATGCTAATTCCTGCTAATAATTTGCAATAAAGGGGACTTGCACTTTCTTATTATTACAGTAACCCATCCACGGTAAAAAATAATTAGACATGCATCTAATTGTGTAATTCCGGATCATTCAGATTAAGGATAATAATTGGCCAATGGTTGATATCTGATACGGATTATTCTTGTTATTCATTTTCCCCTTAAAGCAACACTACTGAACTTAGGGAGATTTTCACACTTTGGCGCCCCCTAACGAAGGCTAATTTGACATCCGTCTTGCATCCCGTCGCTGTACTCCCTCCAGCCAGTAAAAGTCAGTCTTATGTTGACTCGATTTCTGTCATTTTCTCTCTTTCTTTTCCTCATTTCCTCCCATAATGTCCTCTAGCTGTTTGTTTTTTTTTTTTGCTAAATCAATCATGGTGTATGCTCAAAATGGCCGGTGTGTTGATATCCAGTTGCTGGAGTGTAACGTGGTGCCATAAAGCAAAATGAAGCTGTCACATGATGCTCCAGGCAGGAAAAAAAAAAAAAAAGCTGTGAAGTGCTATTTCTCAGCCTGGGGATGCTTCAGGGCAACAACGACTCCAGGAATCTACACAATGGATGTTCATGAGCCTTCAAAACAAGTCAGAAACGCAGAGTTTTAAGGTCAGAAAACTTTTGTGGTGTTGCTTTAATACCCGGGAAAGATTGAAAGTATTGGTATTATATATAGTATTTCATCCCTAACCCATGATAATAATCTTTTACATATTCACACACCCACCTCTGAGCACAGTTTACATTTCATGTGTGGGAGAAAAAAAAATTTCAGCTTGATAAACCATTAAACAATCCAAAAAACTTCTTAGTGCTCACATAGGCTAACACTTTTATTGTACCCAATAAAATGAAATATAAATAATCTTGACACCCCATACAAATATCAACCACCACCATCAGTTCATGCTCTTATTGCTGACAGAGGCTAAATGTGGACCAATATATCTGTGCATCTATAATAAGTAATACCAAATAAAGTTTCAGTTTGAAGTCATTTGGGCTAATACTGACAGATACTGCTCTATATTTAAATCATGACACACTTCCTTCATTTCTAGGTGTTTTACAGCCCTTAAACACATGTGCTTTGTGCGTTCCCAGAATCATAACCCCATCCCATTCACAACAAACTAAATCTGTGCAGTTTCTCAGCTCCAGAGAAGTTAACTTAAATGTATTTATTGCAAACCTTTTCATTGTTTGTCAAATCAGGCTCAGACACGGTGAGGAAACCAGCAGGTGGTGTTGCAGACGTTCTTTGAGAATTACTTTAATTATTAATTAAAATGCAGTTGAGGGTGCAGACAACAAAGAGCTGAAAAGGAATAGCTTGGCAGAAAGTGAGAAGAAAAAAGAGGAGGAGCAGGAGGGGCAAAGCATGAATTATACATTTACCCCACAATCAGAGGTGCTTGCTTTATTTATGAGCAAAAAGGCCCACACAGCTCAGCCAGAATTGTGCTTTGTCTGCTTTGGAATGCAATAGAAGTTCATTTAATACTTAATGACTCAGAAGTTTCACCCACACACACACACACACATGCACACACACACACATGCACACACACAGATGCCCCACTCCTCTGTGAGGGCTGATTCTCTTTCAGGTCCTCAGCCATCTCATGTTATGTTCTTCAGTGACAAGAGTCAAAATTACAGTGGCTGCAACTAGAGCCTCAGTTATCACCTACCTCTGGGCTCAGTTTACATTTCATGACAATTAGACTCAACAGGATGTATCCATCATGTGGGGTCAGATTAGTGATAAAGAGGCCAGCAGGCCTTCTTTGCTGTGACGTGGCATGGGAAAGCCAAACCCCTCTCTGAAAAGCACGGCAGCTCTGCCCCGCACATGATTTACTGTATTTACTCCCACACCATCACGCTGAATACTGTTATGATGACAGATGCATAGAGGCAGAGCTGGAATTGGGATCACATGATAAAACACTTCCATTTCAATTCAAACTGTCAATCTGGCTGATTTACAGCAACGATAATGAAAGCGGGTTTTCCTTGCAGAGAGTGAAAAATGCATTTCTATGATGGCAACGCGAGTCATTGGAGGATTGAAGAGATGGTAAACAAGATAAAGGTTTGTCCCTGCAGTGACCACTCAAGCTGTCTAAATCCTCTATCCCCTTCATCTGAAATCAAATGAGTTCAGACCTGGAGATTCTGTCCCAATGTAGGCCAACAACACCAAAACATGCAGCTGAGGGGAGGAAAGCTGTCTTAATCTTATGCTCCAGTCACATTCCAACACTATCTCACCACTTTCTTTTTAGAGTTTCGGAAACACTGGAAAAACAGTCATTCTGCTTCGGATAACTCTTCCAGATGGAGAAATAACGTGCAGCCTTAAATCATGCTTGAAAAGAATGACTGGGTTGCTATTTTATTTGTTTCAAACAGCAGAACAAAAGAGGGCAGACCTGGGCATGTTGAGCAGGAGGACTTTTGGGTTTTGTTTGGCTGGAGAAAGCAAACAAAAAGAATTGACGTTTTTCTTCTTCATCTCGTATGCATGTTGAGTCTGGAAATCTTAGGTATAAGAATCCCTCTGCTGAAGCATTCATCTCCAAGTCAGAGGTTAAGGGAGCTGTTGATCAGTACGTTTTCTGACATACATTCTGGTTTTCTAATCGTCCTGAAACTGTCACGCACAATCCGGGCGATTTATCTGCGGGACGCAGCAGCTTTGAATGGAGCCGGAATAAATTGATAAACCCCCCCCCCCACTTCCTAAGTACATCAGCTTTAAGATCCTTACAGTCTAATCTTCCTTTCACCAGTGGGACATCTGTATGGTTTGGGGGACAAAATATAAACGACTACAAATGAAGCTGCAGCATAATCACCTCTCAACCCGTGAGCTTGGGAAAGAAACAACAGCAACCTCAGTGCGATATGTTTTCAGTCAATATATCTTCAGATTGAGAATAAACACGGATTATAGCAGATTGTCTCAGTGTGACTGGTCATTATTGCTAAAAGAGGATTTCACAGCAGCTTTGATTACATTAATCTTTCAAGAGAATGAAATCCCATCTGACAGGGAGAACATGAGAAATCAGGCTATCTGTGAAAGTTGAATTATCATGAAAAATAAATGACCACTATTTCAAAGGATCAGGAATAAACAGAAGCCGCTATGAGTTGCTATGAGCGGCGTGCTTGTCACTCAGATACTGAGCAGCGCAGAGGGCAGCTTTTAGATGTGAAACTTCACCGCTGAGGAAGTCTAAACAGCAGCTCCACAAGCTCCTCTTCATCTCCTCTCCTGTGGCCACGTCTTTGCTTTTTCTGCTGTGGGGGGTTTTTCATTCCCTGCTGCCACCCACCATGTGAATAATGAGCTGCACAGATAGCAGCCAATGAAGCGACCCCCCCGTTAGCCAATGAAACTTAACAACCATGTCCAGATCAGGCCCTTCCTGCTGGGACTGACCGGCCCTGCTTCACACTCCTCCGCCACCCACACACACACACACACACACACTCTGACACGTCGCCTCAAACTAGATAAAAAATAACAAGAGGAAAGTGTTGGGAGGAACTGCAGAGCTGCCTCTTAACATGATCATCACCAACTCAAATTACTCACATAGAACTGGGATATAAATGAAGTCAGACTGGCTGGGACTGCCTTTCATACTCTGCTTGCAAGTACACTGGCAGGCAGTCCAGACACAGCCTACATGATAGATTGATTTTCAAGCCAAGCTTGCTTTGAGGTGTTTGTGCTGGTAATGTGACTAACGGAGGGGAGGTGCTATGAAAGTCTGGACTCAACATGACCAAAAGGTGCTTTGAAGTCTGTCCAAGCGCCAAACAATCCCACCCATGCCCAGCTGTAAAACAACCAACCAGCACCCACTTTATCACATCTTTTCAGCACACCTCAAAATATTCCATCTCTCCCCCCTCCCAAAAGAAAAGGATGGCCACACAAGAGTCTTAGAAACTGCAACGACACACTCCCAAAGCTTTAAGTGAAAGTATGTGCTTTCATTTAACTAGAAAATAAGGGGACGTTTCCGATTCAGCAGAGCCTGAACACAGAGCAACTGACGGGCAAGTTGGACCGTTTTACTTCGGCGTGAGAAAATGTGGGGGTCGGTGCGAGAAGGGGGTTGACAGTGGGCTTTGAAAGACACTTTTGAATGTGACATAGTAGCATTCCAGTGATTGTTATTCAGAAAAAAAATCTCTCCAAAGCCTTCAACGTGTAATCCAAAAGAGTAAACACTTGTTATTCTTGAGCTGGAATTTGCAGATCAGGGAGCGACGGATAGGAGAGACCACTCTAAAGAGCCACCTGGGATATGCGAGGCATCTATGAAAGACATGCACGACTCATTTGCCATTAAATGGCGACTCAAGACAATGTTGTTTTCTAAAGCTTTTCCCTCTGCAAATGCTCTGATGTGGATGGTTCACAGAAAAATCTATGGCCAAATCAAAGACTGTCTTCAGTCTAATTATCTGAGATTTCAGGGTAAATTGAGGAAAATATATATTGATTTAAAATAAATCATGTTCAGGGTATTCACTGATTTTACAAGGAAAATATCACACACTCTTCTGCAGGAATCAGAAGTGACGAGCGCTTCACGGGGACAAACTTATCTGGGCACGTCGTCCTTCCCTGAGAGACATCTGAGTAATGAAGCATGTCACTTTGTTGCAGATCAGCAACTCGCTGCTTTAAGTCAATCTTAACATTTGATGTGGAGCATGAATCACACCCACGGGGGGGTGTGGGGGGGGGAGGGTGAACCCCACTAGTATCAGCTATGCTCAGAAAGCGGAAAGCTTCTTGCCTGTTTCTGTACACTCTCCCCATACGCAAACACAATTTTTTTTCTTTGTCCCAGCAGGAAAAAAAACCCCTAGAGTTTCTTTTCTTTTTTTTTCTTCTAAGGAACACATCCAAACTCCTCAAGTCGGGATATCCGACCATAGAGAGACGAAATTACCATAGCTCATAGAAACACCCGCTGTCTGCTTCCCGGCCGCCTCCGTGCTGAATGCAGTTTGTCTGCAGGTCCGGTGTTGTGGCATGATAATGACTCCCCAGCTCTTCAAATGCCACCTCACTCTTCTCTGGAGAGAGGGCAAGCAGGTTAATTAGCATGACAATGGGGAAGCTGAGAGCGGGGCCGACTCTGGACACCGCATACGAGATGACCAGGATGACTCGCTCATCACAAATAGAAGCGGGGGAGCTTTGATTTTCCTAAAATGCCGACAGATGGACGGGGTCACAGAACCTTTGTGTGAACTATTAGGCAGCCGTGCTTCACTTTTCCCTCGCAGGCAGCGGCTCTTCAACAGAGTTCCTGGGTGGACGAACCTCCTGCCCCAAAGCACTCCGCCTTTGTCTCTCTGTTTGACTGCGAGCTGTTCATGAAGTGAAGAGGCTAATCAGCGGCTGTAGAGCTATTCACAGGGAACCACTGTACAGCATGGGCCCATTTGCAACAATTGTTAGTGTGGCCACAATAGCTCTGTTTTGACACACTACACACAAGGCCTAAGTGTGCACTCAAGTCACTGATGTGGAAGTGAAGTGTGGTGATGTTTGCTCCCACAACATTGACTTCTTGCAGCAAATTAAACGTATGCACCATGCCCTGGCCCGCACCCTGAATAGCTGAACCAAAACCTAGGATACAATTAAATTAATTAAATTTGAAGAGCTCTTCAAACTGGACTGGCAAAGCAGCAGAGCGTCACAGCTGTAGAGCAGAAACACAAGCATATCATTATTTTTAAGGGCTTACATCAAATCCAGCCTTGTGTATTTAGAGCTGACATGGGGGATAAAGAAGTGCTAACTGGGATGCTTGTTATAGCAGCGAGAACAAGAAGTCCATTAAAGAGTTTTTTGGACAAGAATCTTTGCCTGAGATCATCCAGTGGGGCCCTTTTAATGGTTCTTAAATCACAACATGTCACCAAAGGTGATCAGGCCTTTTCTATTTAGACCTTCTGGCTCTGAAACTCTCTTTAAAAGATCACAGACATGTAAACTTCATCCACTTTTAAATCTTTTCCTAAAACTATATTTCATTGACTGTTGTTTTTTGAACAGTTTGCTCCTAACTTTACAACCTACATTATCTCTAAAACTCTTTGTAGTGTGATTCAAAAAAGTTTCAATATATAAAAGTGTTAGTGTTATTATTAAATTCCAAAGTTTCACCAATATTAGGTTGATTAGGAAAACAGTGTGCGGTCCTGAGAATTAAAGCCAGTAAAAGCTATTTCTTTCTATATAAAACTCTGCAGAATGACTTGAAAATGATCAGTGCCAAGAGCTGATGTTGGCTGTCACAGTGGAAACGAGAGGAACAACTTTCATAGCATTGTAAAAAAAAAACATCTTTAAAAAAGACAAAAAGGAGGTTTGCCTCCCTGACTGCCTGCCACTTGTAGTTTCTGTTGCATCGTCACTTTCAAAGTCTTAAAATACAACATTACAAACAATATTTAATCAATGGCAAATTCAAGAAAAAGGGTGATCCACTTCACACACACAAATTAGGACAAATTCACCAATGCACAACAAGCGCATGCTGTAAATGTTTGTCGAGCAAGATAAAAGAAGTCACCTCGATGCATTAGAAAGCACAATAGCTCTGCTGTAGCCAGGCCAGATGCAAATTGCATGGGAAACTATTTGAAATTCAAAAAGGGAATTTATAAATGAAGCTCAGAGGTTGATTTTTGCAAGGCCGTTGACACCAGACACTGATTGTGATTAATAATGAGCAGCACATGTGAAGCCATGTTCAGTAAGCATAAATAACTGAAACCATTCTGGCTTTCAATGCATTTTCGATTAATAACCATCCTCTTGCACAAACTCTCACTGCGCATTCCTCTGGGGATGGAAGAGCTGGTAAACACACATCTGATTTGACATCCCCTTTGCAACAACATTCTTCCTGTATGTTACTTTGACACGTTTCTACACCTTAAAGTGGAACCCAGAAGAGAGTAAAAACAGATGCACAGTTTCATGAAAGGAAAACCGCCTTCCTGTGCATATGTGAGCCCATGCAACAGCAAGGAATCCTGATTTTGCTGTTTGAGGGGATGAGGGACTTTGACAGCCATAAAAAGTCTCGCTGAGATTACTGCTTTGACCAAGGCTGCGATAGTGCATCCTCCCTCTCATTTCAGCTCTGTGGTGCTCTCAGTCTGCACATCACATCTCGGAGGGCCTTGTCAACAGCTCCAAGAAAGTCTGATGGAGTATGTCTGCACTATGTTTTCAGAGGAGCTGTCAGCGCCAGCTTTGCATCAACCCTTTTGAGACCAGACACAAAACACAAACAAGCCCTGCGGGACACGTGCCATGATGCATCCGAGTAAAAATTCCGAATGACAACAAAAAGATGAAAAAATAATCACGCTTTGCTTTCATAAATGTTTGGGCATTCATTCCTCTTCAAACTTTATTTAATTGTATTCCAATTACAAGAGCAAATGAGTATCAACAACAGCGGAAGCAATCTACGTAAAACATTCGCTGAAAAGACTTTATATCAACAGTTCGCCATTTGTGCCATGGAGACATGTTGGGACTTGCCGTGACTTGTACATCTTATGCTGTATTATCCTCTGATAATGAGGTGTGTATGTGGCATGCATCTCATTCATGAAAGAAATGAATCCACATTACCTTAGAGCACTGCTTGTGATTCTGGCACCAAACCAAGGACCCATTATTCTGTGAAAGAGAGGGAAAAACATCATCAGTCTTCAGAGATACAGCTGAAAGTACATTTACAACAATCAATCCATCATATGCGCACGGAACTTTGACCCTCTTTTCTCCTCTCTCTACATATATCCTCATACTGCTTCACTTAAGCCACAGCCCTGTTGATTGATTAGAGAAAAATGAAAAAAGGACTTTTGCGTGCAGAGTACTTATGACCCAAGCGAGAAAGTGGGGTCAACGTACCACGGCTGGAGCAAATCTCTGGTCAGTTTCAGCAGAGCACAGTGACCCCGGCTTTTCAGAGCATTTGTTTGATCTCTCAATACACGTGTCAGAGGTCAGCGAGGCAGGAGCTGATGTAAGCACTCCTGCGTAGACTGCACATACTGCCAATTTTCCTCTAATTGCTGTGCAGGTGCCACCCTCTGCCCTCCAACACGGCTAACATTTGGTCCTAATAGTGCTGTGTATGTATAAAGCCTCACTGTGTAAACATGGAGGATTATCAAGTGAAGGACCAGTGGGGGTAAAAATGGCTTGTGCAAGTGGTGATTTCCTGTATTCCATCAGGTAAATGACGTGTTATTGTCTGCAAGCATATTCGTGTTTG
Organism: Leptatherina wallacei; assembly: GCA_028567055.1. Taxonomy (NCBI): domain Eukaryota; kingdom Metazoa; phylum Chordata; class Actinopteri; order Atheriniformes; family Atherinidae; genus Leptatherina; species Leptatherina wallacei. The sequence continues at coordinate 13,521,414 of JAOXYM010000013.1, forward strand.
AATAGCAACTGCAAGGACAGAAAATGTTTTAGTGGGCTCTGTGTCGGAAAACAGGATATTTAATAGTAACCTGTCTCTATTCAAACCGATACGACAAGTGTGTGGTCCTTTGGTGAACATGAGGCTAATTATTCACTCTAAACATTCCATTTTTCCAACCAGACACAACCAGCAACATTCAATATATTCATTTGATGGGAAATCTCAGATTCAGACACCATTTTCTCTACTTCTACCAGACAATGCTTTTTAAAAATGAAAATAAAATCAAATAAAGTTAGGGTTCTTCTTATGTTAAAGATTACAAAGGGGGAAAAAAAACATTTAAATTGTGCACAGTACTTTGTAAAACTTTTAAATCATCCTTCGTTTCTTTATATTTATTTTCCAAGCAGCCAGACTTTCTTTTGAAGTGATCTTAAGCAATAGTTTTCCAGGCTTTCTGGTGGTCTTTCAAAGTTTTTCTTTAGAGTTTGGATCCCTTTTCACTTACTTTCAGAGAAGTTCTTGCACCTGGCTGTTTTCTAAAGAAATGTGTTGGGCGTTTTTGTTGTTATTGTTATTCAAACACTTAGCCCTGACATATGAGTCATACAAGCATACAAAAGGCACAGAACTCAAGGGATAAACCACTGTTGTGTCTATACATAACAGACAACTTAGCTAAGAAACAATTTTAAAATAGTCTTTATGTGTCACAAAGACACATAATTACTCATTTCTTCAGTTGCATCTTGGGGAAAACAATAAGACAGTTTGACAGACATAAAATTTTGTCATTTTGCACCAACAAAGTAATTCCATATAAGCTGTTCAATTAAAACTTGGCACAGTTTGACACAATGTGTCTGGTGTCCTTCAAAAATTCTGATGAAATTGGACAAGTGGACGGCAAAAGAAGATATCAAGCTTAAAAGAAATGACCCACAGCAGATAAATAAGATCTGAAAATAAACTCCTCTGAAGAAACAGGAACGAGTCCAGCAAAGAGCGGACACAGAACCTGAGAGATGCATCTGGATATTCAGCCGATTCATGCACTGTTCGCTGAAGCCTCTTTCGAAATGGTCTCCGTGGAAAGGTGGCTGACAAGAAACCATTCTTACAGAAGGGAAATGGGGAGAAAAGGCTGAAATGCCAAATGACACAAGAACTGGACTGAAACTCAGTGACAACAGATCTCACGGAGTGATGAATCCTCCCTCGAGCCTGGGCCTCAACTTCATTGTAACACTGTGGAATCAGTTTGACAAACCAGAACAAAAAGTAGCCAAGATCCAAAAAGCAGCGTTAAAAATGTCCTTTAAGAATCCTGAAGAACTATTCCCGAAGAAATGTTGTTTAAGAGGGTTTATGCTGCGTTGAAAAGGGTGAACATATCAAATATTGCCTTTAGGCTCATTAAAACTGTACACCCTCTGTTTTTGCCTTATAAGCTGTCTCCATTTATGTTTGCATATGTTTCAATGCATTGCTGTAACTATTTACAGGCAATATAAGAAATGAACACTTACACACTGTACTGTATGAGCTGATCGATATTTATAAACTGCATATTACAGACAGGAACTGTGACAATCATGTCGATCCACCACGAGCTACAACATTCACATTAAATAGAAACATTTGATCCATTATACAATTAACACTGTAAAAATATTCATTATTGCCTCTTTTTGGTGCTCTTTTCAAGACCCCAGAATAGGTGATGAATAATATTCTCAATAGAGAGTTTAAGGTTACATTAATGGAGTTCATTCTGGTCAATGACCTGGATCTGGGTTTGGGATTTGGATGTTCCCTGTTCTCTTTATAAAAGCAATGAAGCTGTGACAGACAGGCAAACTTTAGGGATCTGCAAGAGAAAGGTCTGCTTAAGTTCAATGTCAAGTTCAAAGCCTTTTCTCACAATGTAATCCAGAAGAAATTTCCCACGAGACACTGGGAGAGAAGTTATCATTATAGGGTTTAATTTGACATCCAGTACCAGTAAGGGTTTTGCTTCAGAGTCAAGGATAGCGGTCAAATGGCTTCAAAGGAACCTGCGATTGGACATTCATGTCTTCTGAGAATCTCCCTCACAAAAATACTGCTGATAAGGATGAAAATATATGAGTCTGAGCAGCGAAGAGACTTGGAATAGTTGTTTCATTTTGTTAGCAAATGAAGCTGAAATAAGAGCTGCTTTGGCTGAGGGCTTTGTTGTGCATCAGCAGGTTTTCTTTCCTGTTGTGGGACATAAAACACCTTTCCTCTGTTAGGCCAATTTTTGATTAAATCATTATTTATTCTCATTTAGTGCAGTATCGCATGACTGAAATCCTTGTGGAGTTTCCTAACCAAGGATTCTTTTTTTTTTCTGTTCTTTTTTGAATGATCAACCCCTCCAAGCCAAACCCTGCTGGTGACACCACATAAATAAAACTTCAGCATTTACACTGGCAGGCAGTGCCTCATGATAATTTATACAGATTGTCACAACTGTAGACCACGTCCTAAATCATCAATCCTGCTTCTGACAGCTTTCGTTTCCCATCCATCAATGGAGACAGGGCCAGATCCACAGAGGAGCTAATTTTGTCATGTGACAGCATCCCCGTAGCAGAGAGTCTCAGCAGGATGTTGCCCCAGCTGTCCAGGCCTGACCCCACCATTTCAGGGACCAACGAGGGAATAATTATAGGTCAGGACTTCATCCCTCTGACTCACTATGACATTCCTGTGCAGCCTCAACATTATGCAGCACTGAGGACTGTCAAGGACTCCAGTTAATAAATTCTTTCCAGATATCTTCCTGTGTGACCGGGGTTGAGGAGACGAGGCCAGACAGTGGTCTACGAATGTGCTAAGGTGAACTCTGCTGTGCCGGTGACAGTGGAATGACTAGAGGAGTCATGTAAACAGGACATTTATCACAGAGATACATTACGGCTGCTGTCAGCTGACGAGTCAGAGCAGGTGGCCAGAGGCGTGTTGTATTGTCTAGACAACTGAGAGGAACAAGGACAAAAAAAAAACTTTTATCTCAGTGTCCTTTTGACAATTTAAATCGTTTTATGTGGTCCTTTAAAATGGATTAAATGGATCTTTGTCTCATAACTCCCCTTAATCTTGCCTGTATCTTTTCCAGCATTTAACTACTGGAAAACACTATTAGGTCTGAGACCTTGCACACCTCTGACCAAGTTAACAGGAGAGAGGACTTCAAAGGCCAGACTGGTGTCTCTGTCTGTCCCTTGACAGAGCAGGAGACCTCGGGCGTCACCAAAATAACTTCCCCTCAATCACACTTGTGCAGCACTCAAAAGAAGCGCCTCAAGATATCAGGCTTCGACTTGAGTAGGTGTGAGAGCTGTGGTCATTCTACCCATCAATTATTCATTATATATGAATTATTTGTCAGGCCCTCTGAAAGTGAGCTAATGTGTCCACAAGCAATGTTAACATAAAAAGGGTGTTTCGGAGATCTCAAACGACACTGGTGTCAAGTTGTCTCCACTTTGGAGTGAAGGCTATTTGTCAAGTGAGGTAGCTCGGGGTGTAGCAGCAAGTGAGATTTACAGAGAGGACTGTCATGGTTTTTTAAAAGCACACACAGAGAGGGAGGTGAGGCCAAGCAACATAGGGTTCTATTCATCTGCTGTCCTCACTAATGAAAAACTCCACACATAAGACGAGTGCTGGCCTGGGGTTTGATTCCACCGCAGGTTATTTAATATCAAAGGAGAAAACAAGGGGACACGGAAAAACTACTTTCCAGTGTTTTTCCTTCTCTCCACTTAAAACACAAATCTCTCAAAGCGAGATGCATATTAAAAGCAAATGACTAAACTGAAAAAGTTTTGCTTTTTATTGCTTTGAATGTAATAACAAGACCTCATGGACACACCTTGTTTTTGGCTTCTCAGGTCCCCACATAAATAATCCACTACAAGGCTGATGCTTTCAGAATACATTATTGCACGGGGCTCCCAGCTCGCTCTTAATATTTTAAAGTGTCCGAGGCTAATATTTATGGTTGGGTGTTCCCCTCTGTCTATTGTACTGGGGTGACAAGTTCCCCAAAAGTGGAGTAAAATGTCAATAAATCTGTATTTGGAAATACTATTACATCAATAAATCTCCAGTTGCTATAAATCTGACAAGCAATGGACTACCCACGGGTTTCCTAACTCTGCAACTTCATGCTTGTTTCCATTTTGCACTAATTCCGAACCGTGGCAATTAAAACCAAGTCTCTGATGTGTATTCTGATTTAGACGTGTGGGAGTCCACAACATCTGAAATAACATGCACATTCTCAAAGTATCGCTCCAGTATTCGGAGAATGGTCAAATTAAAGCACATATGAAAAAAAAGTCCCAGCTGCAAAATGTGTTAAGAGACCAATTTATCTCTTGTACCGTGACCAAAATAAGTAGCAGCTCGTATAGATTACTAGATACTGAGTAGAGACAGTAAAATATGAAGAAACAGTGGGGAAAAGACACTGCTTTGACATACAGCAGAGACATTTCATTTCCATTAAGATGGAAGGTGTTGTGTGTCTTGGTTTTCCTAGCGAGTATTAAATGACCCCCGAAGGATGTCCGAGTTGAATTAAGAGGTCTGTCGTCTCAAGCGTTGGAGTGGAGCTCCGAGCTGTAACAAGATCTGTCAGAGGAAGCAGATCCACCTGTAGGTTGTGCTGACTGAGCATGCTCCACTGTTGTGGTAACACAACATTAGAGCTTATCACAATCAGCACAATTGGGCACCAGAATTTAACAGGAAGGTGACCTCGGCAGAGCCCAGTGTGCATCCTATACATGCCTGTGAGGTGTGATGCTGGCATTTATTGGCAGGGCCAGGGGGTAGAGGGCAAGGCAGGGGTGGGGGTGGAGGATGGCCATATGTTTTTGCAGCTGACCTGAACCCCCTCCCCTTCCATTCTCACATGAAAGGACTTTTAGATCACACTGCATAAAACAATCCTCGCAGATTATCAACAATTGCTGCCTATTCTTAGATTCGCCAGCTTGCTCAAGCAACCTCGCTTATCACTAACCACCCTCCCTTTAGACAAATCCCCCTACTAACTGAAGACCGCCTCAGACTCCGAGGCTCTGCAGTCAATTATGTTGACTATTAGCTGTTCATTAGAGGTGAGGCTCCAACAGTTATTTGACTTCTTAGCTGGGGACTAATTTAATTGTCCAACTTTGCAACCTTGGAATCTTTGCAACTCTTGGAATCTTCTCAAAACAAATCCCTCATGCTGCTTGCCAAGTTCCACTTTAAGAAACACTGTTTTCAATCTGTTTTGTTTGGATGCCCACCACTTCTATTTTCTATCCTCATAGGATGCTCATTACAGTAGAGCCCTCCCTCTCCCCCTCCCAACTCAGTCATATATTATCCCTTAATAAAATTGCTGTAATTAACCACAGCGGGTCGGTGTCTCAAGAACCTGCATTAAGAACGACAACACCAGATCAATAAGTGCATTTAAAGTGAAATTAGTTTCTAACAAACAAGCCATGTATTCAGACGAATCATTAGACCTAATTACAAATTTACCTTCCTCCACAATGTTTCCAGACAATTAGGGAGTCATTAATGCACTATGAGAAAGACGAGCCTTGCAAATGCTAATGGAGTGAGTATAAAGGCAGTCACCAGACAGATAGTTGGAGCAAAGGAGCAAAGGGGAGAGGGATCAGTGTCCAGCTCTGTTCTCTGGAGTCGTGGGAGAGAACAGTGCATCCAGTGGAGGGTGAAAACAACTTCTGACACCACATACCAAGTCAGCCAAAAGCATACTGCTAATTTATAGCAGCTCCAAGACAGGTCTGCATCACAACAGGCTATAAAATTCCCACTATGCAAGGTTAGGAAAAAAGTTCCCCACTACATGAAGACACAGCAGCCACCACATTTGCACTGAGAAGTGTTCACTTGTTTTCCAGTAATTAGCAAGTAATGAATGGGAAGTGCCTCCACTTGAAGGCATTCATCATCTCCCAGTCTAAAAAACACTGCACTGTGTTGATTTGGCTATTAATACATTTGGGAAACCGTCCCATTATACAGAACAAACGACAGTGACAGACTGTATCTGGCAACTTTGCAAAGCAACTCAACCCTTAACACTGATGTATCTCTGGTGAGTTTATGTTTATTGGTAAAAAATGTCCAATTAGGTTCCTGTCAAAACCCAAAACCAAACAGATCTGCATTAGTGACCTGCTGTTGTCTCAAAACGGGCTCATGAGAGGAGCATGAACCCACTAACACAGCGTAGGAAGGGGGGGTTATCTCTGGATTCCCACCGTTCTCTCAGGACTTTCACGCTCGTACCTGGGAGTGCTTAAAAAAAGCAGAGATGCGAGTGATGTGCAGGCTGAGGCATCTCGAGGCGCATCTTGCTCGGTAAATGCTGGCAGTGAAGAAAGAGTCGTCCTGCTTCCTCGCGGACACACTTCCCGGGCTCGTCAACGCCGTAATCCACAAGCACAGGCTCACGCACAGGTTCAGGCTCCTGGAAAACATTGTCCCCGCTGCTGTGTATTTAATCCCTCCGCGGATCGGACAACACTGCGCGCGAGCTCCGCCGAAGAAACTAAAGAAACTTCAATTATACGCCGGGGAGGAGTCTCGGGGCTCACGTGGCTGGCGATTGGAGGATCCTGCGGTGACTGACGTGCACGAGGAGCGTTAAAGCAGGTAGACTGCTGCATATTCTTGCACAGTATTCAGGACTCGGGCTGGTTGTAGGCTACTACAGATGGGTGGAGAAAGGGGTACAGAAATTACAGTTACAGTCAGTAACATAAGTCATGTAGATAAGATCAAATATACTTTATTATAATTGAAGGCTCATTTAAATTTTGTTGGAAGAGACTCCCATTTGCCAAATTCATATAAATAATTAAATGAATGGTGCATAATCTTAATATATGACAAGAAAGATCCCACTAAGTATGGGATTAACGTGCCACTGCTTGAAAACTCCCATTACAATATGTCTGTGACTATAGGGACAATGAAAGAGGAACTGCACCCACACATGTCGGTGTAAAAACTGAACTGAAACATGAGGGGTAAAGGATAACTTTAGATCTCTGTATATATGTGTGTGTGTGTGTGTGTGCGTAAATATTTCATTCTTCATGTGCTAAGTCAATATCATTTCATCACTATAATACCTTTCACTTCTTGTCTGAAATTGCTGTGTAAAATGTGAGGTTTGCTCTTTTTATACAAATGCTTTAGCAAACATGTACAAATGTCTATTGTATGCCATTAGTTTCATGTATTTGTTTCAAATAACTTGCATGTATACCAGCTTCATTTAAAACAAAAGAAAGATACAATACACCCCAACATCATGTACCAAAGGAAAACCAGGTACACACCTGTCTATGTTAACGCACACAGAAGAGAAAGACTTGGATTCATTGATACAGCTCTTGTGAAATGTGGCAGGTTTTCTATATCAAACTCCCGCATATGGCCTTGGATACACTTGCCAACATCCCAGGGAAGCCCCTTTTCCCTCAAGCTCTCGCCTCCCAGTTTCACAGTAGCTTGGAAAAACAATTCAACATGGAAAACTATTAAAACCATCCTGACTAAATTCCTCAAGATGGACTCCCAACTTCTGGCATCATTTCATTGCCCAAGGTATGGAGAAAATATGACATGTAGGAAAAGCTCGAAATCCTCACTATTTACTGGAGTTTAGGAGTCAGTATTTAATTAGAAAGTTCCCTCAAGGGTTTACAAGACACCCCTGCTTTTGTCAGCTCCCGGATTACTTTCCTGAACCCCATTACAGCAGCATAATGAAGTTTTATAGGTGTTGCTCTTAAACTGTATGCAGAGCGGGAGTGAACATTCACTCGCACACCATCATTAGATTTGGCTTAAGTCACAATCTTGCTTCAGGCTAGTTGTGTATTGTGCCAAATGGTTTGACCCATGTCTCTGCACTGAAACAGGAAATATGCCCATATTAACACACCCTAAACTGCACACACTGTTTCTAACAATGGTGGGGATCGTGAAATCGTGCCGAAAATTCCCATCAGACAAATTCCCTTGTCATTGATAAAAAAAAAAAAAAACATTGTGTTCAGTGAAAGTAAGCAGGCCATAGTGCTGTAAGAGCTGGCCTGCTCTACAACTGTGACAGTATCATCTAACAGCTCTCTTATGATAAGAATGATGTGCACTCATTTCCCTGGTGGTCTCAGACATACAATGGAACTTGGGGTGAGATATCCCTCGCTACTCTTAAAACATTTAAACGCGGATGTCTGTGTACCTTAAAAAACAGAGTAATGGCTTAATTTGTTGGCTTATTACAGCCATGTGTGGTGGGGGGTTTTATGGTGTGCAGTGAAGGAAACTCACTGTCTGTGTGCGGTCCTGATGTCTCCTGCAGTCTGTGGGACACGTATCTCTCCAATGCCATGCTTTCATGGACTGGGAAAAGCCTCCTTCAGTAGAGAGCTCGGACTATAAAGCTGTCTAAAGAGCTCATATCGCGGCATTAATGCGCACGTGTGTTTACGGTGAGTCTCCATTAGCAACATGTGTTTATGTGTATAAATAAACCTGAATATAGCTTGCTCATGAATCATATATCACGCAACATAAAATTTTGTATTATGTGGATTTTTCTTTTCCTCTGAGATATATAGTTACCGAAATCTGTTATTGTAATTCTACGTTTCCCGTCCCCCCCCCCCCCCCCCCCCCCCCCCCCCCGTAACTTCACCCCATCAAGCATTGCTTCTGATAAGGAAGCTTCTTCATTCCCGCCCTGTCAGGCTCAGTCTGTTCATTTTCTCAAAAAAACATTATAAGAGCTGCAAAGTCAATGAATTTCCCTAGGGTCAGGGCAATAGATTGGGCAATAATAGAATATTTAGTTTCACACATAGCTATTGTACAGAAATAATCCTACAGCACAATTTACCTTGAAGGTTACTCTTGAAGGATATGTCTTCAAGAACATGCACTATTGTCTCAATGCTTCCTCTTAAGATATTACTATGACAGATGACTGGATATGCTGGTGTGGAGAGGGACTGGCTGCTGTCCCAGAGTTGGTGGGGGTGAGAAAAAAAGGGTTTCTGTCACATGAGCTCACAAAAGCATCTCAAAAGATAACACACTGGTTTTGGTTTTCAACCTGCATTCCCTTGACAAAAAAAGGGGGGGGTGGGGTGGGGCACAGCCATCAAACACTTGTGCATCTTTGATGCTTAAAGGTGCGGGTGGACTTGGACTTTGATGAGGGGCCACTCAGATCAGAGGAGTCCACCAGCTTTTGTTGCGAGCTCTAGCAAACAAAGGAGAGGGAGATTAGTTCAGATTAAGGCAGTATTTGAAGATGAAGGCCAAGTGCAGTAGATGCGAGCGCGCTTTCAAATCAGTTTTTAAGTGTAATCTTTAATTTAGCTGTAAATCCTCTTCAATCACCTTGAAGCTGTGTTAACTGGTTTTAATCACGGGAGCACCCAACACGTTAAAAGGACACTTATCACTAAATGGAAAAACAGCTACTTCTATTGTGCTTCATGGTGAGATCATATCATGTTTACTGAAAAGGCCCTTCAATGCTGTGTGAGCCACAATTGTAAGTTATGTTTTTTTTCCCAAAGCTATATAACCCTAAACTGCAATGACTGTAAATCTATATGAAAGCAAACATTATAAGTTGCCTGTTTAAATTATGATGTAATTGCAGCAGATATTATCTGAGGTACCTGGTAGAGACAGAAAACCCAGAAAGATGGGTTAAGTCAAGTCATGGTCATGGTGTTAGGGTGAGAGAAAAAATATATTTGAACACGTCATTTGTTTTATACATAATAGCTCTCTTAATAAGTCAGATAAAGTGTTATGGAATAAACAGGAACCCCCAGCAATATCCTGCCCAGTCTTTATTAGAGCTGATTGAGCAACTTCACTTTCATTAGGAGAATGCACATCTCTCGTAGATGAGAGAGGGACTGATATTGTATAAAGTATGCTGGAATATACACATTGTTATAAAGGCAGCATAACTGCTATGATACAGCACACACACATTCTTTCAGGTGTATCATGAGTGGATGGTAACATGTTGAAACTAATAAAATTTATGACGTGGAAAATGTCTTTTTCTCTAAATAGGCTGTCTGGCTTCAGCTGTACAGTCACTCTTTTGTCTATTCATAATTTCAAGGCTATTCGCCGGCGTATTCGTGAGAATTTCTTACATTCCCTGTGAAAACATTGGTTTTGTATATGAGGTTGGAAAAACTACTTGGCGTGGAGGACTTCTAAACACAAGCCTACATGAAATATTTTCCTCCTTTCACCACATCCCAAAACAATACAGCATTGTGCAATCAAAGGGGGTGATAGTCCAGATACAAGCCGTTATTCACATATAAACCACCCACTCAGAGCTATAGATACAGTTTGGGCTCAGTGTGGACATTGATGGCTGACTGGCAGCTGAGTATCCCTTTGCGGTCGTTAGCCGGTCGAATGAAAATAATGGCAACAAATGGACCAGTGTTTATTTATTATATTTAGTCTCAAAATGGACAAAGAGGACACTAGGAGGGCAGAGTCCTGCGGCAGAAGCAGAACTGGTTTAAACCCATGTCATGTGAATATAACTCTGGGTTTATGAGGGAGTTTTGTATCAAATTTGTACCACTAGATGGCAATGTGTGCACAGATAAATTTCAGGTCCAGACAAGTGCTTTGAAACCTCTCTTTCTTTTCTGTTCCACACAATATTTTCCAGGAGATGATCCAGCCTCAATATCCAATAATGGGGAATTTATCAGGGGGGTTTGATCTCTTGTCTGAGGCAAACAATTATCAGATATGATGGAAAATAGAGCACGTTTTGAAACAAATCTCTGACATGCAAGCACGTACACTAATAAAATCTAATGTTTTCACGCACGCACACATGCACAGCAAACACACACCGTAGCAGGATTTATCAGTGTTTTATAACCTAATTTGGTAGGGAAATGTTCATTGATAGTTATGCTCTCTGACTCATTTTGTTTGTCTTATCAGTCCACGAGGTGCCTGACATCTCCATATGAATGACTTTGATATCAAGATGTGTGATAACTGCTTCCTGTCTTTCATACAAATCCCATCATTCTCAGCAAACATGTAAATCTTTCTGCCTCTTGCACTGATCATCTTTTACGTCCAAGAGGAAAAACTAAGTAAATGACAACAGTGTTTGAATGGAACCTCTGAATCCTGTGGGTCAGAAGAGTAAATATGTAACAAGTCTGTGACAAATCGCAGCCCTTAACTGAGTGGTAGCTTATAACACACCACTAAGGTACTATATAAAAAAGCAAGATGCGGAAGGTGCTTCTCAAAATCAAGAAAAGATTTGTAATGGCTAATTTCCAGGACGTCATATGGTCAAATCTCACTGAAGGATTTTTCCTTTGCTAAATGATTTGTAGGACTTTGTTAACTTGTTTTGTGAAATTTCAAGGCCTTTGAGTGCCCTTGATGTTGTCAGAGCGCCCACAATCTTTCGCCCACTTCAAAAACAGTGCAATATCGCAATATCTGTTATTACCTCAAACATAGCATTGCACTGTGTTCCATCAAAGGACAGCAATGAAAAAATGGCCACAAAAATCATTGTTCGGAAGCCAGCTAGCAGCTAAAAGCTATTAAACAGCCATGTCAATTTTCAGCTGTTGTATGTAGGATGACCTTGTTAAGACCATTTTATCATATGTTTTCAAGAAAGAAGTCTTTTCCGGCCTCAGAAGGGTGCAACTTGGAAAGACCCATAATACGGGAATACACATCAGACGTGCCCATTCCTCCGGTAATGATAGCCAACAGATTACAACAATAAAATATTTCATGCTAGCAAGATATTAGATAACAGAAATAATTTTAAAACTTCTTAAGTTGTCTACTAAAACCTCATTTTTAAGTTGATGTTAATGCTAATGTGGGAATTTAGTCAAATGCACACAATGTTAACATGAGCAATATGAATACCTGGTATATACAACTGTCTTTTATGGGTTAACATCTTTAAGGTCTCTGATTTCTACAGGGTGCTTTCTTGTTAACTTTAACTGTGTGAACACAGTCTTAAGCTATTCTAGCTTGTATATTGATTTTCATATGTATGCTAGATGTGTAGTTCAAGTCAGAGGCCAGCTATCTTTAGTCTAACAAAGCCTGAGCTTACACATCTCATGGTAAGAAGAGGGGGAAAAAGGAATAAATAGTATTTGTAGATTTATGCTTTGTTTTGAGTTATTTATGTTACAGCTCACTGTTTCTTGACTTACACAAAATATAAACAGTGCTAACTACAGGTCTGTATAGGTAACTGGATGTTGCCGTAGCTACCAATGAACAGAGAGCAAGCTGTTCCTTCTATTACTATATATTTTGCCAGACCAACTTAGTGTAAGTTGAAGCTCTCAAATTTGCATCTTACTTTTGGCAACAAAACCAATATGCACATTTCCTAAAATGCAGACACGTATCTTTAAGAATTTCTACAGCGAATAGTGTTTTATAAGTTAACTAAAACATAACTAAGCTACGTGTGAAAAAATAATGAAAAAAAATACATTTGAAAAAACAATCTGGCATAATTTTCTTGCATCGTGCTTATTAAGGGACGGATATTTTGGTAAGAGTTCATAATGTTATAACTAAAAAGCATCAAATTGTATTGTGTCCGCTGAGTAATCTACATACTAATAGAACATTTCTAAAAGATTTAAATGTCACTGTAAGAAGAAAGCATTGTAAAGTCATTATGACTTCTATTGTGCTGGAGGGGGAGGATAGGAGGCAAGTCTTTGGGTTGCCCAGGTCACCAACCCTTGACCTCTGTCCTCGACCCTTCGAAACTCTGACATCTGTCTGCTTTCCCGCCTTTTCTGCCTCTCCGTGATCTGTAAAAGGGGGTAGGAAGTTGGCTTCCTAAAGCTTCAAAGATATTTTTTAATACTAAGTTGCTTAAAAAAATCACCACAACTCAAGTCAGAACATGTGTGATACATATATAGGTCACCATATACAACATGTTTGTAGCAGCTCAAATGCTCTGTGCTTCATTAAAGCTCCAAGCTTCATGAAACCTAAGCATTTGCAGCTGAAAATAGACTCGTTTGTTCCTGCAGTCTGCTTTGCTTTGTCTGAAAAATAGGTCTGTAGGCTATGACATAACAGTGTACCACAGAGAGCCTTCTGCCTTTCTAGCTGGTGTAGATGGTTGGAGAGGGGGAGGGGTGGAGGACAGACAGGGAAGTGTTGTACAGTGTAGTCACAAACACAAGGCTCTTTTTTTCCTTCGTAATGTCACAAGCTTTATATGAAAACATGGATGTACTCAGTCACACAAAAGCAACAGAAGTCCTTTATTTCAGATTGGCCTTATGATGATCCTTTTGTCTTAATGGTGTAAATAAAGCAGCAAAGTTAAAGGACCAAAACCCAATGTCACTGGACACCAGAGCACAATGAGCGATAAATACTCGACTGGATATTCCCCTGCTGCAGACTGAGATTTCCCCACGCTTCACCAGCCTAATAACGACACAACAAGAGGCGTGTGACTAAAAGCACCCTTCCCCCACCCCTACATATTACCATTGCTCCTCAGTGCTGTCTAGAAAGGTCATGTGACCCTCATCAGCTTCCCGGGTTGGGGGAGGGGAGGCAGATTGAACCTGTTCTTTGTTAGGAGGTCAGTCCCAGCTCTATGGCAGGAAGCACTGCTACCACACACCATGTAATAGAAGCGCAGGGGAGAAGGGAGACAAGGAGGGATTCAGGGCAACTCATCGAGTTTTTCAGAATTCATACAGTACAGAGCAAATAGAGACGGCTCATGTAGCCCAGTGTCAACACAAGATCGCTTTTCTGTTGCGTCTACATGGTTTGTAGCCACAGCTGGCTACATTTAATAAACACAGGAGATGGAAGTGGCAGGGACATTTCTATAGTCCATAAGTAGGAAAAAGACTAAAATGAAAGCAGGGCTTTTGGTTATTTGAATAAATTACAATAAATATGTCAGCAACAGAATTCTTCCAAAAGAGCAGACCACAAAGCTGTGCAGGATTTCTTCTGAATTTCTATGTATCAAACTCCATGCAGACAGATTCCTTTTAGCTTCACCAGACTGTAACCTCAGGAGGCTTGCATCGGAATGTGACAGGGTGGGTATGAGGATAACCACTTCTAAATCCCAAAGGATGATTGTTTTCTCAAAAACATGGTGGTTAAGTGGAGTAACTGAATGGGGGATACTCAGGTAGTGGGGTCAGCTGTGGTAAGACATACCTTCACCATGAAGGAAGCTGAGTTATTATTCCATTACTTTTTAACTGAATTTGTCGGTTTGTTCTTTGCTAAATTAAATTTGTTGCATGCGTGGCAGGACGAAGGAGGTCACTCTCACCCGGGAGGTTGTGGGTTCAATCCCCGCCCGGTCCCTCCTTCGTCCTGCCACATTCTGGCGCTGCAAGTAGGGTCCATGTAGCATGTTTTCCAAATTGGTGGCAACATGCGTAAAGCACGAGCACCTGCTTGGGAAAATAGGGGAAGAGATGTGACAGTGAGGGTCCTGTCACTATGCCTCCAATTGATCATGTGCCCTGGCTACTTGGCCACAGGGAGATCTCTTTGGCTGACTGGTCAGCGAGCATGACTCTAGGTTGTGGGCTCAATCCCCACCTGGGCCCTCCTTCATCCTGCCACACATACATATAAGATAAGATAAGCATCTGTTTGTATGTGTGTGATCATGTGGAAGCTGGGAAAATGAACATTTCTCTCAAATGATTCATGAAGTAAACTATTGTGCAGCCATTGTGAAACCCAAACTCCTGCAGTGCACCACATCACAGTAAATGCTGTTCAATAACTGCATCATTTCAGGAACTATATTGCTATGAAATTTAGAACTTTAAGAAGGTTTCAGTGAAATGGCAGGCAAATGATTAATGAAGGAACCTGGAGCATGTTTAAAAATGTACACACGTCATTATCTAGATATTTGATAGAATGAAGACGTGTGAATGCTGAACAATTCTAATTTGTCATTTTCTGGAAATGAGAAGGCTCACTTCCCTACTGAGATCTATAAAACAGGCAAGTCTTAAGAGAGGGCTCTGAAACAGTTATTTGTCTGACTGGAGGGATGAGCTCATATATCCATTTGGCTGCTTTCATTAAATATGGATCGCTCTGGAGAACAGATCTGACAGGACTCTCTTCACAGCATATGGTCTGGACTTCAAAGGCTTAGTGACATCTGCATGCCCTCAGTGAACTGTGTGCGTTTACTTTCATGTCTCTCATTCAGAATTTAATAGCTAGCATTCCTTTATATATCTACATCCCATGAGAAAAAAAACACAAATAACTACTACCTGGACTTAGGAACATCATGAAGAGTATAGATGTTAAGTAAAGGAAGGTCATGGTAAAGGTTGGTGATATTTAAAATAATTTAGTTTTTTTCTGGTCTTTCCTCTGTAAAACCAAATAAGCATGGGGAACATGTGCTTCCAGGTCTCGGGTTGCATCTCCTCATCACTGTAGCGTGCACTTCAGTGCACAAGATTTTGTTACTTGTTCAAAATCTTGCAGATATTTGGGATATTTTCTTGTAATTTTGTCATCAGTTTAAAATTTTTATGGTTTATTTATCTATGTATGTAAGATTTAATTCATTTTCTCTCCTTTTTTTTTGTTTTTTTTATTTAGTCCAGTTTCCGATGAGGAAGCAGAGTTGTAGGACCCAGGGGTGGGCTCTCCTATCTCCGGGGCTGAGGTCACTTAGGTGGTTAAAAAGCTCCTTGTGGCAGGGCCCTGAAGGTGAGCGAGATCCGCCTGGGGTTTCTTAAGTGTCTGGATGCTGCGGGGCTGTATTGGTTGACACGCTTCTGCAGCATTGCGGGGACATCTGATAAGTGACTCTGGACTGGCAGACTGGGGTGGTGGTCCCCCTCTTCCAGAAGGGGGACCGGAGGATGTGCTCCAACTACAGGGGGATCACACTCCTCAGCCTCCCTGGTAAGGTCTATTTAGGGGTCCCGGAGAGGATGGTCCATTGGATAGTCAAACCTTGGAAAGAGGAGGAGTGTGGTTTTTGCCTCGGTTGTAGAACAGTGGACCAGCTCTACACCCTCTTCGGGGGTCTTGGAGGGGGGAATGGGAGTTCACCCAACCAGTTTACATGTGCTTTGTGGACTTGGAGAAGGCGTTCGACTGTGTCACCCGGGACTCCTGTTGGGGTGCTCCAGGATTATGGAGTACAGGACCCCTTTGAGATGTCCGGTCCCTGTATGACCGGTGCCAAAGCTTGGTCAGCATTGCCATCAGTAGGTCAAACTCGTTTCGGGTTAGGGTTGGACTCCCCCATGGTTGGCCTTTGTCAGATTCTGTTTATATCGTTTATGGACAGAATTTCTAGGCGCAGACGAGGTGTTGAGGGGATCCGGTCTGGTGGCCTTTAGGATTGAGTCCCTGCTTTTTGCTGATGATGTGGTTCTGTTGGTTTCAACAGGCCGTGATCTCCAGCTCTTGCTGGAACGATTTGCAGCCAAGTCTGAAGCGTTTGCGATGAGAATCAGTAACTCCAAATCTGAGACCATGGTCCTCAGCCAGAAAAGGGTGGAGTGTCCTCTTCGGATTGTAAATGGGATCCTACCCCAAGTGAAGTTCAAGTATCTCTGGGATTGAGTGAGGGAAGGATGGAGTGAGAGAATAGGCCGATCGGTGCAGCATCTGCACTGAATGATGCGGACTATGCATGAGGTGAAGAAGCTGAGCCAAAAGGCGAAGCTCTCCATTTGCCATTCGATCTACGTCCCTACCTTCACCTATGGTCAAGAGCTCTGGTTAGTGACCGAAAGAACGAGATCATGAATACAAGCGGCCGAAATGAGTTTACGCTGCAAGGTGGCTCCCCCTTAGAGATAGGGTGACATGCTTGGTTAGCCAGGAGGGGCTCAGAGTAGAGCCACCCGCTCCTCCGCATCAAGAATAGCCAGATGAGGATGCTCGGGCATCTCGTCAGGATGCTTCCTGGAGACCTCCCTGGTGAGGTAGTTTGGGCACCCTCACCGGGAAGAGACCCTGGGGAAGCCCCAGGAGACGCTGGAGGGATTATATCTCTCAGCTGGCTTGGGAGTGCCTTTTAACTTTTTAAAAATGTATTTGTGGTTATTTTGGGAACTCTAAACCAGGGGTGTCAAGCTTCTGGATCCATTTGATTTGATTCAAGTGTGTTGGAGCAGGCAAACAACTAAAACCTGCAGGATAGCGGCCCCCTCGAGGACCGTTGTTTGACACCCATGCTTTTAATTGTTTTGTATACCTGCTTGAATGTGGGGCTACAGGTCACCATTCTATATATATATATATATATATATATATATATATATATATATATATATATATATATATGTGTGTGTGTGTGTGTGTGT
>JAOXYM010000013.1:13561593-13574857 GCA_028567055.1 Leptatherina wallacei
CCCCCCCCCCCCCCCCCCCCCCCCTCCCGATGTTCAGCTCGGGCGACTCCACGGCCCGGATCTGGAACCTAAACGAGAATAATAACTCCAACTCCACCCAGCTAGTACTTCGCCACTGTATCCGAGAAGGCGGCCAGGATGTTCCCAGCAACAAAGACGTCACCTCACTAGACTGGAATGTAGGTTTTCAGATCACCTGTCCTCATCTCTTTCCTTGTACCTTTGCCATGTGGTAAACAGACAGCTGAGCACAGACAAGTAACAGATCCGTTTTCTCTCCAACAGAGCGATGGGACTCTCCTGGCGACGGGCTCGTATGATGGATTTGCCAGGATATGGACAAAGGACGGTATGTCCTCCATTGCTGTCAGACTTAACAGTTCTCTGGTCATTAGGTTAATTGCACTGTTAGTATAAATAATGCAACCTGTGACCTTTTTTAAGAAATCTTTTCTACAAATGAATTGACTCTAATTGATCAGGAAATCTGGCCAGCACATTGGGACAGCACAAAGGACCCATATTTGCACTCAAGTGGAACAAGAAGGGGAACTCTATTCTCAGCGCTGGTGTAGATAAGGTATTTCAGAAACACCCCCAGGGGATGTATTTTTTTATAAAATTTTTAGCATGATACTTTTTTCTCTTTCTTGGGATTTTAATTACTTACATTTGTGACATTTTTCAGTTTTATTTATAAGCTACTGCACAAGTTCTATAAAATCAAGATTGTGTTTTAAATTTTACTTTCAATATTTTTAGACGACAATCATTTGGGATGCACACACAGGGGAAGCCAAGCAGCAGTTCCCTTTTCACTCAGGTCAGTCAGCTCACTGCACTCATAACGTACCGTTGCAGATGTTTTGCATAATGCTAAATGCTTCCTATTCACTTGTATTGTGAGATCAGAATCCTCCAAAGCCCTAACGAGTGTGCATTAATACATTCCACAGCCCCGGCGCTGGATGTCGACTGGCAGAACAACACCACGTTTGCCTCCTGCAGCACTGACATGTGCATCCACGTATGTCGCCTTGGCAGCGACCGTCCCCTCAAGACTTTCCAGGGCCACACGGTGAGCAGGTTTTCTCATGTTGCTCTTCTGACTTGGTGACTTCCATGACAATCATCCTAACATGTGTCATGTTTTGCAGAATGAAGTTAATGCAATTAAGTGGGATCCATCAGGTATGCTGCTTGCCTCCTGCTCGGATGACATGACCTTAAAGGTAAGTTCTGGTCCTCACTGTGGAAAGGTACCCAAACAAACACGAGGAGTCGTCCTTTAAAATATTTTGCTGTTGCGGTCTCACACAGATTTGGAGTATGAAGCAGGAGTCCTGTGTCCATGACCTCCAGGCTCACAGTAAAGAAATCTATACTATCAAGTGGAGCCCCACAGGCCCCAGCACAAGCAACCCAAACTCCAACATCATGCTCGCCAGGTGGGACATTCTTCACACATAGCTCACATGGATCTGTAGGAGGTGTTCCGCATTCAGAGAAACTATTTTCCAGCTACAATCCCAGTACAAGAAGTTGTCAGTGGCCCACAGCCCTACAAGCTGACCCAGATGTGCGTGCATGTGTGAATGTTCCAGTTCGAATGCCTCAAAAATTTACAGTCCATCCGGACAAACCAGCACTCCTGCCTGTAATTCAACTGCTGTCCTGGCTACAGCTCTGAGGCAAATTTATTTCCATTTGCTGCATCCAGACAATTTTAACTTTGCCCAATTATACCTCGATGAATAAGGGGTTTTAATTGAAATGTTCTTTTCCCCTCTTTTTTCATGAACCAGTTAATTACCCAAGAAAATGATTAGACATGAAACTCCTTGAAACTTGAAAGAAAGTTTTCATCTGAAATAGCTCAGTTTGAGTCCGAGATTTCGTACCTGCTTAATGAATTATTGGAAATAATGGAATATACTGCTGAAATACAGTAAAAAAACATCACAAAAGATGACAAGGAAGCTTTGGTGCTGATCTGATTGTCGCATTTTTCCACACAGTGCATCTTTTGACTCGACGGTGCGACTGTGGGACGTTGAACGAGGCGTTTGCATTCATACACTGACCAAGCACCAGGAGCCCGTCTACAGCGTGGCCTTCAGCCCCGATGGCAAACACCTCGCCAGCGGCTCTTTTGACAAATGTGTCCACATTTGGAACACCATGGTAAGAGTCAGACTGTACTAAGTAGCAGCTGAGAGATTTCTTAAAGTAGTTGGTTGTTTTATTTGTTTGTGCTGCTGTTTCAGACTGGGGCCTTGGTGCACAGCTATAGGGGTACTGGTGGCATTTTCGAGGTTTGCTGGAACAGCACTGGGGATAAAGTTGGTGCCAGTGCATCAGATGGCTCGGTAAGCTAATGCACCTCCTGATTTCATAAGTATCTTACTTGACATAACAAGTGTCTCTTAAAGAAATGGAAGCAAAACAATTCAGACAGATTGCGTGAAACATGTTGTCATTGCTACCAAATTCTTTCCATTCCAGGTTTGTGTTCTTGATCTCCGGAAGTAGCTGCCCCGAGGTTACGACGATGAATCCTGGAATGTGCAGAAATTGCCTTCTGACATCAGCAACTCTTCTTGGTCAAGAAGTACTGCAAAGGTGTACTGAAACAAAAACCCTCAAAGGAGTTAAACCAGATGACAGCAGCGGCTCGAACACAACCTGAAATCAGTGCACCTTACAGTTTGTTGATGTGTGTTTTATGATAAGCCTGAGATGAGATGGAAACTGGCTTAGAAATCCCCAAGACTGGACTCAACTCCCTTGGCACATCCATGTATTAAAAGGTTTCTAATGAGGACGCACTGTGATCCCCGCGGGCCACGCGTCCTGCTGTTATCGGGTTGTGAGGGTGGAAAAAACAAAGATGAGTTGAGTTTTATAAAGCGAGAAGTGATAATGAGAGGCAGGTGTTTGGGCTGGGGAAGGCAACAAATTGTGAAGGGAAGGCTGTGGACTTATGATTCCTCTGAGGAAATGTTACTTCATTTCCAAATGAACTAACAGGCAACAGGATTAAAGTAACTGGTACACAATACTGAAGCACTGCTACTGTCTTTTGACAGTAACTTGTCCTTAGTGGAGGAGAGTTTGTTTTTAGACTACCTGGTGCTTGTTTTGACAGTTTTCCACAGATGAATGTGCCGCTACGAAATGCTTCTTAGCTCGGCTTTAAGACCAGGTCAACAGGAGGAAAATCTGCCAAGAAAATAATCCTCACCCCCAAAATGACGTGCTCAGTTCACACGAGATGATAAGAAAATGTCATTTTGTGTAAAAGATGTGAAAAGTGTGGTTTACAAAGAGAATTTTCTGCCTTTTTTTTTTTTGGATGTAAATTTCAAGAATGTAAAGATATGTAAATTAGATTAATACACAGACTTATATACTGTGTATATATGTTTATATACAGTACGCTTTATTGCCATCTAAAGGGGCTTTCTAATGGTTAGAGCTGTCGCATATTTGCAGTCAATGCGTGACAAGAACGCTTTTACTGAAATGCATGTCTCATCGGCTTTTAATATGATCTTTCTTAACTCGACCAACCGTATCCGATGCATCAAGTTCTTTTGTTATTGTTCTAATGAGTTACAATCAAGAGAGGTATTGAGCAACCTTACTTTCCTCTATTGATCACTGAAAGCCATGGAGGGAATGTGCACCTCATTAGCTGCATTCAGGGGGTTGTCTTGTCAACCATATGGGAGTCGGCAGTCATCAGTGTCGTGCTGGGTCTGCTGCTTTAAGATGGTTCTGTATGTGGATCAGGACGACACAGAATCACCAGACCTAACATAAGAGAGTTACTACAGCTTGATTAGCATCACTGTGTTCCTCTTTGGCACTTCCCGATCAGGCCACTGAACACTCAGATTACATATTGATTGGAGGGTGGAGTTCATGCAGAAGTTGCTCCAAAAAAAAAGAAAGATAAAATGCTCGCTGTGATTTGTTGGAAATGTTTCTGTCAGAATAGAAATGCCTGTGTTGTGGTTGAGGGTTTAAAATTGTGCAGAATATTTGCTCTGGTTCTGCTTACTGGGATCTAAAGTTGAGACAGTAGCTTCAATCTTAACCCGCCACCACTTTTCATTTTGCCTTTTTTTCTGGTTCTTTTCACTTTTAGTCATTTTCTGCCAGAGCAAATTAAAGTGCACTTTTTGTATAAGTGGATCCAGAAAATGTTCAGATTATGTTAAAAGTGAAAGTTCAATGTTTAATTTGCCTCTTTTTTCCCTTTAATGTCTAACAATTGGATTCTAATGGATGTCGCTTCCTGGTTTTTTTTTTTTTTTTTTTAATTTGCTGAGAGCCATTATTGTCTGTGTCAGACTGAGAATTGGGCTGTGGGTTGGTGGCCATTATTGGCATGCTAAGGAGCCCAATATGGGACACTATGTACTATGACAGCTGCAATCTCTCTTTCACCCTGGTCCAGGGTGTTGTCACCTGTTTCCAACACAAAACAAAACTTTGAAGTCATTCAGTGTCTCAAATAAATTACTCTATTTTGATATCAGAAAACATGTCTGTGTCTTGTCTAAACCCTCCTTTAAAATTATAATTTTTTTTAAACTGAAGGTTTCTCAACAACCACTCAGCATCACAAACAGAACTACATGATATTTAATATAGCATAAAAAAGATGTGCAAAAATACAAGATGGACAGTTTGAAATACATTTGTTTTTAAAAATGCACTAATTAGCTTATTGCATCTGTAGTGACGTGGCAACTTAAGAACAAGGGTGCATTTCACAATATGAGAACATCAAATTGAGAGAATATGCCAGAGGAAATGTTTCTTGAAGCACAAAAAGGTCAGTCCAAGTAGATAACCTTTCACGTTTGTTCTACAAATGTAGAGCAAATGAGTCAGGTGCAACGTACTTCTACAGTGTACCATAGAAAATCTGAAACGACTTAAACAAATGAAAGGCTCAGAATGGCCAGTGAAAATGTCAACATAAAATAAAAAGGCTAACAAAAAGCAAGTAAAAGAAGAATGTAATGCAGCAAAGTGAAGGTGGGTAGATTGTTGAGGAGCCCAGCTAGTGTCTCACAGAGTTTTCCAAGGACTCTCCGTCAGCGTCTACATCCTCATAGTCTCGTAGCTCGCTGGAAATGTGGATTTCAACTGTACTAGACTCTGAACCTAGCAAGACAAGATAAGGGTTGATTACTGGGTGTTACTGCACATGACACTGAGATAATCATCTTTATATAGAACAACCGTTTGTTATTATGTGCAGTTTTATTAGTAGAAAACTAACTCGTTTGTACCTTTTTTGGTCTGGTGCTTCATTTGAAAAAAAAACTGACCAAGGGCTATATAAATAAATGAAAACCATAAAGTCTTTACAAGAACAACTTTATTTCTTTTCAGTACTTGTCATGTCAGAGATGCTGTTGAAAGAAAAACACTGAATAGCATTTGTACATGTTCACATGGTGCATAAACAGGGATTTTATGAAATAATTTGGTGTGTCAGTGGATGCACATAAACATACACTATTGCCAGTTTGTGAGGTACATTAATCTAAAATTAGTTCAGTCTAATAGAACAGATCTGATGACTGTAAGGAGAATTATTTTTAGCCATTCACATCAACACTAATAAGTTAATAGTGCAAACCTCTCCACTGTGTCTTTAAATTTTTGTCAGGGATTTTTGCTGCCACTGATTCTCAGCTTGACAGTAGAGCAAAAACTCAATATCACCTTCATTAAAAATGCACAGTTGTATTAGACTGCATTCATTTCAGGTATGCATGTACAGAACTGTGAAAATGTCTTGAGCCACTTTATAAATTGGTAACAAACCAGGAAATAGATGTAGGAAGTCATTAGAATGTGTAAACATAAATAGAAATACAGTATAAAAAGGCAAAAGTAACTTCCAAGCTTGTCAATTAATATTCAACCATATTTATTCTTCAACACAACCATAACCCTCTTAGACAAGGTTTCTTGTTTAAGTAATCTTCAGGAATAGTTCTTCAGGTTTCTTGAAGGACTTTCCAAAGCTTTCCTTTGGATGTTGGCTGCCTTTTGTTCAGCTCTGGGCTCTGTGGAGGATTCAGCACTCCATAAGACCTGTTGCCACTGATTTTTCACTCCAGTTCTTGTGTTATTTGGCATGCATTTGCCTTTTTACCCCGTTTCCCTTCCTTAAGGGTTTCTTCTTGACAGCCACTCTTCCACAGAGACCATCTCTGATGAGGCTTCAGTGAACAGTACATGAATCAAATGAATGGCCACATCCATCTCTGAGGTCGTATGTCAGGTTTTTGCTGGAGTTTTCCCCTCATTTCTTAAAGAGTTCACTTTCAGATACTGTTCATCTGCTGCAGATGTATATATATTTATATATTATTTTCGATCGGCTACTTCTTTTATCCTCCATCTCTCCAGTTTCCTCCAATACTTGAAAGATAAACTGCACATAAAACCAAGATCAGCAAACAGCTCTTTAGGAATTACTTTGTTGAAACACAAATATAATTGGTCTGTCAGTCAGTGTTATCTTTCAACAGATTCAACTAAATAAATAGAAAATTGTCTTTGCAACAGGCTGCTAGTAACTGTGCTTAAAAGATACCATTTATATTAGATTCTTTGCGTAAGTTGTCTGTCGCGCAGACACAATATTTGATCATTCCTTCAATTCTATTCAGCTTTATTTGTATAGCGCCAATTCACGACAATGTCAACTCAGGACGCTTTCAGACAATCAGTTTGAGCCAATCTGACCTTCAGCTGGTTGCTTTTTAAAAAAATTATTCTTGACTGACTTTAATGTTAGTGTTAAGTGACTATGAAAATGGTCAGGCACAAGGACTGGAGAGAAAATGAGTGAAAGAGGCGATGTCTTCAGAAGGCCCGGAGAACTACTGCTAAAGACCACTTTACGAGATAACAATTCTGGCTCCTTTGAAGCAAACTATAAAGCAATGAATTGTGGCTCAAGACTTTGGTGCAGGACTGTATATCCAACACAGTGGCAGCTAAATGTATTTTCCCCTGTTTGTCTGCATAACAGCTCTCTGCTCATCATCTGACTGTGAAAATAATGACCCTTAAAGCTCAGTCTGACAGCTTGGCGCACTGAACAGAGGGTCACAAGTTGCCACCATAGTTGTCTCCCCAACTGATATAATTACACAATGAACAAGCATGCCTGTCAATTGTGGATTCAGATACACACTGTAATGGTAGCAGCAATGTTTTTTATCAGTTCAGTTGATTATTTACAGAAAATCCATAAATTCCTGCGCAGCCACTTTCATGCTACTGTACTAATCAGTGCAGATCAAGACAAAGAATTCTGCAGGATGTTACATGGCAGGAGTCACCGAGAACAGAGGAATATCAAAATATTTGTTGAAAATGGATCATGGATAGTTTTTGTCCTACTCTGAGTCTCTAGAGCTTCAACACTGAAGCTTATTCAGTTTATTCATATCAAAATATTCCGCTTGGAAAACGTCTCCCAGCAGATGTAATGGCATAATGCTCGTCCCCACAAGAAATTACATAACTCATGCTGGGAGCGTGATGCTACTGACTTCTACCATCAATCACCAGCCCTGATAAACTGGTGAGCCGTCTGCACCGCTGGCAGGCCAATTACCTTCTGAGAGGACACTGATGGCGTCAGAGTGGTGCTGTCCGTTTCCCATCATGCTTTTCTGGGCTCCTTGAACATGACTCTGGTAGAGGAGAGTTGTTCCCACCATTGGGTTTTGGCCAGTTGTGTTAGGAACCGAGGTTGAACCTGAGTCCCAGGCCAGCTCCCTGCTACGCTGCAGGCTGAGGTCAACATCCAAGCCCGTCCAGCCATGAAAGGCCAGCGTGTTGAGGAAAGCCTGCATGGGGTTCAGGATGCCCTGAAAGCAGAATACATACAAGTATTAAAAATAAAAAAAAGTGCCTTGTATTCACTCAGTGTAAAGTGAATGCACAGTGTAAAGAAGTCTTTTTTTAACCCACCATGATAAACCATGTGGTGAGGGCGGCGTTCCTGATATCCCTAAAACCGCCGTCGTTGATGTCTGTTTGCATCTCCAGGTAGAAGAGGAGGCTCTCATTGATGAGATTTGGGACCCAGCTGAAAAACGGAGCAAAAATAACATATCTAATTATCTTTTTAAAAAGTCAGAGAGGCTCCTTCTAACAAATAATCACCAGAAACTGTTTTGTGTAACAACTGACAACTGGAGATGCACAGAGAGCAACATAAACACAACATATACGGAACATTTGAGAGGATCAACTTAAAAGTTTAGCCTTGTTTTGGCCCACATTTTAAGTGTCTATCACAGTTGAACATTTTACAGTCATACTGATCATTGCCACTGATTTCCACACACCATTAAAACTTCTTACCAGACTTAAATGAGCATATTCCTCTCTGTGCTTTTACCATCACTGATGTTAAATACTGTATGTGCATGAGGTAATGCAGCACAGATAGAAAAAAAAATCTGAACTAAATTAGCTTGAAACCTAATAATCAGAAAATTTTTATAAGAGACAGAAAGTGCATACAATAAAAGGAGGTGCCAGTTGTGGCTTTTCTAAGTTATTTTTATATCATGGGGTGGTTATATGTTGCATCATTTCTTTATTAGGTGCAGTAAAGTCATGGAGGCTTATAGTCACCCTGAGGTTACCAGGCAACCAGAAGACACTCCATTAACTTG
Source organism: Leptatherina wallacei (assembly GCA_028567055.1). Lineage (NCBI taxonomy): Eukaryota > Metazoa > Chordata > Actinopteri > Atheriniformes > Atherinidae > Leptatherina > Leptatherina wallacei. The sequence continues at coordinate 13,570,326 of JAOXYM010000013.1, forward strand.
ATGTCCTTTGCAAATCATGACATACCTCACTAATGCATCTACAACTTTTTACTTACTGCTTCTAACTTTCCTTTATATTTCACAAAAGTAACAAAAGAGTAGAGAGGAAAGGAGAAGGAGCGCGTGATGAAACAGTACAACATGATGGAGTTGTTATCATCCTGCATACTTTGTTGTTCTCTGATACTAAAGGGTTTTGACAGTATTTGAATGAAAGGCTATGTATCAGCGAGAAGCTGGTGTTTCCGATGACACTATAATGTAGCAATTCTGAAAGGACTAGAGGGCAACATGGAATTTATTCCGTTCAAAAAAGTCAGAATTGGAAAAATAGATTTAAAAAAACTTTTTAGAAATGGTTTGAAAAATGTACAAAATGTAAAATTCTTCTAAAAGTACACCTTTGCTCAAATCTCAAAATGTGGCTAATGGCTTGTTAAATGTTTATGCACCTTACTGGAAAAAACAGCAACAAAAACAAACAACGTATTTTTTAAAAATGTGACCTCATACAGTCCCCAACTTTGAAAAATCCACCACTCATGCAAAGCCTCCATTTTGTGACGTCAATAATTGGAGATTATTGTTATCAGTCTAGGTTGTCTCATTTTGACAGAAAGTGCATCTTACATCTTTACATGTTGTGATAATGAATAGGACAACTGTTCCCGTGACGTGCACACATGAAGAATGCAGTAAATCCAAATGCCACAAGCCTGCATACCTAAAAGACTTAGCTGTGAATGGTGAATGAGAATCAGTGAAATAGCTTCACCTGCCTCCATTTTTCTCTTTCTCTTTTTTTTTTGTGCTAATGCATTTTTTGTCTTGGTTATGACTTGCAAGTGATATTCTTCCCTTAAAAATATACCATTTTAAGCTTTTGATATGACCCATAATTTAGAAATGTTATCTTAAAGCAGGACAAAAACCTGGAGAACACATGCAACATCCCACAAGGATGAATGTTTTAAAATCACCAGCAATAAGTCCTTCACTAATTTCATTAGAATACCATATGAAATAGTTAAAAATCTCCATTTGCAAAATGGATTCATTCAAGCTTCGATATTCTAGAACACATAGCAGTGGAAGAATGATTAAGACAACCTGCAGAGAGATGCAAGAAGGAACAATTAGTTGCTTTTAGTGTTGCAAACTAACTGCAACCAAACCTGTGTTTTTGTTACTTTTCGGGATTTATTTCTTAAGGTATTCTGAGGTATGAAGGCCTACTTCAAACTAAACACACCACTAATTCTAACCAGAAGTGTAGGGGAATGGTAACTTACCAAACAAAGAAAACCAACATTATTTTAAAGAAGCGTATTTTTATCTCATTGGCCAGCCGTCTCTCATTTTCTGTATAGATTCCCTGTCGCCCTTTCAGTAAAGACGTCACTATGGAAAGATAAGAAAAAAAGTTTGTTTCATCCCTCATGAATTTGTTAGACAGTTATTTTAACTGAGTGAGGAACTGACCTGCGGATATGGTCCGACTGAAGAAGACAGGATTGGCCACAAGGACGAGCAGCATGGGTGCATATGTGGTGACGTAGTGAGGAATAGCGTGCTGGAGGCCTTGCTCACAACTGTACAAAAGAGGAACAAGTTATGTATTCAGCAGTGGAAATCATCATTTCAGAGCACTTGTATTCACCCCTCATAATAATGAAAAAAAAAAAAATGTTTTCAGCAGGTACAGATGACAAAAATCCTCGGAGAACATTAAAAACACGGTCAAATCTGAAAAGTACTTGTGGCTACATGAAAGCATCTTACTCAGAAATGGATGGGTAGTAGAGCATGGCCACTCCTTCAACACATAGCAGCACAGCCAGACCCCATGTAATCATGTGGTAGAGGACAATGGTGCTGATGGGGGGAAAGAAACAAGTCATGAGACTTGGGCATAGCACATGCTGCAGCTCTATATCTTACAGATTATCTTTTTCTATCCACAAAACAAACCGACTCCTCTAACAGAAGGAAGAAAAGAAAAAAAAGGGTTTTACACATTCTGTCTGGTATAATTGGCTTGTTTTCACTTCTTTATAAAGGTTTGTGCTCCATCCTGCTATAGGAGGAGGTGATAATGAATTATGGATGCAAGGTGAGGTGAAGAGAACCTGATCCCTGCAGAGGTTTTCACCACCAGGAAGACATCGACAGCATAACAAAAGGTCCACCAAAAAGAGGCACTGAAAAACAACTGGATCCACATCTGTAAGACATGAATTGGATGATTACAATATGCACAGCCCATCATTTTACCAACTGACAATCTGGCATGACAGTTTAAAGTGACTCGCTGTGACAGATATTTTACACTCAGCCGTGCACATGTATGCTGAGCAAGCATCAGAGTGAATGACCTATCCGTGACATCAGGGCTTTTCCTGAATCATGCATAATTAAAAGAACAAAGTCACAATCTTGCATTCTGTCAAGACACGATGTGCCTTGGCTCAGTTTGCATCAAAGTGACACTGAACTGTTAAAACATGTGAGGCTTTTCTGAAGAGCATTGTTGGTACATACTGCACTGCCAATGCAGAAGACCTCCGGCAACACGTCCGTGTTGTTGGCCACCGAGATGCCCTCTATGACATTTGGCAGGCCCAGCCAAACGGATGATCTGACGATAATACCTGAAAGAAGAAGAAAGACATGAACAAGCCCCACTTTACAAGACAGTAGAAGTGGAAGTGAAGAGTTGTAAACACAAACACGGGCAAGGGGAAACACCTTAGCAGGGGGGGATGCAAAACTGATCTGGCTTTAATTAACATGTAAACACGTCAGATTTCTTTTCTCGGCCTTCATTACCAAGTGCTTGAACTAATTAGTCAGTCAGGGAGTCCTTTTAATGATAGCTCTACATCATGGAAATATGACTTTCCAGCGGGTCTGTTTTATAGGGGTGTTTCCATTTCCTCCATGAAACTGGAAAAAAGTGGGAGCTCTCCTGGAATCTTTTAGGCGATACAGACTTCATGCTGTTCTGTATTTCATTTTTAAACTGTGTCATCAGTGAGCTTCAAGCTGTTCAGACTGCAGCCCTGAGTGAATCTCAGTGGGCATGGAAACACATGACTTCACCTGCTTCCCTTCACACCAAGAGCGGTGATGAATGAACAGTTCAAATGTCAGAAATAGTTTCCATACATGTGGTGCAACAGTTGGAGTGATAATCTGTGTTTTTGGGGAGAATTATATTGCATTTAAATCATCACAATGACTTGTAGTTATGTTGCTAGGAGTCATTTCTTTCAGGAGAGTCATGATTCACTCTTTTGTTGAGGAGTGCAAATATGTTGCTCTTTTCTTTGTTATATGACATGTCTCTACAATTGCGTGCAGGCAAAGGGTTAAAAAGAAAGTATTCGCGTGCGTAATTAAACCCAGAGCGCGACACCACGCTGTGAAACCCACCTAGCGTTAAAGTCAAAGGGGGGGGGGGGAAACGAGGTCAACCTCGTGCTCCTTCTTTACCTGCGCATCCCAGGATGTCACATATACTGATGATGAACAATATCCGCGACGAGGACGCAGGTCTGGGTAGGGGATACTGTCCCAGCCTCCTGTACCCCTTCCGCTTCGGCAGAACTTGTAAAACGGCAAAAATGAAGCTCAAACAGGCGCTTCCCAGGCTCAGAGCGCCAAACAGGACCGGCTGGAAGGTGACCACAAACTCCGTGGCTGCGTCTCGGTTCGGGCAGCAGAAAGTCTCCAGTCGCGGCGAGGCCATCACGCACTGCGGATGGACAGAGCAGAGTGGGTTATGGTGTAAAGAGAAAGAAGAAAAAGGGAAAGGAAATCGGAGGAAATGGCTGAGTCCATGAGCCAGCTCTCTGACAAGTCACGGGGTTGAATCATCATGTGCTTCCATTTAATCCCTGAAGTTGTAGCTTAACTCTGCCACACAATGCAAGAAACCGACAAAAGGACTGTTGTGTGGAAGAGTTGAAAAGCTGCTGTTGACCTTTATAGTTTTAGTTTTAAGTGGCTAATTGTGCGGTTTTTATTTATTTATTATTTGTCAAAGCAATGCTGACTGAATTACTAGCCTAATAAGTTAATTTGGTTACATCAGGTGTGATAAAGCACTAGATGAATTACATAAAGGAAATCAGTGCACATACTGGAAACATGAATCAGTCAGTGGATCACATTCCAGGGTGGGCTGCAGCAGTCTCATTGTGTTAATCCAAATGACCCCAAAAAAATTCAGCGCATTGATCCTCATTTGGATTCTGGGCTCTTTTTCTTAAAGTAGAGATTAGGATATTTGATTTTCAACGATTCAAGTCTTGATAATGGTGATATTATGATATCAGTAAAAAACCTGTCTCCTTTCATTGAGGTAATTGAGTTCCATTTAGAATCGGAGGTAAGGATCTTGTACAAAACATTTACCTTTAGTTATGTTATATTTGATCAGCTGAGATTAATTCACCATGGAAACTTAACACAAAAAGTAAAGACATTTGTGTTTGATTAATTATTTCTCCCCTTTAATAATACCAACT
>JAOXYM010000013.1:13584035-13597711 GCA_028567055.1 Leptatherina wallacei
ACCTGTCCAGGGTGTACCCTGCCTCTCGCCTGATACTTGCTGGGATAGGCTCCAGCCCACCCGCGACCCTGTGTGGACTAAGCGGTACAGAAAATGGATGGATGGATGGTACACAGAGGAGTTCATGGCCAACTCAAAGTCTACAAGGTGTCCAGGTCCTGCGGCTGCAACACAAGCCCAAATCATCGCTCCTCCACCACCATGGTTGGGTTTGTGTGAGGTGTTTGTGCTGATGTGCTGTTTGCCTTTAACCAAACATGGTGCTGTGAATTATGACCTTATAATTCCACTTTGATCTCATCATCATAGGGACATTGTTCCAGAAGTCTTGAGGTTTGTATCTACATCAAGCCAGGCTGCCATGTTTTTGTTAGAGTAGAGCGTTTTTACTTGCAACTCTGAACAGGCCATACTTATTTAAATGTTTTCTCATTCCATTATCAGAAACTTTAACATTTTAAACACTCATTGAGGCCTGAAGAGTCTGAGATGTTGCTTTTGAATTTGTACAGTTTCTCTGAGCATCGATCTTGAGGTGAAGTTGACGGGACATCCACTGGGATGATTGGCAACTAAATATTTTTTCAGTATGTGGATAATCTTTCTCGCTAGAATGATGGACTCAAAGTTGTTTGAAAATGCTCTTACAGCCCCTCCCCAGATAGATGGGTAAAAAAGATGATTGCTTATGTCTTTCTTCCTTGGCATTGTGTTAACGTATACCTGAATGCTGCAGAAAAGCAAACTGCTTTTACAGAGCTCCTCACACTTGCTAGTGATCAAACTAATCAAATGGATTTGATTAGCAGCACCTGGCTGCTACAAAAGGTCTTTATTCTAATGGAAGCAGTTTGGGTGTACCTAAAAAAAAAAAATATATATCACACTCATGCATATTGACTTGCGTTGTAGCTCATTTCAGGCTTTATTTACTTAAAGACCTTGTGAGAAACAGATTTTTTACGTTCATTTTTATCACATCCTGATATGTAAATGCTTGAAGTTGAAAGAGTGTATTTTTCTTTTTTCATAACCAAATCAATCCAATTCCTCCTCTAAAAAGCTAATTATGAAGAGGTTCTACATGATCATAAGGTTAACACTAAAATAGAGCGAATCACAGACCAACCAACTCACTGCAAACTTAAAGGAACAAACGTCTCGTGGCACCAAAAAATGTCCCAGTCTTTATAATCTAAGCAGGATTAGTTTACTCATAATTGCAGCAATCATTAAATAATCCCTTGAACGTGAGCAGCAACCACCCACTGCAAATAAACGGTAGCTAATGCCAGACAACTCGTGTGTGTACACATCTAATAACCAAACAGTTCATTCCTTGCGTGGTGGCTCACGTCCTGATTGCTCCGAGCTGGATCTTGTTATAGATATCAGTGCTTCCCAGTACGCTACTAGTGGGTTGTGCCACGTCCTTGTACTCAGCAGTAATTGCTTTGGTATTTTTAGTTGAGTTTAGTGTCGGGGTAATTAAAACAATATTAGATAGTGCAGACGGAGATCTCTTGTGGCTCCCTGGTCTGACGAGGAGAAGTTTAGTAAGGTCATATGTTACAATGTTTTCAATTACAAACCTCGGTGCTAATGAGGGTTTATTAAAGAGTGGGAATATTTTTGCATAACAAGGCAACTAAGAAGCTGAGCTACAGCTGCAGATTGCATAAATAAAGTTTGTAGTTCCACAACTTCTTGTTTCATCTTCGGCTGGACTACATGGAGAAAAACATTACAGTGTTAAACAAAAATGTTGATGAAAAATGTTTATTTATTACTGTATATGTTTATTTACACTACTGTAGATTTATATTATATAAAAATTATACAATATGTTCAAAGTAGCTAATATTTCCAACAAATTGTGACTGTTGTGATAACTTCTATTAATTTACATAATTTCTTTTCATTAAAAAAAACACAAAAAAAGAAAAACTTCACTGATTTGATGTTACAACTTAAATTGTCTCTGTTATTTTAAATCTCAAGTGCCAGAAAAGAGACAACTACAATCTCTTTTCATACATTAACTCCACATTGGCTATCATGTCCTTAAAGTCAGTCCTGCTCCTCTTCAGGACAGCAGCCTGTGGGAAGGGCGGGGAGCGCAGGACGACCGTCCCTCAGGTGGTCAAGCGTGGCCCAGCTGGAAGCGTCAGCGTATGCAGGGTTGACAGATGCAGGCGCAGGATACTGTGGCAGGTCAAGATGGCCGTTGAGCCGTACCCAGCAGGTAGAGGCACAGCAGGTTCAGCACCACGAGGACCAGCACCAACCCAGTGAGAACCTTCTGCATCCACAGACACGCATTCAGCTTCTGTTCCATCCGTGAGTTGCAGGCCATCACTCGCATAAGCTGGTGGGACAAAAAACTGGTTAAGTCCTAAAATGGTAAACATTTCGGGGAAATGCATTTTCTGGGATAGAAATAGTTGAGAAATAAAATCAATACGATTATTATGCAAAAAGGTTGGCACATCATCTAACTTCTATTTATAAGTTATCATTATTGAAAAATAAAAAACAAAACTTAGGTTTTGTAATTCTTCAGCTGCTCTTTGCTGGAGAGATTGTTTGGCTTCATCTTTGTATTTGTTTCTTAAAATGAGGCAACACACTTGGCCAAGTCATAGATTTCATTTTTACATTTTTTTGGAAGCTCTTTTGACTTTTGGCAGTAAGCTTTAGTGTTATTGGGCTTAAATAGACATTCCCCACATTGATCACACTTCCACCATTGTTCTTCAATCTAAGGACAGGACGCAGTGTCCAATGTGGGGGTTCTGGATAGATTTAAAACAAACATGTTAGAACCTGAATCTACACAAAACAAATGGATTTTGTTCTCTCCCTACTCCCCTCTGTCATGATCTTTATCAAAGTATAATGATACTGATTTTATTATACTGATTGTCTTTTTTCAAATAAAGATTTTTTTTCTTGCGAGGATGCTGTTCATAATATTCCTCATGCCGCCAAAATTGTGACATAAAATCTGTTTTTATGTGATAACTTGGAACTCTGCTATATCTGAAGCACATGCTTATCTATTTTTTTAAATATCTAGATTGTGTGAGTAAACTGATCTTTAGTGTCACCTCTTTTCTTGAAACCTTTCTGTCTCAATAATCTTTTCCATAGCTTCTAGCACCCTACCCCATTCAGATATGTGATAACATTAAACAAGTGCACATGAATTAAGGAAATTAAGTTTTTTTTTACATACTGGCCTAGCAGCCCACCTGAATAGTACATTTGTAGCAGAAATTCAGTTATTAGGAACTTGACTGCATCTTAAAATTGTTTGTTATAAAGCATCTCAGTAAATAAATGTACCTAAATGACTGAAGGTAACTCACCGCTGTGTTTAACTCCTGCTGTCCACTGGTTGTTGTGTCCTCAGGGCTTTCCTTGAGAGGGTTAACTGCTGGTTTAACACTATCCAGAGCATGACAGCGCAATCTGCAAAAAAACCAGAATCCAATAAGCATGGGTAGTGCAACCTAAGGAGCCACTGGTTTAGCAGTGTATCTGTGTGGCAAAAATCTAGGATAAAGATCATCTAATCTAACTACTAACATCTTTGATAAGGAAAAGTAACACACACCTGTGTTCCATGACCTTGTTCTTTGGTACTTCTTTCCAGAACTGTGCAAGTTCTTGTGTTCCAACATTGTCCATCTCCGCAGCCATAACCAAAAACCTGTCCTGTGGGGAGGCCTGGGAACCTGCCCAAAAACAGCAAACAAAAAAATCTTAACAAGCAAATAAATCATGAGAGAAGCTGTCCTGACCGGCCTGAATCTCACTGTTTTTGTAGGAGAAATCAGTTTAAATCAGTGATAGAACCAATGCAGCTCACTGACTTGGTTTAGTCTCACAAACAGAAGGGCCATGTTCAAAGACCTGTGTTAGACATAAATGTATCAGAAGGAGGGAAAAAAAAAAAAACACACCACCACAGCATAAAAGCAAGAAAAAAAAGCAACACTAAAATAGGCCGCAACGATTCTTCTCAGCCATGTTCAGCACATCATAACGTACGGCCGACGTGTCGTAAAACGCTTTAACTCCCTGTCAGTTGTCTGATGGCTTGTTTTAAAGGAGATGATTCTTTTATCACTCTTGAAATATGCATGTCAGGCAAAGAAAAGTGGCTGCCTGCACTTTTGGAAAGGTAACAGAGTGACCTGTTTGATTATTCTGGGGTTCAGCATTCATAACATGTGAATGGAATGCAGAGTTTAAGTGCAGTACCTCCATGTAAGGACACCACTATATCTACTGAAGCTCCTGGTTCACAGCTGCTGCTGCTGGGCTTCACTCTGTATTTCTCTGGAGCTGTAGTCCGTACCTGTGCAGACATCAAATAAATATATCAAATATTACTGTTGATCAATTTGATTATTAGCCTGTTAAATACCCAACAAATGACTTTCAGACTTTGTAATGATTTCTAGATTTTTCAATTGTTATTTCAGGTCATTTTTTACACGAGTACAAACATCTAGAGCAGGGGTGTCCAAAGTCGGTCCTCGAGGGCCACTGTCCTGCAGGTTTTGGATGTTTCTTGCTTGCGGCATATATGAATTGGGTAGAACTTCACAACAAGCTGTTGAGGAGAGCTATTTAATTTGAATCAGGTGTGTTGGATTAGGGGAAACATCTAAAACGTGCAGGTTGCAGCCCTTCAGGACCAGAGCTGATCTACAGGTTTAATGGTTTGAAAAATGTAAGTTGTGACCATGTATGTCCCACACAGCGGCGAGGCTTCACCAACTGTTTGTTTCAACCTATATGAAAAACCCACAGACTGTAAGAAAAAGATGGATGTTGATGTGAAAAGTGAAGCCAATGCCAAAACACCTCTAACATGCAATCTCTTCAATGGCCAGCAGGAGGTAACACTACTGGTTGGAAGAATGAGGGAGTCTGTCTCCTACAGCAGCTCCACACTGCTGGTGGTGACCTGAAATGTTCTAGAGATGTTCTGTAGCATGTGCGAACACCAATGCCCACAACGTTTGCTCCAGACTTTCCAGATTTTCCACCCAGGCCCCTTGTAAAATCTCTAAAACATCAGCAGGTGAGAGGTCGCAGTGTGCGTTTCCTCCTCCTTGCTCCCCACTATACTGAATGATACATGCACTACCCACTTTAATGCAATGAGTCTTATCTGAGTTTCCCAACTTGGTTAGAAAACACAGCAATTTCTAGTCTAATTTATGCCTTCCCTACATGCTCTAGAGGAGACAGCCTTTCCTCCCCCAACCCCCTTCCTGGCATTTCCATACTAGAGAGAAGATCTCCAGCAGAGAGCCTACCGCTGAGATGTGCAAATGTTAAACAGCTTTCTTGTTTATGGTTGTTTGAAAAAGGTCTTTTGAGAATGAGACTCTGTGTCTCAATGAGATTACTTTTATGATTAGCCCGGTTCACATAGCATTGTTAACAACGCATTTTTCATTTAACCATCAGCTGCCATGGATGGTACTTGCCATGCAAGCAGCTGCTACTGGGAGCAACTTTGCGCTCAGTGTTTTGTCCCTAGACACTTCAGCATATGCAGAGTTTTTGGGTTCGCAGTAACTCAAACAACATGTAATGTCAGAAAGCCAAGGTGCTAATGATTGAAATGCTAAACACGATTTATTAAAATGGTAGATAAAGCAAGGGGAGACATGGTGGTCTTTGGAAACTCAAATGTTTTTCTCTCTTTTTTTTAAATGCATATCCAGACCCAGAAAACATTTTTAAAAAAGTTCAATGCTCTTCAAGACTGCCAGGGAATGATTAATTCCTTGCAATAACAATTGTTTGGTCAATTCATGTCATGTTTAATAATACATACCCAGGTTAGGCCACACACTTTCAGACTCACCTTAAAGGCCACCTGATTTTTGGTCACATTGCTCAGGATAATGAGGCATTTCTTTTCCGACTCTCCAGAACCAAAGCTGAGCTCCTCAGCAGGGCTGAAGGGAAGAGAAAAAAAACACCAACTCATTATGTACAAGGAACTACAGTAGAAATCTGTCTGGGCTAAAACCAGAGCCTAAGTTCTTAAAAATGCAGTAATCAGACAAGGATTTCCATTTATTTCTCAACATGCTTTGTCATTTCTCTCCTAAGCATCCTATTAATGCAGTCTGGGCTGCAACATTTCTTGTGCCTTGCCATCTGTGCAGTTTAATTATCCTGGGATTTGTAGCTTCCCCCCCCCCCCCCTGCTACACATCATCTCTCCTCTTTGGGCCAATTTTGTTCATGGCAATACATTGTAACTCAAGAAAATGAAGAACATACTTTCATAAAACTCGACTTTTATGTTTATATTGCCTACCTACTGTTATCACATGAATAAGAACACTAACTGAACTTTGCAACGAAGAATCTCTCAAAGGCTTTCAGCTATCAGAGCGTGAGAATAGTTTGCTGCCATTCATATGGATCCATTACTATTTTCATTATTCAAGTAAATTGCTGCTGTGATTTTCTATTTGAGAAGCTGTGGCAGGAGAATGGAAGAAGCAGTAAACAAGTGTGCTTTTACTAACAGCCCTTATTGAGGGAATTTGGTTGTAAGCGGTGCTAGTAGGGGATCAAAACAACATCTTAAGAGTTATTTATGTACATTCACATGACACATAATTTACCACATGTGCCTTATCTGCTAGTTGTCCATCTTAAAAAGGTGCAGGGCATAGTTCAAACGAGAAAGACAGTGAAATGTGGCTTGTTAAAAGCATGTGGTGTTCTCAGATTGTCTATTTGCATTAGAATTAGTTCAAAACAAAGCTAACCGTGCCTGTATAAAAGAAGCGTGGGTGGAGACCTGATATTCCTCTGTTACTTTGTTTTGTTTCAAAGGTGTATGAAGGACATTTCACTCAGAGATGGAGTTTTCTGTGCACTGGCACAGAAGCATCCAAACGGATTTCAGTTGTATTCTGGGCAGGATAAAGCTGTGAAAGCCATTGCCGAAAGAAAACTGTAGCACAGGCATGAGATGCTATGCTTTCCTTGTGCAAGTTTACAACAGCCAAATTTGGCTGTGAACAGCATGTGATTAGCTGGATTTGGCCCGAGTACACAGCCAACATTTGAACTTTGCCAATGAGAAACTAGTATGGATTATAATATCTGCTTTAGATAGATAGATAAATACTTTATTGATCCCAACGGAAATTTGATTTCAGTCTGGCAATGTTTAATGTGCTGTAACTGCCACAAACAAAGCATTTTCTTCTTCTTCTTCATGTCTTGTGTATTCTCTTTGCTCATAAAACAGTTGTACAGACAGGCTCGAAGCTCAGAGTAAGTCTTCAGGCTCCAGAAACCTTTGGAAAACATGAGATCAAAGACCCCTACTCTTTTTTAAACCCCCACCCCCAGCCTTGAATCAAAGCCAACGCAGCTCTGAAGGATAACTGTATTTAAAGCTCATTTAAATCTGTTTATCACTATAACTTAGTCCAGAACTGCCAAACGTCCAAACTTCAAAGAAGTCACTCAGAACTCAGTTGGCATTAGTCATTAAAATGAGTTTATACAAGAGTGACTTTATACATATAAAGCTCTACTTGACAAAGTAAATTTGCTCGCCAGAAATCAGCAGCCAGACAATCATTCTGCCAGCTACAATGCTTACAGGTGTAAAAATTACAGGTGTAAAAAAAAAAAAAAAAAAAAAAAGTCATTAAACGAGGGGTGATGTCATTCACACATATAGTTAACCAAGGACCAATCAGATTATTCCGTCATTACTGGACAACCTATATACAGAGTTAAATACTACGCTTTTGATGGGAATATAAAATTAAATGAAGGTTACATTAAAACATCAGCTGTTTGATAATGTGTAAGAAAAGATGATAGCTCCTTTTTCAAAGAGAATTAAAAGCTGAGCAGTGTCTTAACTTAAGTGCTGGCCCCTGGCATAGGCCATATAGGCACCCGCCTAGGGTGCCACTTGCTGTGAGCCATTGAGAGAAAAAAAAAAAAAACAAATACCGAAAAAACCCCATTAGACTAGGAATAGAATAGGAATTATTTAGAGCCCCAACTAGGGCCCTTCCCTAATACTCTTTCTTGAAAATAAATGTTGGATAAATACAAATAACACCAAATACCCCCCTTATTGATTCTCATTGTTTGATCGACCTGCCAGAACCTGTCCTACACTGTGGGAGAGAGCGGGACGGGACGAGTTATTGGGGGCGCATCTCAGGTAACGGCTAATATTCACAGACATCAACAGCTTGTACAAATGCTAAGGAACGGCTTTCAGAAAGTGAAGAAAAGTGACTTCTGTGTAGAGGTATGTCGTTTCGTTATTAACATTAAAAATATTGTTTACCTTGTCATTTGTTCCAGCTAGAAACTAGCTAAGTTGAAATAAAGCAGAGATTCCTCATGATGCTGCTGTGGGACTATAACTGGGGTTCAACCTCATATTTTAGTGATGCAGAATCACAGCAAGCTGGATGAGGATTTGTGTTGTTTAACACATCAAGTTTTAGTCTGTCTGCAGCAGCTACACGTGTTTCTTCTATTCTACAGTAACAGGTAAATCTCTACTCTACATCTGTCCAGATTTACTGAGAAAGTACTTCCAAGGCCTCTAGAGGCTTCACTCATATCTTCCCCACTTGCTGAAAAAGTATTCATGTAATATAATGTTATTTTAGTGTGTGTTTGTGTGTTCAATAATTGATTAAACCTTAAAGGCTGTTGTTCATTCAGGAGGTGGAGGGGGAAACCATAATCTCTCCAAGGGCACCAAAATGGCTGAGTGAGGCCCTCATAATAATCAACAATCCCAACTCATTTCTAATCAATTAACTATTGACTGGAAACATCCTTAATTCTTGCTCATGTGTAACCAGATCAATGGGGATATAAAGGCACAAACACATCAATAATGACTTACAGCTCTGAATCAATATATGAAAACAACACTTTTTGTGACTGTACAAGGCAATTAATAATTCTATTTCTGTTTATCACTTCTAAACATACATAATGCACATTCAGCTGGCTGTTTACAAAAGAAGTTTTTCCCGAAGGTTACAGTTTTTAAACTAACTTATAAACTGGCAACTCAATGTGGGTTTATTTAAAGCAGGGAAGAGTTTAAAGCCCCTGGACAAACTTACACAATGTGTTGTGAACAGAGGATGGAATAGTGGATTATCTGTCAGAATAAACACCAGTACTGGGAGTGAAATCAACAATCCTTTGGTGACCAGCTGACCTTTTCGGCTTCATGTCTGATAAACACAAATCAGTTATAACGGGCGTAGGGAGAAGTCGGCTCATCCGATCATTCGACAAAAATACAGGTGCAGGACAGCCAGACTAACGGGAGACAGCTTGATGCTTTCATGCCAAACTTTTTGTGGTGTTTGGCTTTTTAAAAAAAATAAAATAAAAATCTAATGTGTTGTTAAGGTGGTAGATTTCTTTCAGGCTGTAGTGAAAACACCAACCAAATTGTCTTACAGCCAAAACAAATGGCCGGAGATTGAAAAAGGGGGGGGGTCTCGGTGCATGTGCTTTAGGACACTGGTATCGTTTGTTTTTAGGGTGTTTTAACAGCCAGCTGGTGTCAGTTTGTTTACAACGAACTGTTCATCTATTTCAGCTGATAAGACAGTTGACATTTAAATCATACCTAAAAAAAACTGGTCCGACTTCGTGGCTAATAGATAAAAATAGATAGAAACTTGAAAGGCAAGACGGTTTGTTTATTTATTTAATAACATAAGGAAACAGTTTGGAAACGATGCAGACAAATCCATTACTAAGCAGCTGAGTCAGTTGGATTAATCAAACTTTCACTCAAGAAGAGTGAAAGCATCCTTTCCACCAAGGACAGACTTATGTTGTTCTTCACTCACAACTCAGGCTGCAAGGTTGCTTAAATTGGATACTGTGGGCATGTAACAGCCGTAAAGTGTCATGGCATGTCTTTCATGGTTGTAATGCCATTGCAGTAATGAAATCTGGCCTGTAGCAGACATAAAAATACCTATCAGAGTACTCATTACTAACTTTATGATCGATCCTGCTTTAGCAGGTGTCACAAGATGCATAATTTAACATGATGACAGACTGATGGATTCACAGAGCAAAAATAAAGCCAGTTTTGCTCAAGCATCTGGTAATAGCTCTCATATTCATTGATCTCTCAGGAGTCCTCTGAAACACTGAACAACATATATGCATGTCAAAGCCCGAAAGTGCTGTTTAGCCTGCTGGCAGTCACCACAATATGATATTTTAGAGTGAGACCACAGCACTGATGATGAATGACAGATGCCTAAGCTCTCAAATCCATCAGCTACTTGTCAGTCTGCATGACTTCATCCTAATTCCTACGGGACTGTTTGTAAAAGGGAAGAGTAAACAAGAAATGGACCAGAGTAAAAAAAAAAAGAGAAGGCAGAAATGGCTTTTTTTTTTTAGGGTGCAGGCCAAATTACTTAAAAGTAATGATGGTATGTTAACATTACCATAATGAAGACCTATATCAGCATTCAGCAAGAATAAATTGTTTATCACAGTGAGTTAACATCGGAAAATTGAAATAAAGCATGAAACACTGCATTGAATGGTTTTCTAGCAAGTATTTAATCATCAACATCTGATAGTAGGACTCGCACTCGAATCCACGAATGCAAACCTCATGATAACACTAAAAAGGACAATCTTCTGGAATCATCATGTGGGCATCAACAATGTTTGCTCCAAACTCTACGGTAAACCGGCCCACAATTTTAAAGACATTTGTCTAAAAGTTAAAAAGCCAACCTGCTATTGCTAAAAGTGACCGTCCAAATCAGTAGGATTGAACTTTTAGGGAACATGGATGTGTGTATGTAAATAACTGGCAACCCACTAAGTAAGCGTAGAGATGTTAAAGTCTGGACCAAAGTGATCAACCAACAGAGAGCATTTAAGCAAGCCTATCATGAAACACTGAACAAAAAAAAGGTTCTTGGGAACTTCCACAAGTTGATGTCTAAACAACTTCTCTAAATTCTCGCTATCATACAGTCATGAGTTGTAAGTGGAAGTACACACATGCAGGGTGATGCAGGATGGAGGAGGGACTTCAGTATTTTGACCTACCTTACATCTAGAAGAGGGCCTTTGAAGGTGGTCAGTGGCTTCCTGGCTCCTTTGACCCTGACATTTGAGTCTCTATCATTGTCCTCCGCCCTGAAACTGTCTTCCAGGAAATTCACCTGAAAAAGCAAAAACCTCCTAATTAGAAAGACACGGAGTCCTGATAATGTAATCATGTGACCTTATCTAGTTCCTCCTCTAAAGTCAAATGTTTGACCCTTACCCTTCATGCATAGAAAGCTATCAGTTAATGAATACACTGCGATGATTAATAAGTTGTTCCAAGTGAAATAATGGGGAAATATCATGTCATCAGAATAGGACATTTCTTTTAAGAGGTTTTTTTTCTTTTACTGAGAAACTTTGTCGACTCCTGACCTTTGTTCCTAGTGGCCTCCAGAGGGAGCACAAAACAAGCGTGTCCACAAAAATACGGAACCGATATGACCCGCAAACTCATGACTTCTGACGAAACAAAATCCCTTAAATGAAAGCGTTTCAACCAGGACAGAAGTCACGAGATTACTCATACACGGACACGTTTATTTCAGCAAAATATTTCATGACCTTTGGCCCAAATTATCCGCAGTCAGACCACACAAAGGCTAAAAGGAAAGAAATTGTGAAATGACTGCATCAGTGCTGGATATTAAAAATGAAGTAGGTCAAGTGGGGTAATGGATGCTTCCACTGTGCTGCTGGCTCCGCACAGTGTGTACAATGAATGGGACAGTGGGCGCATCAAGTGAGCATAAGAGGGAGTAAAGGAAGGTCGGGCTCGGGCAGAGATGAACGGAGTAGGCATGTGACAGAAACATTTGGGAATCAGAAGGGAAGTGTGTATTCTGCTGTGATAAGCACTTAAATATGTCATCTTAATTAAACAGATGACAGTGATGCAACTGCCAAAAAAAAAAGACATCAAGAGATAATCAGCTTCTGATCAAGTGTTTCTATTTATTCATTTTTAAGAGCAAGCTCAAGACAATTATTGAATAATAAAAGTGACTAGAAAAAACTTCAACATGCTCAAATTCCAATTAAAATGGCAAGTTAAGAATATATTTCAGTTTCATACAGATAGTGGAACCAAAAGTGCAATATTTGTTGAGAAAATCATTGGCACCATTTCAGCTATAATGTTCATAGTGTTTCATTACAGATTAATAAAGAACAAAATAAACCTTGATTTCTTTAAAAAGAAAAGAAATTTACACTGATTATTGCATAAAGAAATGGAACCACTATAAAAAACATTTAAAATGACAAAACATTGTGATTTCTACACATCGTGTAAGATATGAAATGCAAGGACAAAGAAGTGACTGAAATTGGAAAGGCACATAATGAAATGCATTTATTGATTTTACAATAAATATTAATATAAAATATGATCGTCTACATGATTACCGGGTTCAAGTCACAGAATTGGCCAAAGATAGTTAAAGGACAAGGCACAGAAGGCTTTTGTTAAAATGTTGCCTTGAAGACAGGCATGTTAAAAGATTAAGTGCTGAGGGTTAATAGCTTGGTCTACTGTCATGTAACAGTAATTATCTTAGTAGTTTTTAATCTGAGGTTAGAGGATGCAAAATAATATGAAATTGTTATGTGCAAGAGAGACGGTCACCTTTTTTTTGAAGAGCTAATTAAACAGTGAAATGTGTCTCCTGCTTGCGTGGGCATTTACACAGCATTGTGCAAATGACAAGCTGCCCATTATTGAGGCTCTGTCTCTTGTTGACAATGACAGTAATTTTGTATTGTAAAACTGGAGGTCAAATTGAAATGTTCAGATCCAGGACAGGTCAAAGGATGAACATGTCTACGGGTTGGTGGAGACGTCAAGTGTGCTGGAAGGGAGGTGCACTCACAACAATGAGTCACATGAGTACACTTGTCTTTCCAGCCTGCAGAAAGATCTTCCAGACTCTGAGCTCCTTGTGTGGCTGTGATCCTACACTGCCTTACCACTTCCAGCCCTTGTTTGAAAAAAAGAGAAAGGAAATTAGCTTCCCGAAGCCATTAAGTTATCAGCTTAGTGCATCCTGGAACTCCCAAGGACCGGGATGGATGGTGGTGAAAGTGGTAAAGGGAGGGAGTTTCTTATTTGTTGAGAAAAGATGGATCAGAAACTGAAAGCTTAAGTACTGCGTGGAATGCGCTCAGACAGGCTTAAAGTTCCAAAAGCCTTGCTATTAACACAGCACCAGAAGTTTAGTCACAGCAGAGGCCACCAGAAATAATGTCGACAGCATAATGCCCAAAGAATCCAGCTCACTTTATGCTTACAAGAATGCAGCAGACTCGAAACCATACCAAGAGACATGGGTACAACTAATTAACCTGTTGTTACATTTCTTAATTTCTCTTAAGACCCCCTTACCGCTCATATTACTCATTGCAAGTACTTAACCTTTCTTTTCATTTGATTGTTTTCTTTAGATATCTTTAATTCATATAGCAATCATCTACAGTAACATAACTTCCAGGCAAAAAACTACGGGTTTAGTAGAAAGTTATTAAGTAGG
>JAOXYM010000013.1:13602965-13618828 GCA_028567055.1 Leptatherina wallacei
GGGGGGGGGGGGGGGGGGGGGGGGGGGGGGGGGGGGGGGGGGGGGGGAAAGAGCGCTTTGTTGACTTACTATATTGCTGATACCAGACTCTGCCATGTCAAACACAACAGTGAGTGGCATCCCTGGTTCTTTCTTTGCATATCGCTCCAGCCAGAAGGCAATATACTTCTTTTTGTCCACAACGCTTTTTGCATCTTTGATGTGTAGCTTCACCTTAAACCAGACTAAAAACAGCAAACTTTTTTTTCCCAAAGCAAATGTGATAATAAAAAAAGATAAGGACTGAAATGTTAGTGTGAGTTCAGTTCATATAAACAACAGTGTTATAAACCATTTACATACAGAGTTTGTTGCCTTCTTTGTCGTAGCCATGGAGGTAGACGGCACCACTCTCAAACATCCACTTGGGAATGATGCTCTCAGTAAGATCTGAAACACGGAGGAAGAAACACATGACTGATGTAACTATAGTTCTTATAAAAAGAACAACTAGTGGCAACTTCAAACGGAAGGGAAAATGTAGAGGTATTTTTAAGATTTCTAAGGATACTAATAACTCAAACAAATCACATTTCCTAAAAACAACTGTCTGATAAATAAAGTTTGCTGGATTAAAGGCCAACAAACAGTGGGTCTTTCAAATTTCGAAGGAAGAACAGTGTGCATTGTTGTCAGGGGTATCTTATGTGTAGAGA
Source organism: Leptatherina wallacei (assembly GCA_028567055.1). Classification (NCBI taxonomy): domain Eukaryota; kingdom Metazoa; phylum Chordata; class Actinopteri; order Atheriniformes; family Atherinidae; genus Leptatherina; species Leptatherina wallacei. The sequence continues at coordinate 13,603,661 of JAOXYM010000013.1, forward strand.
TATTGGTGTTTAACACACAATGACACACTGTCTGTATTCTTCTAAGACAAACACAAAGACAAGCACTAATAGGTTTTGCAAGATTACACCACAAATAGCAATGTCAACATTTCTCTGCAGACATTAACCGTCAGTCCTTTCTGGCACCAGAATAAACACTGCCCACTGCATCAGTAATGAAAACTTTTGCCAGCTCTGAAAACAAGCACTAAATTTGTGAGATTCATAAACTTATTTGTTTTTGATAGATTTATTCAGACAAAATATGGGGAAGTTTAGCTTGGGTTGTCAAGAGACAGGTTTATTTATCCACAAAACCAAAGGTTAGCATTAACAATAGCACAATACTATGACAAGAATTAAGCCCTCTTTTGACATGTGAAATTACACACGTCATATTAGAACATATTCAGAATGTAATAATAACAACTTACCATTCACACCAAACTCTTTCCTCCAGAGAAAACTTTCATCAATCATTTTCAAGGCATCATCGACTACATAAAGCCTCCAGGTTAGGTAGCTCTCCACCAGATCATCCTCTTTCTGAAGCCTTTCCACATCCCTGGAGTCATACTTATCTGTTGAATCTACAAACATAATACAAATACAGTACATGCAGAATCACATGACGTTCAAATCCATATAGGTCAATCATTAGGTTTATTTTTCGAACAGTTATTTTCTAAAAAAGAAATATCGATAACTATCAATTTTGTGCTGCAAACTAAGTTAAAGCACCCATTGTAGAACACAGTGTTATTTCCCAAGACTGTATTATTTTTTAAGTGCTTCCTGTAACAGACGACAGCCAACGTTTCTGTTGAAGATTAATGGGCTCTGGACACTAACTGTAGGTCAACGTGTTGCCAGTAAAAGTCACTGCTAACAACAGAGCACATTTAACCTACATTACCAGAATATATATAAACTAAATCGCATAAAGCCCAAATGAAATTCAAAAGTAAATGAATGGACAGGAAAATAAGTTAATGTCAGCTTATCCACAATAACTGTTACCTTGGAGCAACTCATTCTTGAATCTCTGCCTGGTCTCTTCAATTTTCTTTGTGAGATCCTGTCAGAAGAGTTTTGTTAAGGTTAGATATGTCTTTACTTTTAGCAGAATAATTTGTTCCAACGATCGTCAACTACCTGCTCTCCTTCGTTTGACTCATGCTCTGCCATATTCAGCTGTCCCCCCGGCTCTGTGGTAGTTCCGCGTTGCCACTGAGGTAGCTAGTTAGCTAACTAGCTGTTCAGATGAATCAGTGCTAAGTGTGAAACTGGCGTCCCGTCGTAGCCATTTTGGCTCCAACCGTGGCCACACCTCTCTCGTGTTGTTTGTTTGTGTCGCACGACGCAGGGATATTGGGTTGTGCTCAAGGTCACAAGAAACGCCTTCGCATACATATCCATACAACAGACTTGTATAAAAGCAGCGCTAGCCGGTTCGTCATTTTAGCCTCCAGTAGCTAATTCATCTTTGTTTTATCAACTTTCACCCACAATGCACTTGGGTTGACAGGAAGCGTTCAGTTTCAGTTGGCGCGCTACTTCGACTGTGTAATTGATACAAAAAGTATAGATACTCTAAACAAGTTGTCGTCAATTTCTATGAAATACGTATATCGTTAAATGAGCTTAGTGATAACATAAACTCAAGCTGCGGTGAAGGGAGAAAGTCTGGTAAGAACCCGAAGCTTCTTAGTTGCATAATGGAGAAGTTGCCCCCGGAAGATTTGTATCGAAATCCCCATCGCCTTTCACACTGCGGAAAGATAATCTCATTTAACTGCAAACAAGATTTCACCATAAATGACAGCGAAACAAGTGAGTTGATATTCTACAGTCTTTCATTTGAACGAAGAGACAACACGTTCCTGAATGCAGCAGAGGGAGCAGCTGTCATCAGCAGGAAAATGTCACCTAAGCTGGACATTGTAACATGTAAATGTGCCATAGATGTTCAGAAGAGAGTCAGAACACCGTGTATTTTGGTGTCAAAGAAGAGTAAAAAAAAGAGAGAGAGCTTCCAGTATAGGCTTTTCACACTGAGTAACGCAAACAAACTGGAGCCTTGCATTGAGTTTAAACTCCCCTACCAGATTAAGGATACGGTGTGCATCCTTCAGGGCCCCACAGTGCTGTGGAATCATGAAGACAATGTTTTTTACACATCTCTCCATGCTGGAGGTGTGAAAAAGATACCCATTCAAATTTCACACAGTGTTTTTGGAGAACTCCCCCTTCACAAAGGACAAGTATTTGTTCTTGGACTGAAGAACCCTTCAGAACAGTGTTTAAAAAGCCAGTCCACGAGCTCAACCCTTGGGTATTTTGTTGAAGATGGACAAGTTTTTGATGGTACTATGATTTTACCTCATCCCTATGTTAGCATCACGCGGTGCATCCTGGTGCTCAGAGCTGACATGGTAGATGATGTGCTGAACTGTGCCGTGGTTGCAGCAACCTCAAATCAGCAACTTGTTTATTTTGAGAATGGAATAGTAAAAGATGTGTGCCAGCTACCCTTTGAACAAGCTGAGGATATTCAGGTGGTTAACACAGGAAAAAATGGCTGCTTGTTTGGCATATTCTTTCACCAAGGGAATGTTTGCACTGTATGGAAGGAAACATTTCAGGTTTGTAAAAAAAATCCCTCTAATTTCTGTAAAGTATAATAAGAGTTTATATGTTTTTATTAAACCTAAGTTGTCAAACATTCCTCTCCAGGTGGCCTCCTGCTGGTCAGATGTCAGCTCTGTACACGTGGATGACTTTTTGGGATGTGGAACGGACCAGATTCTCATGGCTTTTAAGGATCAAGGAGAAGCAGAACTACTGAAAAACTTCCTCATCACTGACCTCTGTGGAATTTCCTACTCTGTAAAGCCTATTTTCATTCACTTATCATGTGCTACAGTATGCCACATCACAGTTACATGAACTTCCATTTACAAGCACCAGATGCGTCAGAGAGCGCTATGACTAATTGACAATCCATGTTTTAGGGTGGACAAGACTCTGAAGCACCAAAAACAACCCCGCCTCAACCAGAAAACAATATCCTCACTCTTCAAGCTTTAGAATCCAGATTACAGGTAAGGCTTTGTAAAACATTATTGTAGAGCATCTGGCCACACATGGTCTTAGAATGACATAATATAATGTACAACTTGTATTCCAGAAATGTTGGGACGTTTTTTAAATTTGAACAAAATGAAAACTCAAAGACATTCGAATCATGTGAGCCAACATTTTATCTACAACAGAACATACATAGCATAGCAGATGTATAAACTGTCAATTGTCTAAAAAAAGATTCAGCTTGGAGAACATCTGATGTGACATTCTTGTTGGTAATCACAGACACTACGTCATCCAGGCTAAAGAGGAGGGAGACCTCCCAGTGTGTTATCGGTGTTCAGTTCAAAAGCCTGCATCTCTGATGATATGGGGGTGCATAAGTGCATACGGTATGGGCAGCTTGCATGTTTTCGAAGAAACTATGAATGCTGAGAAGTAAATAAAGATTTTAGAGCAACATAAGCTTCCCTCTAGACGACGTCTATTTCAAGGAAGGCCATCAAAGACGAGCACAAGAAGAGAAGACACTACACCATGTTTACCATGGTGTAGTGTCTCCCTGTGACGACTATTTTGAGACCTGTAGCAAGCATCACATGTGACATGAGCTCATTTTGTGCACAAAATTGTCAAATTTCTCAGTTTAAACATCTGTTATGCTATGTAATGTTGTGAATGACATATTGGCTCATGTGATTTAAAGCTATTTTAGTTTTGATTTTATTCACATTTTTAAAAATGTCCCAATATTTCTGGAGTCTGATGCAGCTGGCATTTTTTTTTGTTGATTGATACAACCCCATTTGTCAAATAGTGATATACATAAACAATGCAAAGTATTCCTTTGAGTATTATAATATTATAATGCAGCACAATTGACGCCCTAATGATGGTATTTGCTTGAGGTGTAATTCTCTTGATATGGACCTCCCTTGAGTCACTCATTATACGTTCAACCGATGATGTATACGGTCAGTCAAATATGATTTGTAATTTAGAGTGGATTGATCGTCCTTCAAGAACTTCAAAGAGAAGTGAACGTGAAGGACAGAGTTCTGCAGCAGTCAGTCCAAATCCTCACTGATGTGGTCTCTGAGAGGGAGACTGTTCTTTCCCAACATGAGCAGGTACTGTTCATGTTAGACGGTGTACACGTACAAACATGATAAAAAAAAAAAAAAACCGCATGCTTTGTTTCATTGTATTAAGGAATTTTGAGTTATCAAATAAGCAACTGCTTGTGGATTTATGCTGCTTTATACTCCCACTCCACTCTGGCAGAAGTAGTAATTGCTTTTAAGATAAAAAAAGATTAATATAAGGGTTTGACCTTTTTTGACATTTCATAATGTAAGGAGGATGTCTATTAGTAATTAACAGCTTTAACATGTAAATGCAGTAGCTTCACTTCTTTTGTCTTTTAGTATTTCATATCCCTTTTTTAAGGTTTTTGTTGATCCTGTATGTAAAACTAAATACAGCAGTTCAAACTAGGCAACATATAATGGCAGTTCCATAAAATTCATGGAGAAAAACGTAGAGATAAAAGGGAATTCAAAAATTTACTATTAAAAGCTTTGTGTAAGCTTTTCATCAGGCATTGATCTAAATTACTACCTGTGCTGGCTAATATTTAATTAACTTGGAATTTTGTCACTATGCATATTTTCTAATTAAAGAATCAAAGTTGTGTAACCTTTTAGTGTGCTTGAATTGTAAATATGAGTGTTTTCCATTTCTTTTAACTGACTTTATAAAACATTGGTAGATTGAAATATTGCCAGCTTGTGAATTTTTATTGTATGCAATTAAGGCATAATTGTGACTCACAGGCTTTCATTCATCATAATCCTGCACACACACCAGCCCAGTGTGTGTATTTACCTGCCCATTTTATTAACAACAGCTTTATTACTAGATGTAAACATAGACTAAATGTCTTATCAGTATTACAGCAACACTGTGTTTAGATAACACTGAAAGAAAAAAACCCAGTCTATTTGTTCCTAAATGACAATTGTGTCAACCACTCGTCATTGCTGATTATAGCCTTTGCACCCTGTGTCTAGGAAGGCCTCGTTGCTCTGTGGGACTGTGATGATGTGTCAAAGGACGAGACTTTGGATGACAAAATGCAAGACTTGCCGGCAGTGTCTTCAAAACCTCAAATTGACAAGCTCTGGCATCGCCTCACTGACGACCGGATGGTTGTGGGAGTGATACTAACTTCTGACAGTGCTGTGTAATCATTATTTCCTTTTCTTTTTTTTAAATGGATGTAGATTATGTATATTTGTCTGAACTTTATCCAAACACTTAGTGGTGATTCTTCTAAAATGCCCATCTACTAGATGATTTGTCTGGGATAATCATTTAAATGTATCTGGTGCACAGTAAGAGTACAGGGGATGCTATAGAATAGGTTTTTAATGAAGTAAGAAGTTCTGCTCTCCTACTGTCATATCCTGTAATCGTTGTCTGGTTAACTTGAACTGAACTACAACATTTGCCAAATGTTTCCCTCATGCTAAGGTCAAAGAAAAAACACCTCATTTCTGTTAACAAATGCCACAAACTGAGCCAATCACCACAGGGCAGATACAAGGTGACTAGGTGGTCACCATGGCAACAAGTTTTTAATAACTCTCCAAGCTCCTCATGTGGGAACAAGAAGCTGTCTGATTCCTCCATCCACCTGTTTCGGATTTTTTTTTTCTTTTTAATATATGAGAAGATGTGGAGGAAAACTGCTTGTGACATAACTGCCTCAGGAGCCTCTGTATTGATGTTTTGATTGGTGTGCTGGTTTGGCTGATGTAACTTCACCACCTGGAAATGTTGGTGCTAATTAGTACACAACCTGTCCTACATTCATCTGCACACACAGTGTGTAGCTTTCTCTCTCATTTCCAGACGGATTATCTACGATCTATGTGATATCTGATTGTGGGTGATGTGTTATTTTTGTTCCAGACCAGTGACCAGCGTGAGCTTATCCCTCCTGACAGAGACAGGCCAGAGCTCAATGCCGGCAGTAATCCAGACCCAAAGCCAAGTGTTCTGGCTCCCCGCGCCCTGCCCCTCCACACCATCTTCCTCCTCTTCCTTTTCTTCCTCGTCTGCCTCTGCGTTCACAGAGCCCGCAGCCAAAAGAAGCAAGCGACACATCACCAGCAATGATCTCAACACAGACAGATTGGCTGTGACTGCGGTGACCAAGCTGGCACCTCTGCTGAACTCTGGCTGTGTCAAGTGGCGTGTCATGCTCCATTACGTGCAGAAAGCAGATGCTTTTTCCCTGGTGAGCAGCACACCAGTTGTCGTGCATTGCGGTGAAGTTGCTGTTGACATTCATAATGTTTTCCAAACCCAGCTGCTGAAAAACCCCCAACTCAAAACAGGTAAAAAAATCCCAGAAGCTCAAAATTTTTTTATTTTAACCCTAACATATTCATTATTTTCTTATCTTTTTCTTGCCCAGATGAGGTTAGAGAAGACTTTCTAAGTCTGTTGGCATTGCTGGATCGCTGGGTTTTCCACATAGACTCCCCTAATTACAGTCTAGGTGACATAGAGGGATGGATTCAGAAGAGAGTTGGTTCTAAGAAGATAGAAGTGAGCCCTCAGTATCTGCTATTAGATTCTTCAGGACCATCTGCTGTCATGTTGCTGCACTGGCATCAAATAAGCCCTTTCCAGGGAGAACTGTCCATCCACTCCAGGTAAATCATATGTATTGATTCATACCAATAAGATAGCTGTATGAGAGACCTTTAGACAGTTGTGAGTTTTACATTTAACTGAGACGCGTTCACAAATTCTTAACATTATAAGTGCACTGTGGATCAAACAAACAAAAACAGCAAAGAAGAAAATGGCTGTGGCACTATTTATGTACTCTCCACTTGGTTTATTTATTTAACTTGCCATTAGATTGACCTTTACATTCTGTTAACTAAATCATGTTTTAACGGTTTCTACTTTTTCATTTGAAGTGCTGCCCGTGTTTTGCATGATCTGAAATGTAGTGTGTTGCAAGTGCAAAGCCAGAAGAACCCAGAATCAAGAGTTCGAGATAAATTACTCGCTGTAACGTTACTGCTCAGTGCTCCAATTTTATTTACACAAAGAGTGAGAGGTAGTTCTGCATGTGGAGCTGGGCACTGCTGAATTTACATTAACAGATTCAAAGTAGACAAGCCTTTTGAAGTCGACATAGACATATGTCCGCATGATGCTCCAGTGAATATCAAAGAGATTAGGCTCTGTAGCAAGCACAGCTCTTAAAATTACAAATCCTGCAAATAAACTCTGAACAGGTTGGTGGCTGTGAATCGGCTGACAAATGAGAAAAAAAAACATTAAAGGACTTCAAGAAATGTAACTTTTTAAAATCCATTGCAACATATGATGTAATAAAATGCAAATTATGGCTATTCTGTGCCTTTGCAGCGAGTTACAGATGCTCCAGTTCTTGGACTCGCTGCTAGCGTACCTCCCTCCATCCTGCTCCATCCAACCTGTTAAAGGCACAAGATGTCAGAGTACTGCTCAAGGGTTTGCTTTAGCTTTAGAAAAAGAGATGATGTCACTTAGAGAGTGTGTGTCGTCCCTGCTCTGTGAAGAACATGAAGAGGAGGGCAGTGAGGGGCATATGGGACACGAGGAAACCCCTGAGATAGGCTCTATAGAGGGACTGCAGAGGTGCAGGGAGGTGTGGCAGCGGAACACGGAGAGGAGCAAGATGAGGTTGAGCCCTCTGGTGGATGTGGGGAGGTATCGTAAGCTGCTCCAACGCATGTGTGAAGTCCAGATGGATGGAGATTTGGCTGCTCTCATAGACACCCAGAGGACTTTGCTCTGCTAATATGCTGCAGATGTGATTATTGTTGAAAATATCATTGTATGTGTTCTCCACAAGGGGTTTGCCTAAATGGAGACTATGCTGACTATTTTGTCAAGTGTAATAAAAACACTTAATCTTAAATGTTCTGCACTTTCCCTGCTCTACTCCAGCTACCCTCACACTTCTGGCTCGATTCTGTTCTGAACTAAAGCAGACAGCGTCTTGCCGTTACATCTGCCCAGTGCCTTTTACTGAGAGCCTCGCCCCGTGTCCATTGCATCACCTCTTGGGGTTCATAGCCTTAATCTGATACTGTTGTGATACTGCTCTCTGCTCAGCTTTTTCTTTTCATGTCCCTGTAGACCCTCTGTGTTCAGAAATGCACTTTAATATCTCTTGCTGCTGCGTGCTATTCTGTGGGAGACAGAGTTTAAAGGTATGGATAAGAACACCAGGTGATGGTAGCACAAAGCTTTATACATCTGCACACTGACTCTAGTTGCCTGAAAGCTTTAATGGTACTTTCCTCTCATGGTTCAGTTAGTTTACTGTGAACCAATTTAAAGAAAAAAAAAAGCTTAGATGTGGTTTCTCTTGTGATGCTGTGCAGACTATCCCCTCTGTAGCTTGTATGCCATTTATCTTGGTGAACAACAAATCCTATTAAAGTCGACATAGCAAAGATAAACTTTGAGACAGTTGACAGAAATTTCTCTTTGACAGGCTCTAGATAAAAACTCATAGAACATATGTATTTAAATAAAAACAACATGACTACAAAAAGAACAAAAGGATAAAAAATGTTACTCATCTTTTGTTGGATACATGATGTCTTTCAGCAGGAAGTTGTTTGTTCATCCGTTTGCAGTTTGAGGAGAGAAAACCCTCCTTCCGCTTCACCTTTTATGTCTCCACCCTTTTGCTTCTTCCTTTTGTCTTCTAGCCACAAGACTCCTAAAATGCAATTTCAAATTCTACTTATTTAGTGTGCTACTTTAGGATGGTAATGCTGCTATGGGTTAATGCCATGTTATAGAGTTAATAAAGTTCCAGTCTGCTGCCTTGGAAGCTTCAAACTCAACTTCATCCTCTCTGCAAGCAGATCACACATACACAAGCACTTTCTTCTGCTCCTTTAATCCCACACACAAGAACCCCCCCCAGCCCTTTTGGCTGTGATACAAACACCTCTGTCACTTCAAGCAAAGAAGAATTGTGAATCCTCTTCAGTAAATAACATCAGAAAATGGCCAGGGGGGGCAAAGCAGATCACATGTGGAAAGGAAAATTCAATCGGTGTTCCCTCAGTGCCCCGAGTGTCATGCGAATAAAATATATGGTTTGTCATCCTATTATTGTCTGTTAACTTCTATTCTCTCTGAGTGTTGGAAGAACTTCAGGCTTTCTAACCTCTATTGAAACCTTTTCACCTTAAAGACCAGGTGGATGAAAAATGATGCTGATGATGGAAAACATCTCAGACAGAAAACCCAATCTTTGGACCCTATCTTTTTTATTTTTGTGACTTTGATTCCTGCCCTTTTTTCCCCTACTTGTAAAGGTACCAGCCATCTCCTGGGGAAAAATAAAAAGGAAAATTGCATCGAGTCTTAGATGATAACTGAATTGGGCCGTTAAGCCACGTTAATGCTAATGCTGTATGACGGGTTTGCTGGTAGTCTTCGCCTGCAGTCACCTGTTATTGATCGGGGGTCGCACCGTTTCCACTCTTCTAGACTTTGGAACTCACTGGATCAACCAAATAGTGGGATGTTTTTGTATATTGTATCTACAATATAATGCATAGTGCTCAACCCACAAACAGTTTCTGATTCTGTATGCAGAGCTCCCATAAGATACTGAACTGAAAAGCAGCACAAGTCAGCAGCATTTAATTTAAAGCCTTTGATGTAGGACATCTTAAAATAAAATGATGCATAAAATCACAGGAAGAATTGTAAAGTCTAAAGTATTATATTTATGGATTTTGCATGCTATGACATTTTTATGCTAGCAAGCGTGATATTATAGGCTAAAATTGTTCACACAAGATGAATATATCCACTTTAGTATGTCAGGCAGACAGTTTATCTCATGAAAAGTGACCGTAGTGGCTGTAAATGTTTTAAGATCTTTCAGCCTCAATACAAGGGCAGTTGCCTTGGATATGCTTTAAGTTGTCTTTTTCAGATGCTGCTACATTTATCCTTTTCTTGCCTCATGTAGTAAATGGTAAAGAAAAGGGAGCAAGATAGACGTTCAGTTTTGTCATATGTGTTCCACTTTAAGTACATTTGTTTATTGAATATCTCCCACAATACAGCCTCTTTAAAGAGTTCCTGTTTTGAAGTTTAACAAGTGTCATGGAAGCATAATCTCCTGCATAAACCCCACAGAAAATAGCAGCATTTAATCACCATAGCATGGCAGAAATATTGTTTTGATTTAGTGCAAAATTTATGTTCAGGCCTAAGTGCCACCGCTGGCAAAACCACTCACAAGTACTCTTAACTTCATTAATTTCCCGCTTTTCTCTCACACTGGTCCTATCAGCAAATGTGCAGTTGCTATGGCAACCCTCATTTTTTAACTCTCAAAGACCTCGCAAAGTACCTCAATAAATCTAATGACTGATGAAAAGTTTTTCTCCCTTAAACAGAATTATAAGCTGCAAATATCTAGTCATTTACAACATGAAGGCTGTTGCTTCCTTACATATTCAAATAGCTATAATCCTCTGGGGAACTGTAGTATATCCAGACAAGGTTTGTACCCCTGATTAGTTTATAATCCCTTTGTTTTGAGCATTCAAATAGATGTCAGATGATTGATGCAACCTTCTCAATAAACCATGTAATTATCCTAAATAAATAAAGAGCTAGAGGGGTCGTATATTTACTGAAAGAATAATAATTACCGCCGTTATTTCTCAGGTTATGTAATTTATGTAATCACTGGATAACAATTTGCATTTCAAAAGCTGATGTGGTCACGCTTTTGTCTCTGAAAATACACAAAAATACACAAACAGGCGGCAAATTAAAGGAATAGATGAGTAAGAGTTGAGAAGCACAAAGAAGGCAGAAGCTTCCACATAGGTACTCTGCTCTTATTGATTGAGCAATTAAGCTATTAGTTACTAGTCATGCTCTGTGGCATGTATGAAAATGCTGAATAGAGCCAGCTGGTTCATATTTTGTGTCAGAAGGGCAAAAGGAGAAGACTTTGAAACAAGGTTCTCTGGCTTTTTTGTACTAATGAAACCTTTCATAGATTTGTTAACATCGGAAAAGTTCCCATTCGCATTGTTGAACTCATAGTTCATAGAACTTTTCTTGGGTCTTCTTTAGTCCCTTCCTCAGAGTAGGAACTTTTCCATCACCACGAGAACCATGTTTGATGTGTTGAGTCGAATTAACTAATATAACAGTGGAATATGCCATTACCAAAGACATCAAAACATTGCTCATAAAGACATCAATTCTCAATGTCAGTCTCTAAAAGCTTAAAGAATTACAAAATGATTTTGACTCAACTTGCAAAAAGTGGTTCTGTCACTTCAGTCCTTCCATCTGCTGTGCTAATATAACCATAAGAAAAAAGCTCTTACAGGGAATGTTGTTCTTCAAAAAACTCCATTTTGTCCAAATGTGCCTGTTGTTGGGGAGCAGATGGAAGGAGTTTCTGCCACCTAGCCCATGTTGAGTAGTCCTGGGCCGGAGGAGTGATATGTAATCCCAACGGGAAAAAGATATATATTTCTTGAGACTTAATATCTATTTCATTATGGAATTATTTTAGAAAGCATACTAATACTCAGATCTGAAAGAGTAAATCAGAGTGCAGCCAAATAAAACAACTCAAAATTTCAAAGTCATTCATGGAAACACTAGTTACTCATTTTTTACACCATGATACGTTTGACTTAGACAGTTTTCTTTGTTCCTTTGTAACAGCTACTGTATGCTGCTATGTTCCATCACAGCAGCTATGCAAAGTATACTGCCACTGACCAGCAATGACTGACATTTTCAGCCAGACGAATCCCTAAATGACAACTTTAAGACAGTAAAAATAAGTGATTGAAGATTTTTTTTACCTTCGAGTTGTGTGAGTTTTGATTTAGAGGGTGAGAATTTGCTTTTCAGTGGACCCATTCTGGTTACTCTTAGCTTAGCTCCCCGTTAAGAGTACCGCCATAATTTTTCCAAATTGAGAGTATTCTGACTGCTGTCTGCGGCAGATAAGACACTTGCTGCTCATAAGAACTTCACAAAACCTCACTTTAAAAAAAAAAAAGGAAATATCCCTTTGATTCTGAGTCAGAAACATACAAAAAAGATGATCATACAACTCATTCTCAACCACCCCCCACAAACACGACAGCTGATAGTTTCAATAACTGATACCTTTATTGAAAATTAATAAATTTGAGTTAATTTGTTGATATTTTTGTTTGTTTTATGAGTTGTACATTCGCAAATGAATTAAAACTAATTTATTTTGATCTATAATTTTGTGACTCATTATTAGACTGGCTCAGTAGGCCTATCTGTTGTAAGTGAGTGATTTTCAGTTATGGCTGACAGTGAATTTGATTACACCATAAAAACAAAAAGTAAAAAAAACCCAAAACATTTATGTTTCTTTATCACATTCTAAAAGTGTGTAATTTATTCACGTCTCATACTATAAAATAACATCCAAAAGCCCCAGGACTGGGCTCATCATGCATTTAAGTAAACCTGCTGTCAGATCATATGTCACCCCAGGCCACCCAGCGATCCATGACTCCTGTCATCACCCGGACTTGTCAGCTTGGTGTGGTGAAGAGATAGTGTTTTTTTTTGTTTTCCTTGATCTGATTTACAGACGAAAGCAAAAAAAAAAGAAAGAAAAAATCGTAAATTGTTTCTTTATATCTCTTGCTTTTTCTTAAAAAGCATTCATCTCCTCATTTCATGTTTGAGAAAACAGCTATGCAGTCATCAGTAATTGTATGAAAACATTGAACAATGAAAACATGACTTTTTTTCCTTATAAATAACAGGAGATTTAAAGTAAACATGGTGCACAGTCAGTTTTATTGATGCACAGGCCAGTAAATATATATATATATATTTTTTTGATTTCATGACGAGCATTCAAGAAAAGAGTTCTTCACCACAGTATATCAGGAGTGCAATTGCCATTAGCTGCTCGGTACCATGAATGTTATACAGATCAGTCCTTCGCCGTTGAGTCCATCAGCAAACACACAAAATGAAGGAAAACCATGGTGGAAGCTGAATAAATTTACATAAAGATATAATTTTATAAACAGAACCTCCCACCCAATACAATAAATATTTTATTTTACTAAATTTACAAAAACATGGTCTCAAGCTCTAAACTGTCTAAGATACCTGGAGTAATTACCTGGATATAGATAAATTCATGTGGACATAGGCATATGACAACACTGAATAATGTAGTGCACAATCAGAGTTTGTGGGCTCAACTATACACGTGCTCAAAATCAGCTTGTGAATTATGAGTTTATTCAATAAATTACAACAAAATAATAATAATAATAAAAAAAACACACATTAAAAATAAGCTTGCAATGACTTTGGGTGACATCTGTTAGACATAAATATTTATAATTAATTTAGAGAAAAATGAAACAACATCAAGAAGAACCTTTGGATGTCGGGCCACAGGTAGAAAAACTCAAAGGGCGCATTCAGCTGTGATAGACCACTCAGCATGAGGAGAATGAAAAAATAGAAGAGCAAAGCACTTCATCTCACCAACTCTTTGATATCTAAGGCCTCAGGTATTTCATAAAAATGCAGTATCCAATTCCAGATCCCAGATTTTCATCTGCTTTGTTCACACTCATGCCTGAGACGTGTGCTGCTGCCTAATGTTTGATGCATCTGTGTGTGTGCTCTGTTTTTAAAGTTTTGAAGCTGTATTTTGTACAAACAGAGAAGAAGTGCCATGACAATAGTACACTATAAAACAGTCAGAACATCCTTGATAAGAAACTTTGCTAAGCTACTTTACAGTCACAAATCCATGGAATGTCACTTTGTTCCTTAAGTTCAAAGGATACAGGAAGGACTGATTAAAGAACATTTTTGGTCCGTCTTCTCCAGCGTGTGGGTAAGTCTCGATTTTAAAACTTCTCTCATCAGATTCTTCAAAAAGATTATGCAGCAGTACATGAACAAATAAAGATTCCCTGTCTCAAGGATCTTCACATTATTAGAACAGGAGCAATACTGTGTGATGCATGAACATTGTACATTATCCCTGAAAGAACACCACCACCATCACCACGGTGTCTCTCAATACGTAGCTTTCCATCGCACCTCTCTGTGCTTTCTGAGGATTTCTCAATCTGAGAAACAAAAACAAATGATGCTATTTGTTGAAGATAGTCTTTACTTTTTGTGGATGTCCTCATGCCGGATGATCTTGTAGGTAACCCAGTAAAAGATGTTGAAGATAAGGAAAGCCAAAGGGAACGCAGCTCTGGAGATGGTGTCTATCCTTTTAGCTCTGTCCACAAACTTTTTCTTCATAGCATCTATGTCCTTCTGGACTGTTGGTTGAGGGTTTGGAGGAAGAGCTGCATTTTTAACAACTGAGCCATCCTTTGTTGGCAAACACTGACTCATGTTGTAGCCAGTGAAATTAAAGCGGCCCTCGCGCATGTCTTCATCCTGAAAAAAACACATGCCAACATGTGGATATTTGTTAACATACTGCAGCATCTCAAATGTAATGCCTTACTTTTTAATGGCCAGAGGCGTATTTCTGTAGTCCAGTTTCACATGAACATTAATCGTGAGATATTAAAAACACCTTTGAATGAATTAAAATTCAAAGGATATGAAAATGTATATTAATGAAAAAGCACTAGAATGACTGCTTCAGGGGATGAAGCTTAATTTCAACCAAACAATAATAATACAACTCTTTTTCAATACTCCATCTGTCTAAAGCTACACTACAGAGCAGAGGCTGAAGTAATTCTACATTTGTTGTGTATTCATTTCATGTTTGCACACTCTGAAAGAGGAATCCTTTTTTTTTGTTGCACCTGAACATTTTTCCCTTTCCCGTCCCGTTAATTTAATAAAAGTTTAAGAACATGGTCACTTAACTGCAGATTATAAAACCTTCAGCACTGGACACTTTTATCACAATATTGCTCAATGTTTTGTGGACTACTGTCCACA
>JAOXYM010000013.1:13619249-13637881 GCA_028567055.1 Leptatherina wallacei
TCTCCTTATCTGTATTTTTTTGGGGCCATGTCTGGCCTTCAAAACACTTGCTGCAACCCACATCCAAGCCTGATTATTTGGACCAATACAACTGATTATTTGATCCAATACAACACATGCCATTACCCAAGTCAGGCTCAGCTGTGAATGACATGAGAAAATGTTTTAAATATCAGACAGATTTTTTCCCCCTCAAACCTATTTTTGTTTTTTTTCTAATGTGGAGTATTTTGTGTAGACTCTACACAAAACTACACTGTAGAGTGATGAGAAAACTGAATGCTTTATGACAACACTTTATTAAGATATTTAACTGATAATCACAGTAGATATCTCATTTAGGATGCAGGAATTTCTCTTTAATCTTCACCAAAAGCTGATCCAACTCAGCTGGGATATGATGAGGTATTTCCCTGAAATTTGGTAACTGTGAATGTTAAAATGTACTGAATTTGAGACTATAGTCTCAAAAAGCCCTGAGTCCTTCTAACAGTGACAGAGATATCTAATAGTGTGTCACTACAGTAATTTGACTGCTGTTTGCCTTAAAAGTTTAACATCCAAGTAGCAACCTTGTAGAGATTATGAGAGCCTACCTTGTGATTCCTCCTTTGTCTTCGCCTTAGACGGAGGAACTCTTTCTGTTGCCTGGAGACAAAATTAACCCCAGCATATTCTAGCAATGCAGCAAATACAAAGAGCAGACACACAGCCATCCAGATATCAATGGCTTTGACGTAGGAGACCTGAGAGAGAAAACAGATTCCCTTTGTTAGATTGTTCAAGGTGACATCATCAGTAAGCAGCTCCAATGCAGTATGAATGTTTCCTTAGCTAGGCTATTTGTTATGAATTGGCTTGTATGAATCAATGAATGACAATCAGATTGGCTCAAACTGATTGTCTGTGAAGCACCCTAAAATGACATTGTTGTGATTTGGCGCTATACTAATAAAGATGAATTGAATTGAATTGAATGTATGATTTTGCTTGAAATATTGGCTTTTTTAAAAAACTTTTGTTTCCTAAATCTGAATATTGAATCAAATAAATGTTTTATTTATATGTGCAATTGATCTGTTATCTTTCTCATCTTTCCTTCACCTGTTTTGCCAGCGAACTAACATCTAAATGACTGTCATTACTGATATACTCCTCACTATCAGAGCTGCAAGCATTGTCAGTAATACCATGGCATTAAACAGTGGGAAATAATTGTTGCTTTAATTATCAATTGGGAGGGAACTGTAGTACTGGTTTGTACCTTTAGCCTGGATTTGATCTTTTTCATTTGAAAAGGTTGGGATGAAGTTGAAAGCCTTTCCTCTCATCATTGTGACCTCACCTCTTCATGACAGCTGATTAGCATGCAGAGAAAACAACTCGGCTATTTGAGGGCCCTTCAGGCATATTGAGTAATTGTTTTCATGATGCAAAGCTCTTAAAGGCTCCTCTTGAAATATTTATCAGTGTGCATGTCTTTCATGTCTTTCATGACGTGGCTGAGGCCTTTGGTACTCATGAGACTGATTGATCATTGAAATCTGACTTGATGTACCTGCAGTTCTCTCCCCGAGTGCATGGCTGTTTTCCATGACTGTATAGGCTTCTAAAGACTGGCACTGCTATTTATAATGTACTGTACACTTGCTTTTGGATGAGAACGTCTTCCTTACTGTGGAAAAAAAGCTACATATTGTGATATATATGTCATACATATTCTGGTGAATTACAGATAGCTGAATCAGATTAAATTCTCCCCAGCGATTGTGGTTCGACAGAAAGAGTTTTGCGTTAACAGTGCGTCACAGCACCATACATTTTTGTTTTCTTGGACAGCTTACCTAAAGGAAAAAAAATTGTAGAATCTAACTGATCCGTTGGTTACCCTTCCTTTGAAGTACAAATGAGACTTAAGATCCCTGAAGGTACGTATATTTAAGACCCTTTAAGGCCACATTTCTTTACACGAGGATACTAATTAGCTGTTACTTGTTGCAATCAGTTTAATACAAGGTGTTTGTTCAAGCTACATTATTACAGGCATGATTATAAACAATTTTTAACCCTTTACATTTTATGAACTTTACTCATAAAGTAGAATTTAAATGCACAAAGGTTTCTTGTGCACAAAACATTAGAACGTGTGCGATAACAACAGAGATTCAACTAAAAAAAGAAAAGTCCCAAAAAGGCCTAAAAGTACTGGTTTCAATCAGTGTTTTTTTTTCCAAGGATGTTTGCACATGATTCATAATGTTGTAGGATAAAAGCAGAAAAGAGTCAAACCAAAGGTTGTCTTACTCTAAAATATTATTTTCCGTTTGATCTTATATAATAACAGTGGTTCTTAAACCTTTCAGACAGAATATATATTGGCTGTTAACTCCTTTTTGTTGTCAAGTGCCTCTGACAGTTGCAGTGGTTTGACCTTAACCTCAAACACTGTGACATCAATATGCTTCTGAGTGAGTGGGAAAAAAAGTTAGACCTATACAGAGTACCTAACAATCAATCACTGTCAGTCACTGCCATTTCTACCGCTGCCATGGTTACTATCCTGTGTTCATGACAACCTCCTCTGCACCTGTTTCTGCTGAAGTCTTATTAAGTTAGATTCCCACCCACCAGTGAAGCAAATCTGAAGCAATCTTTTGAAAAGCCACCAAAAGAAATGCAAATCAAACAGTTTTGCATGAACAAGTTTGAAACAAATAAACCAGGCTGTAGAAAATGTGGTGCCAGAAGGTGGCAGTCTGGTTTTTGTGGCCGTAATTCAGTATAAGAAGCTATTATCATGACTGGACAGATATCACATGGAGGAAAACAAAACACAAACTACAGTTGGATATTCACAAGTGGAAAATGGAGAAAGCTCTTTGTCTAGATTTACTTTAATCTCTGGGAGTACATGGGGTATATAAAATTCTTGAAAATGGCGGTTAGTCATGCAAGTTCACTGCGTGCAAGCCAAGGCCAGAAACAGCTGGTAAATCACGTTATTTTAATCGTTGTCAGATCCGACATGGCTTGCATGTATAAACTTTTTTTGTGCAGTTAGGGAGGCACTTTGTAGCATTTTTAAACATCTCTGAGAACCTTTTCTTATTCACATCTTCAAAATATAAATCCACAACAGCTAAGGAAATCCAACAACATATTTACAACCGTATGACTTAAAGGTCATCGCTACTTCTTTTTCAAAAATAATACATCCACAGAACGTCTAGAGGGGTGCAGGATAAAAGTATAAATTTACTGGAAAAAAGTTACAGTATACAAATAATTGTTTTAGCAATTTTGACGGGTCGAAAATATATAAATATTCACATCTGGTTACGATGCCAACGTGTACACTAAAGGATTCTTCATCCATAGGCATTAGTAGGTTAATGTCACATGAAGCGGAGCTCAGGAGTTGCCAGACAGATAGCTCTGTGTAGAAATGAGCTTTCTTTGGTTAACTAAAACGTCTAAAATGAATAAACGATTATTATTCATTATTGAAGTAACAGGTTCAATCACTTTAAATGATAATAAAAAATAATATAATAAATAAATGAAAATAATAACTATACAATAAAAAAGGATGTTGACAGACATTTAAAAAGAAGTTAGATAGCATTCGTCAGTCAGCCGTTTAGTCATTAATAATAATGATATTTCTTTCCTTTATTGATCCCAATTGGGAAATTGGGTCTCTTCATTTAACCCATCCTAGCGATCTAAACATGTTTTACAAGGAGTGAGTGATGGCTTATATAAGCACACAGAAAGGACTTATGATTTAATAGTTAATATACCACGAAAGACTCCTCGCTTGACATCTCTGTTCTCTAGGCGTACCTGGCAACCGGTACAATGAGTGCGACATCTACTGATTGGGAGGAATTAAACTTGTAGCTATCCCCCTTTAAAAATGAACAAGGATCCAAGAAAAATAAATTTAGGGAATACCTGATGCGTTTGAGTATTTTACACAATGAATAAACTATAATAATAAAAACCAATGATGAAATGAAGAGTAAAACTCTAAAGACACAATATTTAACTGAACTAGTAATACTGACCTACTGATTCACTACTCAGTGCCCTCAGTATTATACACTAATTAAAATAAAACTAAAAGGGTGAGTAATCTGATAACTAATGAGGTGCTACTCTGGAACTATTTGGTAGTCTGGATGGGTAGTTGTATACTAATTTCTAATCAACCTACTACCAGATTATTTCCTTCCCACTAAAAATCTATTAGACTTTGCTTCAAATAATGGTTGAGTAGTTATTTATTCATGTGTTTCTCATTGGTTCCTTGCTAACTTCTGGAAAGACTGTGTACCTTATTGTCAACTATCTGCCATATGAAACACATATGAATGATAAAAATACATACAACCAACTATTAAGACCTTTTATAAAATGTTTCATTAGAAGGTTTTATGTACTTTGAATGACTCCAAAGAGAAAATAAAACAACTGAGATTTACCTTTGGAAGAGAAGCTCTGGACCCGGAACTTTGAGTTGTCATGGTAAGCACAGTTGTGATGCCCAGCGCCACTCTGGCAGGTGCAGCATCCATATTAATCCAAAAAGACACCCACGAGAGAATGACGATGAGGAGGGAAGGAATGTACATCTGGATCAGGTAGTATCCCATCTGGCGTTCCAGGTGGAATTTAACTTCAATACAGGTGAATTTGCCTGTTTAATAGTAAGACACAGGAACAAATGTAAGTCAGTCATCAAAACGAGAGAGAAGTTAGCTCTATAGCATTTTACTCAACATCATTAGCATCCTCTGACCAGTGTTGTAATGTTTTGTACAGTAGCCTAGCTCCTTCTCATCCCTCATAATGAACTGAGGCAGGGTGAGTCCCTCTGACACTTGCACTGCGCCTTTCTCCAGCCACTCAAAGATCAAGTCATTCATGGTGTAGCCAACTAAAGATGGAAAAGAATAGATGGCTTTAGATTTAAAGCAGATTTCAACTTCAGAAAGCGCAGTAACACATATGGGAAAATCGGTGCTTACAACTTTCCAGTTGCATCGTACAAGTTTGAACATCCATCGGAAAGTTCTTCAGATCCATTGGGCAAGAGAGAATGAGAGTCAACCTGTTATGAAACAAAGTCATTAAGCTGAGTAAAGTGAATGGACTCCACCCATGAATATGTTATTTGATTTAGCAAGAAATTGCTTTATCCAAGGTTGGAGTTGTGGCTGAACACATGGATTGAAAATAATTTGCTTGAAAAATTAAATTCCAGTCTGTACTTTTCTTTTTTGAGGTAATCTCTGTATTGGGTGCATTTTTTCTCCTGTGTGATAACCTCCAACATATCATGTAGGATTCCCTTCAGCAGGTTCCTATCACACTTTCATTACTGCAACTTATTGTTTCAGTGATGCATTGTGGTCTGCAGTCTGGACACTGTCATTTCTCCCATGAATGGAGAGTGCGGTTAACCACCTTTCATTTTTCCCATTCACCCACTCTGCCTCCACACCTGTGCACCACTCAGCCCTGAGCTGCTCTCCAAATGGACTGAAAATTGATCCATGTTATAGCGCATCATTGCAGATAAAATTGAATGCTGTATGTGACAGGAGTTGTATAATGCAATGGAAGACAACCTATTTTCAAATCTTGTACCTAGACTTTGCTTAAATTTAAGACTGCTAGGCTTTTCAAATGTCATCCATCCTGAGTGGGTTGCATGTGTCTGCTATGTTTTTATAGAGTTCAAACTATTCATGAAGACAAACATGAAGAATAATACACACACACACTTCTTTCTCCTCTTTTGGTTCAGTCTTTGGATTCTTAGCCAAAGCACCTGAGATTATCTTACCCTTTTTCAATCAGGGTTCCTTCATTTAAAAATAAGATAAATCTGCATTGCATATGGGAATCCACTGATGTTCAGCATATTCTTCCATTTCAAAGGAGTTATCATAATAGATAAAAATCAATTTGAAACTGCATGCTTTAGACTGACAGTCTTTGATGTTTAAGAGGAAATGTAAGAAAAGTAATGAGTGAATATGTCCAGGAGTAATCTATGCATCAGCTTTGGGTTATCTGCAGTTCTATCTTTCACTTTTTCCCCAGCTTCACTACAATATCTAATACTGTAAACCACAGCTGCAAATAGGAGCATTTTCAATATGGACTCATCTATAAGTTATTTTCTCAATTTGTTTCTCTTTTAGCACATCAGGGGTAAAAAACAAGCAAACAAAACACTTAGAAATCAATGTTTTTCCCCCAAAATTAATCAATCAATTACTAATTAAAACACCTCCAAACAATTACTACATAATTTAATCTACATGGACATAATTTCTAATAATAAAACTTGCCCACCTGATGCTGTAGAGGACATTTCCATTCTTGAAGATGCGCAGCAGTTTGTTGTCTGTGGTGACATCATGGAAGTTGGCTCCCTTCTCATTGGCAAAGAAGAGGTCAGGCTTCCAGATGGAGTCCAGCATGGATGGGTCCAGGTCGAGGGAGGAATCTGGGTATTTACTGTACGCCAGCCGAGGGTCATTCCACTTCTGCCGCAGAAAGATGTTCACTCTGTAATCCTGCAGAGACCACAGGTGGCTTTGCATATTGTGTTGCACAGTGATTTGGGTTATAAGGACGCATGCTGATGACAGGACATCAGTCATAGCTTTTAATATCAGAAAACCATCTTTTTCCTAAGATCTAGCATGATTTATTGATTAAGATATATATAAAAAACATTCTATCACTTACAAAATATGATTATATAAAAAGATAAAACAAGTAGCTGTACAAAAACTCTGACATATGTACTTTATTGGGTACTTTTAGTTAGGAATCCTTAAAATGTTTAAGATAGAAATCTTTTGATTGCAGTATAAAATGATTAATTCTTATATGTGACCACCACAGCATCACAATATTGTTTATAGAAAATTAATATACAACACCTACACAGCAACTCATTTATTAGTTTATATGGACTGATATATACATTTTAATTAAGTAAAGCAATCCAAAACTATTCTGCATTTCTTGTTTTGATGACAGAAACATTTTCAAACACAATCCTGTAACAAAAGCAAGACAGAACAAAATGGATGATGAGTGAAAATGATTTTGCAAAAATCATCCAGCAGTTTTATCACTGAGGTGCCCATGGATCCTTAATTATCATCCATGTGTTCACATGATTAGATGTTGCTGAAGATTGCTGAAAACTGACCTTTTAACAGTTTTTGTTAATCAGAATTATCCAAGAGCATTTAGAAGGTAAATAAATGATGGATTAATCAGACGTGGAGCCTGATGAGGGGAACTTTGACACGACAGTTAGCACTAAACTGAGTGTCACAAAGCTCAGTTGCTTGGAGTAATTGATATGTCATGATGATGAGAAGCCCTTATGTTGTTTGACATTTCATCAGCATATTGGCGGTTCCAAGTATTTGCATGCTTGTCAAAAACTGTGTAATTCCCTGGCAGTCTCACATCCTCCAGCTCCTGTACAAATTAACATTTTCCATTTATTATCTAAGTAGTTATTATCACTCATTATGCTTCCTTTGATCCTTACTTGTTTCGATGCAGCTTTGTGGGTTTTATGTTTTCCCCCTTAAGTAGCTGGATGCCTTCACATATGATATATTGTGCATCAGCTGGTTTGAAAGCCCCCCCAGTGTAACTTATTGGCTACACTTTACCTAAATTACTGTTGGATGAACTCTTAAACCTGAGCAAGCTTGTGTATAGAGGGCATCATGAGGACAAAAACCAGTACCTGATTGGATAACCCGCCAATAGACTCCTTAATGGTTAAAAATAATGGCATGAATTAATGTAAAAGGAGGGAAATAAAAGTACATTAGGCTGGGTAAAAACAGGATAATAAAATTTTTGCTCCAGAAAAAGGACCAGGGCTTTAAAATACATCCAAGCTCAACGCTCCACTCACCATTGTTGTTTCTGCTATAGAACCAAAGCTGTTGATAAATATGTTGCAGGTAACATTAACTGGAGGACCTGCAGGTTGAGGGATAGATAACACATTGACACATAGTACATGGCAAAAATCAACCAAAATGCCAGAAGAACTCACCATCGTTGTCTCTGTGACAGAGCCGAAACTGTTGATAAAAATATTGCATGTAACGTTTACAGGGGGACCTGTGAAATGGAATGACAATGACATGACAGGAAAAAGCCTTAAATCATATGCATCACCAAGGACGACAGGGTTTGAAGTGAAGGGAGGTGTTTCATCAGGAAATTTGGGTGTGCTGGGTTACAAGTTGCTGCTTCACCGTGTATTCAAACATGCATTAATACAACAAGCAGCATGTATCTTTTTTTTAATGGTGACATGTTGCACGTAAAATTGTTTGCTGAATTTTGGTTAATGTTTCCAAAATGGATTAGAAATCAAACTTAATATGATCGGTTATGAGAGTGTCAGCTTGATGTTATTATGAAAGACGTGTTGTAAGGTCATCTCCCAGGGTATCTCCCTGTAAGCACATTGAATAGAGGAAACATGCACACAGAATCAGAAGCATGCAAACACACAAGTTGTGTGTTAGGGGAATAGTCAATTATTTGATCAGCATAAATCATCAGGAAAATTAAATAGGAACTGTTCTGATAATTATTGAAGTAGTCAAATTCAGTGAATCCCATGAAATATGAATATTTCATTAGTCTTTAAATAAAATATCTTAGTTCTGGCATATTGGTTGGAATAAAAACAAATAAATAACCCAAGTTAAGCTGCAAAGACATTTTACTTTACAATTTTATCAACATTTTGAACGTAAAAAATTAATTCATTATCAGTTAATAAAGTATTGATACATTTGATAGTTAAAAGCCCCATTACAGCTCTATAGAATAAAATCAGAGCAATTTCTTCTCAGCACAGTGAGTACACGGTACCCAACATGCTCTAATGAGTGTCATTTTTTCCTTCACAGGCTTAGATCCTTTTGTGAGGCTTACATGCCATTTACAGTCCTGACAAATCTTTTTTCTCTAGCTGATAAGTGAAGTTGTAAGCCCTTCCCATTGCCCTTCCCCTGTGTTTTTCCTCATTAATATTGCATGACACTTGGTATTAATATTAGCTTCTGTTTTTTGTCAGGTTGCTGCCTTTAACAGCAGAAGCAGAAAAATAAGGCAGTACCTCCACACAACAAACTCAGCAAGGAAATCTAGGTCATCCTTGAGAAACACAGTTCAACACTCTTCAAAGTCAGACTAGCAGGTTCACAACCAAACTCATGTGTTTACACTGCAGTCGCTTCGTGCGGAAGTGTTTGTTTTCTGGCTCTGAGATGTGAAGATGAGTGTGTTCAAGGTAGAGTGTTTGCTACTTTAAGTGTACCTGTGCATCTGGAATCAAAGTGAAAACTAATATAAATTTAACCAGCAACATCCAGGTGTTGTGGCTCCTCAAAATGACTCAAATGACTTCCTCCTTTTCTCAAGTTCACCTGGGCGTTAACATCTATCCCAACTCCCCAATGGGTAAGATCCGCCCAGGCTTTGTGTTTCTGTATCTCTGTGTGGTACGCTGTGGCTGCTTTACACGACTTCCAAAACCTCAACTAATTCCACCCCAGCTGACCGAGCCAGGAGTGAGCCCTAGCCCCAGCGGGGCAGCCTCTTCTAGCCCAATGCCGTTCCAGTGACAGATGCTGTGTCTGTCCTCAGCATCATAGCAACAACCGAGGAAGTCAGTAGCCTGCAGCCTTGCCACTGGGGCACCATCCATCATTTAGCCTGTCATGGTGGCATCAATATCTGATGTCAGAACCAATTTTTTTGTTTGCCACTGTGTTTGCTCAATTTCTCTGGTGTGATTTTGAACTATTATTTGGCAAATTTGGAGATTATTGAAACTATTTCAAGAAATGAAAACAAACATGTCATGTCATGATGGGGAGTTGAGTCAAATCAAGCCAGGATAACACTTTCAATGTGAACTGAAGTGAGTTATTGCTCTTATCAGACGCCTTGTAGCACAGTATCTTGGCAACAGATAACACTTAGTGGATAATTGGTCGAAAAATTATTGAGTTTACACTAACTGTGACTGTTTCGTAGCTATTTATAACATTTGGGAAGTGAAGTGTGTGCGTTTTTATTTAAAAAAGACACTAAGATATTGATGGACAAACCTTTGAAATTCGGTCTTATTCGCGCATCATACCCAGACGTGCGACCCATGAGCGAGTCCAGAAAGTCTGATGGAGACATGTTGGAGGATCTGGAATCGTGCTCCTTGGCATCCACAACTCTGGAACGCACACATAGTGAGAAAAACCACTTGATCAGGGAGAAGTCACTGCTCAGAAACCAGGATTTAAACCTTATCTGTCGCCTAACAGCTGCCTGGGAGTGATGGGCGCGCACAGAGAAACTAGAAAATGTATTAATGTGCACACACGTAAGCTATCAGATGTAATTTCGACGACGTGGATATCTCCTTCAAGAGAGGATTAATCTGTTCATAATGCAAGATTCAGACACAGATACCACAGCATGTTGTCATTTTAATAGCACCGAGGGAATATTGTTATGGCACTCAAGACAACAGAAAATAATATCACTATGTGCATAAATATCACCACAGGCTCGTTGTGGTAAAGACACAACCTGCCAATGATATACACTTAATGGATATTTCAGAAATTGAGTGGATCTCACAAAATACTGACAGCTAAATCCATTATCCAGAAATTGTGGTAAAATAATGACTTAACTTTCGTATATTCTCATCAAAGCATATCTCTGGAATGAAAAAGAAATGCACATCTGTTTCTCGTTTTTTTTTCAAAAAAAGAAAAAAACTAAACCACCAAGTATCTGTGTAATCTTTTTTTTTTTTCAAACTTTAGTGGGGATAAACAATATATTCACAACACATGAAATCAAATAAGCTGCGTTTGATGAATAAATTGGCTTACCTGAAGTTGTTCGTCTCCATGAAATATGTGAATAAAGCTGCCAAAACCTTAATGAGGGAGTGATTCATTCCTAGTGGTTTTCCCATGTGCTCACTTTTCTATTTCTTCCATATGTTTATGTCAGTCAAACACATAATCCAAACAGGGACTCGGCTTTCTTCCTGATCAGGTCGTTGGCGTTCGGGCTGTCTTGTGTCACACAAAAATACAGGAGACATTCCTCAACGCGGCCGCAGATCATAGTTTAGTTTCACGAAACTCTGACTCCCCAAAACGAATCGCTCGAAGCGGAGGTGT
This sequence comes from Leptatherina wallacei, assembly GCA_028567055.1. Taxonomy (NCBI): domain Eukaryota; kingdom Metazoa; phylum Chordata; class Actinopteri; order Atheriniformes; family Atherinidae; genus Leptatherina; species Leptatherina wallacei. The sequence goes on from JAOXYM010000013.1 coordinate 13,630,526, forward strand.
GAGGAAACATGAGTCCTGTGGTCAGACGACGAGAAGATGTAACTCCAAGACGCATCGACCGGCTGCTTCTCTTTGACTGAGATCTGAACGCTCGATGTGTTAAGACCACACTGCTGGCCTGTGCTGTTACTTGTAAAGTGAAACCGTTTTCAGGTGGGGAACCGTGAATGAGTAGGAGAGGAACGCCTTTTCTCAGTTCAGCATTTGGACAGCTCCCGGTTCCTTTACGCGCAAGCGCAAGGCTTTTAAAAGTGGTGGACGTGAGTTGGGTTTTAATAAGTCTGATAAATGAGGAATGTAATCACCGCGAAAAAATTAAAACATTATCTCCTGAAAGTGTCACATGAAAACAGGTAAACAGGTATTTAGTCCGACAAGATTGTCTTGACGGGGAAACTCCAAGTGCGCACAGCTGCGCATCAGGATTTGGCTTCTGGTATTTTTTCCTCCGTGTTATTCTTTGTAATTGAGGGCAAGAATTTACTCCAACTGTATCAGCATCCTGGTTGAAATTGGAACTTCGACCACAATCAATAATTGTGATATTTTGAGGATGCTTTTTAGCTGAAGTCTTGATTTATAGCCCCCTGAAGGCGTACAAGATAATATTGACTGGATTACTGAGTCCGACTTTGACTGTATTTCTCTCTCTTTCTCTCTCCCATATTCACGATTGTACAAGGCAACCTACATTCTCGCAAAAATGTAAAGTGTAAACAAAGGACGCACCAGCGAGAAGCCGCTGGGAGAGTATTTGGTTTCGCGGTTGCCCTGGAAACAGATTTCCCGGGCACATCACTGGAAACACTGAAAGGTTGGCCTCCTAGAGCGAGACAGGAGAGAGCTGACTGACAAACACAGACGGCAGGAGATATACTACAGGGTGGCAGAATCCTCAAGGTGGAGAAACTGGGGCTTAGGCCACTTCGCCGATTTAGTCATTTTACTTTTGTTCAAAAGCTGATAGTATTGATCCAGAGGTTGGATAGGGAGCTGACTGTTTAAGAATATGAGTGGGTTTAGAGTCTTCTTGAACCATGGGCATGAATGACTCATTCCACATGAACACACAGGCATGTGCCTTGGAGTAAGAACCTAAACTTGGTGAAAAAAGAAAAGAAAAGAATAATTTACATCAAACCAACCCAAGCCATGAGATTTCTCTCATACTACATGCTTTGACACTGTGATACACATGGGGCCACATTATACTTTAGACTGATACTTTGTAACTGACCAGTTAACAGATCACCTCAGTCTGTCTCAGCCAGACTGAGGTGGAGTCATCCTCTTTCCTTTAAAGCGTCAGACCAAATTACAAGTGGCAGATTGTGTCTCATGCTTGGAAATGTATGACTTGCCCCTGTCTGGGGATTTAACATCAGTGTGTCAACAGAAGGCGCGAGCATGGCTTTTTCTACACCATTGCTTGGCAGCCTGAATGCTTAATGCCCCTGTTAATTATTTACCAAATGCTTTGCTTTTAATTAACAAACAAACTTTGTCTTGCACGTGGTTTGAGAAGCAGTTCTTTCATGCGTACGACTCTAATGTCATAGAGTTATAACCAAAGCCAAATTAACATATATAAAACCAGATATCTTCTTTAATGAATACATTTCCAGCTACTAAGAACCAGTATTTTCTGTACACTTGAGTCTTCAATTTGTCATCTCTGAGACAGCTGCAGTTGGTACGTCGGTGTAATGACAGCCCGCAAGAGCTTCAATTGGCCATTAGTTTCCATGAGGAAAGACTTCAGGCCAGGTAGGTCACATAATTAAAGAAGAGCAAGTCAAATCTGCGTGTTAATGAGGGGAGAGATGGATGTGAGCTTCTTTCTTTCCTTTCGAATAAAACAGAACAATTCTTTGGGCTAGAAGGGCCTGTCTGTATCCACAAAGCTATTAAAGTTACAGTCTCAAGACAGGCCGACGCACTATTTTACAGCTGCCCACACACAACAAAGATTGGTCGCTATGCTGTCTGTCATTCTGTAGGGAATTAGGGGTTTTAATCATCTGGTTTATTATGTTGATATTGTGCTGCAAAAAGGATTTGCAGCACAATTCATAACTAAGAAATTAAATAAAAATGTCTCCTTTTGTGATCTCTCTGCTGCAATATTTGCATCTATTTTTGTACGTTGTGCTTTTCTTTCTTCATTTTTTTTTTTTTACAAGGAAGAGCATGGTTAAAGGAAGGACCTGCTCGAAGCTCCATTTAGTCTGGGTAGGTGGTTGTCATTGATCCCCCCCCCACTCCCCAGTAACTGAGGAGCTGTGAACTGACTAGAGAGCTCGCTTGGAAACAACAAGCAGGCTTTACCACCAACATGTTCATGTGCACTGGACTGGAGACAATTGAGAGCTGGTGAGTATCCATCGCTCCATCGATTCCCTGTATCTTTATCCCACTTAATGACTTTTTGGCTCTATAATTCAACTCATGGAGCCGGTCTCAGGCCTAGCAGGGATCGAGAGAAGTAACATGTGGTTGAAGATGTTTTGATGGAAGCATGCCGAAGGAAGAATGCAAAGGGTTTAATGAGAGGATTCTTGAAGAGGAGGAAGGATTTGAGAATTCTCCAGTGCCAAAACACCCAACACAATTATCATAAGCTCTCTGTCATTGCAAAATGAAGCTATTTTAAGGCTCCTACATGGCATGATAAACTCACTTAGATTATTATGGAGTGCGCACATCCTGGCTGCAAAGCAGACACATGCAGAAATGTTTTCTCTTGACAGATAATAGGGGCTATAAAGTCATCAGAAACTACAGGTGGGTGCACAACCTAAATGCTCTTGAGGGTACTAGTCTTTACAGGTCCTGTTTCTCCTCAGGCTAAGTGGAAAGAGCAATGGTGGTCTTCACAGAGACTCGTCTGTCAATCACAGCTTTCCCCTTATCAGTAGGAGCACACTGACAGGCACAGAGCCTTTCTCCATCACTGAGCACTGAAAACCCACTGATCCCCAGTCTAGACCTTGCATGCATCCTCCACAGCCCCTCCATCTCTGCACATTCAAAGAGCTAAAAAAATAATGACACAACGTGTTCACACTGTGAATACATCATCTTGTACGTTAACAACTCCGTCCAGTTTGTTAAGCAATTACTCTTCAAGCGACAATAAATCCATCATGTTCTTGCTCAGATCTACATGTTGGGATGTCCCCCCCCGAGTTCAGTTTTTTTATGCAGTCACCCAGATCCTGAGAAGGACACATGCAGGTGCTCTTTTTGGGGGGGGTTTCCTGGCCAGAGTTTGCTTCTTGTTGAAACTGGCTGAAGATTTATCTATTTCTAGCTTGCGGACTCGTCTTTCTGAGCATTGTCACTGGGGCTGTGCAGCTGTCAAAGTGATGCAAGAATAGATTGAATGCAATTCAACTGCTTAACTGTTTTCCATTTTTTTTCCTTTCAGAGGAACTTAGATGTATGTTATGGGACCAATTACCCATGAGAGGGACACTGGCAGAGCAGCAGCACTTGTTCCCTGGCTTTTATTTATTTATTTATTTAGTTATTTATGGAAAAACAAATCTTCCCAATGGAAAGTGCTATGCTGAATATTGATGTTTGTTTTTTACATTTATGTGACAGCTTTTATATTCTGGTCCCGGAGCCACCCCTCATGTCTTTTTTGGGGTGGACGTAACTGAGGAAAAAGAGCAATTGTCTACCAATTGGAAGGTCATGGTTTGATTCCTGGTTTTCCCAGATCAGTTGTTAAACTGTCCCTGGGCAAGACACTGAACCCCATGTTGCATTCATATGCTGGTGAGTATATGCAATGAGGAGGGATGGGGGCACTGTGCAGTCTGTAATGCTGTATGAACAATGAATTGCTGTATGAGTATGTGTTGCTAAGAAAGAAAGTGCTATAGAAATACATTACATTTAATATTTACATATTACCAGGAAAACAAACTTAAGTGAAATTCCAAATCCTTCTGTTCTGTCCTCTGACAAGATGGTCTCACACTGCTTCAATAATGTTGAGGTCCAGGCTCTGGAGAGGATTCATCACTCTGTAAGACCTTTTGCCACTGACTTTAAGTCCAGTACTTGTGTAGTTTGGCATACTTCAGCCTTTTCTCCCTGTTTCCCTTCCTTAAGAATGGCTTTTTGACAGCCACAGCCATGGAGACCATTTCTGATGAAGCTTCAGCAAACAGGTTCAGCTAAAAGGTCTGTATGCATCTTTCGTGCCCTGTAACAGGACTTTGCTAGACTTTCCCCCCTTGATTCTTGAGGATATCACTTTTCTTTTTTCTTCATAAGCTGCATGTAGTTTTTAGGTCTTTTGTCCTCCATGCGTTCAGTCTCTTCTGTGAGCTGACCCTATGAGATTGCTGATTACTCTGCGAAAGTTCTCAGTGATCAAGCATCAATATTTCTTGACTAAACACGTGCCATGCTTCGTCTCTCACTCCTGATGTTTGTTTCAACGGTCAGACTGGTTTACTGTATTTACAGCTTTGCCACAACTGCATTTACTTCAAATTTGCTCCCATATTTGATAAAACTGCATTTTTCAGTGTGAGTCTGATATGTTAGCCTCCCAAATGTCCTCAGATCTTTACCAAATTAAAACGTTATTTATTCATTTATTTCAAAATCTAGCCCTATGTTTCTAGGTGAATAGTTTTATATATTATTCACAGGGCTGGGTACTACGTGATTAGTATTCATGCAATGGTGCACACTTTTAGTGCTAAATGTGAATGTAAGCTAGGGTTATTTGAAAAGGGGCAACGCGGCATTCACGAAAAATCCTGTTAAAAAGGCTCAAGTGAAACATTGAAATCCTTGTAATGGTGGCAGATATTCAAATGAACTACCAATTGACTTTTCTACAGCTGTTATGGTTAAGTCACCTTTCAGTACACTACAGAATTCACCACTTTATGGCATTATAGATTAGTGGTTAACATTCAACATGCTGTGAAATGTCATAAAAGATGCTGAGGTGGCTGTAGCTGAGGGGAACAATGGTGGGGGCTTCAAAAAGGTTTGATCCCCAACATCCCCAGGCCACTTTTCAAAATATCCTTGGGCAAGATGCTGAACTCTCCATTACCTCCGATGTGTATGTCATTTGGGATAAAAGCATCCACAACATTATTTGTAATGTAAATCTCAAAGAAGATGGTTTTGCTGCCTGACAACAAAGCTGTCAGGCATGAATATTAAAGCTGTGGATTTCACCATAACTTAAAAATATCTCATGTATTTTGGATTCAACTGCTTTGCTGATAATCCCCAATGACAAGCTTTATATTAAAAAAATTTTCATAAATGAATCGATCTTTTTAATGTTTTATCTCCAATAAAATAATACTAAAAGTTGGGTAGACATCATGAATTATCAAAGTCAGACAAACTCAGTTTTAAGTTTGGTAGGCAAGAAGTGAAGCTCTGATCATCTAATGATGAGTGAGGATGCCTGATAGCTTCAACATCTTACAGGCATTTAGATGCATTAGATGTTTAGATAGAAAATTAGATACCTTGATGTGAATTGAATTAAATCATTGATGTGCTTTTCTTTTTTATATGTAAAAAGTTTTTGAAAAAAATAAGAATTTGAAACAAGTTATTTTGAGAGCACCAAAGGTTGTTTCACACCAAAATGAGTGTCAGATCTTTCCTAAAATCCAGTTTTCTTCCTGCGATAAACTTTAATTTAAAACTACCTGATGATTGCAAAGTTTCTTCCAAGCCTATTGCCATGGGAACAGGGCTGTAACTGTCTCCTCTGAGCTATTGTCTGTTTTCAAAGGATTCTTATATTGTTCACTGTGTAGGAAAGAAGAACCCTGTATGATAATGCCTTAAATTAGAGCAATATGATGAGCAAATAACCGTGCATGTAAAACACACAATCAAGCCCGTGTGTGCTTTCTTTCATCTTTTAAAAAGATGCATTTTCTTGAAAAGTTCACTCATGTCTGTCACCCTGGAGTGGCAGCGCTGATGGATAATTATCAGCTGGCTGAAATGAGGAGAGCTCTAGAAACAGACTGACAAAAGATCATCTCATTTTATGAAGGGAACTATCTCGACTTGTGCAGGTTTGGCCAATTTGCCAACAAAAACCCACATTATTAGTGGAAGAAAGAGAAATAATGACATTAGTTTGCCCTTTTTAATTCCACTATTTTAATTGTGAGCATTGTCTGCTACAAGGTCAACTTAATTTTCGATTAATCTGCATTTCTAGATTGGCTTCATCAGCTAACAGCCTATTTAGCACCTCTGAAAAGCTGCCAGTAAGATTTATGAAGAGGAGTGGAAACTGATATTCCTAAATACCTTTTTAGAGCCTTTAGAAAATCCATAGTCGTGGAATCAGAAATTCTGAATCTTTAAATGTTGAGTCAGAATATTTTGGATGCTGAATATGTTTTATAAACAGCATGTGTAATGGTTTACACGTAGTTACAGTGTCAATCATTGTCATTGTTCATCACATCTTTGCACTGCTTTCCTACTCTGGCACTGTTATCACTTTGGAACCATTTTTAGAACACTGTGGGGCAGTAAACACAGTTTCCATGGAAACATCACAGAGACACACATTGATAAGCGGATTGGAGCAGCTGTATTTCTCTGATGACAAATGAAACCTCAAAAGCTTGAGAGGGTTTCAGCTGGCGAACACAATTAAGCACTGTCCATATATTGGGGAAGAGGGATCCACATAAGCAGAGGAATCTGTTTGATTTTCTTTATGAGAAAGATAACAGACGACTCTTATCCGGTTTTGTCACAAGCACCCTCTGGATCGCCAGCCAGACGGTGGTTCTGCTTGTGTGTCTGAGAGTAGTTGCAAATGAGCAACATTTTCCAATTAGATTTTACCTTACAAATGGATATATTGATCTGTTGTAGCTGTTCTCATCAAGCTGGGGAGAAGCAATCAGGCACAGTTTCATTTAGCATCACTCAATACTCTGAAGCAGATGAAGAGCACAAAAAGACCAGACGTGTTTTTAGAATAATCATCCCAAAAATCGCAGTGTGAAGGAATTTAAGCAAATAGTGGATCACATGTCTGACAAAATGTTCAATATCATTTTGAATTCATACGATTAGCCTGAAGTGGAAAACAGAAAAGACAGCAACAAAATTAGGAACGTATAAAATGCTTGAAAAGAAAAATGTAAGCAAAACAGAAACACACACAAACAGAACTCCAGATTAAAAAAAAACCCATAACAGGAGAACACTAACACAATATTTTAGAAAATACTTCATTAAAAGCAACAAAGAAAGAGAGAAAGAGAGAAAGAAAGAAAGAAAGAAAGAAAGAAAGAAAGAAAGAAAGAAAGAAAGAAAGAAAGA
>JAOXYM010000013.1:13641440-13658223 GCA_028567055.1 Leptatherina wallacei
TTATTATTATTATTATTATTATTATTATTATTATTATTATTATTATTATTATTATTATTATTATTATTATTATTTCACCTTTGGGATCATATTGGAGCCCACTAGATGGCAGCATTGTCTTGTTGCCATAAGTTAATCTGCTGCACTAATAAACTATAAACGTTTTCCAACCAGTAAAACATTTATCAGGGGATCAACTTGAAATAAAATAGATTTGTGGTCTAACAGTCTATTTGGATTTACCAGAATAAATTCTTTACTGTAATGTTGTTGCATCAGCAAATGACGAGAGTAGTGGAGGAATTTTGTAATCATTAAGAACAATGTGGAGGTACTATTTGCAGAATATGAGCTAATCTACTGTACCCTTCAGCCTTGTTTTATATCTGTGGGAGTAACATATTTTGCTCTGAATGTTCAAAAACACAACTAATGATTTCTTCATGATGCATCCTGAGTGCAACAGAGTTGCAGTGACCTAATTATCTCTGGGGACAGTCACAAGGGTGTGCTTTGTTTTTCCATTGCCAGTGTTAAGTCTGTTAAGTCCTCAAAATCTGGCCACTCCCAGGTCTTTTTATTCTTAACGCCATCACAAATCAATGGCAGCAGATGCAACACAGTTTGTGATGACTGGTTTCTCGCACCCAATGTATGTAAATATATATATACATGTACAGTATACAGTCGCAGAAAGATATATTAGGCCACCTTTTTTTCAGTTTCTTGTTCATTTTTTCAACTCCTGTGTGTATCATGTGACTAAAACAGAGAGAAAAGAAAACACTGAATGTGTAAAATCGTGCCTTTGGCAGTACAATGCCATAGCTTTTGATGTAAAAACTTCAGTCATTTAGATTCTTATCAAGAAAACCATGGAAAATGGCTAGATATCAGCTCTTACATTAAACTCTTTTGAGCTATTTTTGTTGTTATCATTATGTTTGTACCTTTAGTTATACCAGGCATTTAAAATGAACAAGAAAATGAGAAAACAAGGGTGGTCCAAAATTTCTTTCCGTGACTGCATATGTATGTAAGGAGAGACAATCAGCCTGGACTTCACTTCCTGCCCAGCTTCAAGCTGTGTGCGGAGCTGTTTTCTGACTGCACTCTGCCTGAAGCCTCAGGGACAATAAATCATATTAGCTCAGTGCTGCTTACTTGTTCATTGCTTCCTTTGAGCCGCTGAAGTCGGTCACCACCACTTTGTCACTGCCTGTTTTGACTCAGTGGTGATGCACTGTATTTGCAGAGCGTCTGGCAGACACTTACCCACAACACCTTTCCAAACTTCATCAAGATATAATCGGACATAAAACTCGGGGATAAGGTCTAAGAAAAAACAGAGAATATTAAGGCAAGCACTCTTCAGAAACTTGTAAGCAGTACATAATTTCAACTCTTTTGCATTTGTAAGGGGAAGTAAACAACATACTCCTTCTCTTTTTTTCCCCTGAGATGGCAAAGAAACGTTATTTTCCACCTCGTGTCAAATGCTAAACCAGATGTTGATTCCACACTAAACCTTACACGAGGTCCAAGTTTTGGGAACAGCCGTGTTCTTGGAGATAATATATGACTTTATTAATGAAAGTAAGCAATACGTAGCCTCTTACATCTTTAAATGAAGACGTATGGTGTTGTTATGTTACAGAATGGTTAAGGATGTGTCGCTTCAACATCTTCAAGTAAGATAAGAAATGGTGATCAGTATACTATAGTGTCTGTATAGTAAGAACTGTGAATAAAACATGATCATTCTAATGCATAGTGTTCAACAAAATCACATGAAATCTTCCTTTTTAAACCCACAGATATTGTCAGATACATGACACTAATGATTCTCTGCCAGAAAGTGACCTCTCAGTCGTTCGTACTCTATGTACTTTATTTATGCTTTATCTAAACAAGCACCAGCAAACTTATTTTTTAGGCTTTTCAGTGTGGGCATTGGATGTAAAACTTTGATGAGACTGGGGACCTGAAAGTTACAGGAAAACTCTGTATCTGTTATACTATGTATGAACGCCTGCATATTAACATAAAAAAACAACCTAGAAAAAGTTTGTCTGCATTGAATAAAGGAAAAAAAACATCTTTTTATGCTAAGGAAGGTATCTGAAAAAGTAAAGTGATCAGTTAAAGCTAACTTTCAGCTCTTGGCTATTTCCTAAAGGTCAACTTTTAATATGAAACTCACTCACTTTTGTCATAACTTATAAGGAAGAAAGTTTTGTCTTTCAGGTTCCCAACAAAAGCCCTACATATATGACCCCCCCCCCCCCCCTACATTGTGGTCACAATTTGCCCCCATTCTGATCAGTTTGTGTCTCTTTGTGGTGATTTCGTTTACATTTTGTCATTTTGCATCTGCTTCTTGCCACTATGTCTCATTGTAATAAGTTGATATTTCTCTTGTGTATATTTCTGAACTATGCATCTTTTTTTTTTGGACAAGTTTGGGGGAGCCCCATTCCCTGGGCCCTTGGACCTGTGCCCACCTTATTCAGTATTCTGTACATGAGCTGTATAATTTCAAATCCAGATGGTTTTGAAGTCTTTGTTTTTGGATTATGGAAAATACTCTCAGAACGGCAGCAAGTGTTGTTCAAAACCTTTAGAGGTCTTTTCAAAGACAGCTGCTAATTCATTTTCATGAAACTAGAATGTCTTAAGTTTTACTTTATAATCAATCTGAACAAGGAATGCCTGCAGGCCAAAACTGTTCAACCGAGTCATGCAGCCCTCCATCTGATGCCAACTTTCCTCTCGGTAAACTGCCTCTCTTTTTTTGCCCATTCACAGTGTCTTTCATTTTGTCAGTGGTTTGTAACCATGGTGGCTGTTGTGTTTTGTGCAGCGCTTCAGCAGCTTTTCTTTATTTGCAATTAGACGCCACAGGATTACCTCAATTTGCCTCTCCTGCCTGCCATCATCCCTGTTTCACAGTACTTTATTCTTAATTAGGAACATAACATGAAGTAGGACGGAGAAAAATGCTTGGAAAAATGTAAAGCTGTAAATCATTAATGTTGTGTTTTAGGTGAAAAAAACCCCATAGACAGATTAACTGTGTTTAATACTTTGCCTATAAGAGAAATGTTAATATAGGCTTGAACTGATCCACAAAGCCATAAAAAAGTGAGTTTAGACTTTTACACCTCCTATTCACTTATTTTTTATTCACAAAATATCTACAGAATGTAATTCTGAAAATTTAAAAGTTCTTGTTAACTTTGTCTTTCATTTTCAGTTCAGGTTGAGTCTATCTTGTTTCCTGTTTTATTGATGTATTCTGTTGCATTTACTTCCTGCTTCTCCAGCACACCAGGTCCTCTGATGCTGACTGCCACACCTGATCCTCATTTGTCTCTCAGAATATCCTCTGTAAGATTTCCTTTGTGCTTTGCTGGACCACCGTTTGTCACACCCGTCTCGGTCACTGAGCTTTCGCTCGACTTTTGCTTTTGTTCCTCCTGAGCAGCTCTTTATGTTAGTTTTACTATAATTCCCTCTGTTAAGTTCTTTTGCCTGCCTCCAATCCCGTAGTCCAGCATTTGGGTTCTCATTTCCTCTCAAACATGGATGAGGACACCGACAGCATATCTGCACAATCATCTTGCAGCAAATGTCAAAGCATGGAGATGGAGGAGTGATGATTTGGACTTATTTTGCAGCCACAAGACCTGGACACCCAAGAGTCAGTGAGATGATTGTGAACTCCTCTCTTAGAGTAGAATGTGAGACCATCAGTCTGACAGCTAAATCTTGGCTGAAACTGGGTCATGGAAAAGGACAATGATCCCAAACACAGCAATAAATCTATAACAAAATGACTAAAAAAAGAAAGGAATCGAGGTGTTGCATTGACCAGGTCAAAGTCCAAAACTTAACCTGACTGAAATGCTGTGGTGGGACCTTTTTAAAGCTGCGTATAAACAAATTCCTGAAAAGTTAAATGAACTGATGCAATGCTGAAAAGAAGAGTCAGTCAATTTCCTTCACAACAGAATATGATTATATCATACAGAAAATATTTATATCGAGTTATTGCTGCCAAAGGTTGTTCTACAAACCATTCAATCATAGGGTGTACTTTGTTTTTCTTCATTTTCTTTTCTTTTCTTTTTTTTACATCTTTTTTCATGTTGATTTAGTTTGTTAAATAACTATTTTGTCCCACATTATTCATATCAGATTGCATTTAACTCATTTTAAGATCAAGAAAGGACCAGATTATTGTTTTTCCCTTCTTTCTGTTTTTGTTCATATACACAGAATAGATATAACCAATAGAATAGATATAAATTATAGATATGTACCTTGTGTAACCTAAAGATATAAAACCTTTAGAATTAAAAGAGCAGTTTCTATAACATCCTGGTGTGTTGCACCGTAAGTGACATGACTGTAAAGTAGAATGTCAGATAAAAAGATTTTGTCTGATGAGTTTTGTTTTTCACCCCAATAACAGTTGCATGCCTGCTGCTTGCCAGCTGCTGTGCCTGCTGTAGCAGCCAACACATTGCTGGAACCTTCCCATGCAGATCCTCTATTCACACATTCTCTCTCTCTCTCTCACTCACGAACACACACGCGCACACACAAATATACAAGTATATTTACAGGTGAAAGAAGTTCAAATGACAAAACAGGAAACTTAACTCTTCCTCTATTATGGAAAAAAGATCAAATAAATGAGTGCACACAGAGCGGGAGAAAAACCAAAGCATATACCTTTTAATAAGGCTCGACACACTGCTTTTGTTTTGTTTTTTATCTCTGAAGATGACTGGTTAAATATTTGCCTTTGGGACACTCTTGTGTTTGTCATGTTGGGATGATGCCCTGTTTGACCATGAAACAAACCATTGAGAATTGCCCACTTGGCCAGCCATGAAAAGACGGGATTGGATTAGGGGGTGCTCAGACCTCCTTGGATACCGGATACCAGTGCACTGGATTGATGGTGATTGGTTTTGTTTCTTTAAAGGCCCCGTTTTTGTGAAAAGCTGCCTTTTATCACAGAAGAAATGTTAAGCATGAGAGATAGTGTTAAAATCAGAAAACTCCTGCATACAGGCAAGTGTGAAGCCACTGATTCTGCAAATGTAAAGCTGTAAATTGTTGAGTAATGTGGGCCATTCGTGCCTTTCAGTGGAGGCATTGATAGGATGTCAATAGGATGTCAATAGGTGTGATGTTTACATGATGAGCTTTTATTAGGACAAGAGAAATATTCATTATGAAACAGCAGGCATGTGGCCACGGACATATGAAAAGTCCTAAACTTTTCCTACAGAGGACAAAAACATTAAGTGACATGAAACTCCCATATCTGGATGTAATCTGTTTGTGTTTTGTTTTTCATTTAGGTCATTTTCCTCATTTTGGTTAATTGGGTTGAGTTTGATTTGCATACCCTTATTATGTGTCTTTGCATTCTAGATCTCTTTAAGATTGTTTTATGTCTCACTCCATTTTTTATATAGCCGACAATTTTTTTATACACATTCAGTCATTTTCACAACTGTTTAAATCTTGTAATACAATTTTGAGAATTTTTTGTTTGGCTTTGATAATTTTCTGCCACATTCCGTTCATTCTGTGTAACTGGAGATTTTGCATGTCATTTTGAATTATTCTGTCATTTTGGTAGTTCTTATTTGTTTCGAACAGAAAAAAGCAACACAAATGAACAGAATGAGAAAAAAACAACAGTACTATAAAGTCTGAAAAGATGGATCTTTTCATTGTCATTATTATGGATTTGCATATTTTTTTGTGAAAATGGGGGTTATTTTGTTGCTCATTTGAGTTTATGTACTGTTTTGTAGCTCTTCCATACATCATTGCAGTCTGTTTACATCACTAATCGCTATTTGGTGACTCATTTGGGTTATTTTGTATCTCCTTGTGGTTATCTTGTGAAACATCTTGGCAGATTTATGGCACACTTTTGTCAATTTGCAGTCAATTCATTATGTCTCTCTTGAGACTAAATTCATGTATTTCTGGATCTTTCTCGGATATAAGTAATATTTTTCGGATAAAATTGGGGGCCAGTAAAAACACAGGTCCCCAGGGGTTTAGGCCCAGCAAACCTATTCAGGAACCTGTACATAAACTGAATAATTTTTAATCCAGAAGGTAAAAGAGGCTTTTAAAAACCTTCAATAGCATTAAGTAGGTCGTAAGTAGTTTTTCTTTATCAAAAGAATGCTTCTCCCCAATTTTTATGAAAAACAAATGTCCACAAATTACACATCTGTGAATAACATGAATGGCGCAAATTTGTTCTAGATTATTCCAGCTTTCTCCAGCTGAACTGTGGTGATCTTTAACCTGCAAGAAAAATCATTTCATTTTGTTGTTTGACCTAATCACGCTGGAAGTTTATTCACTCAGCTTAGTGACAACGTTTGTGATAACCCCAGTGTACCACCTGGATGTTTACTGGACTTTGCGCACATGACGGAAGAAGAGATGATGAGCTGAACTTCTTGAGGAGGTGAGGAGGGGGCAGGTCTGAGCGAGCACCCTCCTCCCATCAATAATCCCCTCTGCTGTGACGTCAGCCAGTTTGCCTATCTCCACAGGGACGCAGCATTGAGTGTTGGAGCAGCCTGCGGCCAGTGTGCATCCCAGGACGCAGCATCAGTGTAGCTGGGGTTCAACTCTTTCAGCTCATCGCTTTGAACTCGGTGCGCTTTCGGAAACTTGCAACTAAAATGGGTAAGTTTGACCTACAGAACTGACAGAAGGATGTTCGCCACAGTTTTCGTGAATAGCCTTCAGTGCGCTTCACAGAGGGCTGTGCAGCTCATACTTTCGGGGCGCGTAGATTGTTTTTAACAGTGCAGAACTTTTACTACGCCTTGAATTGTGGATGGCTGTTTACCTGACCCGGTTTCGTAAGAATCGGTATTAGAGCAGCCTGCTGAAGCAACCTGAAGAAAGCGATTAGAGAGATTATAGGGATTCCTCCAGTGAACTCTCAGCGAGTCTGCGGAGGTGTTAAGTCCAGGTCAGCTTGCTGTGTTCACTATCTCTTCCAAGTGGTTCCATAGTAACCTATGGATATTTTCAAAAAATGTGATTCCAAATTGGCCACGCCTTTCATTATCAGCCTCTATAAATTATTTTTGATCAGAACTGATTGATCACTCGGAAGTGATTACCTTGAAGGTGAAAGCTTATAGCCTGCATGGTTCCTAAATGAGCAAGGCATGATATTTTTCTGGTAAATAACGATTAAAAGTTACTGGACGCAACATATTTTGTGGCTGAAGCCTGCATGCTCTGAATGTGTCATGCCAGTGTGCATATGCAAACTGAATTTCTGAGCTGAAACTGTTCCATCTTTAAATGAGTTCCAAGTGTTGACCATCTGTGATCCCATCTCGGGGGTGTGGGGTTCATGGGAAGGCTGAGATGCTGTGGATGTTCCATAACTTCACACTTATTGCAAGATTTTCGAGACTGATGATAAACTGTCAGAATTTTCTGTGAAAATATCTCCACTTGGGAGTCATACAAGACAACTGTACTAATTGATTTGATAATTATGAGCTGTTGAACTGGGTTTGGGCAACATTTTATAGCGTGTGCTGTTTGCCTCAGTGGAACTGAGGCTATAGGGAAGAACACTGTGAGAAAGTGTATCAATGCTCATTAATTCACCCTGAAGCTCTCACAGAAGCGCCTTTGTGCTCCTAATTTGGAGCCGTTCCTTTGTGCGACTTCAGCGGCTCTTAACGTAGAGAGAGAAGTTCACTGAATTGCAAGTTTCATAGCAGATGCCCTGTGAACTAATTCCCCACAGACCCTTATTGACTGTCTCATAGAGGATATTACTCTGCATAGCAATCAACCTTTGTGCATTGTCCGCTCACTAAAGCTCCCATTTTGTATGCAGATATTCTCCAAGGCCCTTCTCACGAAAAATAGTGTAGCCTGTTGTACACATGAGGAGACTCTTGTTGCTTTTAAAGCTCTTTCTGGACACACTGCTGTGTTTCATGTGAAATATCTGCAAAAACAGAAGACAGATTAACTTTGTGCAAGACACAGTCCAACCCAAAAGAAACAGGATGTGATTGTTGTGTGGAGCTGTAAAGTGAAGATATCGTTCAGAAATTATGTAACTTATTTGATTTTATGGCAACCTTCACCTCGCAGAGGGCCTGCATGTTTGTCCGAGACAGTCTCCTCCATCCGTGCCCCGAATGATTTAACAGCACATTGTCTCTGAGTGTGGAGACTGTGGGAAGATAAGTTGGCTTTAGTCTATTGTCAAAGAAGGCATTTGGTGTTGGCTCTGTGAGCCCATTCGGCAGTATTTTGAGAAATTGTGGCTTTAGAGACACTAATTATTTAGAATCCAGCTAATTATGTGAATAGAGTGCTAGCCTGGAGATGGAGTTTTCTTGCATGTGATGATTGTGTTTATTTTGGCAAGTAATCCTTCCTCTGCTGCAGATTGTACATCATCAAAGATTATGTCTGCACTTTTTCTGTATGTGTGATTGAAATTGTTGTCAGTGATTGGGGTACATTTGGGAAAATCAGCGCAGAACATTTCAGTCTCAAACAGGGTGGAAGATTAATCCTGTTTTACTATATTCCTTTAGATAATTTAATCATCTGCTTGACATTTATGACAGAAGATCCAGTTAATCAAATACAGCAAATGATGGACACTGTGTCTGATTTTCTTTGAGCCAAATCTTAATCACTAAAAATGAACGGGCTGTTCTTCCGTATGGAAACTTGTGAACTTTCCAATCACAGTTTTTGTATTCACTTCAGTGGTCTTTTGGAACAGGTCATCAAGTCTGGGTTCAAACCAGATCCAAATGTTACATCATTGTTTTTTAGAGATTCAAGAGATGGAGAAATAATCATAGGTGAAAGTGCATCTAATTGAACCGATTGCTGTATTTCTTTGACTGAGCTCGAAGTGTGCTTCTGTTCTTTTTTCTTTGGGGGGGGGTGATTGCTGACCATCAGTGTTTCTGAGTTGTCAGGTTTGTGTTCTTCAATACGATGACTTCCTGCTCCATCTAAGCTAGGATGTCTGGAAATTGTAACACCAGCGACAACTGTTGCAGACTTGTGTGGTGAACTCTGTGCTGTGACCCTGCATCCTGAGTCAGAGGAGAGGAAAGACTCTTGACAGCCAAAGCTGGGTCAGTTAGGGTGTTTTGATCCTCATGGAATCAACAACTTGACAACCAATGGGCAGAGCAATAACAGAGACCGATAATTTCTTCCTACTTTTAGTTGACTCATGGTTTTTCTGCTCAGAGGCAAACTGGAGGTCACAAGCACATTCTGCTGCTCCCGAGATTTGCAGAGAAAAACAACACAGGACTGCAAGAAAGATCACTCTGGGATGCAAAAGTTATTGCTGTCTGCATTGATTTTTTTTCTTTCTGACTTCAAAAACATGCCTTCTTTGAATTTCCAATCTGAAATGGAGTTCAGTCCATATGAAATATGTGCTAATCCATTAAGACTAAATTCACCCTTCTTTGTCACCATCAATAATCCCTAAATCTCTTTTGATTTGCTATCATTAATTATGGCAAAGATCCTCCATAATGAGCTAGTTGCTTTCATAGTTGCATGATTTCTGGGCTTCTTTCCATTTGGCATTGCTTATGACTGAGCATCTTTGGTGACAGTACAACAGATGAGACACATACAGTACTTATTGCAACTATGCAGCTCCTAAAAAGAGCCCCCTTCATCGTTAATTCAAGACTGTATTCATCTCCTCTTCTCGCTCCACTTTGTTTCTCCTGAAATCTCTTTTCTTCCTCTCTCTGGGCTTTTTTAATCTCTACTGCGTCCCTCCAACCCTGCAGGTCTGCCAGAGTAGTCATGTTAATTTGCTGAGCTAATAACTCCTCTGACAACAAAGAGAGCCTTTGAGTATTGTGACAAGCATGATAGAAATAGAAGTTCCTGGGTGTGTGTGTGTGTGTGCTTAAGCATGTGCCATTGACTGTCACTTTTGCAAAAAACCTACTGAACAGAAGGGATGCAACATGGTTGTGTGTGAGATCACCCTTGTTACAGTCAAGTCAGTCATTTTGTCACAGTTGGATACAGGATTACTTAAAAATAGTCCTTATATGAAGAAAAACACAGCTTTTAATAGTATGCTTAAACAGTTGAACCCTTGTGTTGGATGAAATAAAGGCAATGTATAATCTTACCTTTATCTTATCTGCAGACTGCAGAGAACATGTGTTAACACCTTTTAAACTGACATGGATGGTTTCCTTTTCAGATCGACATCAGTTCATGTATACAGAGAAAAATGGGGATCCTTTATAGTGGAGTAGCAATCTGCATCAGTGTTTTGTTCAGTCATATGATTGTTCCAGAAGGCCTCTGGGGAAATAATAGGTCAGGGTAAGCAAAGAGATGCAGCAGCTGATGAACATTTACTCGTTGATCCAACAGGCATTCAGGCCGGCTGCAGTGTTTTCTGCTATCTGTGTCACTCTATACAGCCACATTTTCAACAGCACCAAAATGAACAGATTAATATGCCTGAATATCTTTTCTCTTTCATTGACTGAATAATCAATAATATTTTTCCAGAATGGCCAGCTCTCTTTGCCTCTTTGTGGTAAACAAGCCCATAGATCATAATGCATGTAGTAGTGAAGAGTTATCGATCAGTACTTGACACAAAGCGTGGCCAAACATCAGCAGAGAAACTCACAGGACCTAATTCTTTCACTCTGATGGACAGAGATCCATGATTTGCACCACAGTGTGCGAACCATGGCTGGTTGAAGAAATTGCCGTTTCAGGTCAGAGTTACTTTTGAGGACTCACTGTGCATTTTAGTGATGAAAAGCAAAGCAGAAAATACACGGCTCCTCTGGACAAAAAAAAAAGAATCTCAAACCTAAAAAATCTGTCTAAACTGGACTGTAGATCTCAAAAAGAAAACAGCACATGCAACACAACAGCAAATGTGCCACTCGTTTTGGTTTGAGTGTGTGTAGGCTGCAGGCAAAACAAATGGGTTTGTGATGCTTTGATGCTGGTCTTTTTACTGCAGGTCTGCCACTGAGCGTAACCATGTGGAACAGTTCTAAGTAATTCAGTTCTGTCAGATTGTTGTCTGATGACTCATCATATGAGTTTGTTTTGAGCACACCAGCCATGGAGACCATTAGATGTTTTCAGCCTTTCAGGCAAGCCCTTAAACTTGACAACCTGGCAATAGTTGGACATGTTTGGTTGGACCGAAGGATGTTACAACTAAGTGATATGTTCATCCCCTATTATGCCTTGTTGACACCACAAGTAGTGTTTGGAATAATGCTTAAAGAAGCTGATTAAATCATTTTTGAAATGCCTATAGTGGTGTGTACTCTTGTTGTTCTGGGGACTACAGTGTACTCATAACCAGTCTAGTAAGTACCACTACCTCCTAGGAATCAAACTTGTAACTATGAAAACATGATGACATTACATTGTGTCCTACAGTCTGTGCTGGTCCAACTCAGTCTGTAGGTTACAGTGTAATTCCATGGATTTCTTAGATGATTGGACATGTTTTTTTTTTCCCTCTTTCTTTTTCTACTGGACCACAGGAATCTGCCCGCACAGTGAGACTGACAGCTAGTTGCCAGCTGTCTTGCAGGCGGGTAGAATTGGCCAATCTCAACTTCTTTTGTTCACAAGTTGTTGCAATCACTTTCAAAGCCTTCATGTGACCCGTTACAGTTGGTAAACATGTGTTTACATAAGGAGAAGGTAAACCAAACTCATTCTTGTATATATTGAAAATTAGCTTTTGCAGCCAGGGTTGTGTTCTCATCAGTGCTGATTGAAGTCTTTAAATGGCCTACTGCAGTCACTTGAGATCAAAAAATTGAAGTACAGTCTTTTTTTTTAAAGAACTAGCATAGAAAATTATTTGGGAGCTTGACATGACCGCAGCTCACATGTAAAATTACTTAGGTGATCTGAGAAGGAATAAAGGGGCGCCCCCTCAAAATGACTTCCCTGCAAGGTCCCCTGTCGGTAGTGAGAGCAGAATGTAATAGTCTGCTTTTCAACGGTGGGATTGAGCCGTTGGCTGTGTGCCCACTGAGTGTATTCAACCCTCCACAGATAGGTCTTTGTCCTCAGCCCTTTAACGCAGCTGCTAAACAACCGTAAGACAAAAGCATCTGGGGTACCCCAGTGCACCAATGAGAAATGGTCTTCATATGAAGAGCTGTGCCAGACTGCCTGGGACCACTGGGATGCAGCCAAACGCAACACTTGGGATGAATTAAGCAGCAAATTTAAATGAATACCCATGAAACTCCTTATGTTTGTGTGTAAAATTCCTTTGAAGATATGTTGAGCTTCTGTCATAATTCTGTCACAAATCTGGTGAAGATATTTCCTCAAAGCTTGTTGTTTGGCTTTCTTATGATGCAGGAAATGCACATGACTCATTTGTGCTTTTGTTGTTGTATGTGGTGCGACATTTTGATAGTTGGAGGAGTCATTCTCTCCTGCCAGGAATCATTTTCCTGACCAAGAAGAAAGCTTTCCAAGTGAGAGTTTGCATTATCTGCTTATTATCCTTCAGGGAATGGCTTGATAGACAGGAAGAGGCACTTCTGCCAAGCAGATGAAAATCTGCAATAGCTGGGCTTTTATAAGGCGACAGCTGCAGGAAACTCAATAGCTTAGGGAGAATATTTGGGGAGGTTGTTTTCCTCAGACGCAGACAGTTTGAAGGTTTGATAAGATAGATTTGATTTTGACAAATTTTACTAAAAACTAGATTAAAAAAATCTATTCAATTGGATTTACATAGTTTAGTAATGTGTAATGATTTTACCGTGCACACATTTCATGTTTTTCTTTTAAGCTTTTTGTGTCACTCAGTGTAGGTTTACTACAGGGGGAAAGGAGAAAAATACCAGCTAACAGCAGCTTTAGGGGAGAGGAAATCCCAGATGTTTCTGTCTGAAAAACAGCTTGGCCCTGTAACCACACACAGACCAGAGGAGAGATCACTTAGCAGTATGGATCTTGTAGCTGCACTACTGATAGGCCTCATAAGTCATCTTAGCTTTTGGCCTCTACTGGATCGGAACACAAAACTGTAACAGTAGAGTGGCCACAGCTAAAAAGAAATGTGAAAAGAGCAGAGCATCTAGAGAAAAGGGCAAGCTTTCATCAGCTGAAAACATGCTCCTGTGTGTCTGTGTAAAACAGGTCTTATTTGTTCCTGTGTCTTACATTTGGGAATATAACATGTGAGGGTACCTTTTTAATTCAGTAAATCGCCCCATGTTTTATTTATTTTTTTATTTTTTTGCATGGCTGCTGTATTCATTTCAGTTTTCAAGAACATACAAAACCCACATATCTGGGAAAAAAAGTTCAAGTAAATAATTTTTTTTATCATGAATTCATGTATGAATTTGTATCTGAATTTCTAAAATCATTTATGATCTTTAACATCTTTTCTGGGCCGAATGGCATGGAAAGAGGTTGCATGCAGAAATGTGTGCATGCATGTGTGTGCAATTATACATGCCTGATTTTCATGTATAACAGGGTTTCTCTGTTTGAGTGATGGCCTGTGCGCATATTACATCACTGAGACTGTCAATATTTAGACATGGATAGTCATGTCAAAACTGTATCACATGAAATGGTGCCATAAATGGTTTTTAATGTCAAGTTTGATGGACATGATATTAAAGTCTGTGCTGCTGGAGAATTGCCAATGTCGGTGCTTAAAGCAATAAAGTAATGGATTGTTCCACTCTTACAGAGGCCATCCAGGACTGGGTGTATACAGTACCACTAGAGAGATTAGCCTCCATCGTTTTCCCGCATTTGCTACTTATTAAGCACTTAGTCGTGAGTTTAAGGGACAAACACATCTCTGCAGGGGTGGAAGTGTCAGGTTCATGTTTCAAACAGCTCTCATGTGCTCACAAGATCCAACCCCAGGATATGGGCCTTTTAGACACCAGAGGAGCCTTGTGTAATAATGGCATTAAAGCGATCTACATGTTGGCTGCTCTGTTGTCATAGTGCTGGCACAGAAGGGCCTGACTGCTTGAGAGGGAAAGGGAGGGGGGCTCCATTTAATAAAGGTTTTGAAAAGGGTTAAAGTCTCGGGTCAAGGGTGAGAGGTTGGGAGCGTGAGGCGGAGGACAATATGACAACCAGGGGTGATGCAGAGAAAGAGATCCCCAGCAGCTGGGGAGAGACACAGGGGAGGATGGGGGGGCTACTCATGGGAAGAACCCCCAGAGATAAGCCGGAGAGTCTCGTCTGCTGTCTCCACGTCTCTGTGCTTCATTATGTCTCTATTGTATGGGTGTGTGTTCACATGCCCATGCACTCTGCAACAAAATGAAAGTCTCTAGCTACGGTGTTATTTGCTGTCTAGGCAGCTGGAGTGTGAGAACTGTTAAATTAGTAAGGAGTGCTATCAGTGGATGGACATGTGAAATACATATTTTCATGCTGCTCTCACCTGATAAATTATGCCCTAACTTTTTTCAGAAATTTTAGCATGTTTCTCAAAAGATATTGGCCTCCACGATTTCACCAAAACCTTATAATGATTGTAAGAAAATCTGATTTGTACTTTTTTTATTCTCATATTTAGTTAATAAAGATGGGGCTCATGGGCTTTTTTATCTGCCGATAAGACTTTTAGAATTTCTAAATTCTGTTAACATGTGCATATTTGTAATGAATTTAGCACCAACAACATCATTTCAGTCATTGACTCTTGTCGCTGTCACAGATGTAACCGAAAAAGCAAGTCGTCGGTCTTTGTTCTGAGTTAAATACAAAAACTCTTCCAGTGATGGATAATATTTTTTAAGCATTAACACCAGTAACAGAAAACCTGTGGGTACTGGTTTAGTTTCAGTGCAGTTAAATGGATGGTTGTTTAATTTTGTGCATGCTTTAGAGCCATAATTACAAGAAGAGGGGTAAATTCTTCATAATGGGGGGAACATTTCAAAACTTCTAGATTTATGTCTTTCTTTCATTGCACTGATTGACTTTTTTGATTTCAGACTTAAATTACTGGATTTTTTTTTTCATGCTTTCCGTTTAGGTTTTGATATGATGACTGTTTCTGTCCAGCCAAGCCACGATAGCAGTATCCACAGTCTTGTAAGTTAGAGGGGTCTGGATAATAAGAAGCATGTGTATGTCTTACTTGCAACACACTGGCCAAAACCACAGTGGCTACAGAGGTGCCAGAGAGTCAGGGTTGTGAAGTCATTTTTAGTGGAGAAAAGAGGCTGGCAGGCATCTCAGAGTGTTGCTCCTTCTCCAGACCTAACACGATAGAAATACTAACATGTAATTAGAAGTGCTGAGTCAGATACACTGGCCATTGTTCGGGCAAACACTGGGGAAAAAACGTATACAATGGCAGAGAAACCAGGACATTAAGTGCATATCTGGGTCGAAATGGTTGAACCCTGAATTGCAGACATAGATTTTTTTTTTAACTATACTGCAAGAATTGAGTGTACATGAGTAGGATCTCTTCCTGTGGTAGCATAAAGAATAATGTGTTGCTTCATGGGATGATATATCGCACCACAGATGGATGAAGGGGTTGGTATTTTTGAGGTTTGATAATGGTCAGTTAGAGAGACATGGTCTCAGGTTTGTGGGGTCCACAAATTAGATGTCAACTTCAGAAACATCTGGTAAGAATATGTTTTAAAGCATGGCTAGATGTCATAAGATTCAAAATCAGGTTTTAATCGAAGGTCATCCTTCCATTTTAAATGTGCTTTTGGACAAGTGGAGAGACAAATCCACTCAGTCTACCATGTTTTATATTTACAGTCCTCAGGATCAGGAAAATAATCCAAATGTACTGAAAAACAAAATAATAGTTTTTTTGAAGCCATGTACATCATGTCTCTTTGAAGGTTACAGGAATGAATGACTTCCGAAGAAATTATTGGAGATAAAGTAAAAGCTTGAAAAGCCTCTACTTACCCTTTAACCTTTACTCTGGTGAAAGACTGAGTGTATTTCCTCTGGTTTCCTTTTTCTGCTATGCACACAATGGGGCTGGAGAAAAAAAAAGGTGATTTTTCTTTGCTCATAGCTTTTTGACAGAGCCAAAAGGAAACACGAGGCTCATTATTAGTCAGACCACTGAGGTTTTTCATCTCACTCTCCATATGTCTTACTATAATAAATAATGGTTAGCATGCTCATTTTTTCCACGAGGTTTATTTTTATGCTCATACATCTCAGATTTTGACATAGGTTGCAATGGTCTGTTCAGTCATTATGTGGCTTATAGTAGCTTGACTTTTATGGTGAGCTTGAGGGACAGGCTGTAGAAAATGTTATACTAAATTCTTAGACAGAATTTGGAAGCTTTTGTTCTACAGTGGACTTGCAGGGAAAACGGGTCAGCAAACAAATGAATAGATCTGTGTAATGGGTTTGCTGTACAGAGTTGCTGTAAGCCAATCAATAACCCAGATTCATGCCAAACATGTAGGGAGACATATAGCAGATCGACCTATGAAGTGGGACTGGGTTTAAAACTAGGTCAGTAACAGTCCTCAGGAATGAAACTCACTGACTGCAACAAATTGCCAAAACAATGTTTATAAGAATCTCGAGCCTCAAGACAGGGAATGTTTTTTCCATGAGCGCAGCAAAAATGTTCCATGATACTTTTTTTTTTTTTTTTTTTTTTTTTTTTTTTTTTTTTTTTTTTTTTTTTTTG
>JAOXYM010000013.1:13661117-13684566 GCA_028567055.1 Leptatherina wallacei
TATATATATATATATATATATATATATATATATATATATATATATATATATATATATATATATATATATATATACTGACTTCAATCAACTGTTGCTGCTACGTATGGATTTAAGTCCCAACCTCATTGGGAAGATGTCAGTCCTCCAGGCTTTTACAGGGCTTATTGTAGAGACCCTTGAAGATTAGTGTGGCAATTGTTGTTGTGGGATCCCCATGAAGTTCACTTCCCTGACCCCTGAGGCTCCCCTCCCCTGCTGATCCCCCTCATCTTTGAGGTCTAGTATTCGTGAGAAGAGCCCACTCCAGCTCAGTTCCAGTAGTGCCCCCCTCTGCTGAAAGGCCTTTCTCTCATTAGTATGCCCCTGGGGCTCCTTGGTCTGTTGTTGCCAAACAAACACAGCCAAGTTCTTCTTCCCCATCTCCCTCACTATCTTTTGTCCTGTCATCTCTCATCATCCATCTTCACTGTCTCTGTTATTCATAACAAGTTGTTTCTCATTCTGTCCTCCCCTTGGCTCTTATTTCTCCCTTATCAACTCTTCCATGCCCCTCTTGGATTTTGTATTTTCCTGCCTGTATGGTTCTGTTTTTAACGTTTTCACATGATGTTTCCTCTGTTGTCTGTACCATCTCAGAGGATGTGCTGCTTCCTTGTTTAGGAAATGTAGATCTGCCCTTCTTTCATGTGCCATCTGCATGATTTAGAAGTCACCAGATGGAAGGAAGACAGCGGTCAGGGATTGCTAATGTATGCTAAGAGAGCAAAGGGCAAAAAGTTGCAAATCAGAAGATGAAGGGCTCATCTTCAACCACATACTCCCTAATTCTCGGATTGAGATCAGATGAGAAATTAACGAAGGCAGTTGCGTGTCTATATCCTTTCTACTCCAATGTACAAAGTGTTGTTGTTTTTTTTTTTGCAACATCTGAACCAGAGCTACTGGATTTGTATTTATGGAGCTTTTTGAGATTTCTGAGCCTGTTAGGGGGAGTCTGAACTGAAACTTAAACCCAAAAAGTCAGTGCAAATAGAATAAGTTAACCTTTTAGTATGGGAACTCACAAAGTTCAACAAAATAACCTAACAAGATTTCTCTTTCTCGGAAAGGAACTGTGATATACAGTGAAGTGGTGCCTTCACTAAATGAGATAACAACATTAAAAGTGGAGGTAAGATTAAGAAGGAGAAAGCGGACATGTGGGAAGGAGAGTGAGCAAAAGAGGGAAAAATCAAGAGGAGAGAGGGAGAATTTGCCGAAAGAAAGCATTTTTGCTTGATGGAAGAAAAACAACCATGGAAACTCCATCAGAGGAAATCCAAGACTAGAGGCAGGACAAAAGGGGTACCAATGAGCTCTTTCAAAGAGGCAGTTCTTTTCTTTTCAACATTGTGCTTACTAAGGATTTAACATATTCTTGCCTGCTTGGTTTCATTTCCCCATAGTTTGGCAGGTGTTCTTCAGTGAGTACATTTTAAATGTCAGAATCGATGGTTTTGATGTTCGTATATACTAAAGTTTTCATATCATGTCCAGTTTGTGCATCGTCACTTCTGCTGAATTGTCATAATTATGATGTTTTGTGTGCATTGCACTTGTTTTATCATACAGTTATATTGAGGCTTGGGAATGCTTTTGACAGACCTACTCCTGCAGCAAGCAGGATGTTATATTCTGGTGTTGGTCATCATCATGCAAGTGTCAAATAGGACAATCTATTGCAGATGCAACAACAGATCAATCGAACACCACAGTGCATTTGAGCTGTTCTTTCAGAGGAGGCCAAAAATGAATGAGGGGAATTGGAAGAGCAGGGACAAAGATAAATGAACCAAGCATCACCATTATCAAAATACTGGTGGTTATTTAAAGTTATTTGTTTTTTTCTGCAATAAACAGTCTTAAAACTGTCATCAGTATTATGTGTTTCGTCATAATGTTTCCTACATGTTAACATCCAATTTTATTCACTAGTTTTTTTGTTGTACCACCTGTTTTCATCATCTCATCACCTTTACCCCAGTCAGAATTATATGGTAATACAGTATATTGTGGGCAAACAATCTCCAAATGGAGATTAAAGTATGTGTCTAGGTGCCTGATATTGTGTGCTAACATTCAGTTGAGATGGGACCTACTTCTTTTGGATTTCTGTTTGAGTTTTATTTTCTTCAATACATTTCAAGTATTTAAGACAGTTGTCAGTAAAGTATGATTACTGCAAGGGTTAGTTCCTCTCCTGCAGTTACATCTTTCAATGTCTTTACTCTGCTCAGTCAATGCAGAGAGAAGCGACTGGAAGCACTGGGGAATTGCACCTGTTCTTCTGGATGGTTGCCTAGGAAGAGTCTTTGAAAAAGAAACAAAAAAAAAGAAAGACATGATGTTGCTTCTCAGTTTCTCTCTGAATGATCATTTCAAATGTAGACTAATCAGCTATATAATGATGATAATGATAATAATAATAATGGAATGAATGTATGCTTTTCAAGGCACCCAAACCACTTTATAGTGAATCCATTATTCAGTTGTTCCTCATTTGCAATCCGTGATGGTCGTCTACTTGTGTAGCCGCAGTAGCCCTGGGGCAGACTGACCGATCTGACCATCTCCTAACATTCATACGGATTCATACATTATGAGTGACCATTATGATCATCAAGCTATCAGCTGCGGGTCCCTCAAGCCCTGTAAGATGCTTGACTGGATTGAAATCTGGAGAATGTGGAAGACAATTTCTCAGAGTTCCTGAACATTTTTTTTACCAGTGAGACAGGACACACTATCCTGCTGGAAGAGAGAACCATCAGGGAATACCAGTTCCATGAAGGGGTATGCTCAGTCTGCATCAAAGTAAGTCTTCTCATGTTGAAGCTGCCCAAAACCTTACGCTTGCCCATTTTTTTCTGCATCAACTTGAAGACTTTCCACCTATTACACCCATTATCAGGTGCATGTTAACAAGATAAATGTTCTATAAGTGGTCATGATGTAATGGCTGAATGGTATAAGAAGGCTTAAGTTGCATTATTATTATCTTCTTTATTCTGTATTTCTTGCAGATCTTATGTCTTTATTATGAAGTTATAGAAAGAGGAAAAGACATTTTCAATAGCAAATAACCAGAGAAATTATGATCACATGACTGGGACTTTAATGATAATGGCTTATGAATAGAATTGATCTGACTATTCTAAATTCTTTGTTTACTTAACATCACTATGGTCATGTATTTATTTTCATTGACTGGACACATTTTAAATCATGTCATTAAACATATTGCCATATTGACCCTAAATGCACACTACGCATGCCTCCCTCAGGCCAATAACTATCATGCACAGCCACTGTTGAGATGTCAGAGTTAGATATTCACTTTTGATAAACTTTGCATACTCAGATTTCCATCAACCCTTGAGACCTGCCATTATAGCCTTTTATAGCATATTTAAGTATCTTTCCTCTCGACAGTGTGTGTGGAAAATGAGTCTCATAAATGTGCTGGCAGCTTGCCCCAATGGAGCAACAAACAACAATCGTTAGCATTAGCTGTAAATAGGCACATCTGTTAGCAATGAGCTTAGATTTCAGATTGGAGCTGGAAGGTGTTTAAATGAAGCTGGAGGCCAGATTGTTGTTGAGGACGAAGAGGAAAGAGAGCTGCAACGTCTTCCTCCTAAATTGTGTGTTGACTGTTTGACAATCATAGATGCACTTCTCCATATAATATGAAGCTTGCATTTGTCTGTGTGCGCCATGTGATTGTTTGTTTGGAAATGTGTGTCTGTGTTTTTGCCTGCGATGGATGCCAGATTCAACAGTTTGTTTCAAAAACCTACCGCTCACTCAGTCTCATCTCTGTTGATCCTTCTCCGTTGGTGGCAGTTATGGAAAAACTGTAGACATCCTGGAAAGCATCCAGTTGAGCAATCAAGTGTTTGTGTTGATAGGCTGCATTTTTGTGATGTCTGAAGAGGCACGGCCAATTGCAGGGATTGGTGGCGAGTCTGAGCGAGTTGTGGTGATGCATGGTCGTACTAACCTGTTTGGAGGGACTGGGACAAACATTTGCAGATGGGAGCATTTCACATAAGAATATTTTTCGTAAATGCCATACAAAGCAAAAAACATTACAAGCAAAACCTTAATTATAGTTGTTTTCTCTTTTTTACTTGTTTTTTTCCCCTCTTTATAGTTTGTTTTTACCCTTTTGTTCCCGTTTTGTCGCTGTGTTTTCAGACCTTTTTCTTTCTGTGCTTTTGTCTGCTTCGGCTTTCTACTTGAGCTTGCCTGCATCTCATACCGGTTTTAATGACCAGTCTCATCCACACTCTGGCAGATTTGACAAACAGGATCCTCCTGGAGTGTTAAAAGGCTGTTATGCCCCATTGTGACTAAACGGCGCAGAGTGCTGGAGGGGCACACAGGATGGAGCTCAGTGGTGGGCTTGTCCTGGGCCTCCAGCCTGTGGGCCGGAAGAGCAGAGTCGTGGCTCACTGCTATTCTGAATGGCCCCTGAGAGTCCAGTGTGATGGACAGTCTGGGGCTGCACACACTGGCCCTTTGTATCAGGCCTTCTTGGACTCTTTCTGTTTCATTTTTTTCCTCTGTCTCTGTCACACAATGTCACACACTCACTTTCACACGCACTTTTTTTTCCTTTTACACAAGTGTCTTTTTTTCCTTTCTGTCCTCGTGATGCCGATGTGGCAATTCTAGTTTCTGCTGTGAGGCCAGATATTGTCATGACTAACAGTTAGTAACTTGTCTGTGTTTCTTGTGCTCTCTCTGTTCTTCATTCTATCTGTTCCCCTTTCATTTATGTTCTGTTTTAAGGAAATACAGCAGAGTTTCTTGAAGTGGCCAGAGGTCTGACCAGAGAGTATTAGTCAGGGACTGGGAGCATGTGAAAGTCATCAGAGGGCCCAATGTGATTTTCATTTATGGCGCTCTGTTTTGAGAGAGCTAGTGGTTCATACTTTTTCATATTCATCTGGGGGTAAAAAAACAAATCAGAAAATGGAAACATAAATGGTCATTCTTTCCTGCAAAAACAATCTTTTTATTTTTGTGGTAGATTAATAAGAAAATCATAGTTGATTCTTTTTGCAATTTTTGGATCCCTGATTACACATGGAAACAAATGAGTAATGTATTCTGCAGGATCAGTGTAGCGTAAGCCTCTCGTTTAATTGGATTCAACAGCTCCCACAGAGTCGTCCTCTGTAATGTAAAGTGACAATTTGCTCAAATGACTGTCATATGGCTGTCTCTTTTATAACTGGCCATGACACTTTGTGAATTTCACGTTGTTGCTGTCATCACATATCCACACATTAAACTACAGATGGCATTTTTATGTGAAATGCAGATAAGTGTGAGTTAAGAGCTGCTTTTGAAAGTTCTTCTTCTTTTTACTTTGACCTGTTTGTAATCTTAGCTCATTGTAAAGAATTTCCAAGCTGATGTGTGATGTGACCACCTGTGTCTCTTCCCGTGTATGAAACTGTAACCACCACATACCTATCTAGTCACCTATCAGTTGAGAGATAGGTAAATCTTTATCTTCATATACTGTCAGTTGAATAACCACCAGTTGCCATTTTTTGAGCAGCTTCTGTATTAAAATGGCTCTTTCTGTTAAACCTTGTTTCCATTTGATGCACATAATAAATGGCATGCACAGTGCATTCACTTTGCACAAGATAAACATTATTAGGGTTAGTTAAATATCCCGTTGAAGTGAGATTTTTGCTGGGAAGTAAATGGATCATATTATAAAATGGATGCAAAGGATAGAACCTTCTCAAAATGCCAGATTACTGGCAGAGAGATTCATTTAATAAGATATTTTCAGTGTTGAATTTGCCTTAACAAATCAGAATTAAAAACTTCAGGAAGCAGCATTTGCAAATGTTAAATGGTGTTTGCAACATAGCTGCACAGAATTAGCCATTTTTTAATGAATGGGAAAAAACCCCAACAATAATAAATGGAGAGCTACAGTGGTGCTCAAAGTTAGCTGTTATTTGTTCCTTGGTTTTTAGTCATGTTTCCAGCATTTAGGTTAAGCTAAATGCATCAATTTAAGCTTTATACTTGTTTCTTTAAAAAAAAAAACATGCGTGGAAGTCGTATTAGGTTGAAATTGATACCTAAGTTTATCACAGTATTTCTCAAAATGAGATAAATTAAGTCAACAGCGGTTCCACCTGCTAGATGTTTTAAAGAGAAAAAACAAACA
This sequence comes from Leptatherina wallacei, assembly GCA_028567055.1. Classification (NCBI taxonomy): domain Eukaryota; kingdom Metazoa; phylum Chordata; class Actinopteri; order Atheriniformes; family Atherinidae; genus Leptatherina; species Leptatherina wallacei. The sequence goes on from JAOXYM010000013.1 coordinate 13,667,362, forward strand.
AACCAGGAGTCAGGAGTTGATTCTGAAACATGGTGGCAAAATTAATCAAATAAACGCATAATATCTCACAGACTGCAGTTACCTTGAAATGCCGGCTCTCCACTGATTAAGTCTTTGTTTACTTTTGCTGCGGATTTCTGATCCTGACTACTGTGGAGGATTTCTTAATGATGGTTTTAACTTTCCTCCTGTCTTCTCTTAGGGCAAAAGGTGTTCATTGAACCTATTTGTAAACAGTTGCGGTCCTGATGTTGCAAAGCATGTCAGCTGGTCGGTACTTGGTCAGCCAGAGCAGAGTTATACTAACCTGACAACATGACTAGACCAGCTGTGAGAAGACCACCCTGGATTTATTTAGTTATTAACAACACCACCCAACAAAATCGATTCAGAGAGATATCAGCTGCATTCTCACCCATTATTGATAGATACTTCAAAAGCAGTTCAGTCTACCAATGTTTTATTCATATAATCCTTTTTTACATTTTCAGATCTAGTAATATTCAGACAGTGAATGTAGGCTCTCATGATAATATCTGGCATCCAGCACTGAGCTTCAGGGTTTTGAATAGTTGCTATGATGGGATTTTGGCACCTTTTTAAAAGCAATTTGAAACCATACGGATGCTTTCTAAATTAGACATTGTGATGATTTTTCCTCCATTACATGCCAATTTATTTCACAATAACTAATGTGGCTGTTGCTACATCTTTCATGTATGAGGCAATAGATATTAAGTCCACCCGCATTACTGATCTTATTGCCAAGGAAGAATGCTGTACGGTTGTGTAAACAGTCCTTGACAGTCTTGAACGGTGAAAGTGAGTTGACTTATAGCTGATATCTCCGACTGGATCAGAGCTGCCTGACAGCCCCATCTACAACAAGAGCAGCTCTTACTTTAAATGGACTGTATTTACTTTACAGCCAGGCTCTATATCCCATGGAGCTCTGTGATCTCCACTCTCCTTCCCCGATGTGCTCGTTGGAGAAATGTGGGCTGTGGCTGAAGTTAGCAACTCTGCTGTGGGCACACTCATTGAGTTGTGGTTAACACGCTGCCATAGCAACTCCTATTCACGAACCGTGGGATAGAAAGCTTTTTTATCTCCCAGTACTGCACAAACAGTCAGGATGAGGCCTCTAACTGCAAATGTATTGGTCTAGCAGCAGTATATCTGTTTTTAATTTTCTTTATCAGGGGAAAAAGCACAAACACAGATGAACTTTGAGGTTTCTCACCTCATGGAAGAGGCAAGCGAGTGGAGCAGATTTGCAGTTTTTCAACTGAAGTTCTTATGCTCTTTGATACACTGTCTTTCTTTTCCTACTTACTCTTAACATCCTGAATGGTAGAGAACAAAAGATGGTGTCCTAAAGCTACTGGTTTGGAAAGGACTGTGCATATGGTTTAGCTCTCTCAGCTCAACTAAGCCTAAAAATGGTAAAATCTTAAGAAAAATGGTTGAAAGCAAGTCACAGTCAGGAAAACAAATTGTAAAACTCTACTCTCAGATGAGGCTGGATGAAGTAGGGTGAAGCTGGCACTTAGAGTTTACGAGGTTTTTGTGGTGCACTGGAGTGTGTTGTTGTAGGGATTTGCTACATGCTTCAGATGTTGTTCATCAAAACAAGCATTACTGACACGAAATATGTCACATGAGGGGGAAAAAAAGAGTTTACAGAGATTTAGGATCCATATTAAATTATGCTGAAAATGAAAAAGCTTGTAATGGTTATGGGTACCTATTAATGAGTGTCAAAATGAGGTCAAATTATGGTACATTCAAGGATTTACAGTGTTATTGATTGTGCTTTTTTGCAGAGATGGATATTGTTCAAATAAGCAGTTATTATTGTACATCAGTCAATGCTACTACATTTTTATTGCTAGGTTTTTATGTAAAAAAAAATACAATATGGTGAATTTTGACCAGCTCATCCTGATTAGTAGTGAATTCTAAGACTGAAGCAAAACTGTAACGTTGGAAGCTCCAAACCTTAAACAGCCTAAAAATTCACTGTAAAGGTGTGGGAACTGAACTATTGGCTGTTTGTATCTGGGTTAAACATTACTCTTTACACACAGTCATTTGACCGTTGTGAATGTAAAAATATTGCTTGTAGCTACCTTTTAAATACTCCAGTTACAATGCAACATCAGCAGTAGGTGGTAGACTTAGAACATAAACAGGCATTGACCTGGTTGTCCTATGACATCCTGTTAGACACATGTGGGTCTGATTGGAAACACACTGTGGCTGTTTACTTGCGGCCACAAACACTGCATTGTGGTGAATGGCTCCATTTTGAAGCCATAAGAACACATTGGATGAGACAGACCCATCTGGGTCACTTCTCTCCCCTCATGGTTAGCTGCCATAGATTTCCATTACAGCTTGGCAGACACCCACTGCTTTGACCTGCTGGACAGCCATTAGTGGCCTTTAAGTGTAGTGATGAATTGTCACATGGCACATAAAGGCAGTATAGGTTTTAAAGCCTCGAAGGGAACGCAGGAAGCTACTTCCACTGGTGCTTTATGTTGAAGAAGTTTGGAAAGGAAAAACACTTCATCAACTATGATTGCAGACTAATTTTATGTTGAAACTTTGTCCCTTTTTATGTGGATATCATTTCACCTCATGGCTGTTAAAAGTAAAACGGTAAAGTATAAACATCATTTTATAGTTTCAGGTTGTAGTTGACACTTTTCTCCCTTTTTTTTCTTTTACAGGTTGCTTTGAGTGCTGCATTAAATGTTTAGGAGGAGTGCCCTATGCGTCGCTGGTGGCTACCATCCTCTGCTTCTCTGGCGTCGCCCTGTTCTGTGGATGTGGCCATGTGGCTCTCACTGGCACAGAGACCATATTGGAAGCCCACTTCTCCAAGGTCAAGACCGATCACGCCATGCTTAGTGATGTGTAAGTGACCTCATGCTCCAAATAAATTTCACATGGCTTGCTTTTAAGGCTTGTCTGAGAATGAGAAACATATACAACAGATAAGAAAGAGATCATGGTAAACTCTTAAATGTCATAATAGCATCCATTACCCAATGTACTCAATGGAAAATGTGCTCCTAGGTATCCATCACAATAAAGAGAAATCCAAACTTTATACAGATAACTCTTAATGAGGTAGAATTTATGCCGGCTATTTTTAGCTGGCAATGTTTCTTATGTTCATCTCATCCTTTAGAACAGACCTAATATGGATGGTTTATCTTTTGCAGCACATCCATTAGTCCAAACAATGAAAGAGGGATGACTTTAGTCAGGGCTGCACATGTGTTTTATGTTGGGGTGGATTTGAAGTGCACTGTTTTATTTAAGGTGTCCACTGAGGCAGTTTGTCTTTTAGTGGATGATTTCCAGAAACATGCATCACCTGTTATCTCCACATTTGGGCTTTGAATCCCTCTTGACTCTTTTGAGAAGTGTTGACATTAACCATAATACAGCCATCTGTTTACGATTAACCAAGCCAAGTTTAGGTTTTAAGGATTGTATGAAAAATGAAATACCGTATGCATTCATTTCCCACAGCAAACAGTAGTACGCCGTGACAGTATGACAGTATACCTGACATTTTTAGAAGTTCTCTCCAGATGTTTGGTTTTAGGTGAAGACTGTTTTCAATCTCTAGCAGCTTCACCTGCACAACAAAGCATAACTGTGACATTGCTCCCTAACAGAATACAGCTGATGCAGTATGTCATCTACGGCATTGCGTCGTTTTTCTTCCTGTATGGAATCATTTTGCTTGCCGAGGGCTTCTACACAACTAGTGCCGTCAAGGAACTGCACAGCGAGTTCAAGACCACCATCTGTGGACGCTGCATCAGCGGAATGGTATGTTAACAAAACCACACTGCTGCACCGCACCTGATCTATTTATTTATTTTTTCCCCAGGACAATAGAAAATGTTAAACTTTATAGGAGCAAAGCTTGTAAAAGCTGAATTTGATGGCTATCTGGTTTCTGTGTCCTCAGTTCGTGTTCCTTACTTACATCTTGGGTGTGGCCTGGCTTGGTGTGTTTGGCTTCTCTGCTGTGCCAGTCTTCCTTTTCTACAACATGTGGTCTACCTGTAATGCCATGAGGTCACCTGAGGCCAACCTCACAAACATCGACTCTGTCTGCGTGGATGTTCGTCAATATGGTAGGAGAACTCTGTTCAAGAATGCCTCATTTAGCATTATTAGCATGTTTTCTGACATTTCAGTCAAGTAATTGACAGAATATTTTTTAAAAGTCCAAAAATGAAAAAATGACACTGCCTGGCTTAAAAAAACCCATCACTACCTGGATTTAAGTAAGCAAATGATCTGGGGTTGCTCCAGTTGGAGAGAATATACTTCAAGTTTTCTCCATCAGTTATTTTTTTCTTTGCTGATGACAATGCCATGATTCTTCAGGCTCAAATAGAAGAAGAGTAGTTCAGGTAACATGAAACTTCATTTTCACATCTCACACTCCAGATCTTTGGGATGTACTGGAGAAGACTTTAAGGAGCAGTTTGGCTCTTATATCATCATCTTGATTTTTTGTGAAAAATCATTGCAGCTCTTGTAAATAAATGTGACTTTGCTGTATCTTATCATAACAAACACATTGAATGTAAATACTCTTGACAGCACTTCTGCATATTGTAAAACATTATGAAGAATTTTTTTCCCAAGAGGAGTCTGTGAAACTAAATGAGAAACGAACTAAAAGGGCTCTGGAAATTCAATGTTACATGATCTTTAAAGAAATATCCAAATAACTTCTTGTGATAATTTTGGTAACTTAAAACAGACCAATTGAAAGAGAAATAGTAAATAATGATGTAGCAGAGGCCAAGACATCTGTACTTTTAGTCTGTATGTTGCTCTCTAAATCAAGTCGTTGGATGCTGCTTCCCATGTTTTTATTCTTTCAGTAGACCTTGCCAAAATGGTAAATGCAATCCTTCTTTCACATCCCATGTTGACAACACAGACATTTCATAATAATTTGAGGTCCCCAAGCCTGAGCTTAAATAAGCCTGTTGACATTTTACAAAAAAATTTTTTTTTAAGGCTGCAACATGCAAACTGTGAAGTTAAACGTTTTGTCATGTGTGAAATTGGTGGAATGCCTTGTTGAATCTTTGAAATGCCATTATTATTTAGAGCTTTGTACTCAGCAGGTAGGAACTTGACAGACTTCAGCTCAAGATTTGCATTTCATAGTTTTAGTCATGATTGGCAAGACAAAAGGAAATTATTTGGTGCAGCAGTAAACTTTTGAATTCAATGGCTGCAGGAATTATTCCATGGAACGCCACTCCAGGGAAGGCCTGCGGATCCACGCTAGGCGACATCTGTAACACCAGTGAGGTAAGATGCCATTTCCTCTACGTACATATTTATACAAATACATTGCAGTAGGGGCAGGCATCACTGGATGGTGCATCAATAACTATTTTAACTGAAAGAAAAAAAACAAAAACATTATTTTCCCCCCAGTTCTACCTGTCTTACCACCTGTACATCGTAGCGTGCGCTGGGGCTGGAGCCACTGTGATCGCTCTGGTAAGCTTCCCTCCAACTCTCTCCATCCTGTCCCTTTAGTCCATCTTTGCACGGTTTGTATCGGCAGATCATGTGTCGCGTGCTCCTCTTCTTGTTCTTTTATGGTTTGTGTAACCACACAAAGGATATTTAGTCAATGGCTTCTCCTCAGCTCCAATTCCATTTGCTGTTTACCATCTGCTTAGATGCACATGGCTCTGTTTGTATTTCAGGATGGGTGGGACAGTGTGCTGTATGGCCTTGCTGTTTTTGTTTTATAACCATTTTTAGAAATAACACTCCTTTTTTTAAAAAACCCATAAATCCACAAGTATGATATAATGAAATGATACTAATGAACATTTTACTGCTAAAAACTGATTGGCCATTTTACTAACTTGTCACAATGTTCCTGATGAGGAGGTCACCAGCATGTGCTCTTACCACATTTTCTGTTTTCTTCCACCAGCTGATCTACATGATGGCTACCACTTATAACTTTGCTGTTTTGAAGTTTAAGAGTCGGGAAGACTGCTGCACTAAGTTTTAAACTGGTTTATGAGCGCAGTACGCAGTGCTGAGTAGAGACAGTTGCCACTGACAACAAACAAACTAAAAAGAAAAACTATGAATAGAAAAGTCAACATCTCTCCATTAGTAATCACATGACTTGTAAATAGCTGATTATATGCTTCATTTGGTATTTGGTATGCAGGGGTTTTGCTTGTCTGAGGACACCTGATGCAAGTCGTCCTCAGAGTGGGGTGGTGCTTAGCTGACTGGTTTATTCTTTTTTTCTTTTCTTTTTTTTTGATGCCAGCTTCTAGAAATATGTCATCATTGGACTTTATAGAAATGTGCACAGCTAAAAATCCACAATAGTGTTATTTATATTTGTAATGTGTGAAGCCGGTTGTGGCCTGCACAAAGGCATTGACTGCATAATTTAGATGAGATAAAAACAAAAAAAGCAGTATTTAGCATGCAGTGCTATACCTGCATCAGAGGACTGTAGTCAGAGCTGATTTGTAAATTTGTGCATGAAATTCTGAGGCACATGTGAAGCATAACTGTAACATACTTGTGCAGGTTCTTTTTTAACACGCCATTTTAGAAAATAACCTATATTGGCAATGAGATCTGAAGAAGACATAGGCTGCACCAAGCTCATATGGATGCTCTGAATTTATTCCATGAGGACATCTGATGACAAACATTGAAGGTGTTCTCAGGCTTATTGTTTCTGATCGGCAGATTAGCAGTTTAGTAGAGGATTAATTCTGCTGATATACATTTGTGAAAGGACTTGTGTCAGTGGTGAAGGAGCAGTTGCCAACTTCCTAGTCTTTTTATATTTCTTTGGTTTATTGCAAAGCCTTTGGATTTTGGTGCCAAACCATAAGAACAGGAAACCTTCAGTATTATATTTTCTTTACAATTAGACTCTAAACGCACTAAAAATACCTTTATCCGTGTGTGATATGCTCAGTATTATGTTGACCTCTTGTATATTGTAGATCTAAAAGTAACAGCACCTCCCTACAATAGCATAGCACATATAGAAGGTCAGGCCAGTACAAGGGGTATACTTCTGCATGAGGTCCGAAGACTCAGTTTAATTTCATGTATTATATAAAATAAAAGATAAATCCTTCTACTTTAGTGTAGCATAAATGTATTTTTTCTATGACAGCTGATACTGCTGTAGCATCAGCTAAGAATTTGTTTCATTTCATACATTTTTCCTTTTATTCTTTCTCCAAGTGCCATTTAAGTGCCATTTTGTTAATTTTAATACTGAGCCTGCATGCTTACAACTTTCAGATTATGTGATCTGTTTATAGTTACTTATATTCCATTTTTCATATATTTAATTTTCTCCCAGTTTTACAAGACTGTAGATTTTACTTTCTTTATAAAAATAAACAATCTTTGTCTACAAAAGTATCCCTACTTGGTCTATTTCTTGTAAAGCCTACAGTGATTTTTGAAATGGGTAATATGCAGAGCACAGTCAGGTTCACAAAATGCAGAATCTCATGCTTTGCACTAACCGCCAGCTTTTACAGCTTGCATGCACCATCTCTGCCTCTTGTCCATCACTTGTCCTCTTAATTAAAAAGCATCATTTCTGTAGTACTCTGTAGCAATCAAGTAACTCCAATAATGATTGTAACTGTGAAGTTACAATAACTCTTTAACGGTTTTGTCTTTTTCATGTGATGTTACATCGTTTTTAAAGCTTAACTGTATGTTCGTGGGTGTCTGTGATTGACATACTGTAGCTCGGACTCCTGTAGCTTGCTTTGCATCTCTGACATGCTCACAAGCCATCCACCTCACCCTTCTCTTCCAGATCCACTTCCTCATGATTCTCTCAGCAAACTGGGCCTACCTTAAGGACGCCAGTCAAATGCATACCTACCAAGACATCAAAATGAAGGAAGAGCGGGAGCTGCAGGACATCACTTCACGCTCAAAGGAATGCCTCAATTCCTACACATAAGGATATTACACACTCGTGATCCCCACAAGCACACACACACACACAGACATACAGAGACACTGAGGCCAACCTCTGTGGCCCTTTTGGACCAAGCAACCCTAGCTACAATAACCTGCCAACTGTGTACACTGTGCACTACTAACCCAGCTCCTAACAAACTAATGCACCAGTGCTGCTTTCTGCACTAACTCACCGAGAAGTGTTTCACAAAGGTTCTTTCATGCTGATTTTTATTTTCCCATTTTGTAGGAAAATACAGATGAGTTCAGATACTCATGCTGAATCTCTCTAGCCCTTTTTATAGCCAGTTTTTGCTGGTGAATCTTGAGACATTGCACTATTCTTATGCAGCATGTACCAATTTAGCTTTACAGTCTTTTTCTGACCCTCTGTGGCCAGGTTTCAAATAGGGAAGGTACATCTTGTATTTTTTTGTTTATTTTTTTTTTCCCTTTTCCCAATGTGGAAGGCCTTACATCCATTCTGAGATGGCATGTCCCACAATATTAACACAAGACAGACGTCATCAAAATGTTTACTTTAATTTTACAGAAATGAAGCTGGTCAAATTTAAAATGTACACCCGGTAAGAGTTCATTTATGTTTGCTCCATATAGATAGTGTCCTTTTTCAAGAATTTGAGTGCATAACTATCTCAGTTAATCATTTGATTGTTGTTGATTTGGTTATGGATTTTAATTCGAAAGCCATTGTACAGCTGCTGAAGTGATTCCGAATATTCATGGCCTACATTAACACTACCTCAGGTGTGCACAAGTGTTTATGGACAGTGTAGGACAAACAACACTTCTCCCTTGTTAAAACATGGTTCTAAAATCACATTTGAGAAACATTACTACGACATACAGTATCTTTTAGGGTAGCAATGACATAAATCAAGCACACACCTCAGGAGCTCCTCTGCATCCCAGTATTATAGAAGTAAACTGCTAGAGATAATGCCATAACTTGCTTAAGTGGTTGCTGCCAATAATGAGACAGAATGTTTATTGTATTTAATATCCAAAAACATTGGTCCATTTGTATTCATTTAGACCATTTAAAAAAATTAAAAAAAGTTAAAGCTTGCTAATGAAGAGACTCATACACCTCTCTGATTGCTGATATAGTTGTAAGCTGTTTTGTGTTGTATTTGAACAATACAATCAAGATTTTGTTGATTTAGCCCTTCTATAAACAAAACAAAAACTTTTAAAAAAAAGCAGAATTATGTCCCGTCTGCATTGTATTGAAAACAGATGGCGAGTTTCAGTGTAAGGGATTTTAGTGATGTCATTTTAAAGACAAACATTTTTTTTCTTAATTTTCTATAATTGCATTTTTTTTATGTGCAGTTATATTGTTTAAATAATTACTCATGTAATCTTATTTCTGTTAGCGGAGTTACAGAGATAACTTGTTTCATTGTTGCATGAAAAAAATGTTTCTGCAGAGACACGTGTGATGTACAGTTATGTATTACTGACATCAGTAGTAGGCAGTGTTTGCCCTTTTCCTTTTTTCTAACTGAATACAGATTAACTCCTTTTACATAGCTGATTAGTTTTCAGTTTTTAGATAAAAAAAAAAAATCATTTTAAAAAGTATTACTTTGTTGCCTAATAGTCTACTTGTTTTCTATGAATGTCAAGGGCTTCCCAATGATTTTCCTGATAGCTTTTATTTCAGTTTCAAGTGACAATTACTTACATCAGTCAGTTAAAAACAGTTGTATAAAAATATAAAAAATGTAATTTAGCCAAAGTATGAATGCCAGTGTATTAAACACTTTATCCATGCGATACTGTAGTACAAAACCTGCATTGTTCCATGTTTAACAGGATACTGGTGTACAGCTGTCAAGCACAGATGTGACATACACATGAGGATGTTGTATGTCATGTCACATCTTTGTATGTTGTTTCCATTGAATGAACCAAAAGAAAAGAAAAAAGCTGTCTATCAATCACCAGGAGGACATCAATCAACCAACAAGCATCCTGTCTGACTGGAAACCCCTTTATGACAAGACTCAACTGGCCTGATGACTGTTTTTATTCAAATAAACTGAAAAAATTATTGTTTTAAATGTGTGTGTTTCTTGTTTGACAGTGTACAGTTAAAAAAAAAATCATTTGTACATATGCAATATATACAAAAAGAAAATGTAAATACACATAAAGCAAAATGTTACAAACAAAATGATTCCTCTTCTAATTTTACAAGTATACAGATGCTTGTATAATTCTGCTTATGACTCGGGGGGGCAGTCGGCTCACCAGAAATCATCCTCCTCTTCTTTAGGTAAATATGCTGCAATACTGTGAAAAACAAATCGAGTCAATTAGTTAAAGCCTCGAGAGACGAACAACAAAGCCAAAAATAGAAAGGTATTTTTAAATTAACTCAATGTAATTCCAGAGCAAATAACAGCAATAAAAAGATACAAGCAGATGAGAAACCACAAAAGCAATTAACTGTTATTGAAAGAGGATTATGCGGCCTTATGCTTTCATTAAACTTTCCCAAAGTAAGTGCATGACTTTTGAATTAGGAAACAGAAGTTGTTTGATTCATAAAGAAGTCATAAATCTATTAATATTCTATTTGGCCAAGTAAACAGTTTAGGTTACCTTTCTTCTTTTTCCTCAGACAAACTCTTGTCCTCTGGGCTTGTTTGTCCTGTCTCCTCTCTTTCAGGGATCTAAGAAAAACAAAAGAAAATGAGAAATACTCAGGGCATCTGCTACAAGTCTAAAAATTCTGAAGACAAACGTGGGTCCAACTTGCCTGCATAATTTGCTTCTCTCTTGCTTCCAGGACCATCTTCATGTATTTCTCCAGTGGATTTTGATCTTTTGCCTCCTCATTATCATCTGCCTCTTCCTTCTTTTTCTCATCCTCTGTTTCTTTTTCTTCCTGTTCTGGTTGCTCCACCTCTTGCAAAAGCTGGTTACACAGAAATAGCATTTATACTTGCTTCAGGTTAGCATTTTTGATCGCATTTTAGATTTTAACAAGATGTAAGATAATTACAATCTCTTTCTCCAGTCGCTCAAGTTCTTGCCGTTCTCGCTCCTTGGCTTCTTCTAACTCCTTCTGCCTTCGCTCTTGTTTTTCTTTTCGCTCCCTTTCCCATCTTTTCTCATCATCTTCTTCTTCCATCCTGGCAGATTCACTTGAAGTCTGCAGAACTTCTGGAAAACATATAGACTGACATGAGTCTGATCAATCCTCTGGTTAAGATGGAGCAAATTTCAGAATGGCCTCTATATGACAGACTGGTACAGTCAGATTGATGACATACAGTAAAACATGGTTGCCCTCGTCAATTGGGGTCAATCAAGATCATGGGTCAATACTGGGAGGACAAACAACTCACCCGGCTGACCTTGCAAGTCTGTTGGGTCTTCTGGGAGGTCCTGAGGGTGGAGGGCGGTGGGGCCATAAGGGGCCTCCTCCGAGAGAGGGACAGCAGTGTCCAGGAGAAGCTGAGGAATGTGGCCGGGCTCTGGAGGGAGACATGCACAAAGAGATCTTTTGTGCTCCACCATAATGCAACAGGGCCAGAGGACCAGCACAGAATACATAATCAGCTGTCTTTCATCTTCACCATTGTGCAAGACCGCTGAAAGGACATTTTGGAGGCCAGTCACACACATAAAAAAAAGGAACTGCCCATCCAAAATCTATGATCTCCATACTGGATATATTGGATTTGTTGCAAATGATAATATTAAATTTTTTAATATTTAATAATTTTGGCTTGAAATATTTCAGTATGGAACGTACAGAAATTACTGTATAGCACTTACGCACTACTCACTTCATGCATAGCTGTCGAACTGTGCCTTACAAATGATCGAACAACATGCAAAACTATAACTATAAAACTATAAAAAGGTACAAAAAATGATTAAGTACTCCATTACAAATCTGATCCACTGCAGTTCCATATCAGAAGGAATTTAGAGGCTGAACAGATTGGAGAACTAAACAGTTTCTCTAATCACAGTTACAATGAAAACAGGATAAACATGTTATGATGACATGGTTGTACTAGTTTAGGTTACCTGATAATATCTCTGTGAGATCTTCAAGATTTATCTTCTCGGGCTGTGGGGAAGACTCTGAGCTGGAGAACACAGGCTGTAACTGTGGTGGACTGAGAGAAATAGGATGACATGAGGGCATTAATATTTACCACCTTTATGCAAAATATACAATGGATGTTAAAATGTCCTTGTCAAAGCTGTGCCAGATGGTACCTGGACTGATCTCGTGCTGTGCTCTTGAGCTGGGGGCTGTGAGGTGGACTGAGCTCAGGAGAAAAGTCACCTGTGGTTGCCCCCTCACTGAAGGGGCCACGAGAGATCTGTCTGTCAGATGGCAGCTGAGGGAATGTGACCGGGGATACAACTGCCTCTAACAGAGGGAAAGACAATTATTAGTCAGGTCCACTGGGATGGAGAGATCATTTTTACCAACACTAACATGTCAAGTTTTGGACATATGAATCTAAATGTTTAAGCAGATTTTGGGACATAAATAAAACTCTATACATTGCATCAGTACTGAAATCTTAAAAATATTTCATAGGGTATTTCTTGACATAGACAACAGTGTTCTCTTATAATTTCTAAAGTGTTTGACAGGACTAGGCATTTCATAAAAGGTACCTTCTGTGCTTTCTCTTTGAATTTCCTTCTTCGAAAAGGTCTTTGGTGTGTAGGAGGGGTGGTTAGATGGAGTAAAACTTTGGTCCTGAAGTTCATCTCTCAAAAATAAAGATTCAATCTCAAGGTGGTGCCTGTGGTCAGTGAGAACATTTGAATAAGGCTGGTCTTCTGAGAAAGTAACTCTGTGCTGGGCATGTGTTGAGGTGTTTCTGGTGTCGTGGGAAACCAAGATGGGGGATCGGACTCTTTGAGGAGAGAGTGGTCCGAGTGACGTTTTTGCTTTGTGGGTTGAATGGATGTGTGAATGGTGAGAGTCCTGTTTTCGAAGAGGGGAGTTGGGATGATGTGGAGGATATGCTTGCTGCGGGGAAAGGGGTCTTGAGGGAAGCATGTGTGAGATAATGGAGTGCACTGCCCTCTGCTGGTATTTCCTGTAGGCTTCCTCCAAGGTTTCAGCCTCTCTCTGAAGCTGCTGGATACGAGCCTTGGCTTCTGCCACCAGCTCCATGTCAGAGTCGGGAGGATCTATCCAAGGTGACATGTGTCCTCGTGAGGACCCACCTGCTTCACAAACATCAACATGACCCACCCTGGCCCTCAGCAGAGCTCTGTCCACATAGATATCAGGAGGAACCAGCTTGTCAGTGCTTAGCTCCAGCACTGAGCGATCAACAAGAGAGGGCTTGGGGTTACGCAGTACTTCATTTTCAAGAGCTGTCATCATTGATTGAATCACGAAGAGGAAAGGGAAAGAGGAAAAGCAAACAAGAGGGGTATTGAGCACCAATACAGAAGACCAACCACTATGAAAGATCCAAGAAAAAGCTTAGCTAAACTAATGTCTAAGAAAACATCAACATGCAGCTACATCTCAAATCTAGTTGCTACTACTGGAATGTGGCTTTCTTTCTCTTTTTTTTTTTTTTTTTACAAAAGTTCATATTCCAGTTAACGAAACACGTTGGGATCATACTTGAAAATTGGAAATAATTTTCTCTCGTATGGGTTTTAATAGTTTACAGAACAATATTTTGGAAGAAAGAAAGCTCCTTTGAGAAGAGATGAAATAAAGTTAACTATTCAAGTTATGGGGTACCAGCTGTAACATGCAGAACTGAAACATGATTCGTAGTAACTAGCCACACTAAGACATGGGGTACATGCATGTCCCATCGCAGAGGACATACCTTGATGAGTTTGGCGAAGCTGCATCTTGATGTCCTCGACATGCTTAATCATCCACTGTGACCTCTCTTCATTGTCAATCAGCTGAGCCTTGAGCTGAGCACAGCGCTCCACCTGCAGGAAAAAGATGAGGAAGTTTATTTACACACATAGGGAGGTCTGTGCAAAGTTTAGGTCACGTATGGATCACCAGGAACACATGTTTACGCACACACTCCATTCTACAAAGCTGCATAAAACAAGCAGATCACATACTTTCCCACAGTCAGCAATCTGGTGTGATGGGACTGACCTCATTCTGGAGCTGTGCCTGCAGCACCTGTTTCTGGCCGTCAAACTCTTCCTCATCCAGTCTGCGAGCGTTCTGCAGCCTCTGGAGCTCTGTCTGCAAAGCCAATTGCTCTTTGGATGGTTTGATCAATTCTGAGAAAGAGATCATTGTAGTCAAACATAAATTCAACCTACAGCTAATTTTTCCTAATGCTTACTAACTTTAATTTAAGATTAAAGTAAAGTAAAAATTTCTAAAAATGCTCCAATTTCAAAATTTTGGCTGGATTCGACCAGCATTGGGTTTATCAGAAAGTGGCATATTACCATGTTTCTCCCTTTTGTTAGAGATGAAGGGAGAGTAACTACCCCCTTATTACTTTCTTAAACAGGAGGAATAATCTACCCCTAGACAGAGGTACATTTTCACTTTCCGTAAAGGGAGCCCTCTGTCTCTGCTCACACTCACGCCGCTTCTCATCTACCTCCCCTCACTTGCGGTCTACAAAGCTACAATCATGGCACAGAGGCCCCACATTGGCAGGCAAGACACATAAAAAGACTCGGCCAGAAGCAGAGGGACGGATAAGCATGAATGAATCACAGTACACTGAACTTCACGGCCACAATGGACCCAGACTCCAGCACTCTGAATACAACATGGGACCTGGATTTATCTCAATTATGAAAAAGAGAAAAAAAAAGAAGAAAGAACACTGCATATATGTTCACATTCAGAGTAAAACGTCCTTATTTATACTATTATTACAGATGTAATGTGGATGTGGAAAATAAAATTGGTTCCTGAGGGAGTCTGCATTCACACCTCACCTGCATGGAGATGGCGGTTCTCCTCTTGGGCTTCCTCCAGCTGTTTCTGTAGCCGCTGCAGCTGCCCCTGCAGCTCTGCTTTCCGTCTCTTCATAATAGAGTAGTCACTTGTGCTCTCTAGTCTTTCCCTTAACAGATCATTCTGCTGAGTCAGGAGTGAAATCTGCTGCTGCGCTGTGCCTAGCTCAACCTGGTGAAAAACAGTGCAGGCAAAATCATTGACGCTTACAGGAATCACAAAATGTTGCATTGAATACAGCAAATGTGATCTACAAAACAAATCATAGTGACAGCAGTCGCCATTCCCATTGATGAAGGGAAAATGATTGATACAGGAAGAACAGGGTTGTGATGTTTACCTGCAACCGTTTCAGCTCTGTATTAGCTCTGTTATTGTCTTCTAATTGGGAATTAATCACAGCTGCCTCCTTTTGGATTCGAGCAGTTTCCACTAAAGATTAAAATGATGTCAAAACAATTCAAACTAGGCCATCAGCAAACCAGTTATTGAAGTTGCGTTAATTAAAATACCTACCTTTGTTTCTGTTCTCACTTTCTGTAAGGTTTTCAGTTCTTTTGATATATTCCTCCTTTAACTCAAGCTGATACCTTATTGTCAAAAAACAAAACATCAGTAAATCAAATAATTTGACAATATTTGGTCAGGGTGATGGTCTGAGCTTCTATTATATGATACAATTTAATCATTCCTACTGATGGCTAACTAGCCTATTTTATGTTTTTATAACAAGATTATTACTTAATACAAAAGTTATTGATATCAAATGGTATGCATATTAGCATATTGCTTCATTCATGGGTGTCAAAATGTTTACTGACATTTCTTCTATAAGAAAATATTTTCTCTGAAACTCATTAGCATTAATTTTGTAAGTTTTGGGCAGATTTTGTTAAAGATAAAATGGCTGATAATAAAAATGTACATTGTACTTTGCACATACAATATAATGTTTTTACTTCAACACAACAGTGACACCCTCTGGTCAGAGAAAACTATCTTTAAAAATGACTTGAACTTCAAATGTTAACAGAATAAACTGAATAGAAAAGGCAACATGTGTCAGACCAAAATAATATTTTTGTGTGAGCCTAAACAAAACTGAATAAATGAGACATTGTGTGCCTGATATGAAAAATACCTGGAAAGTTCATTCTTCAGTTTCTGGTCATATGTGTCCTCCATAGTCCTCACAGCCAGCTCTCTCCTCCTCAGCAGCTCTTCAGTGGCCTTGACCTTCTCCGTGTGAATTTGACAAGTCCTGTCATCAAACACAAAGAGACATTTGCTATGAACTACTAGCTACAATGGGAGAGCATTAAAAAAAGCTCATTAAAAAGATCTTACTTTTCAAAAGCTTCAATTCTCATCCTCAGCTCACTTTCTCTGTTACGAAGCATTTCAATTTCTTTCAGCATTGACTGTCTCTGCATGTAGACATTTTTTTCTTCAATCTAAGGAGAGAAATAAATAAAAAAAAGAAAATGCATCAGTTTAAATTTCTTGTGACTGAAAATCATAATTTGCAATGGGGCTCAAAATGCTGGTATAACTAAGTATCATCTGTCATGTAAATACAAAAATAGTTTACAAAAATAACAAACACAATGTCCTGATTTAGAAAGAGTTAATAACACTGGAGGCTCTGAAATATAAAATTTATTCTGCGTGCATTCAAAATTTCAGGTGTATTTCTAGGTCAGCAATCACATTTGAGTAGACATGTTATTTAACCAAAAGAAGCAGCATTCAGATCCACTCACACAAGACATGTTCAAGTAAATAAACAGGCCGCCACTGTTCACCTCTTATACAAAAGGTTGCGCAACTTGTTTCAAGCATAATGTCACCCACTTAGCAGCAAGTTAAGAGGGTTTTTCTCACAGTAAGAATCATGAGTAGAGTGTAGAGCAGAAACTGGAGCAATTTTAATAAAAGTGGGAACAGACTGATAAACTGACCACAACAATCGGGAGTTCAATACATCAAGCTTTGCTCACTGAGAGACAGAAAAGCAACTTCATTACATATATCAAATTTGCTAAATAAGAGACATAAGACTCCAATTATCATAAATCTTTAGAAAAAAGTTGGTCTAAGGAGATAATTCACGTCTCCAAAATATTTCTCAGTCATGGGAACAAGGCCAAAGACATGGGCTGGCTTACACTCAA
>JAOXYM010000013.1:13687291-13706933 GCA_028567055.1 Leptatherina wallacei
CCACCATATTAGATTTGAAATTAAACTGGAATGTAATTGATATGTTTAATTCAAGGAGTTGAAAAAAGATATTCTATAAGGATTTAGGAATTGTTACGATTTTTATGCAAAGTCATCATTTCAGGGGCTCAAAAGTAATTGGACAATCAACATTACTGTAACTAAAGTGTTTATTTTTGATAGTTTCTTGAGAGTCCTTTGCAGGCAATCACGCAATGAAGTGTAAAATCCATGAACATCACTTAACACTGTGTTTTCTCCTTTGCTCGACTTGTACTGCAGCTGTCTTCAGTTGTTGCTTGTTTGTGGGTCTTTCTGCCCAGCGTCTCTCTGAAATTCATGGTTAATTGGGTTAAGATCGGATGACTGTCTCAGCCATGGCAAAATATTAAACTTTCTTGCTTTGCAAACTCCTGGGTTGCTTTCACAGTATGTTTTGGGTCATTGTTCATCTGTGACATGACATCCAATCAACTTGGCTGAATGTGAGCAGAAGATAATTCCCTGTAACTTCAGATTTCATCTGGCTGCTTCTGTGTGCTGTCTCATTAATAATCACCAGTGACCCAGAGCCGTTGGAAGCAATGCATGTTCAGGCCATCTAACTGCTCCCACCATGTTTTCAGAAGATATCCATATCCATATTTTGGATCACGAGCTGTTCTAAGCCTTCTCCACACTTTCTTCTTCCCATCATTCTGGTACAAGTCGATCTTATTTTTATCTGTCCAAAGGATATTGTTCCAGAACTGAGCCGGCTTCTTAAGGTAGTTTTTGGCAAAGTTTAATCTGGATTTTCTATTCTTGAGGCTGATTGATGGTTTGTACCTTGTGGTGAACCCTCTGTTTTTACCCTCATGAAGTCTTCTCTTTATAGTAGATTCAGATACTGATACAGCTACTTTCTGGAGAGTGTTCTTTACTCGGGTGGGTGCTTTTAAGGGGTTTGTCATCATTATGGAAAGGATCCTGCAAACATTCACCTCTGTTCTCTTCCATGGACATCCAGACCCTTTGACTTCCCAAGCTTACCCAAGCTTTCTTTCTCTCAGAATGTACCAAACTGTTTGTCACTCCTAACATCTCTATCTCTAAGATGGATTTCTTCTTTTCTTTTCAACCAAAGGATGGTCTGTTTCACTTTCATTTGACTCCTCCTTTGACTGCATGTTATAGGTTCACAGCAACAGATAACAAATGCAAATGCCACACCTGGAATCAAATTCAGACCTTTTATTTACTGGATTGATTATGGATTGATAAGAGATAGCCCATTAAGGTTAACTGTGCAATTACTTTTGATCCCTTGAAAAAAAGACATCTACAAAGCTATTTGAAGAGCCGTAATTCCTAAACCTTTCCTCCAATTTGGAGGCGAATACCCCTGCATTAAAGTTTAGAGTTTGTCCTTTACACCTATATTGATTACTTTACTGTATCTTGAATATGTTTTGGTAAACAACTAAAGTAACTAAACTTGTGTCAGTGTCCAAATATATAGATATGGACCTGACTGTATGTGTAATGTATGACACAAAGACTTTCCACTATACATGATTCTACATGCACAATAGGGCTGGGCGATATGGCCACAAATCACGATATAACGAGCAGTTCATCTCGATAACGTTAGATGGACGATAACAGCACCTTGGTGCACTGTTTCCATTCGCCATTGATGTAATGTCAGACAGATGTACGGGTCCACCGTGTGACTCTGTTCTGTACATGCTGGGAATCAGAGTTTTTGTCAAATATTTAATATGAATGAATTAAGACTGGGACCAGTGAGCACTGACTGGCCAGCCCCCTTGTATTTTCATTGTTTTTAAATATCGAATTTACCGGCATGGGCCAAATGATATCAGTTATCGTAAATCTCGGTATTGATAAATTTTCGATATATCGCCCACCCCTAATACATAGTATACTTTGAAATGGAAATATTGATAAAATGCTAAAATTTTCCGGTAAGACATTTAGAAAGGAAACATTTAATCAGGAAATAATGCTTAATACACTTATTTATTAGACCTACATCTGTAGTCTGGAATGTTATAAGGCAATGTACCTGAAAAAATTACTTGACCATACAGATAAAAATATATTTATTCATAAATGATAGATTAATTGATGGCAGTTTAGAAGTCAGGAGTTTGTTGGTTTTAATTTTTGTAGTCATGTTTAATCTTCTTTTTTTTGTTTTGGCCTGTTTGTCCTTAATTATTTGATGTACATGTAAGATTCATCATGCTGCATGATGTGCGACAAGAAGATGGAATCAAAAACTTCTTTAATGATGTGTATGATTTATACATTAAGGTAAGCCATCTTTCATGTGATCAAAGTTACTAAGAACAATATACCATTTGGCCTGTTTAACATTTTGACCTTTACAGATAATATATTTTGTCTTCCAGTTTGCAATGAATCCTTTCTATGAGATCAATGCACCGATACGCTCGACAGCCTTTGAGAGAAAAGTCCAGTTTCTTGGAAAGAAGCATCTCCTGAGTTAATATCTTTACACACAGATTTGAATGTATTGTGTCTATTTGTTGTAATATACTCAACATTTTTTTCTTTCCCTTTTACACAAAATGTTAAATGTATTCAGCAGAAATGCCAGTTTGTATAAAGTATGTCTGAGTTTATTTTGGATGTCGTTTCTTTGACTTTTTGCAGAAAAGTTGAGTTTAGATATAGGTACCACTACCTTGTGTCGATTATTGATATTAAAGCCTAAAAATATAACTTATCTGAAAATGCTTTACCAAATCTGAACAACTTGTGCTTTGACATGAGTTCCTTATAATTATTATTATGTTAGTGTATGCTGGGCAGAACCCTGAGATAAGAGCTGGTTGAGGGTAAGCCCCAGAGTGATAAACTACCTTATTAATGGTTATTCATACTACAAAACAAGTATATCAGACAATTCTAAGGTTGTTTATTCATCATTTGGCATACCAGTAGTACAACTTAATATATTAATTTGCAAAATAATTAAGGGGAAATGACTGGCCGCTTGTAGTTAAGTTGTGGCTAGAGACTTCCAGCTGCAAGTATAAAACAATATTAAGAGTGGTTTCAAAATCATTATTTAAAACAATAAACCCAGCAATGAGGACGGAGGACCACTCAGTCATTTCCACTACTTCATTACACTTTCATTAGGGAAAATTTCTCCCAATAGTCCTCAGGGAGATTTCAGTTAAAAAAACAGGTTACAAAATACAAAGGTTTCCAAAAACTTAAATACAAAAAAAAAAAAAAATGCCATGCATGTTAAGTTTGCTTCAATGTTTATTTCCTGGTAGGAAACATATGCCACAGTGCTTCTAGCACACAGCTATAATGTATTCAAGATGCAAGATGTGTGCAGACAAAACCTCAAGGTGCAAAAATCATAAGCATCAATTTGTTAGTAATAGAAATTAGTGCCTTAGTTACTTCATAATTCACAAAAATAAAAGGTTATTGGGAGGTATATATTATTTTTTTCATTATGCAATTATTTCCAGAATATAAATAACCAGCAATCACTTTGCACAATCACATTTTATGAGTCAAGTTTAGAAATCCAATAATTGCACTCACCAAATAGTACACATCTACACAGAATTTATCAGTCTTTTTGTTCTTTAAAAGAATTGAACATTTAACCTTTAGACAAAAACATGTGGAAAATTCTATAGTCCACAGCTCATCTTGTGGCAAAACAATTTGGTTTCACTTCTTTAAATTTTTCCTTCAATTTAAAAAAACAAACCCAACTTTCAGCTGTGGCAGAGCTGAATCAATGTGTTAATGATTTGAGTTTATTTCTAAGACATGGAGGAATTTAGTGTTTTTTTCTGTTTTAAGTCTAAGTCCAAAAATTTACATCATCAAACCTTCAACAAATCAAAAAGCCATATAATTTGTTTAAATAGGTTGTTACTACAGCATTGTACACCTACAGCCTCCTTACATAGCAGGCATGACAGATAATTATTAGTGACAGCTCTTGGATGTTATGAACAGCAAGTGGTAGCAGAGCGAGGCTTTCTGTGGAGTTTGACTGTGTCCGTGGGGATGAGATGGTCCGTTCTCTCATCCATTGCCAACACCCTACGTACTGCTTCCTCAAAGGCCACTGCTACATTAGTGGCATCCTTGGCACTGGTCTCATAATAGGGGTAGTCACCATTCTCCTGGCACCATTGTCGGGCCTCTTCAGCAGACACTTGCCTCTCTGTCACATCCAATTTATTCCCCAAGATCACGAATGGGAACTTATCTGGCTCCTTGACATCTGCGTAGTAGATAAACTCCTTCTTCCAGTTGCCCAAGTTGAGGAAACTCTGGTTATCATCCACACTGAAGGTAAGAAGGCAGCAATCAGAACCACGATAAAAAGGAGTCCTCAAGCTGCGAAAGCGCTCCTGGCCAGCGGTGTCCCAGATCTGTAGGGTAACCTGGTGGCCATCTACTTCGAGGTCCTTGTTTAGGAACTCTACACCAATAGTGTGGAAAAGGTGGGCGTCAAACTTATTGGTGACATAGCGATTCATAATGGAGCTCTTTCCTACACCACCATCACCCAGCAAGATAACTTTCAGCAGGGATGTCTTTGTTGTCATGGCTATTCACTCCCGATTGACCACTGCAAAATAAATTACCTGATGGAAAGATGCAATGTTAGGCATATTTTAATATAACATTTCAAATAAACATATGATTTAAAAAATATATATCAAACTTCTGTTCAACAGGGGGAAAAAAGTTGGGCGTGTGTTTTGTGCATCCCCCCTCTCACCCCAGATTGATTTTGACCTCCTCCCCTTGTCCAGATCATGTGCTGTAAGCCCAGGTCTTAGGTCACATGCTCATTTGTTTAATGTTGATGTAAACAGCCATAAAGATGACGTTCACCCAGCTGAAAGAGAGTGATAAGCAATCAATTTCCTGATTGACGGATTGTATGCATGAAAAGTCCCACAGCAACAAAAGGCTATCTGTCACCAAATGTGAAAACACTGCAACCAAAATGTTAAGGCTTGGCTTGTCGTAGCCTATCCTAAATCAAATTACCATATTCTACCACTTGAAATACTCTAAATTGTAAAGAGTTTATCAGTCTGCTAATAGTTGGCTAAGCTAGGCTAGCTTGAAAACGGGAAAACAAGATAACAGCTGGAATTAGGGTAATGTAATACACTAAATAGGCTAGCCCGGGCTCTCTTACAAACATGACTGCTACGAACATACCTTACAGTTTGCTCCAAGCGGTTTGGAAATCAAATATCAATCTGCTACAAAGCTGAATAATATTAATTCATTCGTCTGAAAGCTCCTCGCTTTAGCTCGGTTTGATTCAACGTCAGGTCGGAGTGTTTCCTGTTGAGCTCCGAAAGCACGGTGCTACCGCAGTCAGCTAGATGCTAATAACTAGCTAAAGATAGCTCGAGTGCCGTAGCGACGACGGACAGCCTCAGATCATGTGATCTGACCAGACAGAAACACAACCAACTAGAGCTGGGAAAACGTGTCAGATGTGTCAGAATCTAATGTTCTTAATTTATTTTCGTGAAAAAAATGAGCAACCAATATTTGTTTGTTTTTTATTTCTTTTATTTCTGACGTCGTTAGCTTAACACATTGGCTGCCAGCATTGAAAGTGTCTTTCATCGATCATGACCCTCTCCTTCACCGAAGCGCGTCATCACATACTTTGCTTTGCCAGAGTCTTCTGCAGTCCCCGCCCTCCCTTAAAAATTGCAAAAGAGGTCTTTTTGCTGTCTTTGTCAGTGAACAATCGCATTTGAAATTATGTCAAAACACGTCTTTGTCAGCCAATGAGTTAATAAACAATAAACTCTTCAAATGATAAAACATAAGCGAGTTACTACGTTTTTGTATTAATAATGTTTTACCACCAGAGGGAGTGTTCCACACAAATTGGACATTAAAGCTGATCCTTACCAATTGAAATAGGTAAATACAACCTATTAAAACATATTTCACAGTGTCAAAATGTATTGGAACAAAAGCTAAGCCAAAATGGACCAACCAATACCGGGTGGAAAAATACACCCCCGTCACCCCGTGATTTGATAGCATGTAGGACCAGGTTTAGTAAAGGTTCTGTGTAGGTGAAGATGAATTTTGGTCCTCTCATCAACATTGCGTCAGGTTATCAAAGCTTGTGGTTCATTTATGTGCCGCTCTAGTAAGGTCTCACCACGGCATTTGGGTTGAGGTAAAGTCAGTGGGTAAAACTTGTTTGGGAATGGCTTTATAACTCTTCACAGACTTTTATGAACGGCAGCAATAGCCTCTCTAAACATTTCTATTGTCTTTTCCTTTTAGCTCTGTATTTTTACAGTCACTGGTTAGCACACAACTGAATGATAAGACCTGCAGACTGCCCATTCTCTGATTGTAGAGGTAGTGACACTTTGGAATTAGTTAATCAAGTGCGATTGATTAGCATCATGGGGCCTAGTTCCTATGGGAGTAGCTGTCACATGCTACTTCTGCATTTTGGCTTAGTTTTTGTTTAATAAACACTATGTAATAACTCTTGTTGTTTATCTGAGGTTACTTGCACTTCATTTCAAAACCAGGACTCTTAAAATTAATTAATTTTATTGACCATAAGCACCATAATTTTAACTCACTCATAGTGTGAGCCCAGCCTGTAGAAAAAAACAAATAGTCAGAAAGGTTAAAAAAAAATTGATCAGGTTTAATGTAATGACGGTTGCCTATAATTTTGATGCAGCTTTCGCAACGTTTATGCACTGATACTTTGTAGCATTTAAAAAAAAAAACAACCTTCAAAAACATTACTCGTCTAAGATTTTAGATATATTTCACCTAAGAATTCACATTATATGTCATAGATATTTTTTTTTACTTCAGCAATGCACTGTCAAATACACAACAATGGTTAAGCACAATACTGTTAAACCACACCAACAAGGTTAGCTTTTCCACCTGTTCCTGAGATCTCTGTTATCCGTGCCATACAAGACTGCTTTGAGAATTAAAATAAAGAATGAAGCAGGATGTATTGATATAGCAGCATGGCGTTAAAGTAAACTTTCATGCACTAATTGTACATATTCTTCCCTTTTGTTTTGACTATGGAGCTGTGCTGTTTAAGAACACTGAGAAACTCCACAAGGAAGGCACAATCATGTCGACAGGAAACAGGGATCCTTGACATGTGTCGTTTAGGGCAGAGGTGTTGATCTGTGGTGGAAATTCTTAAAAGATTGGATCTCCATCCTCTTGGCAGGGCCCTGAAGTCAGCACAACATTGTCCAGCCCTATCTCACCTCCAACACCTTTCCCACGCTGAGCTTCGAAGATAATCTGAAAGACAATCAGTGACGTCATTCATGTTTAACTTGCAGTCTCCAGAAGTGTGAGTATAAATGGGGTCATTCCAGCTCAAACTAAATCTTTTAAACAAATTATTAAATGACTCACAGACTGTGGCGCCTCCTCTTTCCAGGCCACAGTGAGGAGCTCTGTCTGCCAGCTCTGGTCTTTGCTTTGGCTCTGCTCCCACACAGGGTAAGAATTGTTATCAAGCAGCACCCTTAGTGCACCCACACTATGGCCCACCACACGGTAGTCAAAGGTGAGGCAAAAACTGCCCTGCTGGGCCCGGTCACTGAGTAGCAGCTTTAGCTGGGCCACATCCTCTTGCTCCCCCAGCAGTCCACTCAAGGCCATGTAATACTCAGCACCTTAGAGTTTGACACTTATTAGTTACTGTACCTGAACAGGAAAAAAGAAGTAAAAACTGCTACATATCACCTATTTTCTTTTACCATTATCGTGGTATGCCACTATCCAGTCCATGTCGTCAGCCTTGTCTTGGACCCATTCACATGCTCCCTGATCAAAGTTGCAGTCCAGGAAATATTCTACATGGCAAACATGATCATATTAGTCATGTAAACATTCAGTCATTAAATAATTGCAACATTTGCGAATATATTTGATTACCTTCTTGAGGTGGTGTAATTTGGATTTCTTTGACTTCCGTGGCTGGGCCGAACACGGACTCAAAGTCTTCTGATACTGTGTTTAGGATGGGTTGGAAAAATAAAAATCATGAAATCAATGAGAAATTTTTAGATAGATACATGTATTGTTGCAAGCGCAGTCTAATAAAAAAGCCCTGATTGAAATCTCATGAGTCCTGTTATGGTGTGTATTTTAAACAGAACCAGGATTTATTGAAATGCAACTAATCATTTTAACTTAAACATTGTTCCATAAGCAAACATAAACTTACTAGTTTAGAGGAATATAAAAACGGATGGTGAATGCATGCAATTTAACACTAGTAAAAATGATCTACTAGTATAACATGAAAGTAACCATGTGTATCCCCCCCAAGGTATTTTCTATTTGACAGCATTCATATCAGCAAAGTGTACCCACCATCTTAAAGTATGATATTTCTGTGAATATATCGGTAAAACTCATCATTATGCCGTTATAGAAAACCTTTCAGCATAATAGAATTTCCATCAAGATAAAAGTTAGAAAGGGGATTTTAACCAACAGGTGTAAACCTGCCCTCCTGTCGCTGATGTCTTGAAATGGAACTACAAGTTTAGGATGTAACACATCACCCACCCCCAAGCACTTTAAAGTTTCTGCAGCAAATCACCCCCATGAAAAGCTACCTTTGACACTCAGACGAGTGACAGCTGGGGTTATTGAACCTGCTCAGTTATAGTCGGCTGGTGTCGGAGGGGTCTAGATTGCTGATGACAGACTTTCCTACAGGGGAGTCAAGTCTGTTAACACAACAGCTGTTTTGAGGAAAACATAATAAAAGGCTTGGAGACTTTGTAACCTCCCTCCCTTCCTCACCCTTCTCTCAGGGGATGGGAAGCAGGCACAGAATGAGGTTCATCTTTGGGTTCTCACATGCCAGAAGAGTAAAATTCCTCCCTGGAGGTGATGGATGTCTTGGGGCCTGTCTCCTCTTGCTATCTGAGTTCTAACACAGACTTTTGTGTTTTCATAAGGATCAAGGTTAGAGGTGAAAGGGGGGCTCAATAATGAAGCTTCTAATTTAAATAAAAAACCCTGCATGACCTCACTGATCCATACATATATCGTAATCAATCAGACGCTTAGTTTTTTTTTATGCAAAACTGGGTTCTTACTTAGCGGTGTATAGTTTTATTTAGTTTAGACAATAGTGCAATAAATTGTATAGAGGGAATCAAAGTTTATTACATGAGTGCTATTTTTTATTTAATTTAAAATGCTGATTTCTCATATACATAGTTTGTGATATCTTTGACTTTATTACCCGACAAATAGATTTAAACAGGTTTTTGATCAAGGGCTTAATCCTGAGCTGATGCTTGTTTCAGCTGCCAGATGCTGTGTAGACATGAGAGCAAAGTCTCTGTAGAATCAAACTGAGTTATGGGTTGCTGCATCTACCTTGGACCACCCAGAGAGGATTTACTGCAAAACAACCAAATAAAAAGCAACCTACTGAAAACATCTCCTCTTGGATTAAGCTGGTTATCTTCCTCTACTTCCTCCTCTTCTTCCTCAGGAAATTCTTGTCTTTCCTCCGTTTGGCTGCCAATGTAGACCTCTCCATCGTAGTCAAAAGGTTGCTGGTGGATCTTAGGGGGAGGTGTTGCGACTGGTTCGGGGATGGCGTTTCTGAAGTCCTCATTGCTTATTTGACCTCCCAGAATCCCAGGTCTCACTTGGGAGTCTGGGATGGCTGCAAGCAGGAAAAGGAATCAGATTAGACATATGGATCTGCAGTTCTAATCAGTATTTTACCAGGACTTAGGTGTGTTTGTTGTTTGTATGTGCTTTGCAGCTGAAGTTCTCATTACTTGCTTGCAGCTACTTACCAGTTCATAGATAAAATGCATTTCCATATGAACTATAACAAATGGACATGCCAAGGAAACATATAGAAATATTAGATTGCATGCAGATGAGTCATTCCGTACAAGTGAGTTATTTAAATGCACAAGCGTTTCATCATAGACGCTGTCATGCTGAGGATTCTGATATCAAGCTGAGGATGGTGTGGACATACAACATTTACAGCCACGAGCAAGAGAGATAAAGGAGATGCTCAACTACGATAGGGATGGATGAATGAAACTGAAGGGCAGGGAGTTAACGGCTGAAGCTGGATTCCGCACTATCTCACCATTGAGGGAATCATCAGCACTGCCTTTGTCTCCATCCCACGACCTCTGATAAAATGGCTTGACTACAAAAAAATGAAGGCATCTTCATTTAGGCTGAAACCCATGACCTGCAGTTTCTATGTCATTTAGCTTCACCAGGTTTCTCCTGGTGTTAACTGGGCCTGGTTCAAAGAGTACAGCCTCTATCTCTCATTGTCCCTTTTCCTGAGAGGGCTCAGTACAACACAGTCTCATATTTACACAGGTGTGTTTTCAATCTGCGTCTCTCTAATGCTAAGGTCTGTAAAAGAGGAGTGGAGTCCAAGCACAGGAAACTCCCCTTGGCAGGACTTCTGTTTGCTGATGACTAAAGAGTCCAAATGAAATATGCAGCTGTAAAATTGCTCTTGACCTAAATGACTGACTATTTTCTACTGGAAAAGGCCTGACACACATGTTTTTTGGAAATGTTTAAGTTCAGTTTAAAACACATTTAAAAGGAATTATTTCAGACTTCTGTGCAGCAGTTTGTGGATCTCACCAGAGCATTCAAAGCCATTGCCTCTGAAGCCAGACTTGCACCTGCACTTGTAGGCTCCATCGGTGTTCAGACAGACTGCGTGGTGGCTACACTTGTGAGTGCCGCCTGCACACTCATCAAGATCTGGAATTGGAAGAGGCCTGTTTGTACATTTAGGAGTTGAAGTGATTGCAGATGTTTCCTCTTATCAAATTTGTATACCTTACCGATACAGTCATATTTTCCGTCGACATATTTCAAATCATAACCGTCCTGGCACTTGCAGTAGTAGCTGCCAAAGGTGTTCACACATTGTCTGTTGTATGGGCAGAGGTTCTTCCCAGTTATGCATTCATCAATATCTGGAAGGCAAAAAAAAAGGCAAGTATAAAACGAAATGAAAGAAGTATTCATTTTTTCAAGCGGAAGTATCTCAGTGTGTTAGATTTCTTTTGCAACTTAAAAAGTGCAATTACTGAGTATACCTCAAGTGAATGCAGTAAATCATCAAAGACACACTTTAAACATATCACTTTCAGTCTTGATAATTGCTCCCTCTTTACTTTATATTACTTTTTTGGGAATTCCTAATTCCCACTTCCCTGCAGCTGCTAACATTTCCTGTTATCTATCATTCTGGCCAACGGTGTGCCACAAGGGGTTCCCATGGAGTCATTAGCTGCTCTTTAATCTGTTAGAGGGGAAGTTCACAATCCTGAGGAATATAAACATAACCCTTGACTGTCTGCCCACTACCCAGCAGAGCTAATGTTTACCCAGCCAGGTGGGAAGCAGTGATGAGTAATAAATTAATTGCTGCTATGATTGTGGACACAATTAATTATGTTGGATACGAAAACAAGGTTTTTAAGCAACTGGTAATATTACTATTATTGCATCTTTTGAACATAATTCAATGCAAAATAACCATATCATTGGCTTATTCCTGTAGAGACAATTACTTCATAAAAATCCAGTACTTGTTATGTTCAGTCAAACCCTGTAATTATGTGACTTTGCTTAGATTTATGACTGCATATGTCTCAGTTTGCGGTAATCTGGAAGTATGAGTCGACCATATTTGGTGCTGGCCAAATGCTTTACATTGAGTGCAAATTGAAATTTCATGTGGCATAGGTGTTTCTTCAGCGTTCATCTTTTTGTACAGAATAATTTCTTGTGGCACATTTCTAAAGTAAAGCTACTTAAGTTGTAAATCTACTTTTCAACCTCTTGGATCAATGGCAGTCTTGAAATTTAATGCTCTAGAAGTTAGATATTAACTTCCCAGCATCATCGTGTCAGTCTGGCTCGGTCACGGCTCAAACAGTTTTGCTGGAAGAAATAAAACCTAATTGCATCCATGATTTACAAGCCAAGCATGCAAAAGCCATGTAACATAATCCTTACAGAATTTTTCCAGTACATAAATACTACCAGTCTATCTGATAGAGGAAACCAAAAATAACCTCTTTTTTGCTGTTGTTTATTTGGGAAACAAAAATGTTTCTACATTACGTAGACTTGTCCTAATCATGTATTGTTTTTAACATCACAAAATAAGCTTATTCACTGTGTTCACAGGTTGTTATTGTGTGTGGCCGCTCACCTATACATGTTCTCTCATCTTGCCCCAGTTGTAGTCCTGCAGATGGGCAAAGGCAGCGGATCTCCCCCTCGACTTCCTCACAACCATACTGACAGTGAGCAAGAGAGCATGTCCTGGAATCTGCGTGCAGTGACACAATTTATTTGCTTCATTAGATATTTATACAGGCTACTGCACTGTTATCACAGTTGCCACTTAGTGTTGGTGCACGAAAGGACTCACTGGCACAAGATCCATCAGCCAATAAGGTGTATCCGTTAAGGCAGTAGCACTTGTAACTACCAAAGGTGTTCATGCAGCGATGCTCACAGGGACGGGGTTTCAGGCCACACTCATTCAGATCTAGAAGTAATGATCTGCATTATTTGACCTGCAACACTATGTTTAAAAGCATGACGTGATCTCATTAACTGGAAATTAGATCATACTGTACCCAATTTGACTTATGTTTTCCTTCTTCACTGACCTCAAATACCCACCTTGATTACACGTCTTTCCGGCGTATCCCGGGAAACACTTGCATTTGTTGGGGCCAACACACTCCCCGTGTTTGCAGCCGTGCTCACACTGAGCTGGTAAAACATTTAACACAAAGTAAAATACCACTTGTAATATCTGTGGTGGAAAGTGATGGATTGTAGTCAAACCGCGCAATTCTATAATACAGTGGACCTTTTTTTTTTTGTAGACCATCACTTCCTCCACATATTCTGGTTTAGGAAAATTTCATAAAAACCAAAAAATGATACGATGATAGAAAAAAAGGGGAATGTGTTTTTATGAGAAAATTGATTGTGACAGTTTTTACCTTCACACTGTCCTTTATTGTTTTTCTTCCAGCCATAGCAACACTCCAGTCTCCTGCCATAGCGACACACGCCTGGTTGGCTTCCCGTAAGAACTTGTCGGTTGTGCCTTAGTAGAGGAGGAGAGTAGATGGGAAGATGTTAAACAAGTCTGTCTTGTTATTTATAATCCACTCAAATTATAAGACTAATTTGAGTGGATTAAAGTGGAGTAAACAAAAATCTTATTTCAAAAGCAGCAATGATACACTGATGACAGTTGTAGTTTATTACTAATTGATACTTTTATAGGCCCACACATTCCTGTTCTTCAGCTGGCTTTTCAACATCCATTTTTTAATCAAGCCCTTGAAAACAAACAGACCGATATAAAGTGTCTCCTCACAGGCTTGTTTAGTGATATAAGTTGGACTCCCTGTGGTGCAACAGCCAGCTGACAGGATGTAGGCTACAGATGGAGAACGCTAATCAGACACTTCCCGTGCTGCACATTGGTAGCCCATGCACAACTCCATTTTCAGCTTTGCTTTGATCTTTGTGTGAGTTCTTGTGTCGGATGAGAATCTAGTGTAAAGATATTCTGAGTTGTGGTTAATGAGTTGTGGTACACTCAAAATAACCTCCAGTAAGTAGAGACTACACTGCAGATTAAGTTTGCTTTAATCCTGTTAATTATGATTTTAATGTGCCATTGACTTAATAAGCGAAAGGTGCAAGAATTTCACATTGAAATCTAATCATGGCTTTCAGCATCATTGTCTTCATGTTTATGCTCAGAGCCAAACTTTAATATCCCAGATGTTTGGTGGGGATTAGAATCCTAAAAGCAGCTTTGGCTCCAGTGGGACTGGAGGAATCTGAGACTTGATAGAAATCAACCAGAATAGCCCACAGGAGAGAAGCTCCTATAAGTGTGACAGGTGCTCTTCAGTTATTAACAGTTGCTGTGCCACATTTAGCTGTCACATACTCATCGTCCTGTGTCTGCAGCAGCAGCAGAAGTGTGAACATGCCAGCAGAACAACGGTCTCGTAAAAATGTAAAGTGTGTTTGTCAGTGTGAAGTATAGGGGTTCCTGTTACTCTCCACTTAAAATACTTGTATTTGGAGGATAAAGCAGTTAGGAGTGTTAGTGATTCCTTCTTTTTGGCTTTCTCCGGGCTTCCTGCAAAGACACGGTGACTTGAGAAATCTGTCTAACATCACACTTTTCATTAAGTTACGAACCAAATAAAGTTTACACTTGCCGCAGGTCGCGGGGTTGAGAAACAGCACACAGCATCATACACTCTACTGCTCAACTTGACTGACTTACCTATAAGCTTCTGTGCTACCAAAAGAGATGTGGAGCAGAAGAAAAAGTGCACCGATCAAAGTAAACGGCTGCATGTTTGACACCTTGAGCAGCCGTACTGCTTTGTTTCCCACGGGACTGGCTTTGGTCTGGGAGCTTTCCCTCTTTCCTCTCAGGGATTTTCTCTCATTAAATTGCTTAGACTGGAACAGGTCTCAGATGAGCTTTCACACAAGGCACGCTGGATTTCATGTATTTCCAGAACACAAAGTCAAAGTCTCCTCCAGGGTTGAAGAAATCCCCCGTGCTCTTTTCAATGCTGCAGTTACAATCCGTGTCCCATAATTTGCTTTCCCTTCTTCCCCCCTTAAATTCCAGAGGTGGGTTGACACTCTGTGAAATGACACTGCTCCGAGACGGATAGGTGGTGACTTTTGGAGGTAGGAGTGGGTTTGTAAGACAGGGGGGGGGTGGGGATTGTGTTTGGGGAGCACATTTCTTTCACTAGAATCCTACATAGGTCCACATGAAACTTTAGTGGAAACAACAGGAAAAATGTTGTTACACCAATGTAATAAACCAGTTCATGTTATTGATCCTTCTTTTTTAGTATACAAGAATGTTACATGTGTCAATCTATTTGGTGTTTGAAAGCTCATCTCAGCTGTTTTTTTCTTTTAAATAATTAGCTGTATTGGCTAATTGTGGAACCCCGACATGCATAGGCCTGTCATTAGCAGCTGCAGCAGTCTTTGATGTCTTGCTCGCAAGTAACATGTAAAGCTTTGCTCTCTCTTGCACATTTATTCTAGGTACAGGCATAAAAAGTGTTTAATGAGTTTGCACACTTTCAAAGTCAGCTCCGACATCTGGTCTTGCTTTCCTGTTCCCTTATAAATGAGCAGGTCAAGTTTCTGTGGGAGCAGCAGGATTTTGTTTACATTTGTTTTTAAATGTTTTTTGAAAAAATGTTTCGTCTCGAATGATGATTTGCGCTGTGATGTGTGGTGTCTGTTCAGCCCAACTCTGGGAAAAAGAAGCTCAGCGTAATGATCTGAAAATTGCTATGGAAATATCTTTTGGATGAGAAGGAAGTCTGTGGTTAAGCTTTGTAGTTGAACAATATAAGTGTGTGATTGTTCTGCCAGACGTTGGGCTCATGCTCATTTCTGGAAGGAGAAATGCTTTAACAAGCTAAACAGTGGTTATGTCTCATTTAGTTTAATGTAGTCAGGGGTCAAAACTATTCTTAGCATGGATGCTCCCATTGTTGCATGTAATTATATATATGTATATAGAAACATTTTATTTCCGCATGGTTTGGAAATTGGCACAGGCTGCTTTAGATATGCAGCAGCAAGCAGAAATATGTCTTATCTGATATCAGGTGACTGACTGTTGATGAACATAGACAGTATCCCTTGTAGTCTAGTCTTTCAGTTCACACCCACAAAGTTTTATTGAGTTTTTCATTTGTAACCTTAAAGTAATAGATGGTAGGCAGCACATTGTGTGCAGTGATAGCTGTCTAACATCAGTGAGTACTTTGTTTTTTTTTATCAGTAGTACTTGTTTCATTTGATCCATGGTATCTTTGTCACCTTTAACAGTTCTTGGAAAAGCTGTTGTGCCACAAGATAACACATAAACACATGCACATACACTGTCTGCCATTTCTAGTTTGCAATCTGACTCTGTATGACTGACATCTCAGGCATGTGGTTCATGCATACTATACATTACAACTGTTTCCTTGGTGCTGCTGCGCTGAAGTCGGTGTCTGGTAAATCTGCTGAGGAAACACTGTTACAACAACAGCGCCCTCGACTGTCCTGGGGAAAACCTTGGCTTTTATACCCACACTGCAATTTTGTGGGCTTATAAAGTGAACTAGCTGGAAAGTATCTATTTCAGTGTGCATAGGTATAATATAATGGTAAGAAGGTACATTTTCTTTGTTTACTATTTAACAGCACTTTAAGACGTGAACCTCTGTACGGTAAGATTCTCAAAGGCCGGACAAGACTGACTTTTTTATTATTATTTGTTATTGTTTCTTCCTATTATAGAAAAACTGTTAGAAATGTATGAACTTCTTCCTCTAGCCCACATAGATAAAAATCATACTTTTTCTCTTCTAGAGGATAGAGACAGAGAAAATTGCTCCCAATACTAAGAGGCAAGAAAAAAAAGACAAAACGACGTGTTGCGATACGCTAATAATGGTGTAATCGAGTTGGAGTTTCTCCCACATTATTTAAGCATCCAGTTTAATTCTACCAAGATGCCTGATTTATTGTGCTGCTATGTTTATTTCTGTCACCAGAGGTCTCTGTTTGCATGTACTTTGAGTTGACTGATGCAAGCTTCATCATATCCTGAATGAATGTACAGATTGTCATCACTGGAAAAAAGAAGAAGCTTCTATTCATTTGTCAGCAACTAACTGTAACTAAGATGTGTTAGGTTCAAACTTGAAGACTAAAAGAAAAAACACTTGTCACTTTTGTTTAACCATATTTTAAATCAGGCAGAATAATAAAGCTGAGACTGATGCAGGGCCACTTCCTACAGATAACTCAAGCCACTAATCTTGAAACTGTTATTTCATAACACAGCAATTAGTTGATATCTAATGTAAATGCTCATTGATACTCACTCAAACCCTTTCTGTAAGATTTAATATAGTTTTTTTAAGAAAATGAGTTGCATCTATGAGGGTGTACATACTCTTATACTCAGTCATTCGCTGTGGGTTTAATAGGCAAGACCTTTACTATAAAAGGAGAGAAAAGTCTGTTGAAGAGTTATTTTGAAAGTGATGTGTGCACACAACCACATCCTGCCCTGTCAGGGGGAGATGCCATGAGCAATGAATGCACTGCAGACTGTACTAACTGCTTTGGAAATAGGCCACTGCTCATCAAAGGTAGTTTGGTACTGTACAGGTAATGTTCCGAGCACTGCTGTCTAGATTTGACCATTGTCTATGTAATGGTCACATTTGAATAGGTTGCATTCCACTTTAATTGCTGTGCTTCCTATTAGATCTGCTTAGTTAGTTCCAGAAAACTATTACATAATTTTGCAGTCATTCTAAAAGTATATTACACTTGGAAGTTCTGCGATGGTTTAAGGAAGGGAGCTGTCACCTTCCCCTGCAATAACAGAAGTGAATAAAATGGACTTTCGTGCTTGGAAGTACAAATGTAACACATCAAGTATTTGAGGAATTGGTCACAGACTAGTGTCACATTATAGCTAAGGACAGGAAAATATTTACATTAAAAAAACTTAATTTATTTCCCTTCATTATAGTTTTATAGGTTGCTTAGTTGTAATTTTATGGTGCTATCCACTTAAGGGCTAAACATGGACCTCACACAGAAGCTATTAGGTGCAGATTACCAACAGCTCGCTGAATACACCAAGTCAGACTGCTGTGAAGAAAGGTTTAACGCGATGCAGACCTCAAGAAACTCAGCGATTCAGTCTGCTTCTTTACAAGGATTCTACAGATTTAGCATTTCTCCCATTTCTTTAACTCTGTTGAGTTGACAGGAAACTTCCCCTGTGCACTTCCTGACATGTGACTGTTTCTAGATCAGTATAGAGCAGACTTTATTATCATCTCATTCTTACAGTCCTAAACTGGCCTTGTTTCCTTACTGATTTTCTCTATCTGCACCTGCATGTTGCTCTATTCTACTTGATGTGATAAATGTGCCAAATTTATGCCGACATTAGATCTGGAATTAAAACGTATCAGCCTTCCTAAGTTTACTCCACGCAAAATAACATGCAATTTCATGCATCTGTTGGGTGAAAATTTGCACCTTCCATAATCAGATTTGTAGTGTTAGAGGCAATTTTCTCTTTTTTGTTAAAAGAGTTTTAGTTTACCATTCAGCTTTGAGGGTCAGAGTTTAAAGCTGCCCTTTATTCCCACTTTAGCAGAGAGGTTTGTCCTGGGTGTAATTACACAACTATGTCCCCTAAGAAGAGACCCCACCTCACCACAGTGCAGCGATCATGTAAAGAGCATGCCTAACAGGATAGGACATGCTGCAGTATTACTTTTACCTTCACTGTGTCTGAGCACAAGGGCTTTAAGGTCTATGCTCTATTGTGGGGATTAAAGGCTCCTGCTTTAAAAATGTCTGTGCTGTTATTACAGACTCATGTTGTTACCAACAAAAGTCTATGAAAATGAGAAACAACCAGATTTCATTTCCTGTTTCTCTTTAAAATGAGCTCTGTAGCTGTTGCTGCAGGGATATACGTAAGACTGGGATGATAAGTATTATGCATTGCATGTAACACTGTAGTCCAAGTTTTGGGGGGTTGTGTACATTTATTTAGCTGTATGCATACTATCGATGAATTTAGTTTGGTACATGTAGTAGTTGAGGCAGATAGAAGCGAAGCTTGTATGTTACAGCTGCATCCCCTGTGCAGTGATGCTCTGCATGAAGTGGAAACAGCCCACAACAAAGGGAAGAGAGAAAATGGCACAAATAGCAGAAGTCAGAAGTTACAGTTGAGAAACTTAAACCACTTTGAGCACAAATAAACCTCCGTCACACATCTTCCAGTTTTATCCATAATAATAAAGAGGAGATTTAACAAGACCATATCTGAGTGCTCTGGCTTTAGTCACATTGTTTCACAACAATATTTTTAAACAACTGCAAACATATTGTAGAACATATTGGGTTTAATGAGGGTTTATGTTTATAAATTTAAACATAGCTGTAAGGCTTGTGATGGATCAGCAGATGAATCCCTGCATTTGCACAATGTAATGTACACCCTGTTTAGACATGCTGTGTGCGATAAGGTCTATCTGAACACTTATAGCTAAGCACATTCCTCAGACAGCTTTCATCAAGCTGCCTGAATGCACCTACAAGCTTCTGTCAGAACAGCGACCAACATTCACTTTTTACTGTACGAGCGAGCAGACATTATGGATGTGTGAACAATGCAACACACACATCTCAACATTTCATACAAAGTCATGATGAACTTTGTCTGCATCATTAGCTCTGACGTGCATTAAATTGCACAGTGCAAGATTACTTATTTGATGCTTATGGGATGTTTCTCATTGTTGAATGATCACCACTTACCATCTGTGACACTGTTTATGAGAGGCCCCTTGAGAAATAATTTAAACTTGGTTTCACACATACCATCATACTCTCACACAAATACTACTAT
>JAOXYM010000013.1:13707351-13718635 GCA_028567055.1 Leptatherina wallacei
GAGTATGATGGTATGTGTGAAACCAAGTTTAAATTATTTCTCAAGGGGCCTCTCATAACTGTTTGACATGTGAGGCAACATAAACCATTCACCGCATTGAGGACTTATTGAGTCCTTTTGATTAATGTCCTATTTCCAAATAGAAAGTACGAAATTACTATTTATATAACGAGGAGGCATATCTACAAAGTCTTCAGTTTTATTCTCACATTGCTATATATTTAGGCTATAAGTTAATCAGTAGAGTTAATTTAACTCCGGAGTTGTGTGTGGTACTGCAGCTCTCTAACCACATCCTATTACCCACTTTTGAAAAGTCTGAGCTCATACAAATTGGCGAAGCAGTTTCTGTGACATTCAGTGACACCACACATTGTCCAACATGAGATGTGAAGCAGATCTAACTGTCAAGGGACAATAACCTTTTCTTCTTTATGTAAGATTTTATTATTTTCATCAACTTTCAGTACTCCAGACCCAAAATCAAACATTTTATATTTAGTAATGTTGTGAAAATGCTCAGAATAACATTACGTTTAACCTCAGAGAAGCATTCAGAACTTGCAGACAGAAAAATCAGCAGCTAAGAAAGACACATGTTTAGTTGCACAAACATTATTCTGACTGTGTAAGAGAGAAAAGCTTACACGTGGAGCTCTGGACAGTATTTGGACAAAGATGTACACACACAGCAGCTTAACTGTATAGTAGCATTAGTAGAGCTTTGGTTCTTGAGTCCATCCTTAACACTGGTGCTTTCTTCACAACGGAAGATGTCTGAATTGAAATAATGTATTCTGGTCACTGCTGCAAACTTAATTATAATCTGAACTATGAACAGACAGAGACACTTAGTCTTATAATAAGAAGGAAGGTCATTTGCGACTTGTTGTGCATATGACCCACAGCGTTTTTCTCAGGCTAAATATGCTTCTGTGACAAAGCATCAACCACATGAACTTGTGTGGTAAGCAGTATGTTGGTGTAAAAAATACCCTTGAAGAGACATCTGCACTACACCCCTTCCTACTCCTGCCCTTTGACAGAAACACACATCCCATTAATTACTGCCACACAAACTCAGTCTCCTCCTTTAAATGCACACAAACTAACATCTCACTTCACACTGACTCCTCTCACTTCCTGTCTCAGATGTCACACATGATCACAACCTCAGTCTGATCACTGTTATCTTGCAAACGCAAAGCCTCACCTTGTCCTCGATGGTCTGCATGTGTGATGTAGCACTCTGGCTTCAGTACAAAAGTTAGGAATTCACATGAAGACATTAAAGCTGAAGGGAGTGTTTGAGCTGCTAGACACAGCTGGTGATCCACTGTGCATACCAGGGTGACTGTCTTTCAGGTGTATGGTTGCATGCACATGACATTTTGAATCAAACCACATCTCTGCACTGAGGCTCTACAGAGATATTGGCCTAGCTAATTAGTTTGCCAATATATTGTCCACTTAATGTAGGAGGTTAAAGCTATCAAAGATTCATTTTATCTTGCATATTGTATCTCAGACATTAAAGTTTGTAGTTTCTCTTGAAATGTTTTATATCAGAAACAGAATATCTGAAGAGTTTACATGGAAGGCTTTGCATGTATTCAGAAGCATTTTTCTGAATGTTTAGAAATCTTTTAAATGCTTTCAAGGCCACAATAAAAGCTAAAAAACAGCTAAAATACTCAGTCTCATGATAGACTGGATTAACTCCTAAAAGGCTAGTTTCAGTATCAACTTCCTGTTCCTTCTTGTCACTGCAGTTTGTCTGTTTCTCACATGTAGTCAGGGTGTTATAGACTGCTGTGAGAATACTGTGAGGAAACTTTAAATTTTGACATAAGTCTCTTAGTAGTTTTTGTTACTCAATGAGGCTCTGAAATTCCAGTTCTGGCTGATGATGCTAAGATCAGGATCTTTGTGTTGTGTGTAAGTTTGTTATATTTCAGACTGGGTGGTTCATGTTGCTGTAAACCTGCAGGTTGACTTTGGGACGATCATACAAGTTAAATCCTGTCCAAACCTGTTCCACACAAATTGTAAACTTGTAATGTACACAAAGAATGTGAAGAGAAAATCAGAAACTTTTCAGAAGGAAAACATTAATCAAAAATCTGCCAAATGTTTGGTGATATAACTGTGCACATTAAGTGGCACAAAATCAACCACTCATACAAAGGACATTTTATTGTTAAATAGCTGTTAGTGTACTCTTGTCATCGATACAAGTAACTCTGATAGACTACGGGCAAAATTGAGATATCCTGCAGGATTATGTGAGGCTGTAGTTTGCTAAGAGTTGAATGAAATTCATGAAAAGGAGCTTTTGTTTAAAAGTACCTGCTGTTCATGAAGTACAACAAAGATATTGACAAGTTGAAAAAATTAAACAAGACATACATACATACACATAGAATAATATGTTGTCATATTTATATAATATAAATATTCTATGAAAAAATTAATTGGGATTAGGGTTAATCCCAAATGTATTTGCACAAAAACAAAACACTCACTGGGAGGCGTGATGATGAGAGCAAAGAGCTTTGGCTTTTCTTCAGTTTAAACTGAATAGCTGGAAATACCAACTTTAGTACAAAGCCGTCTGGTAGGAAGCTGGGGATAGAGAAGAATTGTGTCTTTCAATGCGTCTGTAACCCAAAGCATACAATCGTTTCAACCAAAGAATGGCTTCACCAAAAGGTCAGAGGCCAGACCCGTATCTGAAAATCTATGATGACTTGAAAAAGGCTGTCCATATGAGAGTAACAAAGTGTGTTTCTACAGTGGTGACTGGTTTCCATAATGCTGATATATCCTGTAAACTGTAAAAGCAAATAAGACACCTCTGGGTGCTACCTAATGGGATATTTACTATATATTTTCCTGTTCATGTCGTGTGAATACCTTGCTGGTTTTCTTTTGTTATTATATCACGTTACTGTTCCAAAATCGATCGTCCTCATAAATGTAATTGTTTGTTTCTGTGTATCTAGTTATGCAGCCCCTATGTTATAATGAGTCACACTTTGAGCTGAAAGGGTTGTTATTCTTATAAACTTAAATCAAAATGACAAAATACTGTCTGCTGAACAAGATTTAGTCATTCAACTCTCTAACTGGCATTAAAGTCCTCCACAGAATAAGAAACAGGTCAAGCAGGTCTGTATTCTCTCTGCTAATAAGGTTTCAAATGACTGTTCTTTAACAACTTTGCTGTAATTCCAGAGAATCTTCTCTATATCAGCACATATATCCAGATATTTCCACATCTTGGCTATTTAATTAGCTTGTTTAATTCACTGGTGGATATATAACCTTAGTTACAAATCTGAAATATAGCACAAAGTGTGTTTGTGGAGTATTCTTTGTGCCACTGGCTTGACCAGATCACACCCTCAGCTTTTGTGTCTACCTTTCACGCAATGGCAGGGCTGCTTTTTCCCACCACAGCTATGAAAAAGAAAACAAAGATGAATTGTGTGCACTCTGACTTACGAGCACAAAGAGACAGCATAATGAACCCTTTTGTCCCAGGTTCTGCTTTTTATAGTTAATGGTGAAAAAGGAGTGACGTTTTCTTGTTGAAATCATTTCCACGTACAAATTTCATAATCTTGAAAAACATATAGATCCCTGAATTCGTCTGGGTTTCCTTTAAACAATACCCAACAGTTTTAAATATGTTTCTTTTTGATGACATGCTGTAATGTATTTTGTGGTTAATTTAGTAAACATTATGTTAATAAAAGATTTTAAAATTATACAAAGATGTCACATCAATTTAGTATCAGGCCACTTTTAAGAAACAATGCAATCTGCGATACCACTGTCATTTTTTTTCTGTCATGATCTCAAATTACCCTTTCACTAACCTCCTCTATTGTCGCCATGTTTATTGTTTTGTTTACACCCTATAAATTCGGCAACTCTCTCTGATCTGACTTCTCTAATGTGGAATCCTCCAGTAACACATGTTGTACACAAGCAAGTAGCCTATATGAACAACTACACATTCAACAGAGCTGGTTGCCTACGCAAACACAAGGTTAAAGCTGAAGTAAGTGCTCAGCCTAAGAAAAGTTTTTGTTCAAATGGTCTTACAAAAAGTGTCTGAAATGTATTGTTTTTCCCCTTGCTAGCGCAAAGTCTTAAACATAATTTGACTCA
Organism: Leptatherina wallacei; assembly: GCA_028567055.1. Lineage (NCBI taxonomy): Eukaryota > Metazoa > Chordata > Actinopteri > Atheriniformes > Atherinidae > Leptatherina > Leptatherina wallacei. The sequence goes on from JAOXYM010000013.1 coordinate 13,711,531, forward strand.
GTCATGATTTTATTTAAAATCAATTCAAGAAGTACTTGTGTCAATATATCTGGTGGTATTCTTGAGTTTGAGTTTTTCCTTTACCAGCTTGGGGTGGGGTATTATGTCAACACAAATTAGACGAGGCTCATATAATGGATTTTTTTGATTAGATTATAATTGGAGTGCATTGAAGTAGACTGTATCTTTTAAAGTGCCTTGATATGACTTTCTCACAAATTGGTACCACACAAATAAGGCTGACTGAAATGAATGCACAGCAGTAAGACTCTTTCTGGCTGCTACGATGCTACATATGTTAATTGTTCTCCGTGATATAACAAGACACAATTCACTGTCTATATAGTGGGTAACAATATTGGTGTGGTGCTGCATTCCAAAAACATACAAGCATACAAGAAAACATACAAGAAATACAAAACTGGGCTCAAACAAGACAAACACACCACTGTGGCAAGTAGACAAACGTTTTTTCCCAGACGGAGGGTGTGAGTTGTTGATCTCCACTTGTTTAAGTCTCAACTACTTCACTGGGGTGTTGAATTTCTCTCCTTTAATGTTACCTCACAGGAATTTATGAGAAGAATTGTTTTTTTAAAAAGTTTCTCATTGTTATTGGATATTTGTTTTCCACTAGATCTTTCCTTATGATGTTTTATATAACCCATTTAAGTGTTTGGAAAACACTAAACATACAAAAAAAAACTAATAGAGACAAACTAATTTCTAGGATCACCAATACACTGATTTTCTGATTACAGCCATAGCAATTTGAAAAAACAGTAAACCGTATGACTTTGAATTAGAGCTCTGAAAAGCAATTTATGATTAACCCCTTAAAGCCCAGCCCAATAAAAAATGGGGAGAAAAGTCAAATTTTTTAAATCTGAAGTCTTTATTTGGTCCTTTAACATAATGTGGGAAAAAAATTAACAAAAATGTTCTTTGTATATCTACCATTTATTACTGTTTGATATGTACAAATTATTATGGTGTAGTCTGCTTCCTGCATGCAGGGTTTTGAGCAATGTTTTTACCATAAAATGATTCAAAATGTCTCAGAAACTCTATGTATCAAATATGATACGTTTGGCTTTATTTAAATGGGGTTAAATGTGGAACTTTATTGTCTGCTAGCATGGAAACAGAAGACGACAGATAAATGGACTGGGCTTTCAGGTTTATTAGCGGAGTGAGAAACCAGCAGAGATAAGTTTCCCCATGCTGCCACTACCTGTTATGAGATCTTGTCACTTCCTCTTACATATAGAATTAATATGTTGTAGCTATATTTTGCACCCTTAGCATGGAAGTCATTTAGTACACATGAGCTTATAAAGCACATCATGATATAGGATGTCCATGAATAACAGAAGTTATATGCAGAGACAGACGTCCCACGCAAAGCTACAGTTTTAATGCAGCATATCACCTACAGACTATCAAAATTGAGGTTTACTCTAATTCATTTCCCTTTTTATTACATTTACTGCCAAATAATTTAAATCTGTGTAGATTAAGGAATTGCTGTTGTTTTGTTTCTTTTAAATAAAGCATCAGTCTTATTTTCATTCATGCTGTGCCATCCTGTCATTTTCAGCATCTGAGTCAAGCTAAACTGACAATGCAGTTATTGATGTTCAGTATACGCTCTCTTTTGGGCAGCAGTGGTGCCAGTGTGGTCTCATGCTCTAAGCACATTACGTACAGTATACAGCCATATGCAGCCTCAGAGGCATCTGTGTTCTTCGTAGTTGGCTGCAGTCAGCCCAAGTCACAGCCCGTCACAACAGTAGCAGATGGCCTCTTGGTGTCTGATACCAAGTTGATCACAATCTGTGCTTGGTGTCTGTGTCATTTGCATTCCTTTTTATTGATACATGTATTATCAGGTCTTGACTGTTGACATCATGCAAACAGACTCACAATAGTAAACCAGTTTCACTTAGCTCTATACAAAAAGACATGCACATAAATACTGCAAGATGTTACTAAAATACCCCCCCCCCTTCCCATCCAAAGAGGATGATTTTTCCAATAACTTTTGAAATGTCTTTGCTGTACCCTTTAATCATTTTAAAGTCCTCCAGTCTGTCTTGGAGACAGTTTAAATTTAATAGGATAGCATGATCTAGTAATATGCATTACTGACTGATGTACTCCCAAAGGCATACATTATAGGACACTGAGAAGCCATTGTCCAATCAAACTGGACACAAATGGTATGAGATGCACACATCTGTAGATTGTCTTTTCCACAATTTCAATTTTCCCCAGACTAAAATGACTTTACTAATTGCAGGCTCATGAGGGGATGAATGAACTTGTATCAGTCCCTTGGCAGAGCTTGTCATCTCAGCACAGCTGTTCCAGTCATTTCTTTATATTGAAAGGGAAACCAATTGAAACAAAACATCTACATTGTTACACTAAATGGTCACTTATTTTATAGTGTACCAATTCCTAGGTTAAATGGGCAAATCTAAACTCAATCCATTTAGATGGGGAAAGAGTAATCTGGGGACACCAATGTAATCGCTTTAAAAAACAGGCATCAGCCAGGGTAAGTCTAGAAGTTAGAAAGCAGATCGGGGAAGATGAACCCACAACCATGGAAACGATGTCTGAGGAACAAATTGAGTCACATTTCTTTATTTTGAAATTAAGTGGCAGAGCTGCCATTGCCACAAGCAGTTACCTTGCATGATACCAGTTTTAGGCAATGCAGTTTGGACAGTTAGCCAACTGACTTTAGTCAGTTTGTAAATGGTGAAAAAAAAAAAAAAGTCACAGCACAGTGAACATCATTTTAGAATTTTATTTTTCATATGCAAAGAAACTTGTGCATTCCAAATTTACAAACACAACTTGCTTTTGAACAGTCACAAATGGCCAGAGCAGGGCTGCATAAGAAATTTAAATGCAAGTCCGAAAGGTGTTTAACGGCACACCGGCTCAGTGCCACAGGGAAGGGTGATGCAAACCCAAGTGACCAGCATCCCATGCCTACATAAAGCCACTTTACAAAGCCATCTAGTCAAGTTGAGGGATTTACAATTGTCATCTAGTACTGCAATTTAAATGCATGTTGGAAAAGGTAGAGGGTTAAAGCTTGTGGAATGTACAGAGCATGGGAGGATAGGTCTTCATGACTCATCTTTCTTCTCCTGTTCAATGGCTGCAAGGAGAGAGGGAGCAACGGTTAGTTCCAGACAAAAAAAATAAAATAAAAAGTGCATTAAGATTTAGTGTGGTACTCACTTTCTTTGGTCGGCAGTGTGTTTTTCTCTTGCGTCTCCGTCTTCTTCAGCTTGGTTTTGTCGAAGGTGGTGACTTCAGTGATGTCAGGTTTATCAGCCATGCTTGCAGAAGCTTTAGACAAACAAGAAGGCCATCAGTAACGCAAAGGTGACCAGCACATGAGCTTTAAGTTTCAGCATCCTAAAGTTCACCCATTTACAGACTAAACATTTTTACATTTCAAACATGCCAGACTTGCTAGCAGTATGTGCAATTTGAGCTTCCAAAACCAAATACAAGTCAGCATCATTTAAAAAACAAAAAACCCCACCCACACAAAAAAAGAAGAAAAAAAAAGTCAACCAGTTAAGACCATGTGGTTAGTTTCGTTAAAGGAAATGAAAATTTAAGGCTACAATTAATGATTTAAAAATACAAAATAAATCCGCAATTAATTTAATAGCCTACACCTTGAGTCGTTTAACGTTACAAAAAACAGGGAAACGTCAAATAACTAAAGTAATCACTAAAGATTTTAAATATAGGGGTGAAAACAACCAGTAACTCACGCAGCATACTTACAGGGTAGGTTTTTCCAAGAGAACTCACGCTAGATGCACGTCCCGTCGGCCCAAGAGCAGAGTGATGCCTTGTGCTGCAATCATCCTATAAATACCCAGCAGTATGTTAATGATCATCTGACGTCACGTGTAGTTTACGTTTGGGCTGGATTTATTTATCTATTTCTTGATTCATTTTAGTAATCTTTGAGATAAGAAACAAACGCTGAGCTAATTTAGAACAAAACATGAATTTTGAAAAAAATATTCGCACATATATGTATGTTTTTAGCGCAAATAGCTGTAATTAGTCAACGTCAGCAGCTGCGTCTCATTATTAGGTGAATTAAATCAGTCTGGTCATTTTATTCTTACATTGCCGGGAATTGCACGTATCGCAGTGGTTCTGAATGTTTCTTCATATCATAAAGCCAGCATAATGTGGTGTACTTTTGAGATTTCCGGAGAGTAGGGTTGTGTTTAGTTTCAACTAACACAAATCAGTTTGTTTATAATGTATCAGCAGAGACATCGTGCGGGCGAGTGGAGCAACTGCGATGCATAGCAAATTTTGGGAAGTGGGATTAAAGAATGTTTATTGAGGATCTGTGTGAGAGCTTTATGATGAACACACTTCACCTGTTTTACTTTTGCTTTTAAGACGCCGAAAAACACGTCGGCAAGACACGTTTATAAGTAGTATAAAGCATTTCATGTACAAGACAGTTTAAGGTGCTTTACGTAAAATATTTGAAGCATTAGAGTGGGGTGCAGGAGAAGTATTAAAAAAAACTTAAAATACATGAAATAAAACAGAATAAAAAAAGAAACCCTCCAGATAGGATAAAATGCAAGAAATAAAAGTTATCTATCAGTTGTTTTGATAAAAGGCTGGAAATAGATTTTTTTTTAACCCTGATTTGAAACTGTTGAGTTTCAGCAGACCTGCACGTTTCTGGGAGTTTGTTCCACATGTAAGGAGTATAAAAACTGAGCGCTGCCTTTCCGTGTTTAATTCTGACTCTGGGATCTGAGAGTAGACTTGACCCTGATGACCTGAGGTTCATAGTTAGTTCTGAACGAACCAGAGGATCCTGAATGTATTTCGGCCCTAAACCATTCAGTGCTTTGCAAACTAACAGCAGGATTTTTAAGTCAATTCTTTGACAAAAAGGAAGCCAGTGAGTGTAAAGATCTGAGGACTGGTGTTATATGGTCTAAGTGAGGACTCGAGCGGCAGCATTCTACGGCAGCTGTCTGATGGACTTTTTAGGGAGACGTGTAAGGACAGCGTTACAGTAGTCTAGTCTACTAAATAAAGATAAATTCATGTACAAGTTTTTCTAAATCCTGTGGAGACATCAGTCCTTTAATCCTCGATATGTTCTTTAAGTGATAACAGGCTGATTTCACAACTGTCTTAATGTGACTACTGAAGTTCAGGTCTGAGTCCATGACTAAGGACATATTCACTGCTTTGATAAGCTTTGATCATTTAGTGTCAAACTTCCACCCATGTTGTGGAAAATGAACCCGAAATGAAGTCATAACTTTAATAATGTGGAGTGTTGTGACCATATTTCTGTCCTCACTGCTATTACATGCACAGTCTCTACTGGGACACAAACAGGAAGTGAGAGGTTTGATCAATAAAGATGGTGCAACAGTTCTACACTGTTTCTGCAAAGAACCGAGACTAAAGCAACATATAGTTTTAACACTGTTTCAGATCTCACATTTTTCTTTCTTTGTCTTTTCTTTTTGATAATGACATCACACCAACTTCCCCACTCAAGAAAAGAGTCGTCTGAGGTCTTCGTCTGATCCTTCTAATCTAAATCAGGTATACACTGTCATGGTGCTTTGAGCTCTCTGAGTGTTGTTTTATTTCACATAGTAGCAACATCATACTTATTGCCACTGAAGCTTTATGCTTTCTGTACAAAACAAGCTAATGTATGCTTATTGTATTTCCCGTTAGGTTTCAAAATCTTTACTACGGACCCGTGTACAAGGTAAAGTCACACAACACCGTGTTTGGTGAGAGGAGTATGCTGCATTTTTTTCGGAAATGTTGCTTTTGATTTTCCTGTTTAGCTATTTAATTAAATTCCATTTGGTACAAGTAAATCAGAGCATATAACTCCAGTTTTAGTGCACCCTCACTTGCTTCACATCTATCTGCAAATCCATTTTAAGATTCTTTTGTTTTTAAATCTCCTGATGGTCTTACCCCTTTTTATCTTTCTGAGCTGCTTCACCCTTACATGCCATCATTAATCAGGCAGCCTAGGACCCAAGAAAACTGAAGAAGATGAGGACATTAGGAAGTCACCAGAGTTTCTCTTTGAAGAAACTACCAACATTAGTGCACAGCAGACAAACATTCTGCCACTAGTCGATGAGGTGAAACTGAAAATGATAACAAAGCAGTAGCTTGCATACTAATAAATGATGTCACTGATCATTTACAGTAGGTTTTACTGTATAATGTTCTTCAGAAATAAACTGTTATGGTATTTCATGACAAAGTCATCTCAAGGCTTTTTCACTGATAATGTCTTAGAAAATAATTTCTTTTAATCATGAGATACAGTATAAAGGCTGTGCAACAAAAACTAATTCTTTCTTCTTTGAAACACTCATAAGTGAACTCGCGTTTTTCTTTTGTTTCTTTTTTTAACATTTATTATTCTATGGAACTATTTTTCTTTACTGAACATCCGGAAACTATCAGGATTCACTCACTATCACTCTGTGATGTGATTATAAATCAATCTCATTCCAGTTTTTTTCTGCTCTCCTAGATTTCCAAAATGTTGGAGAAAGACATGAGGCACCATCTCACGAACCGAGTGGTTCAGGTACTGAAACAAGTATTATTAAAAGCTTCTCATCATCATATCTGTTGCTAAGAATGACATGTATAACCTTGTCACTGTCTTGTCTTTTCTGAAATTAACTTCATTTCCACATAACAGTCAAAAAAGAGGGGAATGATGTGGAAAGAGGGCCTTCTCAAGAAAGCACCTCATCCTCTGTGACTCAGATACATACTCAGGTGTGTGTGTTGTTGTTTCTTAGCTAGACGAGTCCAAAATCTCAGATCTTGACCACTGAAGAGGGACAACTCTTTTTTTATTTTTTACCTGGAGCCTTTCAGTATGTTGTTCCTTCCCTTTTTGTGCTGATTAAAACTATACTTAATGAAAAATAAATTATATCCTCTTTATTCATTTATTTATTTTATCCTGTTTTATTTCTATCTTTTATCCAGTGTTTTCCTCATGGGGATCCTCCACGTC
>JAOXYM010000013.1:13718735-13738341 GCA_028567055.1 Leptatherina wallacei
TAATCTGATCAATGCATCTGATCAGTGACTGGATCGGACTATAGTCTCCTGGTGAGATGGTTATGTAGATCTGTGTGCCATCAGTATATGGTTACATATTTTGTTATTTTTCATACTGAGTGAGTGGGAGCATGTAGATGTTGAACAGCAGTGATTAGCTTAAATCCACATAAACAGCACAAATTTGAAATTGACTCATTTATTTATATGAAGTATTATTTACACACACATTGTAAAATCTTCAGCATCATTTTGTTCCATAAGAGCTGCTGAAATAATCAGTTGTTTTAATTTGTAAACACATATCTGTATAAACCAAAACAATATTTTCAACTATTACCCAGAAAGTAACATTGTTATCAATTCCCAGATTGGCATCCTACCTCACTTGCTGATGAAATAATTTGAATAAGTCTTGTTGTACATCATTTGATTATCCACTCTTATGACATTCCTCAGATTTTGCCAAAACCAGGGCTCTGCTGCTGCTGTTTTTGGCCACTCCACAACACTTTTCCCACACAACCGCCTCCTCAGGCGCAGGAAGTGAGAATGCTGCAGGACAGGCTCCAGCATCAGCAGCACAATCACATCCACATTTTCATCCAGCAGTCTTTGATGGGCCAGATACATTGCCAGCTTGAATGCACCAGTCTTAACATAGCCCTCTGTCAAGACAAACATAGTCTTGCGACTATTCTGGATGCTCTGTGTGAGATTGTCCACTAACGGAACCCCTAGGGGCCAATCCCTCTCCTCCAGACATAAAGGAAGATGCGTCTCTCCTTCCTCTTCCAGTTTCACCCGAAGGTTCTTCATCACCCACTCAGAGACATGTGGATCTTTGGTTTCATACGTCACAAAGACATCGTAAATATTATGTGGTGAGTGTGAGGATCTATATCCCTTCAGCTTAGCTTTCACATAGTGTAGCATATAGGAAGCATCCCAATAGAATAAGTGAGAAACTGTTGCCACAAACATAAAAACAATAATGAAAAAAGATGTTAGAATGTACATCCGGAATGCCTGACTATCATTTACACACTCCATAATATCAAAGTATATCAGTGCTTTATCTCTTTGGTTTTCTGGTGTGTCACAATTAACTGCAGTCGTTAGCTTAGGGATCTTCACATTACTATCATCAATCCATAAAATGAAGTCCAATGAATCACAAGTACATTGGAATGGGTTCTTCTGCAAAAGCAAAGTCTTCAGTTGATTTTCAGGCCCTGGCTGAAAAGTAGATTGATTAATGGTCGTTAGTTTGTTGTAGCTCAGGCTAAGAGTCTCAAGGCTTTTTGGCCCGGTAAAAAATCCAGTTTCCAAGTGGAAAATATAGTTATGACTCAGATCAAGGAAAGTCAAAGTGTGGGTGATGTTTGAGTTAATACCTGCTACGTGAGACAAAGAGTTGAAGCTCAGGTCTAAAATTTGAAGTTGGTGGAAAAACTTAAGAGACTTCCATGAAAAGTCAGTCAGAAAGTTATGACTGATATATAGTTTGATGAGGTTACGAGGCAAATATTCATAAACACTGGATGGGATCTTTCCAATATGGTTTTGAGATATATCTAAATTAGTCAAATTAGTGAGGTTATAGAAAAGTTTCTCATATGAGCCATCCCTTTCTTTCCAAAGAGTTCCAAGAATGTTTTTTGCAAAATTGAGTTCCGCTAGTGATTTGCTTTGCATCTGTTTTGTCGTTAACCTTGAAATGGAGTTATGACTCATATTCAGCACTCTCAGAACAGGCAGGTTTTTCATAAAATTCAAATTGTGTGTTATCCCAAATGCTTTAAAGTAGTGCGCATTGTAACTGAGATCTAGCACTTCTAGTTTCTGCAGTTCTTTGAACGCATTGTCATATGCTAGATCAATCTTATTGAATGACAGGTCCAGGTATGTCAGATTAGGCAGCAAGGAGAACTCAGTGCCATTAAGTGCCGCTGAAAATCCATTCCCTGAAAGGTTAAGACATGCAATATCTCCATAGCCTTCAAACTGCTTTGGAGAAATGAAGAACAAGTTATTTGCGCTGAGGATAAGAACTCGTCCAGAGTCAAAGCACTCCGGCTTTATAAGTCCATGTGTTATGTCATAAATAAAATCTTTTGGATGGCCTTTTGCGATTGGTGAAATGAAAAAGTCTGACCTCTGATTGTATCCACCATTTAGACTTTGGATGTTTGTCCTTGGAGTGGGATACAGCCTATTTTCTGCAAGATATATTGTTTTCAAATTATGGAATTTGCTGAATATTGTGGAATCAGACTGGATAATAAAATTTGTCCCCAAGTTCAATGTTGATAGATGTTTGAGCTCATACAGAGGTTTTAGCGTGTCTGGTCCTAAATTCTGGAAGACCAAACCCTCCATATGCAAAGTTTTTAATGATGTAAGATTTGAAAACTCTTTTGAAAGATTTATTGTTGTAGGGTAAAGACTTAAAGCATAGTTGAAAGACAAATTAATTACCTCTAGACTAGGAAGGTGACTTAGAAATGTGGCCTCCTCAGTAATTGCTTTTTGTAAGAAGTTAAATGACACTGATAGTTTTTTAAGCTTGTTTAGCTTCTCAAACCAAGATGGATTCAGGTACTGCAGCGAGTTTCCTCCCAGGTTCAGGTACTCGAGTTGTATTAAGGTTTTAAATGCATCAGCATCAATTCCAAGTGAAACATTGGGGCAAGGTACGCAGGGAAATGGAGCATTGTGACATCTTGGGCAGTTCCCTTGTATGCTGAGGACTTTTAAGTTTTGCAGCCCTTGGAAGTCACCTTTATACATGTGTTGTATTTTGTTAGAACCAAGATTCAGATCGATTAAAGACTGGGGTAATCCTTGGGGAACTTGGCTTAAATTGTTAAATGACAAGTCCAGAACCTGGAGTTTGGCCATGCCAGCGAAAGTGTTATTCTTTATTTGGACAGTTTTCTGGCATGGATTCCATATGTAGCAGTTTCTGGATAGCCGCAGTTCTGTCAAGTCTGTTAAGCCAGCAAAACTTTTCTCATCTAGGTACATAATCTTGTTGTTATGTAGATCGAGGATTTCCACACTAACAGGGAGATTTCCAGGAATTCCATTCAGACAATTGCCAGTCAATTTCAGCTCCTGCAGTTTTGTTAGGTTTTTGAAAGCATTGTCTTCAATGATCGTTCCTTTCTTCTTGTTCGCCCAGCTGAGGTTGAGCCAGGTCAGATTCAGCAGCTGTGAAAATGAATCGACTGCAATGGTCTTTATAAAATTTTCTGATAAGTCGAGACCAGTTGCATTGCTGGTTATTCCATAAGGTAGTCTACACAGGTGACGACCTCTACAGTCAAACAGGACCTCAGAGGTATTGAGAGCTGTGACATCACAGGGGAACTTCCGTGACATCCAAAAAGGTTTGCATGCAGCAGGCTGGATGTCATGATGGCAGCACAGACAGAGAAGCAGCAGATGAATCCAACACGTGAATGTCTGCAGATACAAAAAAATCAGCCAAATGAAATAACTTGAACATGTAATTGTTGTGAGCATGTGTTATATTGAAGTTAAAAACAGTATGTTGAAGCTCTAGTCACAAATAAACCTTGAGCTCAGTTGTGCTTGCAGAACTCATTCTTAAGGTTTACATTGGTCATTACAAGTTCCCCTCTCAATGTCCTTTCAGTAACGTTACAGGGAACAAAACCTAGAGTCTTTGTTTATTGTGAAAGTTTATTCTAAAGTTTATCCAAAGTTGTTAAGAGACTGCAGGCCTTTAGGTTGGAAAAAAAGAATTGAGTAATGATCATAGTGACCAAACCCAATTTATCACAGAAGATAATCATCAGCAGCATGGCTCAATGTTAATGAGGCTCTGCTCTGCAGGAAGCACAGCCAGCTTATGAGACAGTAGCCCTGGACTCAGACTTAGAAAAGACCCCTTACTTACAGTCTCAAAGCAAAAACCAACAGTGTGTGTTTTGTTTGGGTTTGGGTTTGTCATATATATATATATATATGTATATATATATTTATTTATTTTTTCTTTTTCTTCACTGACTGACTTTACATCTGCTAATGTAGGGCCAAAGGGGCTGCACTGCTTTGACCCCGTGGGGTCTGGGCTGTGACTGGTTAGCTTATTTGATGTGACCTCTGTGAGTGATATTGTCAAAGCTTGTTATAAAACCAAAACATGGTCCTGAAAATGTATGCAACTATCATTAATATTCTTAATCACTGCTGTGGTTTTAATGCTCTGACATGTGAAAATGCTTTCATCATTTTATATTAATCATTAATATGTGCAGACTGAAATACATTTTTCATAAAGTGTTGAAAACCTGAGCCTTGTTTTAGAATGTCTTCCCAAAATGGGACAATTTACCTTTGTTCTTACAATTGTCATAAATTGCTGTCCACTATGTCACCAGCAGATGGCGGTAATCTATAAATCAAATAACATTCATCTTAAAAAACTTTCTTTGGTCATATTCTGTTTCGTAATATTTAGTTATGTTTGTATTAACCCTTTGCAGCAACATTATATAACACATTGATCTCAAAATTGCAAGGTAAATGTACATGTTGAAATGAATGAACACCACAGGTAGAAAAGTCAGTGAGTCTGCAGACTCACAGATCCTAAACTCCGGTCCTCAAGGACCCCGATCCTCAAGGACCACTGTCCTGCAGGTTTTAGATGTTCCCCTGCTTCAACACACCTCACTCAAACTAATGGGTCATTGTCCAGAACATGACAACACGTTGTTGGATCCTTTTAATTTGAATTAGGTGTGTGGGAGCAGGGAAGCATTTAAAAACTGTAAGACAGTAGCCCTCAAGGACAGGAATTTGAGATCCTTGCTGTAAAACCAATAATCACGTCAATTACAAAGTAAATTTGATCTAAAGCATGTCAAAATTTAGTTAAATAAATCTATGGCCATGTAGCTTGTAAACTCTCAGAAACTGAAAGTAAACCGATAGAGTAAAAACAAAATGACTCAAATGCATTCATGATTCAGTTTTAGTATATGGCATTTACAATAGGTCACATTTTCAGTGAGGAAAAAGAGATTCAAACAAATGAAATATCACACAAGTTTCTTCAGTTAAATAAGTGTATACAGAGTTTAATTGGTAAGTCTAAACTTTTAGCACAAAATCACAAAGGAAAAGCATCATCAAATATATATATATATATGAAACATCCAGTTGGCAGAAAGCCACGCTTATTATTTTAGTCTGATATATAAAAGCACAGAAATACGTGCATTTATAACACTCACCATTTTGTGTGGACTGTATCAATCGCCTGTAATCTCTCTCAAACCTTGGAAAACAGTTGACTTTTGCACATTGAAGTCTTTCAGATTGGAAAAAAAACCCAACCTGCACTTTTGCAGTGCAAGCTTACTTTATTTCCGTGTTATTTATATCTACAAGTTTTGAAGAAAAAAAAGACCAAATGACTGAAGTCACACATTAAAGCATCAAAGTGGCGTGTTCACACAACAAGACTGTCTGGAAGGAAGTAGCATGTGGATTGCAGAAGTACATGTACATAAGTTTCATTTCCTTGTTTCATGATATGATGGCAGCTTTACTGCCATCTTAGTTTAAATAAAGATTAAAATCCTGTGTGAAGTTGGCATAGAGTCCATATCTGCACTGTAGTAATGGAAGCGAAGAGAATATAAAATTAGTTACATTTAAACAGTGCAATAGTCCAGCTTTATAATTCACATACAGAACTGCATTCAGAGCATCTACAATGACAGAGCAAAGTATTTTGGTATATTGCTCTATTTACAGTGTTTCTTTAAAGAGATTGTTGTATTGTTTGTGACTCTCAGTAGCTAATACACTCCTCAGGCTGAACCAGAAGTATGGCTGTGCCTGAGGATTTGTTGGCCACTCAAGCACTGACCTCTTATACAACCTCTTCCTTAGTCTTAGATACCTTGAATTACAAGGCACTTTCTCCAGGAAAATCAGAACTATAACATCTTTTTTATCATCCATCAGTCGTTGGTTGGCCATGTAGAAAGCCGTCCTGAAATTTCCCCCTTTGATATATTTCTTGGTGAGAATGAATACAGTCCTTTTGCTCCTGTGGATGCTCTGGGAAAGGTTGTCAATCAGGGGGCATCCAGGGATCCAATCTCGTTCCTCCAGACACAGCGTCAGGCGGCGGTCTCCGCGGTCCTCCAGATGAGTGCACATCTCCTTCATCACCCACTCTGACACTGCAGGATCCTCCTTATCGTACATCACAAAGGCATCATAGATGGCACCCTGGGAGTACAGGCGGCCATAGCCTTTGAGTTTAGCCTTGCAGAAGTGGTAGATGTACCAGACATCCCATAGGAAGAGATGGCTGGAGATGGACAGGGTCAGGAAGCTGAGGATTAGGGAAGTCATGAGGGTGTAGAGGATGATTGACAGGAAGGGGTGTTGGCAAGCCAGCAAGTCCACCGAAACCACAATATGACCTTTTTGTGCACCTGGAGCAGCACAGGTAACTTCCGTGCCCAGTCGAGGGATGGTCACTGTGGTCTTATTGAGCCACGTAACAAACCATGTGGCATTACAGGTGCACAGAAATCTGTTTTGGTGGAGGAGCAACATGTCCATCTGCTCTACGACATCATCTGGAAAGCTGGATTTTTCAATGTAGCGAATTATATTTGAGCTAAGATCCAGATACTTTAAGCTAAAAGCATCCTTTAGGAAATCTGGTGTGAGTTTGAAGATTCTGTTTTTATGTAAAATGAGCTTCTCAAGTGATTTTGTACAGTTTGACAGCATGCGTGGAACAGTAGTTAGAGAGTTTCCACTGAGATCGAGGACTCGTAAAAATTGAAGGAGGTACAGTTTGCCCCAATCAAAGGATTTTAGTTTGTTGTTTCTGACGTAGAGCTCAGACAGCTTGTCTGGCAGACCACGGAAGACATCAGGTAGAATGGCATTGAGGTTGTTGTGGGAGATGTCAAGGACAGTTAGATTAATTAATTTTTTGAAATAGTTGACATATCTAGTATCCCCATCTCTCCACAACATGTCTAAGCGGTTATCTCTGAACTCTATCCTTTCAAGTGATTCACTCTCTAGCTCTGTGTTAGTGGAAGTAGAGATTTTGTTGTGGTTCATCAGTAGTACCTTGAGATTTTTTAGATTCTTAGTGAAATTAAGCATGTGAGTCAAGCCCTCTGACTCAAAATAATGGTTGTTATTACTTATATCCAAGATAACCAACTTTTTCAGCTCTTGAAATGCAGTGGCATAGAGCAGGTCTAGGCGATTCCATGAGAAGTCCAGATACTGTAAATTTGTCAGATTACTAAATTCAGAACCATTCAGGCTTTGGCTCATAGCGTTTCCGGACAGATTGAGGCACTTCAGCTCGTTCATATTTAAAAATCGCGAATGCAAGAAGAATATATTGTTTCTGCTTACATCCAATGTTTTGCCAAACTTACTGCATTCTTTGTTGACAAAGGATGTAATTATTCCAAGTTCCTTATCTTTGTATTTGCAGCTGCGTGCATATTCATCATATCTAAAGTAATGGATCTCTCTCACTTCTTTATTTTGGTACTGATTAGCAGCTGACATGGGAGACCACAGCAAGGGCTGTTTTCCAGTAAAACCCACTGTGTTTTTACCATCAGAGGGAGAGGATATTTTGTTGTCAGACAGACTGATTATTTGAAAGCTTTTTAATTCCATCAAAAGGCTAAGGTTTGCCATTTTGATAAAATTTGTACCAAGATCTACAACCTCTAGTTTTTCTAGAGACTTTAAAGGAGCAATGCTCTCTGGGTTTAGTTGCTGAAACACGTAGCCCTTCAGTCTGAGAATTTTAAGAGAGTCGAGTGCGGAAAAATTGGGGCTCAGACTCAGTGTTTGAGGATACCTCTGCAGCTCGTAGTTAAACGATAAGTCCAATTCTTCCAATTTTCCAAGGAGTTGAGGAAAGTGAGCGGATACTATCTCTCTTGCTAAAAAGTTTGATGAGAGATCAAGCACTCGGAGTTCTTTTGTGCTTTGAAACCAATCAGATAATACACGTGTCAGGGAGTTACTGTGCATACGTAATGTTTTTAGTTTTTCCAACATTTTAAACGCTTCCTTGCTGATTTTGAGTGGTGAATTATTTGGGCACGGGCTGCATGGGAAAGGGGCGTTGTAACAGCGAGGGCAGTTTCCGCTAATGTCAAGAATCTCGAGGTTTGTTAAGTTTTTGAAATCCTCATCCGTGACTTCTTGAATGTTGTTGTTGTAGAGATACAGCTCTTTTAAACTTGTGGGTAGTTGGTGTGGAATAAAGGATAAATTGTTTGACTTAAGAGATAGCAACGTTAAGTTGTTCAGCTGTAAAAATGCTTCATCTTCTATGTCATAGGAAACGTTACAGGGGTTACGGTAGTAGCAATTTTGACCGAGGTAAAGCACCTGGATATTTCTGATCTCAGAGAGGTTTGCTTTAGAAATATAATAAATATGATTCACTTCCAAACTTAACAGGATCAGATTTGAAGGCAAGCCTTTAGGTATATTGTTGAGCTGATTTCCATCTAGATACAGTGCTCTCAGATTCCTCAGTGTACTGAAGGTGTTTTCCTCAATTGTAACACTTTTTGTACACATGCGGTCCTTGGGGCCAATTTTGATGGGCACACAGTTGCACCTCATGTCAATCTCTGTCAAGTTCTCCAGACCGTGGAAGGAGGTTGCGTTTAATTTTGGAATGTGGTTGATGGTGAGAGTCAGATTGGTAGTGTCTCTCGGGATGCCAGGGGGGATTTCCTTGAGACTTCGCTCAGTACAGTCCACCTTCACCTCACTCCCGTCGATGGCTCCACTAACATCACATGGCAGTGTTTTCGGGTAAGAGATGCCAGTTGTTGATGTAATGAAATGAAACCATAGCCCCAGAAGTGCCACACACACCTGTACAGAAGCATAGATGCCACTATGAGAATGCATTGAATGCAAATAACACAAGAAAACATGCAACACACATGGCAAACTGAGATGTTAAAGTCAATATTTTAGTAGGTAACGTTTAGGATGTTGTACTTAATAGTGCAACTTAGGAAATGGCACAGAGTAGCATTAGCATCAACATCTCCTTGTCGTTTACAGCCCTTCTTCTGACCAAACCACCCCTAATTTAAGTCTGTATCAATCATGATATTGTATGGTATATAAACTAAAATTGCTCGTACTCACCAGGTGGAGCGGCATTATTTTTCTGGCATGTGAAAAGAGTTCCTGCTTCAGGTTCTGTTGTCAAGCTGAATAGAGGAGTAATAGAAGGGTAGCTCTGACAATCAGTTTGAGTGTGATGAGATGAAAGTAACAGGTGGCAGTGTTACCTCAAAATGCTTATAATTAGCCAGAATCACTTCCTTATTGTTACCAGCCACATAATCCAAATCTTCCATTTTTTTATATGTTTTTAATGGTTGAATGAGTTCTGCTTATTTCATAGACATTTGCTCTATGTTGAGATCAACAAGAGGGTGATTCAGTTGTACTATAGAGACCAAGTATTTGAAGATGTTATTCCATCCATAGCATATGATCACGCATCTGGGAGACTTTTAGATTATTTGTTGGCTGTAACCAGTGAAAAGATTGGTTTCATTTCTGTTTAAACTACAAGAAAAAGGGAAACCTATGGGCAGGGTTTAGGTTTACAATCCCTAATGGTAAACCAGGCAAACTCTTTTTCTGTAATCCGTGGCTGCTTTGTGGCTTTACTGTTGAGTCATGTTCACCATCACCTGTTTACACATCATGCATGTCTGGTCCTTCACAGATACTTTCAAAGTATTTTCTGCTTTTACAATGAAAATACATGGGAAGAAAGTGTCTGTTTACTCATACTCGCATTATTGCTGGTCTGTACCAACTGGCCAAATATAGTCATCCACTTTACTTGGGTAAAGTTGGGCACAATTTATTGCGTTGTTTTTTCTTTCCTTTTTTCTTCCATCAAAGTTAAGATTAGTTGTTGAATACATGAACTAAATTACTTTCTTTCCCATCTTTTTTTTTAAAATAGACCAAGTGATGTGCTGTTTTAACTCTAAATCACTGCATCATTAGCTGTAGGTTTCATTTTTTGCGTTTAGCCAGCACAGCAACGTGGTTTTAAATCACAACAAACTCATTTTAAATAGAAATAAGTTGTCACATTGAGAAATTTGGATTTACTGTTACTGCACACTATGTTGTCTCCACTGTAAAGAAATATACAGTAATCCACCCACTTGCTTTTGCATTTTTAACAGATTTCTTGTGAAACAGAAGTTGGGTTGGAACCCCCCTCTGGAAAAGCCCAGTTTGCTCTTATTGGTTAGCTCATTAGGTCAGTCAGGCCTTATTCTGCATCAGCCCAGTTAAATTCAATATTTTGACAAAAAGGTTTTCTTTGGATGAAAAGGTGGTATTGTCCCGCAACAAGTACAGAGTGAACCAGCAACACCTTATTACTGTTTTCTGGTTTCTTTTAGCTAGCAGTTGCTAAAATTGATTTATTGTTAGGTTTGCACTCACAGTTGGGCTATGTTAGTTTTATACACTTATTTAAAAAGAACGTTTTAATATTGCATCAAAAAATGACAAAACCGAGCCACAAAATAGAACCTAATGCCAAAGGATCAGCTAGTACACTTGTATACTCTGTACAACGAGCAATGCTACAATATGATGCCAGAAATACATCCCAAATTCCAGAAATGTTGGGACATTCTTTAAATCTGAACAGAATAAAAATTAAAAGACCTTCAGATCACATGAGCCAATATTTTATTCACAACAAAACATACATAACAGATGTATAAACAATTTTATGCACAAAATGAGCTCATGTCTAATGTGATGCTTGCCGCAGGTCTCAAAATAGCTGACACGGGGGCAACAAATGGCTGAAAAAGCAATAAAGTTCAAATTATTCAGCTCGGAGAACATTTAGCAAGTTATCAAGTTAATTTCTATCAGGTCTGTAACATTTTTAGCTATAAAAAGGATGTCCTAAAGAAGCAGAGGTCCCAGAAGTAAAGATGGGCAGAGGGCTCTCCAATCTGTGAAAAAGTAAAAGAAATTGTGGAATATTTCAAAAGCAATATTCCTGAATGTAAAATTACAAAGGCTTTGCAACTCATGACCTACGATGTATAACGTCATCAAAAAATTCAGATAAACTGGAGACGTCTCAATGCATAAGGGACTAGACTGCCTGTGGTCTTTGGG
Source organism: Leptatherina wallacei (assembly GCA_028567055.1). Lineage (NCBI taxonomy): Eukaryota > Metazoa > Chordata > Actinopteri > Atheriniformes > Atherinidae > Leptatherina > Leptatherina wallacei. The sequence continues at coordinate 13,729,983 of JAOXYM010000013.1, forward strand.
CCCTCAGACGACACTGCATCACTCATCGGCACTGTTATGTCATTAACATTACTAATTAGGCCCAGGAATACTTCAAGAAACTGTCAATTAACAAAATCCTCCCTTCCATCTGCAGATGCCCACTAAAGCTCTATCATGCAAAACAGAAGCCATATTTGAACATGGTCCAGAAGCGCTGTGCTATGTAATGTTTTGTTGTGAATAAAAAATTGGCTCGTTTGATTCGAGGTCTTTTAGTTTTCATTTTGTTCAAATTTTAAAGATGTCCCAACATTTCTGGAACATGGGTTGTATCTGAGTAGGTGGAGGGGGAATTAAGAGACTGATGAAAAACTATTAATTTGATTTAAAAAAAACAAAAAAAAAACACATATATTTTCCAAACTCTGCTGAGCTCTATCTTTTAGTGCTTCACATTGTCACTCTCCCAGTCTCATACACCAACTGGTTTCTTGGCAGCCTGAAGCCAATGGAACATTGCTGAGTAAACCAATATCTACCAATCTCACATGAATCCTGCTTCTTCATCCCATTTGTAAACCAGTCAGCTCTTATGGTACATGATCTTACTATAAAAGAGCACCACATCCAGTTGTGTTTGTTGTTACAGTGAATTTTCATCTTCACCTGCACAAATGCGAACCGAGGCCTGGAAAGCAAACTATGTTAATTCACCACAAACCAGTTACCATGTTATTAATGGCATGGTATGGTAGTATGCTAAGGTTAGTGTTTAGCTCCCATCTTTGTTCTATAGCCTCACAGAGGCATGACATGTTTTACTCAGACATGCAAGGCAATGCTTTACTACTCTCATAAATTGCACTGCGCAAACACTCTTCAGCATGAAAAGTGAAACAGACCATCATCATTAATGCAAAAAGCATTACCACCACTCAGACTTGAGTGAATGCTAAAATCATGAATTATTAAACACAGAAACAAACTTAGGTCAAGGAACTTTTCTGTACAGAGTGCAATTTTTAGAACAAACTTGTATAATCAGGAGAATTCAAAGAACTGCATCTGGCTTGAGGCAGAAACGGACAAAATGAGTGAGGAAGACTTTTTAGAAGTTTTAATTTTTTTAATGATGTTGACAAAAGTAACAGGAAAGTACTTGGTGTTCATGTGTAAAGTATTCATTAAATCAAGTGAATCAGCAAATGAAAAAGTTACGTCTTACTTAATCTTTATAACATCAGGTCCTGTGAAATGATTTGTCTAGAGCTTTATATAACATATTCATTTCTTCAACATATGTATTTTACAATTTATAAACAAAGTATATGAGATTGGGATAATTTACAGGTTAAACTCCTAATAAAACAAATAAATCATTAAAATAATCCTCATTATGTAATAGATCATTTATTTGACCGGGGTCATATAATTTTTTTATAGAGGCCTTAATATAATCTATTTAGAACTTTAATTCATATAGTTTTATATTTTCTTTACATAATAAAATATTGTATACACAAGGCAAGATTTTTTTTCACAGCAGTTTACATTGGTTGTTAAAACCATGTCTCTTATGTATGGCTTTAAAATCAATAATCAGAACGAATGGACAGTTTTTTGTTGAGCAGTGTTTTCAGTGAGTGAGTTAGTGTGTTTATGATAGCAGACATGGTGGCAGAGTAATGTGTCAATGCATTCACACTTTGGTCACCTGGGGAACCTCCTGCAGCAGCCTCAGCAGCTTCTAGCAGACATGCGTAGTTTAGAACGACTTTATCCACCTTGGCTACCACCTCGCGCCGTTCACTCTCGACACTCAGGCCTTCCACTAGTGACATGCAGGCTTGGGTTAAGCAACAGAGTGTGTGGAAGCTGTGTGTCAGAGTGAGCAGCAACTCCTCTGGGCTGCTGTACTCCGTGGCCATCTGACTGCAGGCTCCATTCAGGACTTTGGCCTGCATGAAAAGCAGCTGAGAGAATGTTTCCATGTCAGCCTGGTTGACCTCAGGTATCTCACCTCTGGACTTATGTCTCACACTGCTTTGCAACACGCTGATCATCTCTAAGGCATCCTTCTGTGCAAGTGCAAATCCTGTGTGAAGGCTGTAGGTTTTTCCCTTCATTGAATTTATATGAGCTAGTCTTTCTTTGAGGCTCATGTCATTCATAGACGTGGGCGTACTGCTGTGCTTAACTTTATATTCTGCTTTGAGGACCAGCTTTTCCTTTCTACTGAAAGAAACTGAGCTGTCAGAGAACAAAGCATGTGAAAGCACTTCTCTATCTTCGTCACTACCATGGGTGTTTGACTTTCTCTTAAAGAAACATTGACTGAACGGCCCACGGCACCTCCATGTTCCTGCATCCAACTTTGGAGTTGTTGACTCTGGCAGCAACTGTGTTGGATCTGTTAGCTGCCATCTACCAGATGAATTAGAGGCGACTGAACCCTGGGAAATGCTTTTGGGTAGGGTTTTGGCAGAGACTGCCCTCTGCACATTTGGGGGATCTTGAGACTGCATATTTTGATTATCATTCTTCCCAGTAAGTGTAGCTTTGGTCTTCTCTATCAGTGCTTCTAAACTCCTGGAACCTGGTATTAAGGTGCTCAAGCTCCTCCTGAGCTTCAGAACCCTGCGTGGCTTCCTGAGGCTGTCTGTTGTTGTGTCACATGAAGATCCACTTGAGGGGAAAGCCAGAGCATTTGGGTCAGGCTCAGGGCTGGACAGTGTTAGCCCTCTGGGCTCTGTGCTACTTCGTAATGATGAAGGTGACATGATTGTGGTGGTAGTTCCGGTCTCATTACATAGAGCTAAAGATGACTCTTTCCCAACCTTCTTCAGCTGTGTGCAAGCTACACTAGGGGTAGTAGGAAAACAGAGAGAACTGTTAAGCATTTCACTGACAGCAAAAAAAAAAAGCTTCTTTTCTTTGTTGTAATATCCTGTTTTAACTGGCAAAAAGCGTGATAGTTCACATGCTGAGAATTTCATGAAGATATTAAAAATATCAACCTCATTCATATCCGAAGCTAGGCCAGCAGCAGGTTAGCTTAGCTTAACAAAAATATTCAAAACACAGGAGGAAGAGCTAGCACTAGAGCAGGGGTGGGGAACCCTGGTCCCTCGAGGGCCGCATTCCTGCAAGTTTTCCATGCATCCTGCTCCAACACACCTGATTCAAATCAAATGGATCCAACAGCCAATCACAGTGGCTCATTAATTTGAATCAGGTGTGTTGGAGCAGGATGCATGGAAAACTTGCAGGATGAGGGCCAAGGTTCCCCACCACTGCACTATAACTTACCTAGTGTTGTTTATGATAAGGAAAAAGAAATCCAGCTGCCAGAGTAAAACAATAATATTTAGCCTTTCTGGAAACAAATATCTATAATTTGTTGTTTCTCAGGAACATGTGTGACTTATCAACTAGCCATACAACTTCCCTTTTAGGAGACTGAAGGGGTACTGATGTTTGCAGCGTATGGACCTACATCCGACATCTGACAGAGTTTGGCAACTTATTTTCTAGTAATGATGAACACTCTTTATTCATACAGTTATCAAAACAGAAATTAGAAGGAGCACCTTCCTGTTTAGTCTTACCTGTGGTTTCTTTTATCTTGGGTATTCTGTGACTGCTGTCCCGTTGGCTCCCAAACCCAGGTTCAGCACTGGTAGCTGCATGGATCTTCCTCAGCAGGGTGGGATCTATTGGATGGCCAACTTTTCCCTGCAGCGGGGCCCCATATGCCTTCTCCTCGGCAGAAACATAACTCAGCCCCTTAAGTGAGGACTCTGACAGTACATGCATGTTGTCTGTGGCACAAAGGGGAGAGTCCATAGGAGTGACACAGCTGCTGCTGCCGGTGCTGCAGCCAGCATCTATGGAAGAACACTGTGAGCTTTGGAGCGAATGAACGCCTTCACTTTGTATTGATGACATTCGTTTGCTCACATGGTATTCATATAACCGTGTGACTTCGTGTTCTGACTGCGGGAGCTTGATCTGCTGCTGCTCATTATCCTGCGAAGTGGCATCAGTCTCTGCAGGGACGGGGCCTTTGGATGGAGAGAGGAGATGGGCATTTAACTGTTGGCTTCTTTCATCTAAGTCTTGTTTATCTCCCTTTGCTGTGAGCCTGTCTGCGTGGGAAGCCTGTGAGTCATTCGCACATTCTGGAGTGAGATTCTCTGCCATTTTGTTTCCCGGTGCTCCATGCTGCCATTTTTGATGCCTGTCTTTACAGTGAGTTCGCCCCAGATCAAGTTGATTCATGTAATAGGCATCTCTCACAGTGAAAGCATTATACTTCCCGACAAGATGAGGGGGCTCCTCTTTAGTCGAGTCTTTGGAAGTCATGTGTGATTTATCGGAGCAGTCGAATGAATCTCCTTGGATTCTGTTCTCCGTCTCCTTGTGTTTCCCTCCCTGTCTGCTAATTACTGAGCCCATGTGCATCTTATTAAAGTATTCACTAACTGATTTAATTTCCATAGTCTCTGGTTCCATCTCACCACCATCTGAGTGAAACATCTGCGAGGAGGCGACAGCAGAAGATTTTGCCTCCTCCTCCTGATGCTCATCACTTGGTGTGCTCACTTCCGTCTTTTCCTCAATCATGGCATGGTATCCTTCAGCCATGGCTACATGCATTCTCAGTTGGTTCTCTGATTGTCTCTGAGCAGTGGCCAGCTCGGAGCTCTCTGTCATCTCAGATGAGTTTGTCTCATTGCCAGAATCAGAAGACTCGGGACTAAATGCTCGCGATATTTCGACACCTGTGTACCACAGAAAGACAACAATTGCATTAAAAATTTCATCTGAAGAACATGAGAAATGTTAAGGAGTGTATAATTAATGATAATGACAATGTAAGTTAACATGACAGACAGTAACAAATATAAACCGTTACACAATATGACTCCACCTTAGAATTAAGATCTGAAGACAATCAAAAACACTTGTTGGTAACCTTGCACCTCACTGAAACATACACAGTTGTTTCTTTAAGTATTGAAATTTTTATCTGACATGCATATTTGCATGCCTTTGGTTTGTGATTAAAAACGTAAAAAGCAGTGCAACACACATGCTTTTTCTAAAGAAGAAATTTTTTTAAATGTATATATCAGGACAAAGTTATTGATACCCCATAGAGATGACCATAAAAGGAAGAGTTGTAAGTCTTACGATCACTAACTTAATTATTCAATCAACCTGTTAAAAAGGAGAAACAATAATTTTGTTTTTTCCTGGCGTTGTTTGCTCCACACTGAACATGAGGAAGAAGAGAGGATCAAGTAACCACACCTGACAACAGCATCAGGAAATCTGAGGTCAATGATGCGTCATCAAATCATCTGTAATTTTTTTTCTTTTTTTTTTAAAGAAAGCAAGCTCCATAGAAATTGATCCAGAGGGCACCAATTACAAAAGAGAAATATAGAAGAAGAAAAAATGATGTTGATAAGTGTGTTGACAGGTCATACTGACTTCTGGAGAATGTCACACAAGAAATAATGACGTTTAAAGAACAGAACACCATCACCTGTGTGAGAAAGGCTCTGTTGTGTTGTGGAGCTCAGAAAATTAATGGCAACATCTTCCTCATTTCTCACTTTCAAGTCACATGAGAAGAAAAGATAGATCCTTTCTAAAGTCCCAATGCCGATCTAACTCAACATTATAGAAAAAGCTAAAAGCTCATAACCATGGGAGACATGCGGGACCAAAAGTGAGAACAAATTTAAAATTAAATTGCATTTTTGTTTATATTTAGATAAAAGGGTACCAATAATTTTAGTCATGTATATAGATGGCTATTAAATATATACTGTACGGTTTTGGTATTGACAAACTTGTTACATTGCTTTGTGTGCAAATGAGAAAATAAATGATACACAAAACAAAATGAATGACACAATAATGAACACAAAATGTACTCACGAATGGAAACATAGAACAAAATGGGTTTTATTGAAAAAAACAAGAAAAAGAAACAGCAAATCAAATATAAATGGCAAGAGTATGTGTGATGTTAATGAATGAAAGTTACAATAGTATAAGAACCTGTGCTACTCTCTGATTGTGCTGGACTCTGTTCCTCAGAAGCAGCAAGGGCCTCGAGTGCCTGTAAGGTGGACACCATTGCATCGTCCAGAGGCTCCCCGGGGCCCTCTGCTCCGTGGGTGGGCACTGAATCTATCAGAGACACTGGGATATCATTGCTGGCCCCGTGGGCCCGCGTCCCAGCTCCCTGTTGTTCGTCCTCATCGGAGCTGTCCCTGAAACCAGGAGGAGGAGCAGCAATGGCCATGTTCAGAGAGTGCAGCAGCACATCGTTGTCCTCCTCATCATTAACTTCTGGTGGTGGAGGGAGGGAGGTCAAGTCAATGATATCATCACTGGACCCTGAGAGCGAGAGCAATGTAGGCTTGTCAATGTCACTCATCACAGCATCTTCCTCACAGCTGATGTCATCCTCATCTTCTGCATCATCTGTTGTCTCTGCATAGCAGATATCATGCAGCAGTGGCTCCTCGATGCACTCAGTAGGACCAAAGATTTTGGTGGAGTACTGATATCCTTCCTCTATGGCATCCATCATTTTATAGTCTTCCTCGAGGCGCCTGTACATGTGGCTGTGATTGTCTGCAATCTCTGGGCCTTCATCCATCAGTCTCTGGTAGCCCAGATTTTGGGGGTTTACACTGTCCAAGGGAGCGTCCCCAAATATGAAGGAGACTTTTGCATTTCTAGAGGGGTCTTGGGGTTTGGGCCTTGGGATGTTGAGGTACGTTTGGGTGCAAGGGATTCTGCAGTATTCTGCTCTCTCTGTCATATGAATTGTGTGCTGTGGCTGGTGGATCTCAGTTACATATACAGGTTGGACTTCACATCTGCTGTGGTCGAGGTATTCACACTCCTGGTCAGAATAATCTTGGCTAAACCTCTGACTGTTTCTGTCTTCACATCCTTTATGTGGTATGCTGTATGCGCTCTTAATGGCCTGGTAGTTTTGCTTCACTCTTCCTGCATGGCCTGCAAAGGGGAAGCATAAAATTAAACAAGTATTTTTAAAGAAATTCTGCAATACGATGGTTTGAGGCACACTTTTTTCCCCCATACCGTCTGTGTTTTTGGCCACATTGAAGATGGAGCGCCGAGAGTCCACAAGTAATCTGTAATAGCCGGCCGTCAAACAGGCTAGATTCATGGCATCAACGGACTCCATTAAGAGAGTGATGGGCTGTGAAAGAAGCAGATAATCAGATGATGATGAGCACAGAATAAATGGAATAGTGGGGCTGCAAAGTAAGATCATAGCAACTGTGGAATTTACATGCAGGTGTAAGAACAAAACCACAGAAAATGTAGAAATGTTTGTTAACCTTAACATCCAGAACATGTAGTTCCACCCTAACTTTGTTTTCATCTTCTGAGTACATCTCAATGCGGTTGACATGACTGAAGTCAGCCAGAAGTGCCACTAGGTTTGTCTTGGTGTTAATCACATGACTGATACCATATTTGGGCCCAACCAGCAATGTCACTTCTGTGTGCTTCTCGCCTTGCTGTAAAAAGGAAGAGACACCACACACTTTACTGTCTATGTGCAGCTGAACAACATGTGACTCTAGCTGCTTACATGTGGGGTAGCAAGATAGTTTTACTTACAATTAGCGTGGATTTAAACACACGTCCTCCATAAAGCCTCAAGTCACTGAGATACTTGAGGTAATGGACCTTTGCCTGCAAGGCAGTCAGCTGGGAAGGGATAAAGCAAGAAACAAGATAAGACACAAACAGGAAAAACTTAAACATGGTACTTACAGCAGAAATAACAAGAAGTGCTGTTAAAGCAACCCTTTGCACCACTACTATGAAAGTTAAGTCTCCACTAGGGGTCAGCCAAGAGTCAGGTGTGGAGCAAAGAAAATAGAACAAGAGCACTCAGAGATGAAAAGAAAATGAAGAGGTATATCTTTACCTTTTTACCAGGTGGTACCAGGTTTTGGTTGGTTTTGAGGATGTGGGTGAGGGCTTTTTTGATATTCTTCTCTTTCATGCTAGACAGTACTGCAGGAGGCAGAAACAACGCCAGACCCCACTCCTTCCTGCAGATACACAATTTGTCAATATGTCTCTTCCTAAAACAGTCAAATAATCATTCTTGACTGGTGATGGATTTACTTCACCCACAGCTGGTGCATTGATTAACTAGATACAGTCAGAATAATCACAAAGCCAAGTTTAAAAGCAGAACAATCCAAGTGAGGTTATCTATTTAATAGCACTCTAGGCTTAGCAGTGTCCTCTCAGCAGTTTTAAATCAGGGTTGAAAACTTTTCTATTTGCAGCCTTTTATGACTTAGGTCATGCCACTTAGGTG
>JAOXYM010000013.1:13738441-13753433 GCA_028567055.1 Leptatherina wallacei
TCTAATGTTTGTATGTAAAGCACCTTGAATTGTCCTGTACATGAAATGTGCTATACAAATAAACTTGCCTTGCCTTTATGGCCAGTGTAAGTTATAAAACACAATAAAGTGGCTCAATGTTTGGAGACATGCTATAAATTTAAGCAAAAACAGTGTACATTTAAATCAAATCTACTTACTCAATATACTTCAGGGAAACTTTCTGGGACTGTTTGGTATTGATGGTTAGAATATACATTTGTAGGGCAGCCAGACGCAGAGCCGTGTCGTATTTCAGCTCTGACCCAAATCTCTCCAATACCACATCATTACAGCTCTGGGTGAGGCAGAGAGGGAGAGGACAGGAAGAGGTTACACATAGTCAATCTTCTTCTTGTCATTAAATGCAGGACAACGACAGTCCTGTGGAGAGTGATTTCTAATTGTACTTCCAAGTCCTGATGCATTCTAATGTCCCATACAGCTAACATGACATGAGAAAAGTTTAGTTCCAGCACAAAATGCAGAATTTTTATATATTCACCTGGACATAAAGATACTCAAAGGCTACAGCGTCTCTCCTAAGCAGGTCCACAGGATCTTTTGGAACAAAAGTGATTCGAAAGAAGCACTTCATCTTATGTGACCCTGGTCTTTGTGTCACCTGAGAGCACAAATACAAGATAGGGGACCATTAGGCTTGAGACGTTTGCATTTGTAACATATCTTAGAACAAGCTTCTGTAGTCTGATGAACAGGGACAGCGCTTCACCTCTGACATCAATTAAGGATTCGTTAAAGTACGAGCAAACTTGAGAAGTGTGTCAGAATTAATGTACAGTATTCATAGTGATTCAAGGAAATAATTGACATTTAGGGAATAGGTATTTAAATGTTGCAATCTTTGAGGGTAACAATGAAAGAAAAGATCAGCGCCAGTAGCTTGGACCTAGAAGATGCTTAGTTTAGAATTGCATGAGATTGGGAACAGCAAGTTCCCCTGCTTCTGTTACAAAAAAAACCCTCAAAATTTTATTTAATTCATGAATTTGTTGAATTTTTAAACACATCTTGTTTAATTTAAATGCAGCCTACCTAAAGTAAAAGACAATAGGTTGTTTTTTTGAATAGATGCCTTTCTTGCCTGGGAATGTGGAGTCCTGGTTTATGCTGGGGTTAGCTAAGCTAATGTCTTCCGGCATCATCTTTTTAATTAATGTCCTTATGAAAGAGGTGGATTAGTATATTTTAGTGGTCAAAGTATATGCTGCTTTTCTGAGTTTAGGGGCATCCAAAAAAAAAAAAAAGGAATTCTCACCTGAGTCAGCATCTCCTGTTCATGCAGGAGCATGAGTTTGCTGGCAGATCCCTCGGATCTCTGCTCAAGCATCAGAGAAAAGTGTTCGATGCTCTTAATGGATAGCTTTTCTTGCAGGGTCAAGATGACGTCCTTTCACATGGACAATGTCATAGTAAATACAACATGAGAATTGTGCAGATGCAGCAGCTTATCTGTGTTTAGCTCAGTGGCATAACCATACGTCATTTTTACAGCTTAGCGTATATAAAAACACGAGCATTTTTCAGCATGCAATCACAATTCTAACTGCAATAGAGAAGTAAAAAAAATGCAAATGTGAATATGTCCCCTTTTGTTCAATAGATAAATATGATCAGACCGCTTTTCAAAAAAAATCACAGTTTCAGTTACAAAGATGCTCAAAAAGCCATAGAAAAGAGAAGAAGCTGCACTTCATAATGTAAAACTGAACATCACTTTAGATTACGTAACAGCATTTTCCAGTGAAAGGAGATTCTTCCCGGCACCTACCTTAATGGATGTGTTGCTGTCAAATTTAAATGATTTAGTCTGTCCGTTCTCCAGGTATACTTTCAGAACATTTGGCATGAAAAGTAGGGAGTTGTCCTTCACCGTTTCCTGAAGATAGAATAAGAACCATATCAGCAAATCTCCCTTTTGAAAACTGGTAGTCATTTATTTTTTGTCATGCATCAAAGGGAGGTGGTTAATCCTGGGATTATAGGATACATAGAATAAAGAGTGGAAGTAAAATTAAAGGAACAATTCAATGGCTTTCTTGCCAAAATGAGGAGATGAATGCTATTCTCACTTCTGTACAGCACGAAGCAAATGGCAGCTAATTTAGCTTGATATGCCTGCTCTGAACTGGTGAAATAAAACATTCAGACATACTGAGCTTTGAGATTATCTAAAAGTTATTAGAGGAAAATACCATATGCCTGGTTCCAAATATTCTGAATGACAATTATGCTCCCAATTAGACAGCAAAAACTATGTTGATTTAATTTTACATTTACGAAACTCTTCTTTAGCAATATACAGTATTTGAAAAGAGATTTTACATATCAAGAGTAATAAAGCAATTGATAAATAAAATAGACTGAGAACAACAACATACCTGGTTGTGTCCAAGACAACTCTATCTACCCAACTCTAAAGCTCATGAGATTCATGCTACATGAGAATTGTATTGTTCCACCCTCCTTACTCTTGGACTGTTGTAACAAATACGTTTATGTTTCATCTTGTCTCTTTACACTTTTGTATTCTATAAATTTCAACAACATTTTCAGCCATCATACTAGCGAAAGTAATATAAACCAACACACAGTCGCTTCTTTACTTTGGAGCTGCTTTTGTTTTTTTTTCTTAAGCTTTCATGTCTGTGTGACTCATCCAGTAGTTTGGGGAAGCTCTTTGTGAGAGGTTCTGCTTTTTCTGTCAATCACACACATTGTTTGCACATGCACTTCATTCAAATAACATTTATTATTGCTCATGTATGTCTTTCGTGTACTGTTAATGATTTCAATGGTTGCACTAATCTCCGACTTCATGAATTCAAGCTTTGTGTCGGTCATTTCCCATTTAGTAGCTTGGTGTGCACAGAATGAATCAGTGTGACTTACTGGGACCTGTCCATTGATGATGACCTCTTCAGCGAAGCGGACTTTAACAGGATTAGTCTTTAACTTGGCCTTTTTGGCTGCACTGATGAATGCTGATTTTGGTGACTTTTTGGAGGGAAAGAAGAAAAAAAAAGATGTAAAGAACAACTGGCTCTTTCAATTTTTTTTCATGTCAGCCTTCTATTACTCCACTTATTACTGATACAATTAAGGTGGCACTCTGAAGGGTGTGAGAGGGAATAAAGCCTCCTGCTGTTATGCCACAGAGTCTACAAAGAAACTCCCCATAAACAGAAGTAATTACAGGCTGGATTATAAGTACTTAGTCTAATGTATCCCTGCATTGAAGTATGTAATATCTTGCTCCTAGATCTTATCCCAGTTTTGCCAGTTATTTAGTGGTTGTTTATAAAGACTTAAATTCATCATGCTGAAAATCTATTACAATGACACTGAACAAATTGAAGGATTAAAATCCATAATAATTGGATGATTGTTGCATGGTAAAACACTAATCATATTTTAACACAAGTTTCCTGCCACACATGAAACAGCAAACGATATATTTTCTTTTCTGAGAGCATCTATTCATGTGTTTGTCTATTTTTGGAGGGAATTCAAGCACAATCCCGTTTCCACTGACTTATTATGTGAACTTTAAACAAAGGCCGCATAGAGTGGATGCTTCTGGCACTGCATGTTCACCACCATCTGGTGCTCTGTGACTTGAGGAAATGTTGGTGTGGAAGATCATATGAGATCTTGTGATGATCTAAGTCTCCAACAATGGAGAAGTCATTAATGCTGCGGCAACTGGACTTCCTTCTAGTTACTCAGGTTCGAACACATTGTTAAGAAATAACTGATATGGTGCCAACACACACATAGCATGGCACGATTGCTTTTAGAAAATCAACAAAATTATGACTTCCAAATACAGAAGCAGCCTATTAGAATACACTCAATTTCATTCATCGCAGAAAAACTTACTGGATACGGCTGAACAACAGTCAGTAATATGGACTCCTTGCAGCTCCTGCAGGACACAAAAATAAAAATTATGGAAGTTTTTTTTTTTTTTTTCAATGAACATTTATTGATAATAATAACTAAACTAAAACAAGTAGGGAAAAACTGAAAAAAGAAGAAACGGTAAGAACACTATGTTCCTTTGGTGCTCCTGGCAACCCCATTTTACCATTGTAGTGATGAGTTATGTTACTGAAACAGAGCCCATTCGAGGCCATGAGCGCTGTAAAGGAGTGGCCACGTGGGCATTAGTCCCTGTACTGTTTATAGATTGCTGTACAGGCCATACAAGGACCAAATACTCACAGTATTACAGTCAGCCACTCAGCTTTGACTGTGAAATTAATCTAATGAGATGCTGGAAAAAGCATCACCAACAGCATACAGCTAAATCACGGAGAATGGTGCAGCTGGCTAAAATAACATGTCATGTTCAGCTGAAATATTTAAGTTTATGCTGAAAAACTCCCCAAAATTATGTAAACTATATATATCCTCTGATGGGGGGTTCAACACTGGATAATTTTAGAATCAACGCTAAGCTGTTTTTTGTTTTCTGTATTTAATTTGAACAGGTTTTCTATCAAACAGCCATCTTACCTGACAAGGTCAATAACCCTCTCTCTGGGTGCTGAACTGACTTGCTCATCATTAATCATGATGATCTCGTCCCCTGGGATCAGCCTGCCTTCTGATGGACCCCCTGCCAAAGTAAAACAAACAAAACTTCAGGCACAAATATTGTACACAGCCTCTGCATTTTCCTCGATTTTCTTCTTATCAAGTCTTGGGGCCTTAAAGCTCTAATGAATGCTTACTCATAGACAGCTTTTCAAATCAGTGAATCATCCACACAAACGACTGCCTCAGTTGTTTGTTTGTTTTTTTTAAAAGGTGGATTTCATTTCATGTTGACACAGTAACAGTTGTGGATTGAATGAGTCACTAGTTGTAGAGCTCCAGGGTCACCTTACCTGGTGTGACTGAGCGGACCACCACAGGTTTCTCACTGCCTGCCACAAATCCAAAGCCAAGTACGGGGTCCCGCCTCATCTCCACCTTCCGAGGCGTTGGTGCCACAAACTTGTCTCCTTCCAGACGAACTTCCTCCAGGGAATTGCTCTGGGTAACGTGGCTGATGGAATGATAAAGAGAATACTTGCAGCTCATTTTTGTTGCATCATTGAGTAAAAAGTTTCATATTTCACAGTGAGACAGTTTCCAAATATCTCTTGTTTATCCCAATTTCGGTAGAATACCTGACAGTTTTGGTTATTGACTTATCTGGCTGTTGTTCAGACAATCTTAATTTTCTGATATTTAACAGGGGCATGACCTTTTACTAGTCTAAATTAAACGGAGAACCCACAGTTAAACAAATATAAAGATGATAAATGAATATATATCAGAAATATATTTTATTATTCTATATTTTGCATCATGTAATTGATTAATTCAAATGATATGCAAACACTGCATGCAACTTCCACATAATGTGATTTGAATTTTTCCAATCTTTCTTCACGCTCCTCAGTGAAGCAAAAACAGCAGCAGCGGTAAAACTCCGTATGGTGCCAACAGTGTTGGTTAATTAAAGCCGTGGGCAGACAATGTGTAATTCACAGTTATTCTTGAAACACATTCTATTCACTACTAAATACCAACAATTAATCTTTCATGGCACAAAGACGCAGTTAGATCCATCAGATGTGTTCACAATACCATGAAAATACTGACACAAGGTTAACAAGTTCAAAGCTGCTCAGTGATTGTCAGGTAATATTTTGGGGGAGAATTCAGCTGCTCCTTCTAGACCAAAAGCCATCTGATCTACCATTAGGATTTAGATGATAGATGCTGGAAAGATATAAATCATATGCTTGGTCCTTAAATATACCAAATACAAAAGAAACAAAAAAACAAATATCGCTGAAAAGCCAGTTCTTGTGGGCTTTCAGTGGCAGTCAAGGACTCATACATTTACATCTAATGCCAAACAGTGCAGGAAATGTTTCACATCAACCATATGGGCCCCTTCTTGAGCTTCATACAAAATCCAACAAACTGATTTGTGTATAAGCTGAACAAATTTAATCAGGCATGATTACCAACAGAGCTAAAGGGACCATAGAGAAAACAAAAACATTGTGCATGCTACTATACCATTTGATTTACAAATCTTTCCTTCTACAGTAACACCAATATTTCTTACAATTAAGATGCTTTACATAAATCCCACTGGCTTGCTCTACAAATTACAAAGCATCCCTCTACCCAGCTTATATATTAAAGCTCAATTGAAAAGCCAGTTCATTTCATACGGTGAAAAATATCAATTTATTTGATTTCACTTGCTGGCACATGGATAATAATAATGGGTCAGAATTCATTTTTATTTCTTAAATTCTTTTTCTCAATCAAATGCCTCAAAAGTAATGTGCTACTTGAGATAAATGATAATGTATGCTAACATTAATATGCATTGCATGCGTGTTGAACAAGCCACAGTGTAATCAAGAGATTATTCATTTTGCTTCAATAAAGAATTACACTGCCCAAAGCCATCCATTGGTCACATTGATAACACATGTGCATTCTGCATTCATTAATAATCTTTTTTTTTTTAGTGTCTTTCATTCTTGCATACTAATGTTGGAGGACTTTGTGTCTACTAGGTCAAATGATTGGATAAACCTGTTGTTTTTCTCTTGTACAAGGAAGTGTGTCCAATCCTTTGACTGGTAATGGTTTGTTGGAGCTTTATAAATGAACAAATACCCCAACAAATCCCATTTCAACCCTATATTTGATTGGAAATAAACACAAAGACAACATATGCTGACATCTTAATACTTTTGTTTTCTTTAGATATGCACTCAATGCGAATTTGTTTCTCCCAACATGTTTCACAAAAACTGAGACAAAAGTGAAATATTGTCCTTTCCTTGTTGGATTTTTAGATCAGGCGGGCCATATTAGCAGACTCTTTTATGGAGCCCATCCCGTTGTAATCAATGTGGAATTTGGTTTGACATTGTGTTTCTGAAATAAGAAAGTCCTTCCCTGAAAAAAGCCTGCATAGCAACATCTTTAACCTGTGTAAACTGGCCAGCATCACTGCTGCTTTTACAGATTTGCAGTTTACCCTTGTGCACTAATTGAATTGAATTGAATTGTATGATACTTAATTAATCCACAACAGAAATTAATCCACACATATTAATTTATTTAGAAAGTCATTAAGTTATTTAGTTAATCAGGTAGTCATCATTGAACCATGATGTAAAGCTGTTGCAAAGTGCAAGAATGGCCTCTTATAGTGGTCCTTTTTGCATGTGGAGGAATCTCTGATTAAAGACCATGTACAGCAGGGATCACCAAATCTTGACCTTGAGGGCAACCGTCCTGCTGGTTTTGCATGTTTCCCTGCTGCTACACACCTCATTCAAATGTAGTGGTTTCCAACAGCTTGTCTGCACAAGCATCTTAATTGCCTATAAATTTAAGCCACGTGTGTGCAGGGAAACATCTGAAACC
Source organism: Leptatherina wallacei (assembly GCA_028567055.1). Taxonomy (NCBI): domain Eukaryota; kingdom Metazoa; phylum Chordata; class Actinopteri; order Atheriniformes; family Atherinidae; genus Leptatherina; species Leptatherina wallacei. The sequence goes on from JAOXYM010000013.1 coordinate 13,745,939, forward strand.
TACAGAACAGTGGCCCTCAAGGTCCAGAGTTGGGGATCCATGCTGCAGAGGGTGCTATGATTTTTTCTCACATTGATTATTGCTTCATAAACTGGTCACTCGTGGGTATAATTGCACTCAAACCTGTGGAATCACTGTACAATCAGGCCCCAGAAATCACTGCAGTTATATCCTTGGAAAATACAAGTTTTTGTCTTTTGAGAATTATAAAATGTTTAAGTATGCAAGATACAAAATATTTAACAGACTTGCACCACCACCATTGAAGGAATACATCAAACTTTAAATTGCTCACTTGAAGGCCCACTAGAGCCACTACAAGAGAAGACTGAGGTCCCCCACAGACACACCCCTTTGGACAATCTGTGTTGTCCATGAGAGGTAGTAACATTTGGAACACTATGCCACCTGGAATTTAGAGAACGCACCAAATACACCACTTTTAAATTCCATCTCAAAACTGGTATGGGACCTGTTTATATTTACACGTGTTCATGTACTGCACTCTTTGTTTGTATGCTTAATTATTGTGAGAGTGATAATCATTTTTTTATGTCTGTGTTTTATCTTTTATTTTTAATATAACACTCCAAAGGATCTACAGATGAATATTACCTCATTTGTTAACTCTGACACATTTATATTTAAATTTAAAAATGTTGATTATGTGCATTGGGCCTTTTTTTAATACCTGTATATATAAATATATTTAAAAAAGGTAGAATCTGGTTCTAGTGACTCAAGAACTGTCCCCAGAATACAGCCAGCCTTCTTTATCTGTTTGGCCAGTTTCTCTGATTCCATTAATGCAGTCACGAATTATAGTCATACAACCCAAAATATGGATGTTGGCTTTTGTGCTCTGCACTAATAACAATGCTCCCACTCTTCTTTAGCATGGAGGATGCAGCATTTGGTTAAATTTAGAATCATGATTTAGTAGATCAACATTATATCATATAGAAGTTTTTGAGTCATTGTGATTGTCAGTGAACTGTGTTCACTATCAAAGGCTTTCAGAGGTGTTACTGCGCCCATGCAATGATTTCAAGCACAGAACCAAGTCTGTTTTTATTGCAGAGCTGCCCGAGGCCCGAAGATCACAGCCTTTAACTACTGGTTTCAGCTTTGTCCCTAGCTCACATTCTTCTCTACTGTCTGATTCTTTTGATGTATATTTTATACAATTTACTGTATGATGAAATTGTGAAAATCTTCAAACTTTTAGAGAACTGAGGGATCTTATTGTTAAATTTATTAACTTCTTGGCCATTGGGTCCATAACAAGGTATTGAATTCCTCCCCATCCTTATGTCTGAAAGACTCAACATCTTTGAGATGCTCTTTTTGTACCCTACCATGTTATCAACCCGTCAAATTGCTGAAATATAATGTGTTTCACCAGACAGATTTACAAAACGGCGGTGTCATGTAAAGGAAAAGTAAAACAAAAATTTGATAACTGATAAAAAATGTTTGCCCCATATACAGAGATATTTTATCACACTTTATGGTAATATTAGCAAGTAGAAAGGGTACAGGCTATATTTGAACATTGTTATCAAACAAGGTTGATATTTAGGAGTCCCTATGCCACCACGTCAACTGCTGCATTTTACTGAGATCCATGAAACTAGAGCCCAGAATATCATCTATTCTAAAGTTACACACTTAAAAGTCAAACAAATATATCATCATTAGCATGCCGTCATCTGTAATTTGCTCATGAAGTGACATATTTTATCCTCCCTTCTGCCACTGCAACATAAAACAATGAATCCATCTCCCGAGGAATAAACACCAAGCAAAACATTCTGTCAGTATAAAGAACAATCCCTGTGTACGACACCATATCCATTTGAATTTAGGAAAATCCTTAAGGCACAGTTAGTTTGCTTTTGTGTGCCAGTTTTTGCTTTAAAATGACAAACATAACAGATTGTCAACAAATCAAAACCATATGGACCTGTGCATTCAGGAAGAGTGCAGTCCCCTCCCCGGCACGGCCACCTGCTAAACATGGCTAGATTCCCATTATGCAGACAGCCATGCATCTAACCCTCCCTAATCATACTCATTAGCTTCTAGCGTAGCTCCGCAAGACTCAATATAGAAATCACAAGCCACGCTGAGAGCTTTCCCGCAAATAAGATGAACAGCAACAGGCAGCAAGAATTACTGGCCTGATTCTCATTGTATGAGTATTTGCGAGTGTTTTCTTTCAACATGTTTTGGACAAAGTGGAATAAGCCTATTACCAAAAGCAATATCCTGTTACTCCTGTTCCAGAAGCCTGCTTTGATGAAGTTCATCATTTGTTGAATTTGAGGAGGTAATATGTGTCCTTGTTAGATCACATCTAAACCTCCCGAATCCCCTAAAATCTTGTAAATATTTCGATAAAGTCAGTTTATGTTCTGCCCTTTGGTACACAGTGCAGTGGCATATTTATGAGAAACTGATACTGTGCCATCAAAGGCATTGAGAATTAGTGAAAACAACTTGACAAGAAGTCTTTATTGCATTTTCCATTTGGCTGATATTAACCCACTTTGTTAAGCTCCTCTCTACTATGTTTTTACAATGGTTGATAAAGCACATTACAAATCCTAAAACCTGTGTGTCAAACTGTAAATATTAAATGCCTTCTGCTTTATTCATGTGCTCCGGTCACGCAGACTAGGCATGTGTTTCATTGAGAAACACAACGATTTGGGATCTGCAGCCCGAAGCCAAAAACAGCACAAACTCAGATAGCCACAGACAGTCACAGGAAGGGACATTTGATTATTCATGGGCCTTTCTCAAATTTAGAAAGGAAAAGCTGGAGCCAAGCATCCTCCATGATTTGCCTTATGCAGACTCACTCTGCATCCAGCACTTTCACTGCTCCTTACTTCTTATGTAACTCCTCTGACATCACGCTTCTAATGCTATAACCCATGTGTGACAAGTGCTCTCCTTCTATTCTGTACACCAGTCAAACAATCTGCAATGTAATGTACCTGAATGCAGTAGTCTTTGCTTTCCAGTTGCATACAAACTATTCAGTGAAAACATTTAGCAATCTTGTGAATAAATGAAAGCTGCAAATATTGACGAAACATTTGGCACAGCAATACTCCTTAGGAATATTACATTTTGCACATAGTACTTGTGATGAAAGAAAAACTAGAAAGCCCTGCCATATCAACAGAGTAGATAAAGCAAACAGTCACTTGTTACACTGCTGCGCACACAAAAAGAGAGAAAAAGCAGTAGTCTTTTTACCTGCCTGAAGAGATTTCCAAAAATGCGTCTTATGAAGGATCAATTAGGATGATAACACAACGACCCAGGCATCCTCCGAAGAACATGAAGAGTCTCAGATCAAAACAAGCCCTAGTGCAGGTGAAATTCATCAGCTGCCGCAGCTCACACACTCACGCTCTCTAAAGCCCTCTTCTGCATTTGGGCGACTGCATGAGGAGTATTGTGGATGTATGAGAGCGTGAGAGAGAGTAAGAGTCGGCAGGGGCAGAGTGTGCGCAGCAGTGGAGGGAGCAGAAAATCAGTATTCTGAATGCTCCGATGGAGACAGTGTGCAGGCAGTGACGTGGCTGGAATAATCACAGGTTGGCAAAGCATCTGAAACATCTGGGATGGAGAGAGCTCCCCCTCAGTTTCTTTAAACACAGGGCACTTACTTGATGTAGCAGTCACGCCCCTCTCTATTGGTGCCCATGTCCCATCCATTTGGAGGTCCCTGTGAAGCACTCCAGGTCCCTGAAGGGGGCGGCCAGCCGGAGGATTTGGTCTTGTGGCTGTGAAGGCAGATGAAACAAAAAATTCAAGCAAATGTTTTGCATTCTGTATCAAATGGTGCGGTTTTATTCAACGAAGAACTTCAAAATAATATTTGCCCAAGAGATTTTTGAATCACAGTAGCTATATGTAAATTGCACTGATAAGAAGCGGTTCAAGTCAAGTGATGAGAGATTGTCCAATTCCGGCGTGATAAACAATGTTCCATAGGCATAGTTCACTCAGTGAATACAAATCAAATTAATTACGTAAGCTAGACACACAGGCAGAGTTGTCATGCCTCACTCTTGTGCTTTGAGAGGCATGAAATTGGTTTTATTGCTAGATGTCAGCACATTCTTTATAAAATGATGCCCAGAGGAATTCTCTTATAAAGAACTGATTGGGGTTTCTCAATGCCAAGATGATCTGATAAACCTTATTTGACAATATAACCAGAACTATCACCCTCAAAACTGACAATCGTAGCCTATTGTTTAGGACAGCAACTCGCTAAATCTCAGCATCAACTGATTGTCAGATTTTCACAGACAAAACACGCATCTGCACAGTCCTTTCCCTGTGCCACAAGTTGACAGAGTGCAGGTATTCTGGAAGACTGTGATTGGTGAAAACATTTTAATGTCTTTATGCCAGCCCCCCATTTCTTTTGTTCCCTTTATCTCTGTCTTTGTGTCTGCACACTGACGGTGCTATGAAAGCAGTGGAAGTAAGTTATGTCACTTCAAAGGCTTGTCTGCTGTGTAACGGCGCTCTTCGCATTCATTATTCAAAGCCCCTCTTTCTTTCCCTCTAAATGTTTCCCCAGTTACTGTACCGATGATAATAAATTGTGTGCGCTATGCTTGTTTGTCTGCATAAGAGTGTTTCTTAGTGTGTGTTTGTTTAGGCTCACAAGTCCATCTCATGAGATATGAACAAAGTGCTGCCAATTCATCAGCACGATCTATAAGCTATAAAGAAGTGACAAAGGGTTGTTAAACTACATTCAGATGGTTAGCCAGCTACAAAAAATGCAGCATGAGTTAAGGCAACATAGACTAATAAGAAGAAACACTTAAGTGCCAGTGAGTGCATATAATCACTAATTCATGAAAGAATGAGCACTGTAGTGAAAAATGCCATTTTTCCTTTTGTGCATGACATTTTAAGGCCTCTGAATGCAGAAAGCAGTCAGATTTTTTTACTTCCTATTTGTGTTTGGGGAATATTAATGTTTCCGCATGGATATGGATTTATTTGACCTAGTACATTAACTGGGTAGAGGCTTCGATGTTGTATATTTAGAACATTTCCTGCAGCTCATCTGATGCTGTGTGACACTGTTGGAACCATTTTCATCTCTTCCATGAGTACTAACATTAAACCAACAGCCATGCTAAAGCAAGCAGTGTTTCATATATACAGGAGTCAGGAGATGAATTGATAAATAACTCTTGCTTGTGAATAAAGTGCCATAATGACAGCATTTTTCAAGATTATACCTTCAACACTGACATGCTTGACATCTCAAAGTGTTTCATACTTACAGGTTTAGTCTCAGTGCCTTCAAAATATGTATCTGAACCTCCAAACTGTTCCGAAAAATCCATTTTCTGTCTATCAGCCTCAATGTCTCTGTATTAACAGCACAGTCACAGATACTGTGATCTTTGATTTCTTCTGTCTGCAGATGGGAGGTGCATTATGCCGCTGAGTCGCTGCATTCCAGCTCAACAGAGAGGCTGAAAGGGTTTCACCCGCTGGTGGACAGTGAAACTGATCTTCCTCATCAAGCATTAATAAATAATGCCTGCGTGGTCACATCGGACTAAGTAATCAAGCGCCAAGTAGGCAAGCCATGCTGCACAATTCATGAACAGGTTACCCAAGAGTCAGAATAGAACAATTACAAGAAGAAATAGGAGGCAAATGTAGATTCCTGAAGGATTCATTTTAGCACAATTTGCTAAAAAGACTAAAATGTATGATGGCATTTCTATATTTAACAGGTCTTTAGATTTGTCTTGTTCCACTTTCCGGTAACAACCAGTTATCTTCAAAAGACATTAATGCCAGAAGGAGAAGGAAGAGAACCTCCTTGCTTGTTAAATTAACAATCAATAAAGCACATTAGCACTCTGCCTTTGCTACCACAGCAACTAACGGCACTTTATTACCTCACCTGGCCAATAAGCATGCAATTTTCTACACTTGTGCATCAGTCTTCATATCATCATCAAGATGAACAGATATTACAGTCAGGAATTTAATTGTACTCTCTGAGATATGGGGAAAAGATCACTTTCTGGTCGCTTATAAAATCTGCATGGCCAAAGTGATTCTTGCTTTATTACAGTATTTCACTTTCACTTCCATCTCTCTGAAAAGAAGCTAGTTAGAAAGAAGCATTCTGTTGTCATGCAAAGGTTGAAATGCTGATAATGAAGGAAGTGACTATGCATTATAGACAAGGCCGTGGCCAAGAAGAGTGCATTCCAACATAGACACTCAAGTTAGTTTGAATAATTAACATTGACAATCTCCATGAGAGTTGGCTATATGAAACCACATTGTGATACCACATGTTTGCCATTATGCATACACAATATAAGATATGCATTTTTTTCAGGAGGTATTCAGCCACTTCCTATGCCAGTGGTTTGCATCAGTGACTCAATTTGCATGTGGCAGCAAGTGATGTTTATATGCTGAGTGCCAGAAGAACAAACTCTACATTCCCTTTTTGGTTTATACAGCTTTCCCAGCATGCACTGGGCAAGAGACAAGGGAATAACCCCAGGTCAAGAAAGCCATGATGATTTTAGTGTTTCTTTGCATATTCTATCATGTATGAAACCTCCCATTTTTCTCAACTGATGCAGCTACTTTCTGTGACTGAATACAGGGGATCTTATGTTTCAACATCCACAACAGTTTCTGCTGCGTAAATACATACACGTACACGCTTCATACAATCATGCTGTCACAATTACATAACCTGTTTTTTTTTTTTAAAGAGGCTTCAAGAGAATAAGCAAACTTTTCATGAATTTCCTGTCAGTCAGTGATCATTGTTCTTGAAGCTAAATAAAAAAGGTCAATGTTCAAACCTTGTGTGTTAGGGAGCATTACAAGTATGACTGGAGAGGCATAGTGAGCAGGCTGTGATGCAATTTTCTTAGTGCTCTTGAATTAAACAGACATTTATGCAGAGACAGACTGCTAATGTGATTCTGTTTGGATATGAAATCTGCCGGGAGACAGAAATGACCGTCTCCTGGAAGGAGGATGGGGAGAGGTGCAGAGAAGTGGCTCAGACAGAGAGGAACCTCTCTGATTAAAGGCTTTCTTCCTGGGCTCCTCTTATAGAGACCGCCTCCATCCTGTTGATGGCACATCGACACTGTCTTTTGTTTCAGAGAGCATCTGCACTCTGCTTGACTTCTCCAACCATCACCACGGCTCTAAGCCTTAGGTCAATATGGCAGCATCATACAACACGGTCCAAAACTGCTATTTACATTGCATGTTGCTATTCAAACGTCACTATAAATGTGAGGGCTGAAAGGGATTTCAGGGATGCTACTAGGCATGAAGCAACACTAGGTTGCTCTATTTTATAGCAGACTTTACTTCTTAAGGAAGCTAAGATCATTCAATGTCTGCACCAAAATGTTGCATATGTTCTATAAGTCTGTTGTGGAAAGTG
>JAOXYM010000013.1:13760604-13773070 GCA_028567055.1 Leptatherina wallacei
GACTTAGAACATTGTAAGAGACTATTCCAAGGACTTATAAAAGTGATTTTTGCATAATATGTCTCCTTTAACAATCGTTTCATTTGAGCCAGGTGATTGAAGAAAGGAAGCATCTGAAACAGGGATTTCAATCTCCTCTCCTCGTGGGCCACCGGGCGACAGATTTTAGATGCTTCCCACACTTGATTCAAATTAAAAGGATCCAGCTGCTTGTTGGCAAGTTCTGCACAATTACATTTGAGTCAGGTGTGTTTAAGCAGGGTAACATCTAAAACCTGCAGGACAGTGGCGAGGACTGAGTTTGGGATCTCTTAACTAAATCCTGCACGGCTGTAGCCTCAAAGAACTATAGCTGATTAATCCTTTAGACCAGGAGTGTCCAGCTCCAGTCCTCGGGGACCACAATCCTCCAGGTTTTTGATGTGTCCCTGCTCCAACACACCTGACTCAAATTAATGAGTCATTGTGTTGAAATTCATTGGTTGTTGGATCTATTTGATTTGAGTCATTTCTTTTGAAGCAGGAAACATTGAAAACCTTCAGAACATTGGCCCTCAAGGACTGACTTTGGACACCCCTGCTTTAAATAATGCTTTAGATTCTCTATCTTGTGATCACATTATGTTTTATGACAAAAAAATGGGAATCAAACTTAAAATATATTTAATTATTAAACTTTGAATTAACTTGATTCCATGATGCAACTGTTTGAAATCATCCAAAATACAACATGAATTCCTTCTTGCTCGGAAGCTGTGTTTTGTGCACAGACACGGAATTCTTACATCAGGGTGGTCTTACTCAAACTGTAGTATCAGGCTCTAGAATCAGGTGTCCATCCAATTCTAATCCTCATAGCAAATGTTAGATATGTACACTAGGGCCTTGTATGTTACAACTAAAGAATCAAAACAGTAACTCAAACAAATGTACTGCGTATGAATTCAGAAGATAACACAATACGTTACAATTTGCTTACTTTAATTCATGCCAAAAAAGCAGAAGGTAAAAAAAGAGTATGAAAGAGCTTTCCTTTCAAGATGGCGTTCCTGTTCCAGCTTGCCACACATTCATATTCTGTGTTAGCTGATATGCTAACACATTAGCTCTTCGTTGGCATTAAGCTAGAAGCTTGCAAATACGGAAAAAAATAATACAGCCACATTTCTTTAAAATTTCAGACTAAAGTGAAAAGTTGGCAGGCAACTACAGAAACCAGCCCACATTACCAACTCCATTTAACCACTAAAGAAAATATTGTTAAGGACTAGATTCCTGTTGTAGACATCAGTCAACTTGAAAAAAATAAAAATTTTGTTAATATTGTTCTAATCTTTACCAAAAAAAGTCTCTTATTCAGCTTTTTGTTGTTGTTTCTTTTAACATTGAAGTACTGAAAATGGCATCAAGTATTTTCTCGTGTAGCTATTAATATTGGGTTTGAAATGTTACTATAGTCTGACAACCCTATATATGAGAGAGAAATTGAAAGGTTTTTAGGACTTCTTTCCAACTGGTCAAGCTGGTTTTACATGTTGGTAATGTTTCTTTTGAATACAGCACATTCATGTTATCAGTCAAGTGGGTAAAACACTGAAATGTGACTACATAAAAAGCTGTTTTTCAGAATGTTGGATTGATTAAATATAGCATTAAATATAAGAGAAAAAGTTTGCAAATCATCACATCCCCTTTATATTTATGTTACTGTACATAACACCAGTGCAGTGAGTGAGCAAGCACAACTGGACCCTCAAACTGACACGTGTAAATGGACTGCAGCCATCAACAGATAGGCCTAAGTTATTCAATAGAACCGTGCTTTCTCCATAGGTGTGATGTGCACAAATATGGCATTAATGACAGTCAGTTTAAGTGAGAAAACTCTCCATAACCGTACAGCATGTCCTGAATCCTGACATTTAGGTATGAAGGCATAAAAGAAAGTGTTGTTAGGAAATCTGTAAAATCATATTGTTTCCAGCCTTACTGAGTCCACACAAACTGGCACACCACTGCAAATCAGCAGTAAAGAGTATGTTGGATAACTCATGACTTACAGCCTGTCGTTTGCATCACAAGCACAACTGATTCTTTTTTTTCTCCACAAAGATATATTAAAGATTAATTAGGGGCTATTTTTCTGGGCTGAAGTGAGAAGGTGAAGTACAACCAGCACAGATATAGCCTCTAATGCACTTAAGCCAAAACAAACGTCGCTGGTACAATAATAAGAACTGGTGCCCTTAGCAGTCATGAGTAATCAGATCTGACTGAATTATATAGGAAATGCAGAACATCAATTGACAGCACATTACTCACTGAATGACAGTGAAGACACCAAGATCGTTGTCATCTGGATCCATTGTTGCTGACAAGTCTAATCAAGTTTAAAGCAGCACTTGTATCTGTCTTTCCTGTCCAGGCCCTTCAAGTTTTCTTCACTGATGAGTGCCTTTGTCCTTCGTCCTAACTCCAAAGTTTCTCGCTGCTTGATTTTGACTCAGTAGTCAACTGAGCTTGTATGACTAAGCCATTCAACGCATACAACGCTCCTGTCTAAGTGAGTGGCCAGTGCCCTGAGGGAGGAGACAGAGCTTGTCGCTTCTGCCTCAGTAATGAAATAGCATCACATTCCGGGCCAGTGCATCAGAAAACACAGAGAGATCAATGTTGAACAGCTGGATCTCAATGGATTGTTGTGCTGGTAAAGGCTGTCTCAATAAGCAAAGCTCTCAGAGGGGGAAAAAAAGGTTGTGTTTGGGTGAAATTCAGCTATGGTGTTTCCTTGTTTTGAAGCTTTTAGCACAAGAATTTAGATATTGAAGGGCTTCCAGCTTGGTATTATTTTCTACTTTTTTAGTACACAACCAATGTACAATATCTAAACATGTTTGCATTATCCTCGGCATTATCCATATGTAACGTTTGGAAATGCCATGTGTTTTATCGTCCGTGAAAGCTTAGAAATTAAGCTTTAACCGTAATCCAGCCTCCATCACTGTCTGCCTGCCAACTGTCACCCCTGACAGAGCCAAACCTAAATCCTATATAAACCACAGAATTAGGTTTTAACCTTAATGTTGCACAGTAGATGCAGGTATTATTTCTATACAGCTTTCAGTATTATTCTATTTTATTCATTATTATTGTTATTTGTGTTCTCAGTGTTTTTACATGCAGGCATCAGTTTGTCATACTGTGTTTTCAAGCTCAAAAATTTATCATATGTCGCTTTTTTTCCCTCATATTTTTTTTTCACTTTACTTGTTTTTGTGTGCATTTTCCCAAAGCCGTGCTATTTTGGTATGATAGTTCACACTGGATTATAGCATGCTGATTCTCTCATGCATGAATGGCATACACAGGAGTCCATTAGTTATGAACTGAGGCACGTGTCTGCTTCTGCAAGCAAATGGAGCTGCTTGCATAACACATCCCATGCCATGTATACACAGCAATGTATGATAAGTGAAAGTTCAGCTTGCTATATTAGAGCAAGACAGCGTAACATTTTTTTTTTGCTTTGTGTGCACTGCAGTGGGATGCAGCTATAGTAATTTGGTCTCTCTGCTAATCACAGACTGTATATATATATATATGTATATATATATATATATCCAGTGGCTAAGCATGGGTATATGGCCACAATGGAGAGCTGCGTTGGGTTAAAACAGACCTCTCTGTGAGAGACAACTGCACATGGATCCATCCATGTGTCCCAACATACGCCCCTGGGCCACAACGCGCCACATCGGTGGCCTGTTTTTCTGAGTCACACAGGTTGCGGCGCTTAGAGTAGGGACAGAAGCGGTGCAAATAGCAAAAACCATGTGCTGTGTACACAACTAAGAATCACTTTAAGCATGTTGTCTTGAGGTTACAACAGCAGTGATTTAAGACAGTGATGATAAGCAGTGTGCGTTCTGACTATGATCTCGTTTAATGTGTTGTTCACTGTGTATAGGAGGATGGCTCGTTTGTTTCCTTAGAAGAATGTAAAGAGCAATACCCCTTGGAAAACTCATCTGACTGCTTATATCTGCAATACTTTGTTTGATTCTCTGATTAATTTGGTAAATACACTTAAGGGCACATGAAATAATACATAATGATGTTCTAAAGTAGGTAATAAACACAGGCTGAGACAACAACCAAGAGCAAAAAAGTTTCTTCTCTAAAAGACTTGAAAATAAAGCAAGTACATGCAAGTTGATTTTTCAGTCCATCAAAGCAGATTTGTGCCTCACATAATAAGACTGGAAGTGACTTTCCCCATTACTTTATGGAGCAGAGCAAACAGTAGTGCGCTCATTTGCATAAAATGATGAAAGTTGTTCCACGCAGAACAGGAAAATGCATTAATATAAGAGCTACTGCTTGGCCCACACGGAGACTACAGATGTATTTGTAAAAGCTATGAAGCATATTTATTCCAATACTGCAATTCACTCTATTCAGCTACAAGTAACAATCTGGACAATCATCTGCGTTGCCATCAAAAGAATGCCCAATAGGTACTTATTCATAATTGATTAAACAAGCTGGAAAGCCATAAACAGGATTTAAAGGATTCATCATTCATTCTAATGTAAAGTAACCATCAAGAATATAGAAAACTAACAATCCCAGCAAGCATTGAAACAAGCTGTTAAAAATATGCTCATGACTTAGACAGGAAATACAAAGAAGTCAATCGCAGTCAATGAGATCCCAGGATATCATATTCCTCAAATCAGATAGCCACTCTTGTGTCAACACACTACAGAAGCTCCTCCCTGCTGCCCTGGGAGGATAGGATTCACAGCATCAAGCAATTATCTGTAATGTGGGAGAAAAATCAATGTGCCCATGGAAAGCTGCTAAGGTCACCAAGTCGACGCTGTCACTTGAATCAGAAGCACAGTGTTGCTGCAGGCTGGGCTCCAATCTCTGAGAGTATGCATCGTTTCTAATGCTGTGGATTACGGCAGTTATTAGCCCAACAATACGGAAGATAATTGCTTTGTGCATGCGAACATGGTAGAATGGAAAATGATCACAGATTTCAGTCATCTATTAATACAGATAAAAGTGTCGCTTTAAATAAAATCTTTTTTATACTTAATTTAATTTTGTTTCTGCTGCTTTTCAGAAAATGTTCTTCGAATAAACTTCCTCTGTGTGTTGGAGCTGGCATTTCACTATGCTATTAATTTCATTTTCATTCCTTGAGCTCAAAGACAGAGCATCATTTTGTTATGTATATCACACATTGTGCTCTTGAAGCCAAAGATAAGTTATAGACTTTGTTCAAAGAATAAAACAATCACGTACAGGACAGATTTTGACCTGAAATAAAATAAATGTCTCCTCTCTTGTCTCATACATTTTTAACTATTTTTTTTTTGAAAAGATATGTAAAACAGCTGTATACTCACCCCTGCTGGTCATGACTTCTCTCCAAACAGCTGCCAACACAATTTTCATTTTTGTGTGTGTTTTCAAATTCCATGTATTCTCTCTCAGGTAGGCATTCAATACTGGAACTAATGGTGGAAAAGCTTAGACTGTGCCTTCTTTGCAGCTTAGAGGAGCCTGGCAATAATGTTAGGGGAGGGGAGGCCTTCTTGAAACGTTGATAGTCTGGTGTAAATTCTATTAACGGCAAGAGGATATTGAGAAGGGTGAAAAATCAATATCTTTTGGCCAGTAATGTTTGAGGAATCAGGCTGAGGGGAAAAGTGAGATGGTATAGCTTACCCCTAATGCAGTGACTGCGTCTGTAAGTGGTTAATCAAGTTCTTGTCTGACATTTAGATTGCATTTTATTCTTACCATTACGCTCATTTTCCTTTTTTTACTGTGGGGAAGATGTGCTATCAAATGTAAGCGATGGTAAGCAGAGTAATAATAGCACCCACCGATATGATAGAAATACACTCCTCTTGAGGACTGAAATAATTTTGTTTTACTTTTCAGTTTCCAGAAGACAAATGCACTATTTCAATTTTGTGCTAAATGCACTAGAGTGGCATGCATGTGAGAAATATTCATGTTTCAATCCCAAAGAGTAGCTACTCTACAATCTCCTGGAAAAGATGGGGTGTCTGTGATGAGTCACTGAGGTATAATTTTGCATCTTTTTTTCTTATGAAAGAGAATCCCACCATTTTATCAGAAAGAAAGGAGTTGTGCAGAACTACACTACAAGACTCCTGTCTACATAAAAGGCTTAAAAACCCTCCCAGAGAGCTGTGATTTTATATGGAGCCCTTTTATCTCAGCAATAAATATCATACACATGAAGAAGGGGCAACATTTCCAAATGTTGTGTCACTCACTTTTGGGGCCCCCCAAGGACAGATTCTCACTTTAATGGTGTATTATTAAAGGATTATAACACTTTGGTGCCATGAGTGACTTGCATGGCACCATAGGGAAGGACAGTGCACCAGCACAGACTAGTGACAGAAAGTAGACACTGCATGAAACTCAGTGTAGCTGATGTAATGTTATAGTTCTAAGTTTATCTTCAATGGTCTCTAATTCACTTAATCCTTTTTATATAAACATTTTTTCTTAATTTAGTTCTAATATTTTTTTCACAAAAGAAAAATGCCAAAATATAAATTAAATATCCTCTGGTCCCTCAATAAAACAACATAGTCTAAACATTTGGCAATAAGCTTGAGGCAGTTTGCAATGACAGCAAACATAAGTATGACTCTGCCATTCACACAGTCTAGACATGACCTGTGTCTTTTATGTAAATCCAACAAAAAAGGGAGTTTCTTGTTTAGGGTACAAAAATAATGAAAAAGTATATTTGTGTGTGTGTGTGTCTGTTAAACAAATCCTGCAAATAAGTAATCTGTGGCTATTCCAATGGCTTGTTATGCTTTGCCATGTCTGAAACCTGAATCTGTGAGTAAATGGACATTTCCATCACTAAAGCAAATGTTGGGCATAACACAAAGCCTATGAGGTCTTTCATATCGCCCAACCTCAAAATGTTATATTATAAAGAGAGGTGCTGTGCCAAACTATATGATTCATGATGAATGGTCTTGCATATCAAATTACCTGCAGCAAACATGAGGCTATGAGATAATCACAGTCACTATGCGAAGTCAGAAGTGAAAGGGGAGTTAATGGGGCCAAGAAGCTCATTTCTCCTTAATGCTCTAAATGAATAATTAGCATTGCCCATCATGTTTTGACTCAGCTGACAATTAAGGACCAAAGCTGGCCTGCTAATGCCACCTAGTGGCCTTTTCCCTCTCACAAACAGAGGGTGCTGGTGACTCATAATCTTATGAAAGAAAGAAAAAATCATTTGAAGTCTTTCAGAAACAAGCCTTGAATTTCTCACTAATACTATACCCGACGTGGTTGCCCCTCAGTGATTTAAGAATGTGGAATCTTTTTTTTTTTTCAAAGATCTAATGAAATTTGTGACCTGAGCTAATAAATCAGCGGGAAAAATTACCTCCCACATACACCCCAGGAAACCTGTTTGCTTAAGACAGAGTGTTAACAATATCCCTGTCAGGGGCCTGAGGATTGTGCTGCTCATTATATTCCTACTGTAACTCTACAATGCACTGTTCCTCAGACCAAGACAGTACCCAGGATTTATATTGTAAGATTTAAGAATTAAGAAGGCTACAACAGATTTCCGTTTGGTGTATGAATGTAACCAAACTGTATCTTGTAAGGTATTCCAAAGTCCACATGAAAAATGTACTACAGCCAACCATAATGAGGTTGGGGGATGTGTAAGCTGCACCTATCCCTCTGAGAAATGATAAACGGGAAGTCTGATGAGAATCTTCCAGGAGTCTTTACTCCAAACTTCACCACCAAGAAATAAGTGGATCAAACGTAAAGCCGCCCACTTATCACCACTTCCCCTGTCTGTTTGGTGGACTCTAGTATCTGATTAATCCTTATCGAGGCCATACAGTGCTGGTTCACATGTCATGTTATCACGCTGGTCCCTTCCCCAGGGCTCCCACAGGAAGCGTCCATTCAGTGGGCATTGCATGCCATGTATCTCAGCTTATGGTGAAAAAATGCAGTGTGATTATGTGAAGGCAGTTAAGACAAGTTCTGTGCAACATGTCTGTCACTGTATCACATATGAGAGGTAACAAGAGCTGAGCTTTCTTGTGGTTTTCAAAATCTATGAAAGTTCATATAACTGATCATTGGCAAACAGCAAGTGTTTATTTATTTACAGAAATGTTAACATCAGTTTTTTTTTGTTTTTGTTTTACCAGTTTACTCTAATGGCTTAGCATATAATGTCATGGAAACTGTTTATATAAATGCTAATTAATTGTTTATTTTTGTCTTATTTCAAGACATAGTTGATATTTCAGTGTCAGTAAATAAAAAAATAGATATTCTGCTAAGTAATAAGAATAATTTATCATTTTTCAGTGGACTTGTCTTTTATGAGTAGGTTTAACAAATAATAGTCTTTTGAAATCTTTTGCTGTGTTTACCCAAATAATGGGTGTCTTTTTATTTTTTCAGCAGGATTCATTCAAAAAGTCTGGATGAGTCACACACCGCCCACACAAATAAAAGATTCATCCTAATCCTTCTGAATATATTTAGTCTTGGTGTTTTTTGTTTTGTTTTGTATTTCAATATATATTATGGAGTAGGAATTGAACGTACTTCGTGCCATCGTTACTGCAAAGGTTAAATGCAGGAAGTAGCCTACTGAGTCACAGAATTGGGAGGTGGCGGAGGTGACCTGAGATTGCAGGCGCGTATTTCATAATCCATGGCTGGGATCTTGTGCATCGGACGCGGTGGAGACCTGGTGCTGCTGTAGACGGCACCCCTCACTCGGACCTGTGGCAGGGATATGAATTTGTTTTGAATATTTTCTCCCCAATACACCATCAACTAAATGAGACATGTCCGCTCAGGGGCTCTTAAGCAGTGTTTTTTCATGCTCTCTAAGCCCCAAAAGTATTTCCAAGCGGAGACTGAGGCAGACCAGGAGTTTGGAGTCGGCGTTGATGCGGCACTATGGTACCGAAACTGAGGAGACCCCGTATAAGGTCAGTCACCTCATTGGTAAAACGACGGCTTGATGTGCCATACACCAAAATATGAGCGCAATTGATATTAGATTAGGTGGCAGACGGTGATAAAGACTGAATGAGCGGTGCTGCGTGACGTTATTTTCCCAGGTAATATTGAGAAGAGTCTCGGCTTCAACCTTTGGACAAGCAGCTTCTTAAAAATGCAGTTTCATTTTCTCATTTCAAAGCTTCCACAAAGTAGCCTACTGTCTAAAGATGTAAAAGTTAATGGGGCCACTTTGCTTACTGTTACCAAATTCCGGAAGTAACTGGAATCCTCTGATGGATGGATTAACCAAGGAGGATTGTTCAAAATGTTCCTTTTTAAATGGAAAAAGCCATAACCATTTTACATTTATGAGTAAGTTGCTTGCTGTACAGGTTACATGTAAAAATTAAATCACGAAATGAACATTAGATCTTCAATTCCTGCTCTTGCAACATGGCAAACTCTGTGACTCACAGGGCAGTTTGACATCACGCGTGGACCTTTTGATGCTGTGTTTTAGCCCTGCGTCACGATATGTGATTCAGCTTGTATGTTTTGAAACTAATGATGTCAACTACGTTTGCTGCGACTGAGATGCTGAAAGATGTGTCACCTTGGAATGAATGAGTGACTATAAGAAAAAAAAGAGTAGGTTTAATATTTTCCAATGCCAAACCTGCAATATGTCAGTATGGCAAAAAAATACATGTGAAAACATCTCTAAGGATTCATGCATTGCGGATCAGTGTTTATCCCATACAGGTCTTTTTATATAACTACTTATGAGACTCCGATCCAACTTAACAGGAACACCCTGAACTTTATTTGAGGGGAAAGCAAATGACCTCGCTATGTTCAGCAACAGCTGCAGAAAATGCACTGGAAGCTGTCTTATATTGCCAAATAAAACCAAGCACTTGATATTAGAGCGAGGGATTCAACCAATCTGTACTGTTTTGTTTAAACTGGTCCTCATGGTAACACTGTTTAGTTTACTGTAATGGAAATGTATCACAGACCTGACACTGTAAAAGGCTTGTAATGAATGCCAGGCATCTGCTCTTTAGAGGCATCAACAATAACTCTCATCCTGCTTTAGAAAATCTGAATGAAGCAGACTATTTCTGCTGACAATTTCATGTCCGTAGGAGGGAATATTTAATCTGATTTATGACTTTGAGGAGTGTTTGCATGAGTAAGCAAATGCTTATGCTTCTTTCCCAAATATCACTAAGCTGGAAGATGCTACTGCCGTTGTAAGTAACAGAAAATCATTAATCATCAATATTTTTCATGTTTCTAACACTCATTGAGGTATTTATGGAATTTGCAGATGTAAAAACGTTTTAATTTCCAATATAAAACTGAGAGGAACTCTAGCCACTTGAGCTAAAGTCTATGGTCTTAGATCCTATTCGAAGACTCACATGATCAGCCTGTCAGCTTACAGTCAGAGTCAGTAAGTGCCTTTGTATGCAAACCTTTCTTCAAGTCAGTAATCAAAGTCACATTTTGTGGGTGTGCACATATTCAGGCAGTTTTTCATTCAGGGACAATAGTATCCAAGAGACTGTTGCAACAACAGTAGTGAAGTCAGGATTGCAGAATGCTTGTTTTTCTCTTTTTTTCATCAAAACACCACTGCACCTCCGCCCAGTAATGACCCCAACACTGCAAGACTCAGATTTCATGAGACGCACAATATTTCTTATTACTCAGTCTCGATAATCCTCTCATATGAACCAGCTGCATATTGCATATGATATAGGTGCGTTGGTGTGCTACTGCTCAGAGCCTTAGACTATAATTAATGGAACTTGCAATGTGCAATAGTTGATGTATCTCATTAAGTGTGGTAAGCTAGCAAAGACAGCCTTTATTTAAATGGCAAAAATAGCACATTGTTTCCTTTATTTAAAAACACACGTTAAACATTTTTTTTTTTTTTAAATGATTTTTATGAGTTACCTTGTATTTTCCATAGGTTGAATATCATTGTATTTTATGAGTGGTTTACTTACTCTGAATTTCTCCACTATGAGCTGAGATAGAAAGCAGAGACATCTGGTTTACATGAAGACGGCCTCAACTCTTATTTCTCACAGTACAGCAGCGTGACCTGATCCTTGGCTACAGTCCCTCAGGCACATATTTCTTCCCACCAGAGACTGTCCGTTTGCATGGCATGGGGGGGCTAAATCTGCAGGCTTGCAAACGGTGGCACCACAGCATCAACTACATGTCTAATAAAAGGGGGAAAAAAACACTGCGAGTTAGTTGTAAACACAAGTGTAAAATCACTGTTTTGAATCTCAGTTTTAAGCAGCACCTCCGTGGTTACATAACAGATAGGATGTGTTTAGTCAAAGAGTGTTCTCAGCCTAAATGGGCAACGTACTTCGATAGAATAACCAAATACCGTTCATTCACCTTTTGAGAATGCAGTAAGGTAATGGATGCATATTATGGTTTAACAGTTTGATAAATTGTTTTATTAAAGGTGCCAGATAAGAAAGAAGAACAGTGTAATGGTGATGGAACAGTTCTGCATGTACTTTAATTTCAGCACAAGAAATATGGTTTTACTCAGAGCCAATCACTGTTTAATGTGGGACTAATTCTCTCTTCTCCACAAAAGTTCCTAACATTGTTTACAATTACGCATGCAGTTAATTTTAGTCTGTTTTACTCTCATTTTCCTCTTCTGCTGGAATAGCCTCTGGTTATGACTTTGTAAGATATACATTTTGTTGAATCTTTAAAATCTATAAAAACCAGGCTTATTAAACTGACATTCAGCATGCTTTCCTTTAATACTGCCCTCACAAAACCTTGTCTGAGGAAGATGATTATGAATGTGTTGAAGAAAAAATGTTTTTATGATGCTTTCAACATCCAGATTAGGTATGCAGCTAAAAATTATTATTTGATTTTACTTTCTCATAGGAACCAAGAAAACCATGAAAACTTATACAGTATGACCTTTAGATGGAGCCATTCATCATTTGGGTGTAATGATGTGACAAAATGAGGATGATCATCACTGGAACACAGATCTAGAGGTTGATAGGAGATGGTATTCATAGATGCGCGCAATAATCTTGTCCAAAAAAATCCCTGGTAGTGTTGTTGATTAAAAGAAAGCTTTCTAATGGGTCATAATTCAAATCTAATTTAAATTGTATTCTGTTCATGCTGGGATGAAAAGTCAGAGTTTATAGTGCCATAGATTGAATGAATGAATTTGTCTCAGAGGATCACATCCCTTAACTAATGATGTTTTTTGTCTTTTTTTAATTTATATTCAACTCTAGACCTTTGGGCCTGATGTCCCATGCCTGTAAGCTTTGCTTAATTTTCCAATGGAAGTTTTTGAGACTGTGAGGGACTT
>JAOXYM010000013.1:13783110-13796756 GCA_028567055.1 Leptatherina wallacei
GATGTAGAGCAACAGTGGGGGTCTGTTATTACACTTGCACGCTAGATTTCTATGCAAATGTATGACCTTTTTAGATATTCACTCTTGTGTATTGAAGACGGTGGCGTTTTTAAGTAAATGCAGCACAGAAGTTCTCTTGCATCTGGCGTCTCTCATCATCATATGCTTGTCACCCGTCTGCTTGACAGGGCGGCGTATCTGTGGACTGCATCACTGACCTTGATGATAACCAGTCTCAGCTACTGGAGGCCCTTCAACTGTCTCTGCCAGATGAGGCAGCTGGTAACAGGAAGAAGCGCCATGACAAAAAGCTCAGCCTAAACCCCATTTACAGACAGGTGCCGAGGATAGTGGATGTCTGCTGTGAGCACCTGGAAAAAAATGGTACAAAGTTCCTAATTAAAACTATTGCAGCGTGGTGCAAAATGCACACCTGCATTCAGTCTTCTGCAACCACCTGGTCATGAGCTTTTGAATCGGTCATTTCATTTAAGTTTGGAGGCTGAATATTAGTCACAATAGTGACACTAATCTTTGTCTTTGTTCAGGCTTGCAGACGGTTGGAATTTTCCGTGTTGGGAGTTCCAAGAAGAGAGTACGACAGGTAAGTTTTCACACAGCCGGTGAACCTTAACACACCTCAGCACTTTGACAAATTGCCTCAAACTTAAGTAACATCCTTCAGCATAAAATGTCCCAATATTTCACCCAGCTTCGGGAGGAGTTCGATCGGGGGTGGGAGGTCCGCATGGACGAGGAACACAGTGTTCACGATGTAGCTGCTTTGATGAAAAAGTTCCTCAGAGACATGCCGGACCCGCTGCTGACAAGAGAACTCTACACAGCCTTCATCAACACAATTTGTAAGGAACACACACACACACATACTGAGTAAAAATCCTTTGTCTGTCATGAAGTAAATATTTGGATTACCTTTTGATTTGTTTGAAGCTCATAAACTGATGTACTTCTTTTTCTGCAGTGCTGGATTATTCAGACCAGCAGAGTGCCATCCAGCTCCTGATATTTTTGCTTCCTCCTTGTAACAGCGACACACTGCAGCGCCTCCTCTGCTTGTTGTCCACTGTGTCCACACATGCTGAAGACAGCCTGGACAGTGAGGGACAGGAGGTAAAGAATACTCTGAAAATGTGTCAAAGAAGCAACTGCTGTTTGAATATCTGTAAGAAGATTAGATATATGAGGAGTATTAGACATGATCTATTTAGATCTTAATAAAGTCTTTTAGCTTTTGATCTTCATGGCCAATCTTTTTGATACAATTACAAAAAAAGTGCAAAAAGATAAAAACATGCAAATTACATGAGCTGCAGTCATAAAGATATGTTGAAAGTCAGACATAGACTGTTTCACAGATCCCAGCAGCCATCAGAGGGCAGCCTGACAGATGTGTGTTCATCTGCAGCCTCTAATTTGAAGAGTGCAGCATCATTATGCACGATAACCCATTATGGTCATGTTTACTAAAGGATTTATGGTCACTCTCCCCACACTGCACCAAAGGAACACAAACACAGCACCAGTAAATAGTCTGTTCTGTCCTAGTTTGCTTTGCTCAGGTTTTCATGCAAAGCACTTGTGGTATTATGGGAATCAGTTTCATAAACACTCACCATCATTGATTTGCATGTGGTCAATGTGCATCCATCAGATATTATTGAACCTATGCAGTCTTAAAAGACACACAATTTGTTTTTACCATTTTCTTGGGTGGAACAAAAAAACTAAACAAAAAAAAAAATCTAAATTTCTTGAACTAATTAAGGGAGCTGAGTGCTTGTTATACAAGTATGAGTGCTCATATGGTTGTGGGTTATCTTAAACAAAGGTGGAACTGAGGATTTCTTTATATTTACAAGGTTTGCGGTTCAGTCTACACGCCCTCTCTAAATGTTGAGATGTCTTTGATCATGACAGAAGTAAATTGAAGTAGATTTAAAATAAGCTATTAAGACCATAAGCGCATCCGTAAACAGTTGGGAAATCAGGTATGAAGTGGGGCCAGTTTAATTTAATTTCTCAAAGAAATCTAATAATTTTTTTTCTTTTTCCGAAGGCTTTTTTTTATTTCCCTGACTGGAGGCTGCATCCATCTTTTTTTTATCTAAACTATGGTTTTTCATGGTTGTTGGAGCTGACAGCTTCCTCACTGTGTGGGAGAGAGTCAGTCGGAATGATTTAAATGTCTCTGAAAACATTTCTAGTCCAATTTATCATGTATACAATGGGTCCTGTGAAAGATTTAGACCCAACAGACACCATGACAAATAAAATCTTTGACTTTTTATTACAGATTTTTGGTTCATATCAATTAAAGAGATGAAGAAATATGTTCTCTTCATATCATATCATAAAGAAAATTACAAGAGTGAAATCAGGAAATTTGTGTTTTAAGTGGGACTTTTTTGTTAATCTAACTTTATGGCTAGAACTTTATTCCCACAGATAGATACTGTAAATCTTCAAACAAAAGGAGGCAGAGAAAGCCGGCCTTATTGAAGGTGACAGGTCTGTGGTAGGTGCACATTCCCAACCTTTTCTGGGAACCGATGTCTTTCTACAGCAGCCTTTTCTGAAAATGATTTCACTCTTCAATTGATACACTTTCCCCTGAGAATAGGGTCAAACAAGGACAATTTAATGTTTTTAGGTTTACTCACAATTTATATAGACACACATAAGTAAATTCTGTGTTCTGTTTGGGTTAGATTACAGGGAACAAGATGACATCGCTCAATTTAGCCACCATCTTTGGACCCAACCTCTTGCACAAGCAGAAGAACTCAGACAAAGAGTTTGCTGTCCAAAGTTTTGCCCGTGCAGAGGAAAGTGCAGCTATCATCAGCGTGGTTCAAAAGATGATCGATACATATGACAGGCTATTCTTGGTAAGCCTCACTCACCCTCACTGTAAACTGGAAGACAGTTAAAGATGACCTAGAGTTTTATTCCAACAGAATGTCTTAGTCAGGTTTTGTTTTATGGGAGTTTTTAGGCTTAATAGAGCAAAGCCTAATGAAATCGAAGCATTAACTTAATGGGTTATGAGAAGCTTTTATAGACACATAAACCCAACAAAGTTGAAGCAGCAATGTAGTTTGTGTTTTTTTTCCTTTTCCTTCTTTTTTTTTTTTTACCTAAACATCATAAAATTAAGTTTCATCAACACTCATTTCAGTGCTTGGCAAACAAAAAGCCTCACTGGATGGGTCACTTAGTTTTATATGAGCCTCTGCTTTGTTTATAGATAACATGATCCTCCTCTCTATTAGGTCTTCAGCTTTTCATTAGGGAGAAAATGATCTCATCAAACATTTAAATTGTATAATGAAAAGGGGTTAACAAAGTCATTTTCCAAATGTGGCAACCTAGTTTTAAAAAAGAAAGCTAAACTACTCATAATGATGTTAGTAAACAATGCTGAGAAATTAAATGGACTGATATGTATTAGTTAAGATCTAAAGTGCTGACTTATTAAGGCATAGTGAAAGAAACCATACTCTTGCTTCTCCTAGGTTTCTGCTGACCTGCAGAATGAGGTGCTGATGAGTTTGCTTGAAACTGATCCTGATGTTGTGGATTATTTGCTACGGAGGAAGGCCTCTCAGCGCATGTGAGTAACACAAAAAGACTCAGAAACTCTTTTTAACCTTTTTAACCCTCCTAAACAAACCATTAGGGCAATATATAGGAATGATGTGTTGGTGAGGGTCTGTTTTATTTTTCTTTGTTTTTTTAATTGTTTTTATCAAGTTTTTAGTATGCTTTTATTTGAATTATTACACTAGGGGGGCGGGGGGTCTCGTCTATTCTAACCTTGGAAAATGTCATTATGTAAAGATGGTAGGAGAACTTTGTTGGAAATATTAGAAAAAGACAACAGTGCTTCAATGAGAATCTGAATCTGAAGGATGCTCCAGTGTTTCCTCTGCTAAAGTAAATGATACAGAAAGCAATAGAGTTCATCTTCACTTGCATACTTTAGGTCCTTGTAACTGGTCTCCATGTGTTTCAAGTTTCAAAATGCATTGTTTTGTTTGTTTCTGCAGAGAGCCAGGCCTTCTTAGACCAGAGGAGTCTTTCTCTCTGTCAGAGAGACGCTTGTCTAATGACTCCCTCAAAGCATCAAGTGGGGAGGTGTCTCCTTATGACAATAACTCCCCTGTGCTGTCAGACCGTCTGCTGCATAAATACCCAGAGGACAATAGTCTAATCTCAGATGGGGTTCCCAGACTTTCCAGGCAGTATGCGTTCAGTGGCAATTCAAAAGATGGATCTGCCAGCACTTCCCCTACTCCTTCTACTGATAAAGGTGAGTTAAGTTCATTTCAACTTAGAGTATTTAAAACCGTTATTTAAGCAATTACTTTGCCATTTTGTTTGCTGAGATTTTTAGTCTTGTTTATGTGGTTTGGAGCTGGAGCCAGCAGCCAGTTAAAAGAAAAATGAGCAACAATTAAATAGAGGATTTCTGGTTTTATTGACCGCACTAAGCACTTTACTACAACACTTCTTTTTAGACCCTAAACACATTTCTCCATCCTAAGTCCATTTCTCTGTCATGCTCACTACAGAGAACTTCGGGCAACGCCTTTATGTGTGAACTTGGAAAGTTGGGGATCAAACAAGGATGATTCACTCTTCTACCTGAGACAGAGTCCACCATTAGCACAGCTCCGCATTTAGACTAGAAACTGCAGGAGACAGCAGTTGGTTTTGTTTAAATCTAATGACAATGTTAACGTTACATTTTTAATAGAAAATGTCTTTTTTTTTGTATTTACTCGTAGTATTGAGGGATTTTTATTTTTTTTTTCCAATTTCATGATTTTCAGACAAAGCAAAGTATTACATTCCAGATATGGACCCCGTGCATACATTGTATATTAGGCATGTTTGTAACCTATGCTGAGCAGCAGGCTACTCTGCGATATACTTGCAACTATGCAACGTGTGTAATATGTGCAGGTTTTCAGTCAGGTTCTTGCCTCACTCCAAATGTTCAATTTAGAGAACCAAGATGGCCACAAAAGGCCAAACTGGAGGCTTTAAACTGTCGTCCTTAAACCAAAAGGTGACAACAGTAGATAACACAGCAGCTTTGTGTATCTTTTATGTTTGCATGTTTTTCTTCGTAAAGCTGGAGGTGGCTTAGCCACTACTGTGGCTTTGACTGCGCATCTGAGTGGTATAATTTTTGAAAATAGCTGTCATGCTGTCCTTTTCACAGGCTGCAATAGAGCGCTGGTGGTTTCATTCCATAGATGTCTTTCTATTATGTTCAGTGCATCAGTTTCTGTGACACCTGCACTGACCAGCCACTTCACCAGTATAATCCAGTACAGAAGCTCTGCCATAAATTCAGACTTTTTTTTTAACTTGACATTCAAAATATGAAGAATATTTTGAAATATAATGCAGCCCAATACACCACTGCCATGTGTCTTGATCTCATTGAATAACATTGACAGTAATCAGTTTGATCTTTGAAATACTGCCTTAGAAACAAAAAAAAAATTGTGATGTGTTTAATGTCTCAGGTGGAAGAAATGGAATATTTTTTTATTATTGGACCATTGCCAAGGCAAAAGGAAAACAGACACCAGCTTAAGAAGGGGGGCATAACTTTAATTAATCATAATAAAAGTACCTAATCCTCTTTATTCTTTGTTTCTCTCAGAGGCCTCTGATTGTTTCTGGGACACCTGGCATGAATTGTTTGGGAAGGATTTTATTGGACATCACATTACTGGTAACAGAATCCTCTTTAACATGTTGCTCCTGATGGCTTTGAGATATTAACTGAATGCTGGATATTAATGAATGGTTTCTCTCAGGCTCTCTCGGAGACGCATCAGAATGTGACTCGTATGGATCATCAGAGGGGCTGAGCAGTCACCAAGGCAACAACAAGCTGCCTGTCAGACCAACACAAACATCATTGGGTGTTTTGAAATGCAGGCCACACCTCCCAGTGACTCGCAGCAGCAGTGGCCCTCATGACCAGAGAGAGCAGAGACAGCCAGACTCTTCATTACATCAGTCACTGAGCAGCCAATCAGAAGCCATTAGCTCAGACAGCTCAGCACAAAGGACAGGATGCCTTGCATATCCATTACTTGCAGACAGGACAGACACTTCGTCTCCCCTTCAGTGTTCTCGGCCTTTAAGGGAAACTTCTATCTCTCACACCACACCCTCGATTTTCCCACATCAGCCTGACCACCAACCCTTAAAACTGCCTCAGCAGACCCCTGCCCTCCAGACTGTAGATAAAACAGATGCTTCAAGGCCTGGTGAGGAAAAAGGCTCTGATACCTCAGACTGGCAGACAGAGAGGTGGCATGTATGGCAGATGGTGTCAAATGAAAACCCTGAAGCCCTGTCAGAAACCTTAGTGTGATGCATCCTGCACTGATAAACTGAACTGTGGATGTGATTCAGTAACGGGGGGGCCTGATTTCTGCAACATCAACACAGGATTATCTTCTTGTCTATTTGCTATTTTGACGAAAATTAGCAACACTTAATATCCCAGGATGCTCAACTATTTGAGTGATTTTTGCTGTTTATTTTAGTATCTTGTAGAATAATTAAATAATGAAAAAAGTATTCTACGTACAGTCATCAAACCTTATATTTGGACCTGAATGTCAGACTTGGACTTGAATGTTTTTTCTGAATGTAAAAATATAAATCCTCTTTATTTTTTGATATAGCTTTAAAGTATGATGTATATATTTTAGTTACATTAAGACTGAGTTTTGTTACAAGCTCATAAATGCTACAACCTGATGGAAATGCTGCAATCTGTGTTATTATCAATGATTTATTTTTTTCAGGTGACTGAAATTGGAGTGCATGTTTTTTTTTAAAAAAAAACAGTAATTTCATGAGTAAATCGTCACATTTCAACATACATTTTCTGTTTATTGCTACCCATGCCTTTTGTGTTTGATATAAAGCAATAGTTCTCACCATTTTCAGACATAAATATATATTTGTCTATTTCCAATATTTGATAAGTCAATTAATCATCCTTCTTGATACCATAAAATAAACTAATTTTGTACTTTCTCTTGTTTTTTCTATTTCACTAACCTCAACCTTTCTTGTTTTATAATCATTTTCTTCATTTTAGAGACCAAGTGTGCTTATTTGCAGTTTAAAGATAGCTGGCTAATTGTATCCTGATATTCTGTGCAGTTTGCTGCAGAAACAAGGAAAGTTGAATCTTAAAAGTAGAAGTTTTTTCTTCTCTACAGTAATGGCACAGACTTTGAAGAGGTCCCGTTTTCTTTGATCCTCATCGCTGTGAAGGCAAGGCGTTTGTCAGGCATCCAACACCACACACTGACTTGACCTTTGTGTAGAGGTGCAAAAGGGCAGGCGTTACTCGGTGTTTCCACAGTGACAACGCCATCATGCATAAACTTCCAGGATCTCAGTCTATGCTCAGGCAAAGACATGACACTGACTGTTTTTTGTGCACATTGTACACATTGGTTTTCTTTTTGGTTTTTATCATGAACTCTGAAGAAGTCCACCCTTTTCTGCAAAGATAGCTGAGTGATACTTATTGCTGCAATTTGTCTTTTTGTATAACAGTATTTTGCCATCACATATGAGATTTTTTTTCTTTTGCTATAAGACTGTGTTGCGGTGGTCAAATCTCTTCAAAGATGAAGTTATGGATTGTTGGCAAAGCAATGCTTTTAACATAGTTTTCCCAGCACTGGTAAACCAATATAACTCTATGAAACCTCTATAAAAAACAGAAACATGAATATGAATCTGTACTTTTAAGGGACCAGAGATGGTTTAAGTGTATGCTAAAGTTGTAGGAAAATTCAAGTGAGTATATTTCTGTGATCACACATAATTGTTGCATTAGTTTGCAGAATCATACAAGATTCTACAGAAGATGGTAAGCCTCCTCTATTTCTTCAGGCTGAAACACAAAAATAAATGGCCATAGCATTGGTATGATGTATGATATGATAGGAAATGTGGAAATACACATACAGTATTATTAACTTTTAAGGGTACCTTGGATAAGTGGAATTAAATAGATTGAGACTTGTAATTGCCTCCAATTTCACCCTCTTTTTCAACAATTGTGAATATTCATTTGTAAATGTCTAACCAGTAATGACAAGAAAGAAGAATTTTTGAGTAAAGTTCTATAAAAAAATTTTTTTAACAACACTTCTCTATGCCCTTTTGTATTAATTAACTCTTTGATTCTTGAATCAAGAATCAAGTTGTATGACTGATTAGCCTACCTGATCACTTTTATGTTGCGGAACACAGATGTCTTGCTCGTTATAAAATGAGCGAATTTCCTAAACTGGCCACAAGGGGGCAGCATAAGACCAAGAAATAGTAGGTTGATGGTTCGCTTGATTCTTCAATTTGTTATCAGCGAGTTAACAGTGTGGATCTGTAGGGAGGTATTTACAATTCATTGCATATTGAATAGCTTGTGTTGTTTGTTTGTTTGTTTTTTTTACATTTTATTCTCCTCCATGATCAGGATGTTGGTGGCTTCATATGATAGAGACAATTATTATTGTTTTATTGGTAAAAAATTGGATTTAAACTCCTTGGATGTAAGCAGTTCGTTTCCTTGGAAAATGGTCCTTGTTTAATGAAAAGAAGAGATTTCAGCTTTTCTGAGAATATAACTAGCAACATTGAACAATAAATGGAAATACAAGAAATACAGCAAAATAGGTGTGTAGTGATGTTACAAATGTCTCCAGTTTGAAAATGCTTCAGTATGACTGTTTGCCTTAAAATGATTAGAAAAGTTATGATGACCTAGATTATAAACTTTTTTTTTTATTGTTGAACAAAGAGAGATTTCTTTATCACTAAGATATGTGGTAAAACTTTCAGCACTCTGCAGCTGTCTGAGTCAGCCTGCACTGACCACTACAGAGTTCCACTCTGATGAGACCAAAGAAACGGAACCGGATGTCTGGATGTGTTTTACAGATAATCCATCCCCACAGCATCTGCCTTCATTTTTTTCCCCTTTCTTTTTTGAATCTGTGCTGCAAACTGAGCCTTTAGTCATTCCAAACACTAATCAGCCGAGCAAAAATAAACATACTGGAGATGCTATTTTCTTGTGACCTGCTTTGTAAAAGCAAAAGATTGAGATAAAATATTTAATTCAAGCTCTTATCTTTGCGGTGTTGATGGATGTAAATTGATCTCGTGGCAGAGTTGCTGCTGCTCCCAACAGGAGGTCCATCCGTTCTGTGTCCTCTCCTTAGCATCAGGAGCAGCTGCAGGGAGGACGGAGGAAGGTCACAACCAAAATGAGACTGAATTTTCAGAAACAAAAGAGCCCTGGCCCTGTGGTTTCAAGGGCAAGATTGATACACAAATCTCTGCAGAACAAAAATAGAGCACAGTGGAGCTCATTAAGGTGTTAGTCATGCACAATCTCGCTCAAATCAAATGCTACAAAGCCTCAGTCCTTTTGCTGTCACTTTAAACACCAGCCATGGACTACTTAATGTGCTGCAGTGTTACAGCTGCTTAACAAAAACTTGTGGTACCTCTTGAGTGATTATTTGACTCAAGTATTTCCCTGATCTGTCCAGGTAAGTGTTGGCACCCATAAACTGTAAATTAAGAGTTTGTAATATCTTAAAAGTAACAGAGGAGAACGATTTTGTATTATTAGAATAACTGCATGAAATTTTATTATACAATTTAAAAAAAAAATGGACCTTTTTGGGGTAATAAAAACTACAGGTGTAACATTAGAATTTGTTTGCAGAACATCAGCCTGTAAATGTTTCATGGAGCTGTCTATAAGCTTCTTGGCTGTCTCTGTCACACTGCTTTTGGTTTGTGTTCAAGCTCAAGTCTTCAGGAATCCTTTTGGCAATGGCAGATTTCAGCTTTCTCCAAAAGTTTTCATTGGGATTTAGGTCAGGACTTAGCAGTTAGTTAAAAACCATCCAACTTTTCCTTTTCAACTATTCCTTTGTGCCACTGGGCATGTGCTTCAGACCATTAAAGAAAACAAGACATTTGGCTCAACTCTATGTTTAAAGGCAGCATACCCATCCAACAGCATTAAAAAAAAAACATCCGCCATGTTTTATTGTTGATAGAGTCATCCTTATGTGCTTAATTTAATCTATAGTAAACATTCTTCTTTGCTGTATTTATAAGCTACTTCTGCTGTAGATCATTACCTGACTTATCCATTAAATTTACTGCCAATATTGTTCTTTTGTGCCTCTGATTTAGAAACAGTGTCCTCCTTGGCCTTTGCCCATGACGTCCAGCAAGCAGCATATGGTACTGGCTGAAAATAACACTCTGTATTTTTGGATTCCAATCTGTCCCAACCTTTGCATGCATCTCTTACTATCACACTGTTTTTATGGCTATAAATCTTATTGATAACTAATAACATCATGAAATATGATGTATGATAATTAGTGACTAACAGTCTTTTGGGACTGCTTTAGTTTTTGATCGAAGTTTTACTGTGTTACTAACAGACACAAAAAGTAAAAACATAATTTATCGGTTTATTTAGGACACGTGAATTCTGAAGATTAAGCTAAGCTGAATGAGTCATATTTTTCATTTTGTTTGAGTGACTACTCCCTACTAATTAAATTTCATTATATGGGTGTGAAGGGCTACATATTTTGTTTGTTTCTATACTTTCCTTCAATTTCACTTTGATTAATGAAGTGTTTTTCTTTTTCATACAATTCGTTTCTTTTAATTTATAGGAAGTGTGTAAAGGGGACCTATCCAAATGTTTCCTACCAACCTAAAAGCTACATTTTGGAGTTTATCCATGGGTCAAACTGACATTAATGACCAATCAAACTTAAGTTAATGTGCACCTTTTTATTTTGAAATCCTGAGGAAAAGTATTCCCACATATTTCAGGATATCACAAGCTATCCAATAATAACAGTGCAAGACAATAATGATCACAACACCCATAATTTTACTTGTGAAAATGTAATGCATCAGGAAGGAGACTTTTAATGAGGGCAGGACTGACATGATGCAGCACCCAAACATCCAAATGAGTGGCTCATAAGAGTCATGAAGGCAACTTTAAGAAGAAAAAAAATGTTAAAGATTAAAGGATTAGCAGTGATTGCATTAAGCCTCTCAGTCTGCTTCAACACTTCATGAACAAAATGTGATGTTTAAGATACCAAGTGTGTCCCTGATGAAAACAAGTTCAAACTATTTTGTGCTGTTTTTGGATTCGCCTTGGAGACTGAGCAACACCCCCCTTTCAAGTGATACACTCTGGTTGTATCAGAGTGGTTTTTGAATTTTTAATTCAGTGCCAGCTTTCCAAATGAATTCATTCTGATCTGTTTGAAATGATTGGGCCAGATCTGTGAGAAACATTTTATTCTCTCCTGTTTTCTACAATCTTGGTGCAGCAACATGAGAACTGTACTCATGCAGCCCACAAAATCTTATTTCCTTCACGCCATCTGTTCTGCCTCGTGCTCCAATTGGGATAAATGTGATTAACGTTTTGAAACTGAGATCACACTACACCGAGAAAAACGGCAGAAAATACATTGAATTTGTTTATTTGATGATATTTTTTTCTTGTCCGGATGCTTAGTGTACGCCAGACAGAGACCGAGCATGTGTGTTGAGGCAAATGTGGTTATGACACAGCTTTGGGTGCCAGCAATGTTTTCCTCTTCTTTTCTTGAGCTAACTCATGTTATACACTAACAGAGTGGCTCGGTCGATACGCAGCCTGCGGACTGTGCAGGGTGGGGCAGGAGGTCAAGTTTGGTCAACCCCATCTTGTCAGTTCATTGGCAAGGCTGGACAGTGAATAATTTGGTGTTTAAATTACATTAACAGGTCATTCCAGGACACAGAGAGACAGCTTTCAACAGGCAGCTTTGTACATTCTTCAAACTTGCACAACAAGCAGAAAACTATGTGGCTGAAAAACGACTCCCATGCAACATCAGGGATTAGAGCAAGCAGATGTTTTCCTCCAAAGCTTAGTGTTATCAAGCTTGTTTTATGGGACAGCCATGAACATACTGATTCTGTTTACTTCTTAGTTAAGGCTGTCAGCATGCCATTTAGCAGTTCCTAAGCATGTGTTCAGTGATATTTCACAGCATATGTACTGATACAATAGTGATGAAGAGACATATGGCATGAAAGTATTGATACATCACAACTGCTGAGATCTAGAAGCATGACCTGAAATGTGTTTTTTGTTCAGGACATATGAGAAATAGGTTGCTGGAAATATTAGTTTAAATATATCTAATTCTTTAAGATACTGCTGAGTATCACCACAGACATTTTTCGGTTCTTGGTCAGCGAGTTGTGGAGGATTGATCTCTGTGATATGGCAGAGTTGAAATACAAATTGGTATTCAAGCTGTGTGTCGTATTGGAAAAATCGATCGATCGAAAGATCGATTCTTTATGATTTCACACCAAGTCAAGGCAAGCTTATAAGACAATTCGACGTGCTTTACATAAAATATTAGAGCATTACAGTGGAGTGCAGAAGAAGCATTAAAAGTACATTTGAAAAATAAATCAAGATAGGATGAAATGCAAGAGATAAAAGTTTTCAGTTGTTTTGATAAAAGGTGGCAAATAGAGAAGTTTTTAACCCTGATTTAAAACAGCGGAGAGTTTCAGCAGATCTGCAGTTTTCTGGGAGTTTGTTCCACATGTGAGCAGCATAAAAACTGAATGCTGCCTCTTCATGTTTAGTTATGATTCTGAGAACAGAAAGTAGACGACAGAACAGATAGCAACAACAGAGTAGAGAGCAGCAGCTTGAAGCTTTCCTCAACTCCTCTCAATGCTGAATATACTTCTGGCACCTTTCTCCTTCTACTTTGGTTGCATTTTTATTCCCCTTGCCATTCTTCTTCTTCTTTTTACTCTTTTTTTTGCTATAACAATTTTCTTTTTTTAAAAATCAGAAATATGTAATTCATTTGGTGATGTGATGTCTAGAATTTGTAAAATTACTGTAGCAAACCCAATTTGCGTACCCAAACAACCATTTTTGCCATTGCAACTATAGAGCAAAGCCTCCAAACAAAAAGGTGAGTCACATTAGCATCTGTAAGATCCATTTAATTGACAATTAGTTCTTATTGGTTTGTCTAAACTAGCTTTAAAATGAGCACATCTGGATTTGAAATTAGACGAAACTCTCTTACATAATCAAACATTAAACTCATTTAGTAAATCCGGGCTTATTGATATTAAACTAAATAAAGGTTTAATCAATACAGAGATTCCTGTGTAACCAAGTTAAAACAAATAAATAAGAAAGACATGTGCTATTGAGACCTTGTAAATAAGGTCTCTGCTGACAGTTCAGATTCAGATTCAGAATAAAAGTTAATTAAACCCAAAGAGCAATTCATCCTCACAGCAGCGTCAAGCCAGATGTTTAATTCTATTACGTTCGGTTAAGAGACAGAAGCTAGGGATTTTAGTTCACATTTAGAATAGGAGGGGAAATGTGTCTTTTCTGTGCGTGCGTGTGTGTATGTGTGTGTGTGTGAGGGAGATGGTTGGTAGAAAGGCCCAACCAGGAACAGGAGTTG
>JAOXYM010000013.1:13797154-13819003 GCA_028567055.1 Leptatherina wallacei
GATGGTGAGTATGGAGCAGACGAGGTCCAAGATGTGTCCAAGTTTGTGTGTTGCACATGTGACGTGCTGGGTGAGGTATCTGTTTTTATATTGATATGTTACATTTCTTTGTGAAGGCTTTTTTCAATGTGCAAAAGTAGTTTTTATTGTGTAAAGCACTTTGTGTTGCTGATCGCATGAAAAGCGCTTTATAAATAAAATTTGATTTTATTTGATTTGCAGTCAAACCCATTCATTAAAGGAAAATAAATAGTATAATAAAATACACTCGACAGCAGTCAACCAACAACATATCTATACCAGTGACACAGAATTTAAATGTGATGAACCAGTGCTATAAGACAATTAGAATGAAAATAAAATTGAAAGGCATTATTAAAAATCGCTTTTGGCATTTAGAAGCTTGAAAGCTGAAGGAATAAATGTAGCTAATAATGGTCCTAGCCCTCTGGACCACTCTTTTCTCCCAGAGAGAGCTCAGGTCTTACTGCTTGGCTCCAAATATCTCAGAGCAGACTGCAACCATACCATACAATTTGTTTTTCTCTTTAACAGACAACCCTTTAAACCAGCATGAAAAGGAGAAAATTAAACTCTCAATGAAACACTGATAAACGATGAATAAGTCATGGAAAATTTGTGGAAGTCATGAAAAAAATATCACAAAAAAGCTTGTGTTTTATTGATCGGACTGTTATTTGTGAAATTGACAAGATAATCTTGACCATATTTGGAATTAAAAGCTTGAAATCATCTTGCACATTTCATTTTGAACTTCCTTGAAATTCTCCTCTTACCCCTCTTTGTCCTACTTTCTCTTTCAGAGCAACCTCTCAGAAAATTATGTTTGATTGCCTCAGCTCTCACCCTTACAGTTAAGATGTATCAGCCATTCCATGCCCCTATCATAACAATCAGTATAAATTTAAAACAACATCTCCTTGAAAAAAATACCCGGCTAATGATATATTTCTTGAGCACATTTTGATGCTCTTGCCTGCTGTGGTTTTGTACTGCACGTCTGGAGTAAAGGTTTCAAGTATCTCCACACCCACGTATGTTGAGTTAATCTGGGGGTAGGCTACTGTTTTCTGGAAATTCGCTGAAGTCATTCAACTCCATTATGCTCAAAGTAATCACAAAGGTGTAATCATCTCCTCTCAACAGGTGTGTGAAAAGTCCCTTCTCATCAAACCAAAGGTTTTCTGGTTACATCAGATGTGGGCAGAACCAGTTTACCTGTGGAGAAATCTCCTAACAAAAGAAAAAAAGAAGAAATTAATCTCACAAAATGAGAAAAAAAACAAAAAACAAATACTATGTTAGAATCTGGGAACTGAACCTTTCCATCACCGATTCTCTAAAGTTCATTGTTTTTCCTGGATCCATTAACTGAGTTTAACATTTTGTTATGAAACTCCAACTATAGCTCCTTAACACACGGGGAAATGGTTCAAGAGTTGAGTGAAAAAAGTTTTATTTCCAGCAGATAAACCTTTTCCACCTCTCATTAGTTCCACTCTCCTAAGAAGAGCAGGGATGACTGAAGAAAAGGCTCAATTTAAACTGAGGATTAAAGTTCAGCTTTGCTTGTTCATAAAAAATAAAATCATGGATAAAAACTTAATCATTCA
The DNA here is from genome assembly GCA_028567055.1 of Leptatherina wallacei. Lineage (NCBI taxonomy): Eukaryota > Metazoa > Chordata > Actinopteri > Atheriniformes > Atherinidae > Leptatherina > Leptatherina wallacei. The sequence goes on from JAOXYM010000013.1 coordinate 13,798,789, forward strand.
GACATATGGCCTATATCATGAGCTGTTCTAAGTTAACACATATTAAACAAGCTCATCGCATCACCAACTTATATGATAATACACATTTTTCTAATGACTAAATGTTTATTCATAGAGATTTTTTTGCTGCAACTAAATGGTGAGAAGTACTTTAAACTGTCTGTAAACGCTTCACTTCTTAAAGAATTTAAACATGTTTGTTCTTGTGTCTGAGGCAAAACATTCAATTAGATGACCATTTTTGGCATCTACTGCACGCTTTAAGCAGTTTTTTCCTTCCTCAGCTGCTTCTTAAACGGTGGAAACAATGACTGTCAGTAACCGTCACTGATGGTAAAGTCAAGGTGGCCAGCACGGATTCAAGAAAAGTAAACGTCTCTGTTTTTCTTTTCCTGACTTGAAGCAGCCAGTTATGTACTAAAATGTTAATATTCATGCATTTACTTCATGACTTGAGAAGCTAAAATGCCTTGAAATAAGGTTAGATTTGGTTTAAACTCCTCTCTTTTTCACTTGAAGGATGTACACCCAATTCTTCAAATATGATCTCATTATTACAAGTAGAGAATTGTTTTCACAGTGACTCATCTATCTCACAGGATGAATTCTCATTAGGGTGGAGAAAACCAATTCTCTCTTGCTTAATAGCATTTTCTTTCTTTCTTGTTTTTTTTTTTTTTTTTGCTTTCTGCCTGTTGGCTGCTGTGAGTCCTTACTTTTCAGTCTTGTCTGTGCTTGGTTAACACAATAGAGCCAACTGTGGCAATGAAAATGGGCCCTTTATCAGCATTATCTGATGCCAGGTCCCATCTCTGACTCATATTATTCATGTTTTCTCTTTGCCCACGTGAAATGGATGCTACACATTAATAGTACTGTTACCCCTGCTCCTGATGGAGCAAGAGAAGGTGGTCTTATTGGCTGATCTTCATAGAAGTTCATGGGAATGATACATATTTTCCGTACTATTTCGATTCCAGCTAACCAAAGGGTTAAATATTCCTCTCAGGAGATTTCCATTCTCCTGTATGAACCTGTAAAGCAGATGAGAAGCAGAGTGTGTGTGTCAATGAGCTATGTGTGAATACACACCCTAGTAAAGAGGAGTGTACATGCAGACAGAACACCTTCAGTCTTGTGTCTCCTGTCTGTTTTACCTCAGGGGTAGCACCAGCTGCCTTAAAGTAATACTCAGTTTTAGCCTTTTTCTCCAGGGAGTGAGACATACCACCACAACCATGGGGAAGCAGGTAAGATTGGATCAGAAAGCATTTAATGGTATTGGGGGGGGGGGTTATTAAGAGCCAAGCCTTACATTTTAGTTCTGTTGTACAAGAGTGCCAGTGCTGATCATCTCAGGCTGAGCAGCTAAGTAACCTGAAGTCTTCTAGAAATAGACATGAATACTTTTAGAATATTAATCGCTGCACATAAAGCATCACACCTGGATAGCAATTTAGTTATATGACAAATCATTGCGCAGTCAGGAAAATGCTAAATGAACACATGCATGGATGAACAAGAGTGCACAAACAGGAAGAGGAATCAAAACTTTGTGTGTAAGTCATTAAAATGAGCCTCAGTTGTTTTTCTACATCTAAATTGATTCAGAGGGCAACCAGACACATTCTCTTAATAACGTGTTCATTCTTATTTGCGCATGCATCACATCTGCTGACAGCTGGGCTCAGCTCCGATACATCAGATTCCTAATAAAACGTCTGCTGGTAGAATTATCCATCCAGCATTTCCTGCTCACATGAACAGTCTTGTTACCATACTTATGTCATCCAAGAGTTTAAGTTTTGTGTGTTTTTTACAAGCTAGTTTATAGTTTTTAATGAGAGGCATTGCTCTCCTCATATTTTTTGTTTTGGTGGAAAATAAAGCAATGCCATGTTGCTTTAACAGAGAACAGAATGTGTGGTTGTGCCAAATAACTTGAGAAATGGAGCTCTGGTGAACTCATTTAGGTTTTCTATTCTTTCCTTCACACAAGCATCTGGATCTGCTATTTCTCTGAAAGAACACTTCTTCTTCTTCTTGCTTCAGTTTTTAGAGAATGAACCATAGTATTGTTTCTTGATATAGTTCTTTTCATGCCTGAGGCAGCTATTTTTCACTTGATTATCTGTTTTCTGATTACAAACTGGCCTAAAAACACTATTCAAATGCATTGTTTCTCAGTGAATCTCGCTCATGTTATCAATACGTCGCTATGTTTATTCAATCTTTACTCCATATAATAAACCCAACTGTGTGCACTGGATCAGCAGTGCCAGCTCCGGTAGCAGCTGCGAGTCATGCAGGCCTGGTTGTTGTGACATGACAAGAGCTGTTGCTGGGTCACTCTCATTGTCAGAGCCAATAGCTGTGCACAGAAATGAGGTCTTGTGAGGAAATTGGGGCTTGTGCGTGCATGTGCATGGTCACATAATGAGAATATTTTGTTTTAATGTGAACAAAGAGACGGCCCCCCCATAATGGAAAGTAAATAGGGTTATTCAAGCACCAGTATGTGTGAAGTTAGAGTACATCGACTGGAGATGAACCAACATAAGTTTGTACAAAACATATGGTGCAGCTGGGATTTATTTTATCAGTGATAATGCTGCAAATGTTTCATCCACGGTTAACTCCAGGAAATGTGATTCACCTGCCAAGATTGAGAAATGGATCCTACACTGTCTTGAAGGAATGCCTTGTTGACATGTTGATGGAGTGCAAGTGAAGATATTTAGTATGGCCAAACTGAGCCAACATTTACAGTGAAAGCAGTGAAACAGCAAGACTTGTTTTGAACCTTTAGGAATATCTGTAAACACAGCAACAACAGGATTTTAATGTTCATGTGGTGATCACTAACATTGCTAACTGCAACGACAGCATAAAAAATGCCCCAAACTGAGCAGATAGTGTTATGAAAACATCCCCCAGCCCACATCCAGCCAACCCAGATCCTAACAGCTGGGCTTCCGCCTATGGCTCTGACAGTCTCTTTGGACATGTGAACACAGCACACCATAACAGATGTTTTGACCTCCTCCAGCAAATCTCGAAGTGTAGGCCAGAGTTTGTGGTACAGTGTCTGGCTGAAAATGAACAACAATGAATAAAACCTTTACTTAGGAGAAATGAAATTTGAATCTTTATATCTGCCTGGGTTGGGCAGGTGGCGTCTTCCATAGGTGCTGCTACTTATAAAACAAGACTTGGTTAGGGGGGTTGGGTGTTGGAACTACCACGTTGGGGGGAGGAGTGGTTGAGTGCTATCACCAGCACCACCTTTGATAAGTTTACTGTTGTTGGTAGGAGATTTTAGATAAAGCTGTGACAATAGATCCCACAGAACCTGGAAGCAATTACAGACTCCTCCAAGTAACAAAGAATGTAGCAGGCGTTCACCGCGCGCCCTTTCAAGAGGATACATCTTTTTCTTTTTTTTTTTTGAGTAGAAAAAATCAAGCCAAGACTTTTAGACGATGGAGCTGCGGTGTGGACTAAACATAACATGTGACCTTTTCTGTTCCATAACCCCTTCACAGATTGGTTTCAGTGAGAAAGGTTCAGACAGTACACTATTTCACCAGGCTGCTCTCAACCACAAAGTATACACTGTAACTGGTTTTCTTGGTAAACGATACATGAATGTTTCCTTTGGCCTTGATATTTTCTTTTGATCTTTTGTCATGACTCTCATATTGTAACTGCATGTGAATCATTTCATGAAAGCATATGACTGTTGAACTACACCCTTTACTAGCGGAATTAGGCCAATTAAACATTAACAGAACATCTTCAAGGTAATGCAGTTAAAGAAAAGCTTTTTCAGTTTACTGGTATTCTGAACGGAATTCAATGAACATTTAATGTCACAGTATGTATGCATGACCAAAGGTGACAGTTGATACTGCTTGGAGCATAAATACAATGAGAGGAAGAGAATCAATGTCAGGTCAATGCCCACATCACTCCTATATGTTGTGTCAGCTAATCATAAACCATGCTAAATGAATGTAGACATACAGAAAATATTTCATAAGATGCTGTAATAAACAAAGAAAGCTGGATCTGCTTTCCTTTTACCTGCAACATATAAGACTTCTCTTGAAGGGAGAAGATGAACTACAGTAAGTGTTAATTGGCTTTGTAGTAATGTGTTCATTTGTTGGGGCGATGTTTGGATTGATTGTGAGTCGCTTAGTTATGGGCAACGTGCCTCGGGGATGAAAGCAATTATAATCTTGAACCTTTGCCACAATCAGGGCAGCTTTTGCTTTCATCTTATTGTTTATTGGCAAAAGAAGGAGTGTTCTGGACTGTCCTAGTTAGGAAAATAATTATAGCAGCTTAGATCAGTGTTTGCACTGAAAAAGACCATCTTGATGCTGAAGCACATGCTAACTCAATTAGGCATGTACTTTCAGACTTTAATTACTGTAATTTCTCTGGGCTTGATGGCAAACATAATATTGTAAAGGCATTCTGTTTTGGGTTGCCCTTTACTTGTACTTGATCTACGATCTGCTGAGTGTCATATAGTGAACAGAGGAATACAACATTTATTGCAAGGATGCATCGAGTTGTGTATAAAATGCAATGATGCAGCATAGCCCCGGAGACTGGTCCCATCTGTTCAAGGCCTGCCTCTGTAGTTAGAAACTCATCAAAATATGGTCCCAAAGGTTTGTACACCCCCCCTCCTTGTCTCTCCATTTGTTACCTCTTTGTCTCATTGCTGAGAGGGTGGGGAGTCAGGGGCAACTGCTCAACCCCAGAAGGGGGAGGATGATGGGGCCAAGCATTAATGGAGACAGTATCCATGAAATGGCCCAGTGGAAGTGACGCTTCCTGGGCATGATTTATGCTTGCATGAGCATACGGCTAGGGTTGGGGTTGGGTGGGGAGCTTTAGCAATGAGGGAGGGCGTGTTGAAAGAGACCAGCCGGGATGCTACTGTATGTTTTGTTTATTCTCTCGTCCATGTGGTACCAAAGTAGTGAGCTACGCTGTCAGTCAGAGCTGCATTTCACACCTGTGTTTTAGAAGATCACTGTGGACTTGAACAAGTAAGTCAATTTTGCTCTTTATGTCCTGGTTTCAGAATATACTAGAAGCATGCTGTATGTGTGTCTGCAGTTCTGGTTGCTGTGGGGTCGTTTTGGCCTTATGCAGTTTGTCCTGATGATCCAATAATCTTGCTTTCTATCCCAAAATGGTTGTGTTATTATTTTGTTTTTGCATATTTAAAATTAATTTGCATATTTTTAGAATGTTTTTGTTTTATATGAGACAAGTTTGCTCCCAGAAGAAGCTAAACATGCGGTGAAATCTAATTTTGTGTCACAATGATGATGCTGTTAATAATTCTCTGCAACTCACTTTTGAGAAATCCTGTTTCCTTCTCAGTTTATGTAACATTCAATTTCATGGCCTGTGTTGTTCCAACTTCTTATCTGCCTTCTCAAGAGGACGTTTCTGGCCCTTTGCAAGTCTTTTTTTCCCAATTAATGCTGCTTGATATCCCAGCCATTGCCAAGAGAACTGCCTTAGGCAGTGGATGGCCTTATTTAATAGGGATGAATATTCATTTGTTTTGAATAATTGTTTTAACAGTGCTGTTATTTATTGATAAGAGAATATATATATATATTTTATAATACAGTGTACTTTCTGGAGGCAATTTTACTGGGATTACACTAGAAATGTCAGCATCTTACAAATACATGAATAAAAAACACAATTATTATTGTTGGTGCTACATTGTCGTGAGCACTATTATATCAATTTGTTGAGATATTTTAATTTTGATAAACCTAATATATGAGGCCATAGCTGATGTGAAATATTTGCTTTACAACAGTATATCACGCTTGTTTGGACTTCAGAGCTGAGCCACTAAGTAACAGAAATACACTAAAACAAACATATCTGATACATTTTCCGGACTCAAACCCACAGAAACTTTGTGTGTCAGACCGGATCAAGGCTCGTGTTCGGTTTCCAGTGGGCGAGGTGGGGACAGTTGCTAAAACCACGACGCAGACAAGTTTTCTTTTGTGGAATGTTAAAAACAGAAACAGACATTTTTTCCACTTGATGTTTATTGCAGTTCAGAGAAGGGCGTGACTTTGGATTGACCCGAGAGCAGCGTACCATTTTATTCACCAGCTTCAAATGTCAGGGTAACTCTGAAATCCATGTAAATGCCCTGAGTTATGGTGTCTTGCTGCACTAAAATGGATCTCAGCATGAAAGGAAGTAGTAAAGTCATTTTTCCCAGAGTTTGTAGATGTGTTGTATGGCCTCGGGAACAGGCAATAAAATCTCCTTTTTGATTTCTTGCTGCTGTAAATAGAAGAGAAGTGCTGCACATTTCAGGACTGATGTTACGATAATGTAAATTTGTTGTGTGTGTTTTACATAGTGAATAGATTTGCACTGCGCTGTTTACAAATCCATTAGTGGGCTGTTAATGTGCACCGAATGAGCCAAACAAGGGCATCACAGTGAAAGTGATGCTTAATTTGCCCATTCATGATTAGTTAAAGAGTTTAGTTTTGGTCACGGGAGGAGAGTGACCTCTCTCAGGTATTCTTGTCGTTCTCACAGTGTCTTTACACATTTGGTTTTCTTACAAAATGCAGCCGACTTCATATTGGCATGGGATGTTGGAAGGAAGTGGGTAGTGACAGACAGCAGTAGGCTTGACTGAGAAACAAACAAGCTGTGAAGAGAGAGCTGAAGGTTTGCCAGTGAAAAGATTAGAGTGGCATTTGGCTCAAGAGCCAGGATGCATCGTTGCTCCCTCCACACTGCCATGGCAACAACAGCTTTATACTTCCCTTGCTGTCCCCCCACTGAGTGTCCAGACTGTACCAAAGAGTCATTTAAAGATCTTGAGATTATTCAGGTTGCCCCAAACATGTTCCCAGTCACCCATACACGACATGAATTCTATCTCCTTAAATCCAGCTGAAATAGATATTTACTGTCATATTAGACTCCTCCATTATTTCCCTGGCTTTATATTTTATTTTAATGACATCTAAATGAATGAGATGTTTAAAAGTCTATTATAAATGTGCACAGATTGCAGAGCTTCTCCACAATCCCATCCATCCAGTTCTCATTTGTCATGCAGGGCACCTCTGTTCCCTGGTGACCAATCAGCAGTACTTCCTTGGCGGCTAAAAGCAGCCCCTCACCACCTCATCGTCACATGTGATTGACAGCCTCCCACAGAAGGAGTGTGGGGGGGGGGCTATTTACCTCCTTATGTTCTCATGGGATGAAGTTAATGATCCCAGCCAGCAAAATAATACAAAGAGGAAAAAGCCTGAGAAGTCGGCGCCTGGTCGAACCATTTGGAGCAGTTTCGGCTTCCTTTAGAAAGGATTAGAGGAGAGAAGGCTGTGTGAGGAGAATTTTAGAGATAGCAGCGAGGGAGATGAAGCAGGAGACACCAGACAGAAAGTAAGAGGTAAAGGAAGACTTGTGAGGACGGTTGGCTTTTTTTTTCTTAGAAAACTTGCTTTTTGGGTTTTCTTTCTGTATTCATATGTCACACTGACTGTGGACTGTCTGGTTGACTGAATAACAGACTGTGAGGTAAGACACATTCTGTATCTCCAGTGGATGAGACTTAAAAAGTCCCCTGAAACTCTCCTTTTAAACTTTATATTCAAGCTTTGGGAAAGAATTAATGTGCTACATTATACACGCTTCACAGTATTCTGCATACTTTCTTTGTCATGTGTGATATGTAGGAAATGTTTTGTTGAACAGGACGGGTTGTAAACAAATACAACGGTGATGCTGCTTCTCTTCCTGTGAATTTTCTCTGCAACTCAACTGAGATATTTTCACACTCCACTTCATATGCTTTCATGCTGCATATCATGCCAATTTAACAACTGGATTTGCATTGGTTGTCCTGCAAGATATTAGCATGTTTATATTTTTTTTCAAGCCAATATTAGCCGTAACATACCTTAGGATCTGAGCTGTTTTACTTTCTCTCACATTTCTTTTCAAATTCTTTGAACGCTGCAGGCTGAACTCAAACACAAGGACTCCTGGCATGGGCTTTGGCTTAATCCAAATGAATCCATGCCTTGTGCCCTGTGTTTTTACCCTGCTGTATAAACCTTAGTCTTGCACACAGACAACTTTTTTTTTAAAACTCTGACGTTTCTGACAAGGTTGTTTCAGGTAATAGCATTTGTGTGCCTCAAACTTTACGGTTTAACAGTAAGCTGAGAAGCTGATCAAACTGTATGTGACCAGCTTCTCTGCAACCGTGTCAGCCTGCACATGTTTGCTTTTCCATGCAGCTGAGGACTGGTGAGCAGATGCCAACAATCTGAAACAACTTTCAGCGCTTTGTATGTCAGCTGTCACAATGTCAGAGCATTCCTGTGTGTTTTCACTTCACGGTGAATGAGTCCACATCAAGAAGTGAAGGATTGTGATTGCTTTGAGAAATAAAGCCTCTTTAGAAGTTGATGAAAGCTAACATACAGTAAGCTACACTTAGAAGTTTTTTATAACATATCAGTTGTCAAATGTGCTGCATTTCTTTTCTTTTCTTTTTTTTTTTAAAGAAAAGGTTATTCATTAATACACCTAAGTTAGGCTATGATGGAGTTTGCACCAGGCTGGTGACAGAGCATGACTAAAATCGTAACTGATTCCCATATTTGACTTGATTGTATTGAATCTTGCCCTGAGCATGAAAAACATTTCCAACTCCGATAAACTAGACTGAAATTGCCTAGGATCATGCTAATTCAGTTAATATTTTGGCTGATTATGGTCCCACTGAATGCTCTTTTATGGTCTTCCGCTCCTTGCATCTATTCAAACTTGACAACAAAGCTTTGTTGTTAGTTATGGCAGCACGTCATGCTCTGATAGCCCTGAGTGATCGACCAGCAAAAGTCCTGCCCCTTTCATACGATTGGCTTGAAGAGCAATTTTCAGCCCACTACATGTAGATGGGATAGTTCTCAGTGAGAGCAAAAAAAAAAAAGGAAAAAAAGGTGGTAAGTTCTGATCCTCCTGCAGGCTCAGAGGAGAGGGTTGGAGACTCCGAAACTCAGAGTTGGAGAGACGAGTCACTAAGTTTAGATCACTGCAGTGAATCAGCTTTGCCGAGCCTGAATATCACCTGTGCCTGACTCAAAAGTTGGTACTATCCTTTTTCTGCTTGTTAATCGCTGGAACCATGAGGCAGGTAAGTCAGAGGGTCACTCTAAACTCAGTCTGTATTTTGTGTTACTGTGCCTCTGTTTTTCTACCAAAACAGTGAGTCATCATGCGTTTCCAAGCCTGTAGGCAGGGATCTGTTTGAGTGCCAGGTTTCTTTGACGTTTGTGTTGTTTTTTTCCTCATGTTTCAACTATGGATAATACTAAAGGGATAAAATGACTAATTGAGAAGACAGAGGGTGATTTTGTAATTAAAAAGCTCCAAAATGAGTGGGTGTAGACAAAGTAGATTTCTTGTGTCAAAGCATTCATTCCGTGTATGCTTTCTAATGTTTTCTTAAATGCATACAATTGTATTTGATGGAAAATAATTCGTTTACCTCTCATCTTTATTTTTGGATGTTGGCTTATAGTTTGAGTAGGCTGGTCTTTCCCTTTTTCTTATAGCTATATTTTCTTGGTTGACATATTTACCCATTACTCAGACTTAGAGCTTGTCTCAAGTGCTGAGGGAGGAAACCACCCTTTGGTTGCCCTTATTAATAAGTAACTTGCTTTTGTGGGAGGAATGTTAGACATTTTCCCACTACAGCACTGCCTCTGATCCCTGGTGTGTCTAACAGATATCAAACCGTCACCATGGCAACACATGTGGAGGTCTTTACCACACTAGTGTACCTCTGCATTAGATTAAGTGAAGGATAAATAAGATTTATTGGAGGGAAAGTCTTTGAGAAAAACTTTTTTCACGTCTGATTAAATTAAGTTAGCGTCAGTTTTTGAGTTGTGGCGATGTAATCAGTTGCATCAAGTTTCTTAGTTTGGGAAGACAAACTTGTGTCGCAATTCTACTAATCGTACACACGATGTCGCTCTTTGCGTGTTTTCTACAACAGCTGAGCGTCCATCCTGGTAAATGGCATATTGCGCGAACAAAGACGATGGATAACAAAAAAGGGCAAGTTTTTTTTTTTTTTTCATTTAACTAACATGGTGCGTACTTGGATAGTTTGGAGCTCACTGGAACATTTCCGCTGTTTGGATCTGCGGGTAGCAGGTTACATCTGCATGCTTGGAAAGTCACATTCTGTGAAGTTCCTGTGGTTGTGGAAAGGATACGGTGTTTTCCCGCTGATGCCACCTGCCAAGTCGCGGAGAGGAAATGAGAGTTTGGTGCAACTTCTGATGCTGACCAGTGTGACCTGAGCAGGACAAACAGTAAGCTTTCAGAGCAATAGACTGACCATAGACCTCTGTTTCTGTTTCCATAAAAGAAAAACTACCCACATTTCAACCACTACTCTTTGGAAGGAGGCAAAGCTTGTATTCGCAGCAAAAACTTGTGCTATGTGCCATCATCTTTGACAGATGTGCTTTAAATTCAGTCGCCAAGATGTTGAGTTATTAACATGTCGTCTGTAGTCATTTAAACAACAGCATCGGCGGCTGGTAGTCAAGGCCAGGCTCCATTAGGCTAATCTGTGTAATGTCTGCAGCTGCAGATCAGGTAGATCTGTCGGTCTAATCAGCTGGCTTATGCCGCTGCAGCTGTAAATCACATTAGGCCTGAGTGGGCCGCTGCTGAGCTGGCTGCTGCAGGAAGCTGCAACCGGCCACACATTGGTCACAGCTATGCTGTGAAGACAGGATTACAGATAAATATGTTAGGTGTCAGCCCTAGGAAAGAAGACAAAGAGCAATCACTCGCTTTCAGCTTCTGAATAGCCTGCATGGTTCAGAGCTATCATTAAGGGTGATAAAAGACCATAACCAAAAGGATTAGAGAGTGCTTGAACAGAAAATTGCCTTCATATCTGAGACACTGTAATTGTTTAATCTCTAAATTACCTATTACTTCCTAATCAAATAAAACTCCAAATGTTAACTTAGTACCCAGGTTCATCTTTTGGGATTGAATACAGTTAAGTGCAAGTCTCACACCTATCTGTTCACACTCAGTATGAAGTGAATTTTACTTCTGCTGTGTGACTTTTAAACTGCCAACGGCATTTGAATATTAATGCAAGCTGTGCAAGACAAGAAGGCATTTACAGACTTTTCCTCAAAACAATGCACATAATGCAGGTTTTGTGATCTGCTGTTAGAGTTTATATGGGTGTCTGGATATCAAATACATAGCTTAAGCACTTTTCTTTAATGCTTTGTAGCTTTATTGATTGTTGTGATTAGGATAAACTATGGATTTGCTCATCAACACAAGATAAGTTAGATATTACCAGCATACCTATACGCTATTTAGAATTATTGATGCGCTCCAGTTGGTTTGGGTATGTGATATAGCCTAATATGATTATCAAAGTTTATCTACACAAAGTTGTATGGCTCTGAACATAAAACTCTACACTGCACACACAATATTTGCAACCTAGAGAGGATTTATTTCTTCCTTTTTGTCAGAAATCTGCATAAACTCCCCTGGCAAGTCAGAATGTGTTTAATCTTGTGAATACTTTATGTTAAATGTGAGGGGGGAGGGGCTGTGAGTGAATGAAAGTCATTTCATCATCACTGTCATTTTTTCTATTGTTTGATGGGCTTTCTTGACAGATCAAACTAATAAGTTTCCTCACTGATCAATCAAGAGTCAATTCTTTTCCCAGCTGGAGAGTTTATGGAGAGCATTCAGGGAATGCCAGCCACATCCCCATGTGTATTTTCCATGCAGTATTCCTTGCACCCATATGGTTTGTTTGAACCTTAGCTTGCCTCTAATATTTACAGTGTGTATTAGTCAGTGAGAGTGCATAATAGCCACTTGGGAGACCCGTTTGAATGACAGAATAATCAAAATAGAGCACAGCAGGTTTGTGTCTGTCATGGTTAGCAGATGGTCTCTCAGTGATTCCCACATCAGGGCCAGCTGTTATAGAGGTGGATGTGTCACAGATGTAGCCTCATAATGGATGCAAATTGTCTTTCAATTTTTATTGAGGGGCTATACTTTTTACCTTTTTATAAAAATACAATCTATAAAACCGTATGAAGTTTAAACTGTTTCATGACTAATTTGAGTGTCTGAGAGGACTGCACATTGATTCTGCATCCCCTTGTTGGTTGGATACTGAGTGAATCATAGACCTATGTCCTGCCTGTGACTTGCTGCTCTCTCATCTATGCATGTGTTTTCAGCTTTTCCCTTTGAATCCCTAATGAGGGTGCCTAGAAAAGTTCCAATTCACAGCATTGTAGTGAAGAAGCAGTCAGACAGTTACACAAGGAAGCCTGAAACTGATCCTAATGCTTTGAATTTCTGAATGGGCAGGGCTGGGAGGACACTGACCTGCCTGTGAGGACGTGAGCTCTGCATGATCCCGTCCCTCCGCTTGTTTTCTGACTTTGTCTCCCTCTCTCCAGCACGCTGTTGTCTCTCCCTCTTCTCCCAGCACTGGCCAGAGCTCCTGCTGTAGGTGGAGCTGGCTTTCCTGGAATTGTCGGGCAACTTTTCCTGTTGTGCTTGCTACCTCTTGCTCAATCTTTTGCTTAATGACAGCTTTGCTGCAGGATTACTGGTGTAGTGAAGACTTGTTCCATCTGGACCCATATCTCTACAACATGCTGGAGTTTAGAATTGGGGCATTTGCTATAAACATATTTTCATGATTCAGAAGTCAGAAGTTTTCCTTCAACAAAAATGTCTCGGCAGTGCAAAGTGAGGCGAAATCCATCGGTGGGTAAAGTAAACTGTGTATGAATGGGAAATGTTTCAGGAATGTGTAATGTACTTGGGGCTGTAACTGTTTGCAGTGGCTCTTTGCCATAGTGTTATTTTACAAGCTTTTTGTATATTCAGGATATTTTATACCATAGGTGATGACATCAGAGGATCAGCCTGTTTGCATTGTGTTCATTAAACAATGCGCTTTTATCCATTTTGTATTTAGGACAACCTGTTTGAACCAGCAGCCTAACCTGTTTGACTAGACCTGACAAAGCTGGTGTAGGTTGCAGCTTAGGTAAAATGATGTAACGTTGTCAAATTAGAAATGATTTGAAGTTAAAAGCACTGCTGTAGTTTTAGATGGACTATGTTTTAAAGTCAACTTTGAAATAATTTAACTTGTTTGGTTAAAGACTGATGGGGAAGAGGTCATGTTTGATCCAGGAAAGTAATTTCCAGCCACCTGCATTTGTTGCTTAGTGTGTAAAAGAACAAAAATGACACAGAGACAAAGGCCAACAGATGCATCACTGTCACAGGAGACAAGCCCAATGATTGCTTTTTGCACAGTACAGTACAGTGGGATTGCTGAAAGTCTGAAGATTTGAATAGCACGGAAAGAACAAACGCAGGTCTTTTGCTCAGAGGTAATTGCTGTATCCTCGCAACGTCAAAAGACTGCTTGTGCCCGACTGTCCTGATAATGAGCTTTTGCCCTCTTCACACATAATGAGTGGAATTAGAGAGTTCACACAGAGATAGACGCTGTGAGCACAGTGTGTCCACTTGCAGCTGGGGTGTCTGACTGACCGGGAACAAAGGCTTAGTGTCTGTGATGGTATAGAGCCCCAGCCATCAGCAAGCAGGCCAATAGACTTCTGCTTGGCTGAGTTCTCAAGCCTCACCGACCGGCTTGCCTGCGGACTACAGTATAGAAAAGAGCACATGAGGACTATCCCTCTGCCAAATTGAAATGAGCCACTGCTGCATTCTTTGAGTTCAGCCAAGCAGACCCAACAGAAGCTTATGCATTATATGCAAACACACGTTTTTGCATGAGTGTTCTCCTGCTTGCATCTTTTAATTTCCCAGATTGCTTCATATCCATAATAAGACTTCTCTCACAAATATTTACATATTTATAGTCCTATTCGGCTTGCAAATTAAATCAAATGAAACTCTAGATAGAGATGAATTATTTTGTTTTTATTATCATAAATACTTGATAATTAAAACTGAGTCTTAACCATGTTTGTTTTATTCAGGCTATACATGCTTCATATCTAAATCTAGATGATCTGTGAGGTTGCAGCCTTATAGATTTGGCGTGACTAATGTTAAAATCTTTATTGATTGATCTCAGGAAATCATATTTACAACCTCCCACAATTGAACCTCTTACATTACTGCCATAATTTTATAATTTCTCTTTGTCATCTTCTCAGATAGCTGATCAGCTTCCCTGGATTTCGCTGACGGTCCTACTTTGTTTTGCCTGAAAATGGAAACACTGGAGTCGGAGCTGACCTGCCCAATTTGTCTCGAGCTATTTGAGGACCCGCTGCTCTTGCCCTGTGCTCATAGTCTTTGTTTCAACTGTGCCCATCGAATCCTGATCGCCCACTGCACCCCCAGTGAGTCTGTTCAGTCCATCACCGCCTTCCAGTGCCCAACCTGTCGCTATGTCATCACCCTCAACCAGAGGGGCCTAGAGGGACTGAAACGCAACGTGACCCTGCAGAACATCATTGACCGCTACCAGAAAGCCTCTCTAAGCGGACCTAACTCTCCTAACGAGACTCGCCGTGAGCGAGCTGTCCCCAACAGAAAAGCCATGACATCTTCCACTGACCGGGTGCAGTGTCAGTTCTGCGAACAGGACCCTCCGCAGGACGCTGTGAAGACCTGCGTCACCTGCGAGGTGTCATACTGCGAGGAGTGTCTCAAGGCCACTCATCCAAACAAGAAGCCTTTCACAGGCCACCGACTGATTGAGCCCTTGCTAGATTCCCATCTGCGAGGGCTCATGTGTCTGGAGCATGAGGACGAGAAGGTCAACATGTACTGTGTGACGGATGAACAGTTGATCTGTGCACTGTGCAAGCTTGTTGGCCGACATCGTGACCACCAAGTAGCGGCCCTCGGTGACCGATTTGACAAACTCAAGGTAAGAAAGGATTTATTGTTCCAGGAATATTCGGAGATTTAGAATGCAGGCTTTAGCCTCACAGGTTTCAAGTACAATTTCTGCATTTATCAAAAGCCTCTTTTTCTATCTTGGCATGCCAGGCGCCCGCGATGATAATGAAATTGGGTATAATTTCATGATCTATTTTGTAATTGTGAAAAGTCACATAAATCACAGTTCATCAGCAGATTGTGAAAGGCATTGATGTCATAGAGCAGACAGACAAAGCTAAAGTGTATTAGTTGTATATTTGTGTACTTTAAGCAGCATCCATGAATGAGCTGCTATTTTGAAAAATACAATGTAATTAACGGGAGCGATTTTTGCGTATGTTCTCCTCCAGAGGCCAATGCCTTATTTAGTGATTTTAAAGAAACTGATATAGATCCACCCCAAAAAGTAATGCTTTCCTCCTTCCTCTAAATTTGATTAAATCCAGCCTTGTTTTTTTAACATAATCCTCCTTAAAAACAGACCGACAGAAGGCTTTAGCCTCGATAGAGGAATGAGTTGATACTGCTTAATGTTCGTTTCTGTTAATATTCAGTTATGAAGCTTTTCATTATTAACAGTGTGAAAGATAAAACTTCAGAAAATGACCTCCTTCCTCAGTTAGATTTGACTGTAATGTGCTGTGTGTGAGTTGAACACTGTGTCTTACTTAGCTGGTCTAAAATATCATGGCGCCACGTCCGGAGATGGCTTTTAACGGTTTCAGGTTACGTGGAAATGCTCACTCTCAGCCCATCAATAAGACATGAGAAAATGCTGTTAGCCTGAGTATAAAAAAGGCAGTTCTGCTTTCCTTTTATCCTAAATTTGAATGAGCTGCTGTCAAAGGAAATTTTGCCAACCCACCCCTCAGGTGTCTTCTCATAGCTTTAGCAACACCTCAGGATCATACTGTAGTCTTTAATGAAGCAGCATGCCATGAAGCCTTTAATACAGAAATAGTAAGCTAAATGTAAAAAAGAGTTTTAAAAAACATTTTCAGTCTATTGTAAAGTTGATCTGGGGAACTGCATGGCAAAGACTGCATGAAAAAACTATGTCCTCTTTTTTTTTCCACCAACGTTCACAGTTTTCATGCATGACTCACAAAAGGATGGGTTCATGTATCACAAACAAGACTCAAAACCCTTTTGTGCCCGTTCCTTTTCTTCCACAATGCTTGCTGGTCACAGTGGAATTTAGATGCAAACAGTCTTTTTTTCAGCATTTTAGAGACGTTAGGTCAGAAGACCAGTCTTAACTTTTCTCCTTTGTCTGATCATGCTGTCGATGTGCAGAAATCTCCTGGCCGCTTTCTCTGTGTGGGGCGTGATCATTCACACCAGGAGGCAGACCAGGTGATCAGCGTTATTTCTTTAACCATGCGATCGGGACAGACTTGTTGTATTGACTCAACTGAATTTGAAAGTTATCAAGTTAAAGAAATCCAACAATATAAGTGAAATGAAAGTGAAATGTGTTCTGAAACAGTCACCTCTATAGCCCCTTTCAGACATGCTCTGAAAAGCGGTAATGTTGCGGACTTTGTCTTTTACACCGGTTGCATTCAGACAAACGTTCCGCTCTTTTACCTTAGTGGACATTTATTGGCTAGCCCTCATGTCATAAGAGCGGAAATGTTGCGGCACGTTGTTTTGCCTGAACGCAAAGGAAATATTCTGGACAAGTCGCAACACAAATACATCCTACCATGTCTCGACAATCGACTTATCCAGAACATTTCCTCGTGTGTGAACTTAGCCGCAACGTTAAAAGTCCGCGAGGAAGCGATATGTTTGAAAAGACAACTCCGGTTAAAGAGCGGATGGACTTTACCGCACATTTTCCGCAATGCAAGTCTGAAAGAGGCTTATGAGTAATGTAGCTTTGGTGGTTATTATAGTGTTCAGCTTTGTGAGTCTGTCGTGTACATTCATTATTCCATCTGACGGAATATGATAATGGTAATGTCAACACTTATACTTCTGTATTTTCCAGATGATTAGTGACATGATGATGAAGAGGTTAAGATGAACACAGTCCACTTTATCTTTTAATAGCTTGCCACTATTGGCAGTATGACACATTTTCTCTGATGAATGATGTGTACTAATTGCTTATGTTCAGTATTCACATACGTAATGTCCTTTTATGGTGCCTCATATTCCACTTTTTCATGTATTTATCTTTGCATCCTGTTGACCTCACATTACATGCAGTTACTTCCCTTGTTAGAGGTCTCAAGTGAAAGAGGAAATGGCAACTCTCATCCAATAGAGAAATGATATTTTTCATAGCATGCAGGACAAACCCAGGCTTCACGCAGCCCAACTTGTTGGTACTCTTTAATAGTATTTTCTAACATTTGTTACAGCCAATATGCTGCATATTTCTGTGGAAGTCCTGCTTAGAGGGGGACTGTAATATTGTAAAGCCATTTGTATATGTTTGTGTTGCAGTCATATTTCTTCTGCATAACCCGAGCATTTTATGACATAATACTGGTTTGGTATTACAGTCTGTCTACAATTTATATAGTAGAGACAATCAACCTAACATGCATGTTTTTGGACTGTGGGAGAAAGCTGGTTAGGACACACACATACACGGGGAGAACAGGATTGAAACCGGGACCCTCTTGCTGTGAGGCGACGTCGCTAACCACCACAACACCCCGCAACCCAGTAATGCAAACCATTAGGATTCAAAATTGGAATTTGTCCTAAATCTCACTATCACTGAGAAATACTATAAACAGACCTTTCCTTTTTAAAACTGGCATTTTGGTGCGTTTCGGTATATCAAAATATCTACTTACACTAATGAATCTAAGTGCCAATATTTAAAGAAGCTTTTTCCATTATAAAACTCAGGGCAAGACTAGACAGCAGGCTGTATAAACCTGAGTGATTTGTCTTTAAGGCAACTTGTTAGCTGTGACATTAACACTCTAAAAATGATCAAATCAAAACAGCACTCTCTGACCCATCATGGGACAGACACAGGACACCAGGCAGAGTCCTGTGTCTGGCAGTGGGAAGTTGGTGTTAACAAATCCTTTGGGCCCTGTGAGCTGCGGGTCGTTGCTTTTGTCAGTCTTGTTCTGGTGCTTCTTTTGGATGTTCGATCAATCAGGTTGGTATTTGGGGAGTGTAAGAGACTGAGTCAACATCTCAAGCTTTTTTGTTGTGGTCCCAAGAGTTCTTAGCAGCTCAGAACATTTTACACCTTACCAGTCTTTGCAATGTGCCCGCCGTCTTGCTGGGACATTCTGCTTTATATTGTCTACAACAATGTTTGGTGGGCTGTAAGTAACTTCCACATAAATGCCAGAAACCAAAAGAACAATATTTGGTGTCAAGAAGATTGATGCTATTTACATCTTGTTCCTGATATGTACAGTATATAATATAAAATGAATTCTTAATGAAGACCCCACCAGCTCAAACAGTGAGGAAATGAACAGTGTGTTATAATGAATACAATTAGTGTATAATAGAGTACTACACTATGATGTGCGCTGATCAAATTAAAGCTCCAACAAAGTAAAAACCACAGATGTGTAACTGGACCTGCGCTCCTCACAGGATGAAGTGGCCGCCAACAAATAAAATTTCTAATGTTGACACAGGATAAAACTCTTGGTTCTGACAGTGACCTGTTCGGACTCTGAGAGGAAGGAAGAACGTCTGGCCAATATAAAGGTGTGGGACCAGAAGCATTCCCATACAAAAGGAAGCTGCTATTCTTTCCTCTCATCAGGTTTGAATAATTTTAGGAAAGAGACCTCATTAGAGTGAGAGAGGTCTATACATGTGAGGAAGATTAATGTTGTTGAAGGAGCTATATTTTAGGAGAATTGAGAAAACCAGTTCATCAAAATGTTTGGAGAGATGAACTCACTCGGTGTCTTATGATTCCTCGCTTTTCCATTTGCTCTTTATGGCTTTATTTTGTGTGTCTCTTCACATAAATAAACAACAGAAACACTGAGGTCTTTAAACCGCATACATTAGGCTATATTTGAAGTCTGTTTGATTAATATGTTATGCTCCATGCAGTCCTTTAAAATTTTGAACTCGCTGCTACCTGCAACACGGCATCTGAAATGGCTTTCATCCCATTCTTTTCAGTATGAATAAATCATAAATATGAGAGCAGTAAAATAAAACCTCTGCTATTTTGGTGTATGGTGATGCATATACCTTATGAAATCACAATGTGAAACACCTAACATGAAAGTGGTCTCCCCACTGTTTGCTTGAAGCTTTGGATCTTTACTGCATTCTCTTATTCACTCTCATCTTTGACTGCTTGGAGGTTTTCTAATTTGTAAAAAAAGAAAAAAATGTTGCAAGATGTTTAGGGTTATATTTTTGGTGTCTGTAAAATTAAGTTTTACAGTGCTTTAATATAACTTCAAATCATATGGATGAGTTGAACATTAAATTAATCTCAGGACTCAATTTTTTAAATGTTTTTCTAAAGAAAATTATATTTCTTAGTACTATGCAAATTAAAGCAGAGCCTGTTGTAATAGATAAGATTAATTTCTTTATTAATTATTCATTAATTATTCTTATATATTGCCAGAACAATTACTTTTCAGGAAAAGCCCCCCTTATTTTATTTAATGAAATGCAACAAAACAGCGTTGCCCACTGCTATAAAACCCTACTCATTTTGTAGTGAATGTTCATGTAAGTGTCTCTCCACCAACAGTAGAAATAGGTGGAGAGAATTTGAGAACATGTAGGCTATGGTAACTGGAACATGTTTTTTTTTTTTTTAGCAGGATGCTAGCAAGCAACCAACACGAAGGAAAATAAGTCATTAAGAAGTTTCTATCTATGCATCTCTCCATCCATCCATTTTCTATGGCTTCTTAGTTCAGTACAGGGTCGCATAGTAATTTAGAAGTCTTGTCAGTGTTATTTATTAAGGAAGTCAGGAATAAAACACAACATAATATTTGGCACATTATATGATATAAAATCCAGCAAAGAACTGTTAAACAATTGTAATCCTATATGGATCAAAAAATTTGAAAACATGTTTGAAAACAGTATATTACTTGCTCTATTCTCAAACTAGTGTTGTTAAAAGAAGTGGAAATGCAACACATTGTTAAACATGTCCCCATTC
>JAOXYM010000013.1:13838990-13853658 GCA_028567055.1 Leptatherina wallacei
TAGATAGATAGATAGATAGATAGATAGATAGATAGATAGATAGATAGATAGATAGATAGATATACTTTATTGATCTCATGGAGGAGAAATTCATTTTAGAAATTCATATCCAGTAACTTTGCCCTTCTCTGACTTCAGTGATTTAAGCTGCAGCATAGAAACCCCCCTGCCAGCTAGGCGTGCAGGTCTAGCTAAAGTCTGATGCAAACACATGTCCCACAGCAATAAATGCTCACACCTGCTAGGGTTAGGAGGACGACTGTCCTGCAGGTTTGTGATGCTTCCATACTCCAGCACACCTGATTCAAATTAAATGGCTCCAACAGCTTGTTAAGTTTGCACTAAGACTCATTAATCTAAAGTGAGGTGTGTTGAAGCAGGGCAATATCTAAACCTGAAGCGTTGCCCTTGAGGACTAGGGTTTGAGATCTGTGAGCGAGAACACTTCACACATCAAATCAGTATTTGCTATTGATGACCTGTAACTGTATAAGAACTTTTAAACACTTTCTAAGATTGGAGGTGGCTGGTGGTCTTTTTCTACTAAGAGGTAAATGAATTATGTGTCAGTGAAGTAGTTTGATGGTACGGTATTTACTTTATTTATACACATTGCAGTTTGTAAAAGCAAGCAAATATTATAAACAGATGTTTATAATATGAAATACTGGTTCAAGGTCCATGAGAACCTCCTCTAGTTATTATGACTGTTGTAGTTTGTTGCTGTGGAGTTCATGAAAGAGTGTAACACTTTGTTAGAATCAGTTAGAAGAAATGGCTGAAGCAAATCCATGTCTCCAGTTATTTTAACTGCATTATCAGTGGATCTCTAGCTCGGGTTGTCATGGGCCACTGTTCTGCTGGTTTTAGATTTTTCAACACATTGCTGCACACTTTACTCATTGTGCAGAACTTGACAACAAGATATTACTATACTATATACTATACAGTCATTTAGCAGACACTTTTATCCAAAGCGACTTACAATTGAGTATACCAGTGATGCTGATATATGTTATGTGCGTTATCACTGTTGGATAAATATTTAACATCCATATATTAGTCATCATATGTATTAATATAAAACTACCAAAAAATCACATAACTGTCCAATTAATGACCAGCTGTTAACAGCTTCCAGGTTTATAATTATATATCCAGTAAGCTTACACTCAACTATGCATAGTTTTGTGAGTAGGACAGCAGTGACTTTTCCTCTTCAGTATCTATGGTTCAGACCACAAACTGAAACATTTCTGTTTAGTTTGTTCACCAAAAAGTGGAGACCAAAGTTTGTGGGAATCTCACTACTGGCTGAGCTGTGAGCTGACCTTTGTGTGCTTTTTTAGCTGCTCAGCTGGGTGCCTTTGATGCTGTTGTGAAGCAGATGCTGGAGGATGTTCAAGAGAGGCTTGTCTACAGGACTCACATTTACATCCAGACCGATATCACAGGTTACAACCCAGCTCCAGGTGATCTGGCATATCCTGAAAAGCTAGAAATGATGGAGGTAAGACTCATGTGCTTAAAATTATAAAGCTTTTTTTCTTATCTGTCTCAAGGTATTGTAACTACAAAGGTTTGAATGTTTAGGTATATTGCAATGTTCCATGCTATAGTTTTGACAAAAAATGTTTCAGCCCCTGTACGACCAGCTTTGCACAGAGTTAGTATAATCTGTATAAGTAAATTTATAGCTTTATCTTTTCCATTACCTGTTTACTTTTTGATTAATAGTTTAGTTGTTTAGTTGGTTATTGGCAGTAAGTTCCCAGAGCAGTGTTTAAAGCCACAACATTACCAACTGTTTGCAGGTGTTTGCCAAGAGGAAGTTGTTAAATGTTGGAAATGAAATGTATTCCCCAAACTACACTAATGGTGCAGACATATTCTCTGGTATTCTTTAGATATTTATGAGTCTTTATGTTTTCTTTTGACTTTTCTCTGACAAGTTTAATTTTATTTTATGTCAAGTGTTCAAAGACCTGTAGACTTCTTCTGTAGCTGAGAAAAAAGGGACTTGCAACTCATAAGACTTTATATCTACAGCTTCATACGATGTTGTAACGCTTTAAGCCTTTATGTATATTGAGGCCATGAAAGCTTTTGGTCTTGTGAGATATCTGCACATGTTGTTAAAAAAAAAAAAGTCTTCATTTTGTATTTTAACAGCTCTTGCATGTGTTGCATCTGTATTACTTTATATAAAATCCCCAATGATCTTGATCTTTCTTTAGATCTTCATTTGTCCTCGTTTGTACACAATTTGTTTTGCAAGTTGAATTAGTTCTATTTAGAAATACACACTTAACTTTACAGAATCTTCGATATTATTTATATTTTCATATAATCTATCAACTCTTTGCTTTTTTTTTTTTATTCCTCTCGATCGATAGAAAATCGCCCAGAGCTTGAAGGAAGAGCAGATGAGGCAGATGTCGCAAGAGTCCACGTTTTCTGAAGTACAGCTTGAAGAAGCTGATGGTAGAAGAAACAGTAATGCTGGTCTGTGTTTCCAGATTCTGATTGTTGTGTGTTTTTTTTTTTCTTCTTTACAAATTTGTTGTCACGATTTGCCTGATGCTTTGTCTTCATTAAAGCACTGAATACTGGCAATGTGGAAGCATCTCGTCTACACGCATCTGTCTCTCCGGCTGATCTTCACGGCATGTGGTACCCGACTGTCAGGCGAACGCTAGTTTGCCTGTCCAAGCTCTACAGATGTATAGATGTGAGTGTTTCATTTTTATTAACTTCTAATTGCAGCTCTGAAAAAAGTATACTGTCTCTAACACTTGTGTTTTGTTTTTTTCCCCTTCTTTTTTTTTTTTAAACCAACTCTTGGCCTTTTTCCAGAGAGCAGTCTTCCAGGGTTTATCTCAAGAAGCTTTATCAGCCTGCATCCAGTCGCTGCTTAAAGCCTCTGATATCATCCTTAAAAACAAGGTTGGCACACATTGTTAAACATAGACTATCTTTTTTATTTAAATTTTTTGATCTGATAAAGAAATAGCAGGCAAAATGGTTTTTTAAACAGTTAAAGAATGTAAAAATTGTTTTGATGCTGTGAATTAATTGGGACTGAGAGTGAAAAAAAAAAATCCAAAAGGTGCATCATGCTAAAGTTTAGGCACCCCAAGATTAAAATTCTTAGCTTATGTGTACCAAATACTGAAACCTTTATTAGCTTTTTAAGGTTAAGCAGGTTCAAGATGAAAAAGATTGTTTCTGTAACAGAATAATGATCCTTAACACACCATAAAAGCCACAATGGACTGTCTGAAGAGGCAGAAGTTGAAGGCCTTATCAAGGACCTTTTTACAATCTTACAGATTTTAAAACCTCTTGCAAGAAGAATGGCTTGAATTTCCCAAAACAAGTACTGAAATACTTTTAGCTGGTTTAAAGAAGCACAAGATATGATACTTATCAGATGTGGTGCATCCAGCACGTGTTAATGTGGTGGATGCCCATCTTTCATTTAAATCTGGAGCGACGCTATAAAATCTTACCTTGATAAAAAAGATATCAAATTTAGTTTTTCTAACTTTTGGAGATTGGGCCATTTTTATGTTATTTGAATATTTACAGAGAGAGAAATTAAAATTAGGGGACTCAATGTTTTGTCCTTTGTACATGATAAAAATCCAACATGTAATTCTACATTTTCTGTGAGGAAAAAGATCATTTTGGGAACAAAGCCTTTTACTTAGAAACCTAAAGTAAATTTTTTAAAATCTTATTTGAATCGGTGTCTTATTATCCTTCACAGAGACCAGTCAATTATTCTTTATTCATGAGCTTTTCTCACCCTCAGCACTTAAAATTAAAATAGCAACATTAATCTCAGGGGCTATGTTTCCACTCTATTTTGATAATGTCCTTTTTCCATTTTCCAATCTTTAGTTGCTAGCGGAGCAACAAATAATTTCAGCTGCTTTATGTGACACAGTAATATTCCTTTTCCGGCTGTGGGTAATCAGCAGTTATTAATTAGACACTTTCTCCTATCGTCAGTGAGCCTGTTCTTTTTATGTTCTCTGTAGTTTTGATAGTCAGCAGATGCCCTTTTGTGTTGGCAGCCTGCAGTGTGGACATAACTGTGTACTTTCCCTTTCTGCAGACACAAATAGATGGGCAACTTTTCCTGATCAAGCACCTGCTGATAATGCGTGAACAGATTGCCCCATTTCACACCGATTTTGCCATCAAGGAAATCTCACTGGACCTGAAAAAAACGCGAGGTAAGATAATTAAAGGCAGAGGGAACGTTGGTGTTCAGCTCCATAAAGCCAGTCATTACATTTTCATGCTCATTAAACAACTTGTGGCTATCACATGCACCGGTAGCAACAATTAATGTGGAAATTGTAATCCAACACCATAATGTACATTAACCAATGGCTCACAGGGCAGAGGATCCCCTCCTATCACCCTTATCTCGGTTAATGACTTGTTAAATTTGTAGCACTAGAGGGCACTCTAATTCTATATCAGCCCAGATTTAATCTTTCTGCTTTGTGTTAAAGATGCTGCCTTCAAGATTCTGAACCCTAGGTCTGTTCCCAAATTCTTCCGACTTAATAGTCACAATGCCATACTTGAATTCCTGTTGGAGGTAGAGTATTTTTTTTTCCTTCCCCTTTTATACTAAACACACCATTCATTTTATTTGCTTTGATAGCTACCTACTGAAGGGAATGCTGCTTGATCAGGCTAAAGCCTTTTTCTCTGTAACCCTTACCCCCAGGGAACACCAGAGATAAAGGAGCACTACATTGACTCAAAGAAGGATGTGGACCGACACCTCAAGTTTAGTTGTGAGCAGTTTATCCAGCAGCAAACTCAGATCTTTGTGGGGAACCTTGAGGAGTTTCTTACCAAGGTAACTGTTAGAGCGAAGGCAGACTTGGCCTCAGGCAGAGATGGCTCGTCCTGACCTAATTTTTTTCAGCTTTTGAAAAGCTTTTTTTTGAAAATCATTTGCTTATTCACCAATCACTGAAGGTCTTGCTACTTAACTGACAAGTGAGGAAAGAATGGCTGTTTTCCTTCAAGGACATCTAGTTCAGGGTGTTTGTTCGCTGTAATGGGTTTTCACAAGTGAAATAATTCTGCTGCAACAATTATGTGTTTTTTGTTTTCTATTATCACTTTTTTAAATTCTGCTCAAACAATTAAACTAACAGCACAGTTTATTATCAAATTCTAATGTTTTGGTTTCGGTCTCTCTCAGGTTGCTGCTCTTAAAACTATGGCAATCCAAGGTGGTCCGACATACAGTCTGTCTCAGCAACCTTGGGCACAGCCAGGTAAGATTTGTCTCAGGAAATGCTACGAACATCATACAGCAATTCATCAAAACCTGTGTAGCAAATGCTAGAGGGCATGTCAATGTTTTCTTTTGTTTTTTTGTTTTTTTCAATCTGTGCTTTTTTTCCTCCCTCTTTTCAGCAAAGATCAACGATATAGTGATGGCCACCTACCGGGTGATGAAGAGCAAGCTGCCAAACACTTTACAGAGCATGTCCTTGTACTTGGCCAATAGAGACACAGAGTTCATCCTTTTCAAGCCTGTCCGGGTGGGTGGCAGAAAAGATAGTGTATAGTGTGTACCGCATGACTCAGTTTCTTTTAAGCCATTGTTAAAGCTAGAAAAGCTAAAAAAAAAAAAAAAATCAATTTCTTTGCTACAGAGCAAGAGTATCCTGCTGTTGCACTCCAAAATTCAGTTTTTCTTTTTTAATATAAAATTATTGTTTACATGCATCACTAGAAAGCTAAACTCAGTGTTTTTGTTCCTCACAGATGCTAATATTGTAACCCTGTTGTAGTGAGGGCTTTGCTGTCATGTGAGCAAACCTCTCAAAGTCAGAACTTATTCATGACATACTTTTGTAAGGGGCCTGTCAGCAGTTCAGTTTAAAATCAACTTATGTTACAGTTACTATTTTATTTTAAATATAGCATGAAGATTATGCCTTTGGCTACAAATTGTGAGTGTGATTGAACTGTAATAGAGAAAGCTTTGTGTCGCCTGTGTACTGTTTATCAAGATACCAGGTGAGACCGAATGAAAGAGAAACAAAATTCAGCGGTTGACATGGAAACGAGATAGCGAGGGGACAGAGGCCAGATGGAAATGTGGTTTAATTTCCTTCCAGCACTAAGTAATAGGATGGCTTTTTCCACAGAATAACATCCAGCAGGTATTCCAAAGACTGCACACTTTGCTTCAGGAGGAATACAGCGGAGAAGACCTTCAAATCATCGCATGTCCATCTATGGAACAGGTACAGTACTGTGGGAATTGGCACAGCCTTTAGGCACTTGGCATAGTTTAAACAATTTTACTGCAGCATCCAAAACTGCTGTGAGCAACTTGAGAAAAGAACATTAAATAACATATCAGCTCTGGCACAGTAAGCACTCATAATTTTTCACGATTCTCTTTCAGATTAACCTACTGCTGTCCGTGAATAAGTAATGCTTGGTAAAGCGATGCTGGTGAATGCCCTCTGGAGAGCAACGTGAGGCTGTAGCTCCAGCCATGACCTGGAGGTCTGAGGTTGAGTAGGCAAGATGACCAGAAAAACTGCACTTGTGCCACCTTCTGGGCCATGAATGGCAAAAGAAAAAAAAATCTCGCACAAGGCCAAAGATTTTTTTGATGGAGGTTTGGGTATTTATGATGAAGACTATATCAACCTGAAGGGTAGAGAGAAACTTTTTTATGGGGGTACTGGGGAGCTCATTTTGTTAGACTAAAATTAAAAGTTGCTTGGTTAAGGTTGCTTACATGTAGGAGATATCCATTTTCCCAAAAGTGGATTTCACCTCTTATTGTCTGGAATAAAAAAGGAGGAAAAAAGGCACTCTAAAGGTGGGATGGGGAAATGTTCAGACATGTGATACACATTAAGACTTACTAAACAGTTGCTCACCCACCAGGAAGCTGATGGCCAGTAAGGGTTGACAGTCACATGCCTAGGCTCCCCTCCTGGGTTTGGAAGGATGGCATGAAGAAAAAATGCTGCAAAATATTTTATTCCTTTATTTTAACCTTTAATGATCTTTGCAACACGCTCAACTGAATCCAATGATGACCTGTGCTGCAGGTGACTCAGGTCAAACAGGTTTTTCCCTCTAATCATATCAAAATCCTCACCGCTGTTTTCTTAAACCTTTTCATCTTCCATTTTGTGAATGTTTTTGTTATCCTTTTTCAATTGTGTAAAAAAAGGTGGCAAAATCTTATGTTTTATACTTTTTTTCTCCTGCTTTTATAACTAGCTTGAATAAAATGTGTACATTTATTCTGGCACAGTAATTGATCTTTGCTCTGTACATAATGTATGAATGTGTTTGGTCCTCACAGAGTAACAAAAGTAACAGGACATTATCAGTGTAACATATGCTTTGGTGTGTCCTATGTAAAATGAAGTGTAGAGGTCTTCTATTTATGGACATTGTAATTAAAAAAGGTTAATAATGTTCTTTGGCTTTATTTCTAGAAAGCACTTAGTCGTTAAATTCAAATTCAAGGGACACTGCAGCTCTGGTGGTTACACACAAATGAGAAACTGCCCAATGAAGGACATCATCGGCTTTAGGGGGTCTTTTTGGCAGACGGTTGCTGTTTCACTGGCAGCTGCCGTCTTTCCATCTGTGAGACGAGGCTTTGCTGGGGTTTGACCTTCTGCGGACTGACGGTCTTTTGATAGGTGGTGAGGGATTGGATGTTCTGGAGCAAGTCATTGATCTCTGCACTCTTCTGCTTCAGATACCTCAGAAACATGTCAGGCTCTGGCATCATTAGACCTTTGCC
This sequence comes from Leptatherina wallacei, assembly GCA_028567055.1. Taxonomy (NCBI): domain Eukaryota; kingdom Metazoa; phylum Chordata; class Actinopteri; order Atheriniformes; family Atherinidae; genus Leptatherina; species Leptatherina wallacei. The sequence goes on from JAOXYM010000013.1 coordinate 13,846,819, forward strand.
CTGATTCAGCTGCAACAGTTAAGATATGCAAAGCAGAAGGAGTGATTTTGCTCTGAAATTGGGGCAACTATTCATATTTCTATCTCTGCTACAGGTGTGAAGTAAAACCACAATCAATGGTAACTTACTTTAGGTTTTACCCCTACGTTGAGCTGTACACTGCATTTACCAGAGATGAAAGTGATACAACTGTGCTCCTGAGATTTGATGTGGATGTTGAGGTTAGGGTTCAGTTTCAGGCTGAGTGACTTCCAGGGAGGAGCATGAACATGATGCTTATTGTCCTGCCAACTCCAGTGTTTCTTTATATCTCCCGTCTCACTGCAGTAGATCCCTCCATGTGAAGTTAAATTGACCCTAATAAAGAAAGTCAGCTTGTGAAAATAAACCCCCAAAAGGTTTAATTGTGTCACTCAGATAGTTTGACAATTGTAATTCCTGCCAATTTAGACTTTTGAGCCAATACACAGTGAAATAAATGAAAGATTGTTAAACGACTGATCTTACCAGATGCTGTCATTTTCATAAGAACAGGTACTCCGTCCTCTGTTTGTGAAAACTGCCTGAATGCGAGGCATCTCTTGTTTGTCCTCCAGGACTACCACACAAAACCAGCCATCTGACTTTGCAACAGCCACAAGAATGGCAAGTCTTCCTGATGGATAGCTTTTAAATATGATTAAGGCAATGACTCAAACATTTACTGATATGAAGCCGGTAAACTCTCATTTGGATTCACTTAAAAGGATACTACACCTGCCCTGTTCCATCTGGAAGGATTACTGTAAAAATTTGGCCACTGGTGTAGTGTTTAACAAGTGGAATCATCCTCTGTTGATCCATCAATTTTTTTTTTTTTTTTTTTTTAATGAGATTTTTTTAAAATCAGTTTAGCCTTCTACACTCTCATCTGCTGTATTATGGGGAATTATAAAACTGAAAAAAAACCCCACAGATTTTAAAACTTGTCATTACCTTCAGTCCAGCACTTTTAACATTGAAGAACATGTTTTCATAGTCCACCGTGTCCGTTTTATGGAACAAAGCCTCCGTCCTGGCAGCTGCAGCATTATCAGTGAGTCGCACATGTAATTTGCTATCTGCTTGTTTGTTTCCTGTAACATAGTTAAAAGTGTCACGGTATGGTTTAACAAAAAAGATGGAAAAAAATAGTTTAATCTGCTAATGATATTTGGTTCACCGTGTGCGCAACCTGCTCTAGGTGTTCGGGGATCTGAATACTGTTTTGATTCCAAACCTTTCGGCCTGCGGTTGTAAAATTGAATATCAGAGATCGGGTTTGAAAACGTTTAATCATGGAAGCTAGTAATGAACCAGCAATTCTGACCTTTGATCTTCCTGCGTTTCTGGGCCCCTATCAGTCTGAGTTTTATTAGTTGAAGCCCCTGCACTCTTTGTGGAAGTCTTTGATATCTTCCATGCCTTTTTGCTGCTCACAAACTAAGGGATGAAAAAAAAGATCTAATACACAGAAAAATGAAAAAATAAGATTTGGGTTTTTTTACAAGCAAACTTGCGGTCACTTCAGATTTCTTCTTATAGTACATAGGAATGCAAAAAAGCGACATAATTATAAAATGTAAACAGAATTATGGTATCATTGTTTGCTTTGGCAGCCATATCTGTGGATTTTGGCTCTTCAAAGCCTCTCTTTTGTAAAGTTTTGTAATATCAGCTGATGATTGAAAAAAAGTTAATTTTACATTACTTTTTCTCTTACTTTCTAAAGTCAAGGAGAAAAGTCAATGTCAAATAACCTTTTGCTATTGTGTTTTCAGCTTGTTAGATAATTAGCTTATCTATGACTTGAGATCAGAGTTCAACAAAAAGTTATACAGTCACAAAAAAAGATGTTTCAAATTGTGTTATTTTACAATAGTGATACTAAAGAAACTTAAAAACCTTTTTTTGTGTGTGCAAAAAACCAATGGGGTTATTATTATTTTAGTTTTCTTTTGCGCTAATAAGACTAAGGACTAATAAGAAAATAAGACTAATCATTTCTAAACTCCTGATGGTGCTGCTGCAGAGGAAGAGTCAAGAGATCACGCGAGTCAATATTTGCCCTTTCTAGTCTACACCCATTGATATCTGAATATCACAACACAACATCCTTTTAGTTGTTCAGATATTTTATCATGGACCCCAAATGCCATCCTTCTAAGGGGAGAACAAGTGAAGTCAAAAGATCTTTAAAGGCAGTCAGATTTATCCCCTGGTGACATCTAGAAGCAATGCAGCGTGGACCAGTTATTGACCAACCGCCATTACCACTGAGGAGCAAACACGGCCAAAAGGACGAAGGTCTTGGAACTGACCTACATTCAATTACTACTTGGAAATTTGAGAGATTTTATGTTTTCTTTATCTTTTCCAATAACATTAATTCGGTGAAATTTATTTTACAGATTTATGTAAGCTCCAAGCAGAGTGATGATGAGCAAAATCTGATCTGTTTTTGAACATGAGCGTGGTACCATACTGAATGTAGACTTTTAAGTGCACACTCACTTCTTTTGGGTCAACTTTACTGGCTATCTGAACGTTGGTCGCTGGATGTTTCACCAGCTGCTGGTAAATTTGCGGCATGCAGAAACTCTTCTGATTCATTTAAGGCTGAAATCTGAAAACATTGAAACGGATGTTGAAAGCTAAATTATATCAAGATTTTTTTCTTCTTTCAGCTCTTTTTTTATTTCTTCAATTGATCTTATTTTGAATAATTGGTTTTTCATTTAGTCATTTTGCTGAAATGAAATAAAGAGAAGCCTGAAACTTAAATTAGCGTGCAACATTTTTTAGAAGGAGGGCAAATGATGGACAAGTTTTAATTCAAAACAAAGTAAACTAATCGTGTGTACTGTATATAGATTCATACAGTGCCTGGACAAAAAGACTCGCCACCAAAAAACACACTATTTCATTGGACTGCCTGTTGCTTTGATTATGTCACATTCACTGTGGCATCATTTCGATAAGCTTCTGCAATGCCACAAGATTTATTTCCATCCAGTGTTGCATTCATTTTTCTCCAAGATCTTGTATTGATGATGGGAGGGTCCGACCACAGCGCAAAGCCTTCTCCAGCACATCCCAAAGATTCTCAATGGGGTTCGGGTCTGGACTCTGTGTTGGCCAATCCATGTGTGAAACTAATGTCTCATGCTCCCTGAACTAGTCTTTCACAATCTGAGCCCCATGAATCCTGACATTGTCATCTTGGAATATGTCTGTGCCATCAGGAAAGAAAAAATCCATTGATGGAATAACCTGGTCATTCAGTATATTCAGGTAGTCGGCTGACCTCATTGTTTGGACACATAATGTTGCAGAACCTAGACCTGACCATCTGCAGCAACCCCAGATCGTAGACTTTCCCCACAGGCTTGTACAGTAGGCACTAGGCATGATGGGTGCATCACTTCATCTGAATCTCTTCTTACCCCTGATGCTCCCATCACTCTGAAACTGGGTAAAACTGCACTCATCAGACCACATGACCTTCCATTGCCCCAGAGTCCAATTTTTGTGCTCCCTAGCAAATTGAAGTCTTTTTCTCCAGTTAGCCTCACTGGTTAGTGTTTTTACCTCAGCCAAGGCGGAGGCCATGCATTTGACAGCGTTGGGTTGGCTATGCTGCTAACAGACAGACAAACAAACCAACATGATCTCACAGAAATATATGTAATAACCACAAGGTTATTTCAACACTCAACACTTATTTACATGCTTGCATCATGTATGTGGTTATTTCAGTATTTCTGTGAGATCAGGTTGACATAGTTATGGACATATTTTGATGACATTTTCAGGAGATCTCAGGAATGGAATGAGGAACAAATGATTAGATTTTGGGTATGATCCGGATCACTGCCTGGATCCAGGATTCTTTTATTTAAAGGATTCTTTATTATGGGGAGATAGGGACAACTTTGCTATTCTAGCGTCAAACTAAAAATTGCACAACCATGAAATGAGAAACTATTCATTGTATCAGTTGGCTTATAACTTATTTTCAGCTGAACAATGATCACCCATGCAATAATTATCCAACAGAAGGCTAGTGCCTATTTGCTTAGTTAAATCTAGGTGCCAACTTCTTTTTTGGGCAGGCAGTGTTTTACCATAGGAGGAAAATGAGCAGTTAAAAGTGACATTTTCTTCCAAACCTTGTCAAGATGTGTTAAAGTCTCTTCAGTTTCTTCTTGGCAGGCTGTAGGAGTTTGGGGAGTTTCCTTGCTGAGCAAATCCAACATTTCATTATCTGGGGATATCTCTGACTCAGGCTTCATGTTTTTAAGAGCACTCTGAAGAGAACAAACAAAGACACTTTATAATTTAATAAATTCTTTGAGGTCTTTAACTTGTGCTTCATGAATAAATCAAAAGCACGGAACTATGTCTCTGGATACCATGTCATATCATCTTTCAGAAGATAAAACTAACACTGTGACAAAGCTATGAAAACCTTAATTCAGATATTCTTTGGGAAAAGGAAAGTCTCTCTAAAACACACAAAAACCATCTTATATATGATAAATCTGTCTCTGTTTTTCAAAGAGTTTTCTACAAAGTACTTTTCAAATGTTAGTTTAATAGGAGTCAACTTCAGAGCTTTCACTTTGCCAGACATGTCATAGCTGCAATTCAGAAAAGAAAAGTATTTTACAAACCAGAATACCTCATTGTTAGTTTGTTGCTGCAAACTTTCTTCATGACGTAGACCACGACTTAACTTGCCTGTTTGCCCAGATGTCAACCCCAAATTCTTCTTTGGTGACTTAAGAGTTTGATGGTTAGGTTGCTTATACTCTGCAGATTGTTCAATATATTTATATTCATTTAGCAGCCAAATCCAAGGTATTTCTGAGTGAATAACGAAGAAAACTCACCGTGACTGCTCTCATCCTTGTGTCTGGAGTCGGTCTGTGTACCCACGCTGATTCTGGTAACAATCCTCCCATTCAATGCACAGGTTGTCAGGTGTTCACATGAGCTTGCACTGAAACCAGTTCCTCATCATCAGAATGACAAATACAAACTCATTCATTGGATAACTCAAGCAGCCATATAATATACAGTTATTCGTTGTGTTTGCTTCAGTTTAATTTACTCATCAATGAAAATAGCTAAACTTCTTTAAAATGTTTATGTTGAAACCAAAACAGACAGAAGTCATAATCTTAGATCCAACTATAGCCGGTAAAAACAGTTTTCCATTGTCTCACTTCCTTTGCTTTCTCTCCACTGTCTAAAGTCTGGCATGTGGCAAAAGGCTCTCAATTTGTGGCAATTCTTTCCAAACCTCTGTTTGTTTACGAATCCAGGATTTGTTTTCATATCCATCTTAATTGATTTCCCTGGCGAGTCAGGTGTTTGCATCATCTCTGTGATATCCTTGACTTCTTGTGAAATGGGAGTGAGTAGAGAACCCCCCAAAAATTGCATCAGATACAGAATGGTCAAATAAAAACAGCATGTTATGCCCTAGTGTAACGTAGCAACCAAAGAACAATGGCACATATGAAGCAAGAAAACTGCTGAAGTTCTCTAAAATTTACTGTTTTTTTTTTTATTTGATCTCTTCTCTCCTGTTGCTTTCACTCCAGCCATCACTGCACAGTGCAGGTATAAACCAGTGCTTCACTAAAACATTTTATATTTAGTTTATTCTATACTGCATTAAACTCTTCAGAATTTGACTGGTTTTAGTGAACAAAATAAGCATTTTTTTTTTCTGTTTTTCTTCAGTTATTTGCCTTTTTATTGAGTGCTAAACTTGTTGTCATTATCATAATAACAGTGCAAACAATAAACAATTTATCTGGATATATATAAAACCAAAGAAGAATCTTTGATTTTTAAGACTGCCATTGGTATATGGAATTTAGGAGAGGACTGTGGCTTTTACAAGTAGTTGCCATTGAGATATGCAGTCTCCTTTACGACAGATCTGTTTTGAGCAGACAAAACATTTAATTACAGTTACAGGCAGATTACAGTTCATTTAAAGTGTCTGCTAAATTAAAAAAAAACATATTCAGAACACCATATGAGGTTAAAAACAAAAATCAGAGGTAGTCTTTAATCTAAACAAACAAAAAAACCCCACATTTTCCAGACCAGATGTGATTCCCAACTGGAATCTATGGATAGATCTAAAGACCAAAGTGAATCAGAATTGCTGTGAAGCAAAAAAAAAAGGTTGTTAGCAGTTATGAAAACCATTTGAATGCTTTAAAATGAAGGTCTTTCTTTGATTAAGTGGGGCGCATGAAACTATATTGAATAAGTTCAAATCAATCTTTTTACCATGTTGCAACTCAATACGATTTTCACCTATAAATTTTACTTGCTCTGATGGAGGTATGTGACACCTAGGGTATAAGAACAAGTTATCATTTCCTGAATGAAAAACAAACTGCGCCTGTGGATGACCGGTAGAAGTCCAGTCACAACAAAACATCAGTCTTTCACAGAATTATATGAATTTACTTTAATCAAATAAGGTACAGTTCATTTAGATATACCCACTAACATGCAAGCAAAGCTTTTTAACTGACTGCTTATTTCTGAATATCATTTTAGCTTTATACAGGGGATAAACAGCGAGGAGCACAATACACACATATTAAACTGCATATATTAGAGACAATGGTAAACAGTTTTGGAGATACTCTGTCTTTAATTGAATTTTAGTGGATACCGTCTGTCACATTTTCTTTCATCTTGCCAAAAATTTTCCAAGCGTAACTTCCATAAATAATTATTTTTCCACTCAGTTTCCTTAATAACTCAAATGTCTGCTGGGATATTTTC
>JAOXYM010000013.1:13868800-13887706 GCA_028567055.1 Leptatherina wallacei
TGACTTCCAGTCGGTCTGTCTGCTAGCAACATAACTCAAAAAAAATTATGGATAGATTTTGATGAATTTTTCAGGAAATGTCCGAACTGGAATAAAGGAACAAGTGATTATATTTTGGAGGTGATCTGGATCACCATCTGAATCTGGGATTTTTTTTTAAAGATTCCTTACTATGGGGAAATGGGGATCATTTTTCCATCACAGCTTCTAACTCAACAAACTCAAAGAAAAAAAAATACAAGATGACATCATGGTAGATGTTATAATCCGACATTGTTTGACCCGGATCATGTTGACATTCTGGATCTGGTGATCCAGAAGGTCAAAATATAGGGGGTACTGGGCTTTGTGAGTCCTTCTAGTTGTTGTTTATGAAGAAATTGATCATTTGTGAACAGAGAACAGCCCTGAAAATATTACAAATATATCAACCCTTATTTTCAGTTGCTACCACGTTTCATCCAAGTCTGTCAGGTTTCTGCCACCTTAATGCTCTTGGAAGAGGTGTAGGTGTTTTCCCTTATTTTTTTTTTTTGGATTTAAGTCAGGTGAAGAGGGAGGCTTTGGCAATATTTATTCACTCATCTGTGGGGACTCTGCCACTGAGCAAAGCAGTTGAGTGCTTGGATACATGTAATAAAGCATAGAGAACATGTTCCTCTGGTACCAGTTCTTGAAGAAAGTATCTGCCAGAAGCTGCTGTAGGTCTAAAAGTTAATTTTCAGTCTGTTTTTAACTTGAAAAGGTTCAGGTTGCCCAATCTTAATAAAGCAGCCCTACCAATATTCCTCCTCCACATGGTGTCTGACTGTTGGTGGTTCCCTGTATGAGTGATTCAGCATGAGCCCATCCATCTGCTCCATCAAGAGAAACTCATTTCATCTACCCATAAAACCTTTAAAGAATAAGTCTTTAAATATTTTTTTTTTTTTACCCCCATCTTATACTGTGGTCATGTTTCAGTCTCTTTACCTTAATCGAGTCTCTGAGCATACCTCTTCTGGACACTCCAGGCAAATTGTATGATGGGAGGAAAATGGATTACTAGTCACATCTTGTTTAACTTTTGTTGGTCTTTTGCTCCATTACATTTAATTCTTTTCTCTATTTTTTGTGACCTTGCTGAAACGAAATATTCATCATCTGTTGGTTTATGAATATACATCTTTCCATGAGGCATTTAAGTAAGGTTTAAACAACAAGGACCCGTGCATTATACGGTTTAAATACTGTGGTGGTATTGTGGTGTTCTACTCCGCGTCGAGCATTAAAACCATATAATACACGGGTCCTTGTTGTTTAATTCTTACTTAACTTTTCAATGTCAGGTAATCAGACTGATTTTGGTCACAAAGCTTCCAAATAACTATGCATACCTCAGTCTAAGATGTTAAACATTTATACCTTAACTGCCCTTGTAACACAAATACAAATCACTACAAATAATTAGTCAATAAGCATTTATGTTCAAATGTTTGAGAATGAAAAATTTAATAAAAATAATAATAAAGTTTGTACAGCTAATTCCTAAATAGTTGTGCATACAGTGCATGTAACAGTTCTACGAATAGTTCATTTAGTCATGTAACCTTTAAATGCCATTTTTCTTTCAGGTTGTACAGTAAAGACAGATATGAGCCATTTGACTCAAAATGTGTTTGTTTGTGATTGGAGATGCCAAAAATATGTCTCAAGGGAACACAAAAAAATAACAAGGATATTTTCCAGCCCACACAGTCATATTTCCTGCTGCGCTCACACACTCACATACCTCTTTCTGCTTTGACATAAGAGAAACTGCATCTCTGAGGCTTTGACCATTGAAATGCAACATTGTTGGACAAGATACAGGAGTTCATTTAGGCTGAAGCCAATTTGTGCAGTTTTTGATCCAGAAAATGGCCCATGAATTTTCTTTTTTTATCAGTCTTGTTCGGCTTACCTACATTTTTCTTTTGAATTGTTTTTGGATTATGTTTATTCTAAAAAAAAAAAAAGAATCATCTTTTTTCTTTTAATGAATTCATTTCTATGTGTACAGTTGACTGACTGCAGGTAAATTCATGTCCATAAAGATGCACATTTTATTTGGTTCACCTGTCAAATCTAAATTTGAGGATAATACTTTGAAATGCTCAGTTCTCCTTTAGAGGAAAGGCTGGCAGACAATCAGTATATGCTATCATGTTCCCAGCTGTACAAGCTCAAAACTACAAGATGACACTGACACAATCGGGCTGTGGTATCCAGAGAAGGTTGACGTCAGTGTCAGGAGTCTCAGGAGCAGGAGTCTCAGACCCTCTTTAGTAATCTCTGTGCACACAAGCCTCAAGAACAGCTCCCCACCGTGCTGCCCGGGCTCCCCAGACAGTGGATTTAATTAAACAGTGTGAAATTAATTAATCAGTGGGTGGCAGGTAAAAGGACTTCTCACTGGAGCTGCTCACACAACCAAGACAGGCATTTCATGTGCTCTGACAGTTATTAATTTGCTGTATGTTTTATTATGGTGTTTCCATAAAGAGATGCTGAAATTCGGAGAGATTAAAAAGCTTGGCATGGGAAAAAAGTCATGCAAATTATCAAAATAACAGCTCTCAAAAATCAAAGTGTAAACCTGTGTTTGATCCATTCTATTAATTAATTAAAAATTTCTGTTCTGTATAATAATGTGGTGCAAATTAGATGGAAATGAGATAAAATATTCATTTAGTTATCTGGGGAATCTGCCTGGAGGGCTTTTTAGTCTTCAGTCTGGCTCAAAATGCTGTCCATATGGCAATTATGTACAGTAGTGTTGCAGGAGAATTGGTCTGATGCCTAGTGGCAGAGAGGAGTCTGCCTGTGACAAACTGCTGCTAGGATCTGATGTGAGTTGAGGGAGATAATGAGGCTGTTGTAAGCCTTAAGTATAGAGCCTGCCCCCGGGGTGACATATCTAAATGTGCAGGCTCCCTCATTGTTGCGCATACTGCTGAGGATTAAAAACACATTTACTTTTTTCCTCATGAACTTTGTCAGTACTTCCTGCAACTCCTGCAACAACTTCTCCTTTCATGTGGCAAACCTCTTGACATTGCTTTGTGTAGGAGTTGTTTTTTTTTTCTTTCTTTTTTTTATGTTGTAGATGTGAAGTCTTGATTTGATTCTGCTTTGAGCTATCTATAGCTTTTTTCAAGCACCCTGCCTGTTGGTGTGTAAGTTCTGGGTAAATTCCTATACTAACTTGATAGTATTTCTGTATTTATCCATTTGGCAGTTTTAAAAAAAAAAAAAAAATTCACTGCCAAGGCGAAAACAAAACAGTGAAAAAGGAGAGGAGGTGTAACTTATGTAGTTGATTAAACACATCTTTGCTAAAATTATGGACTCCATTACTACAGGATGTTCATTCAGTTGTTTTGTAGAGAAAAAAATAAACAAAAAAGAAAAATTATTGAACATTCTGGCTTTGTAAAACATATGTAAAAAGGGATAAATAAATGAGAAATAATGTAGTCTAAATGTATAATAAAAAATATGTAATTGGTGGCCATTTTTTCAGATCAGGTAGAGGGAAAATATGGAATCATGGACCAAAAGGGGGGGGATTCCCAATTAGTACTTTGTTGCACTTCTGGCTTGATGACATCTTGAATTCTTTGAGCCATGAACCCCACTAATGAATAACAATATTCTTCATCAATCAGTTTCCAGCTTTCCTGTATTACAGTTGACAGATCAGCTTTGCAGGATGGAGTCTTGTCATGGATCATTTATTCACTTTCCACCATAAAATCTTAATTGGATTGAGATCCCGAATGTTTCCTGGCCATGTTATTGAGTTGATAGGTCTTTCCTGAAAAAATATGTTTTTAATGCTCCTTGTGCTACTGCAAGATAAATGATCATCCTTGATTACATCAGCATAACCAAATCGTATTTGGCTGGAAAGAGACAAGTGTCCAAGTGGTTTCTTATGGTTTGGTCACAAACATTGACCCTCATTTGTTCCTATTTGTTTTTCAATTTCTTATCTTGTACATTTTCTATTTTTAAAGCATGTTGCTCTAAGTTTTATATCCTGATACTTTGTTCCATGTGCTACCCCAATGTTTCTCTTCTGCAACTTTCCCATTTTATGTGTTCTTTTTCCAAATTTTAGACACAGTTGACTCGGAACAACTAACATCTTTTGCCACTCTTTGTGTTGATTTACCTTCTTGAATGAATATCATTATAATCCTTTCCATTGTTTCCAGTGACAGCTTATTTGTTCAGCCCATGTTTTCCATCAGCCACATACGGCAACTCCTGAAGGTTTACAAGCACTCTCCTTTACTGAAAACTAATTTGCATTTAGACTTAATTTGTATTTATTTAGACTTGTGACTTGTGCATATATTTCTTTCAAAAATGTAAATTACAAAGTGATTCCATCCTTTTTGTTTTGCTACTTGCTTGAAGAAAGAAATATATAGCCATTAATCTCAACAACTGTATTTAGGTTTTTAAAGGGACGCAGAATGTTCAGCTCGTAAATCAAATTTGTTGGCTTCGTATATGTTATTGATTTGTTTTTTATAAGATAAAACAGCAGAAAGAACATTCTTCAGGTGTGGTGATTCCATTGTTTTGCACAGCATCCTCACAGATAGCCCATGCCTGTTGAGGTTTAAGGATGCTGCCCACCTTTTTGAGTGGAACTCTCAACATCCACTGCAGGTTGGGTGCCTCCACCACACTGCCTGTCATACATACAGAATGTCCTTAGGAAAGCAGTTGTACAAATTCCAGTACTGTGTCCAATTTACACCCACACCGCACTACAGGTTTTCTATTGGAGTGTAACAAGGACACCATGCAACCAAGTGCAATCCACAGGAAGAAAAAAAAGAAAACCCCCACCATGTTTGCAGAATAATATGCTGTAATGATTCATGACATTGGTAATGATTCACTGAATTCAGGCAAGTCCATAGCCAATATTTGGAGTTTAAACACAGTGAAATAAACAAGTCACACTTCTTTATGCAATACTTGCAGGCATTTGATTAACAGTTATTTAGGGCTTGCATGCAAAATAGGAAGTAGTACTGACAGGGAGTGAGAGAGGCAAGCAGAAATTCCAGCCTATGGCAAAGAAACTTCAGAAGGGCCTGAAAATGGCGGGCAGAGTACTGGGCAGAACTGCAAGCAGTCACTCAACCATGGGATTAAAAAGCATTTAAGCCTTGTACCAGAACAACCCCTCGTCCAACCATGTATTTCTGCCCATTTGGGAGAAAAGAAAAGACAAATATTAGGAGCTTGAGCTGTAACTGCTGGTGAAAAACTGTGGGTAACAGGTTCTCCAACGCCAGCATCTATAAATGTGTTGCACGGCTTCCTTGCAGACAAACATAATGAGCTAGCCTAAAAGGGTTTCTGTGTTCATGGTTAAGGTGCAAAATGGACTGTCACTACTGTTTATTGCATACATGTCTGGATGTAATGGAAAACATGCAATCAAATGTAGGACACGTCAACTAGAGTGGTTCACTTCACACTCCTGTTCACACTTTTAATGCCTCTTGGGCAACAAGAAAATTTATGACAGCCTATTGACATTTTTACAGTGAGCTCTTCTGAGTGCATGAGCATGATTAGTAGAAATTCACGCAAAAAAATAAATCACGAGCTAAGGTTTCCCAAATGTATTGTGTTCAGTTTTAGTGCCAAGAGGATGGCTGGTGGAAAAAGCTTTCACCGTGCACAGCACCCCGCCTACCTATGCTTGTTTTGATGGGCAATGATGAAAGCACAGGCGAGAAAGCTCCCCTCCCTCGTCAGCTGCATGGATTCCTCATCTGTGGCTTCTTATTAGCACAGGAGTGGAGGTTTGCAGTCTGGCTGCTGGGCACAGTGGGTCGGTGCTCACAAAGCTCTGTTTGTTCCCTGGCCTGCAGGGCTCCCAGGGTAAGCTTGGCTCCAGAGGGGAGACAAACAAAAAGGAACCACTGTCTCACACACTGAAGCTGATCTTCAACACATTCGTCTTTACTTCTCAACGGGGGTAGGTTTCTTTTCTAAGGAGATAGAGGAATGGCAAAAGGAGACAAGATCTTTTGAAATAGGCCTCAGGAAAACAAAGCTGCCATTGTTCTGAACTATGTTTATTTTTTTTTGTTTCCCCAAGTTAAATGCCATTTGGAGTTGCTGTTTGTGGTGATGTGAGTCTTTCTTTTTGCTCCGTGTTTTTCCATTTGCTTTTGTCTAAACTTAGAGCTCTTAGTCTTGTGCTGCTATATCTATATATTTTGAGAATTATGATTAATAATTCTAAATAAAATGTCCCTTACACCCATACATGCTGTCTGCCTGTGATTTCTAAGGATGAAATAGTGTTCAGGTTGGTCCTGCAGCTGCTGTCAGGTCGGACATTCACTGTTGTGCTGCAATCTGCACTCCAAGTATAACTCCATTATTGAGGGGACTTTAAAATGGGAGCTGTGTGACACACAGCAGGATGATTTAGTTTAATGACCATGGCAGTGACAGCACTGTGATGGAAATTGGACTCCCCCTGCAAATTTACATCACTTGAGGGTACTTGGGGCTCTTTTAGCGGCTGCACTTCCAAGCACGAGCCATCAGGAGGTCCTGGATATGTCATGCTTGTCACCTTTCTTTAAGTGTATCTGCAGACGTGGGAGAGGGATTAATATTATATAGCCTACGGAAGCATGGAGGCCGTCTTATCGGCACTGCAGATGTGATAAGCACCTCTACCCCCATGAAAACCAGGAAAAATCTCCGAGCAGAAAAGACAAGCATCTCTTTGTGTTGATTCCTCGCACTGCTTCAGAGTTTCAATGCAGCTTTGGAAGCAGATTTGGTGCAATTTCACATCTGTTGTAATTTGATGTGCCTGGATCACCCTCTGAGAAATCGTCTTGATCACAACATGACTCCTTTCAATTATATTGAAAGTTGGCATATGGCTTTGGAGATGGTAATCTGATTGCATTTGACTGTGAGGTATTCAGACTAGCCAACATCACACTACAGCCTTATAGCACAAGCTGCTTTATGTAGCTTAACATTAACACACTCCATTTTGCATATGAAAATAATACAGATTTATGTATTCCACAAAAAGGCCACCTTTATGGAAATATTTCACATCATTGGCACAACACTCATCTCACATTAGTCCACATCAATGCAGATGTCAGTGCGCGCAAATTGAGTTGCCCTTGAAACTGATTCTGAGCTGTGAATGCAAGTTATGGCAACTGTTGCTGTCAATTCAGCTTTATCAGAAAAAAACACACAGTGGAACCATGGAAACAACATGTGACACGGAAAACATTTACATCAAAGCCAACATACTGTAATTAGAATTTATTGAAGCCTGTTCAGTCAGAAAAGAAAAAAGGTACACGATCTCCTGAGCCTTTGGAATAAGTCCCATGCCTTCCACTGAACACAGTATAGTGCATTAGGCCTTAGCATCATGATACAAACATTAACACTCATTTGTGAATCTTTTGCTACAAGCAAAGATTAAACAATATATTCTTGTTTTACTCCATGTAAAGAAATAGAGTATTGGACTAACAATCATCCTACAATCTACATGTAAGACTATCAGGCGTAGATCTATCAGGCTGTATCTACCATGAAACTCAGAAAATTAGTATCTGCAAGCACATCGGATCGGAAGATGAAAGATTAGAAACCTTTGGGGATGGAAATAAAATGCATTTCCCCTTTGAAATGTTGAGTTTGTTGTGTTACACAAGGCCCAAAATGCGTGCCACCCACCAGCGACAAGGCATAATGACTCGACACGCTACCTGGCACCCTCTGTAGTTGTAGGGCCAAGGCCAGTAGCCACGTAGAGGCTCACACACCCTTTGACAGTGAGTGTAGCCACGCTGGCATTCTGAGCAGCAGATCCCCTGGTGGTCTAACATGGAGTCAAAGGTCATGGCGCTCTCTTCTCTGGCCTCTCCGCTGAGCTACAGTTATATAAAGCAAGAACAATTTACAAAAGCAAGTCATTCTTTTTAAAATCATCTCTTAAATCTATACTTATTTGCAATTCAAATTATTCAATTTCATCCTCCCAAGAATGTGAGTCCATGTCTCCAAAGCCACATGAATTTTTATAACCGGTGGAAGTTTTCACTTCAGTTCAGAAGTTCAAGTTGGAATGGCAGCTTTTACCCCAGTGACCCTTTAATTAAAGCTGCCGGTGTGACGCCTTAACAACAGCAGCAGCAGAACATACCACCCACAAGCTGATAGAAAGACTAAATCCAGATTAACATGTTTCCACCTCGTGTGCTGTTTGGGTGAAAATAGCCTACATCTCTAACAAGGTTAGCATGTTGAGGCTGTTGCAATGAAGTCATCTGTTAAAGTGTTTGCAAAAGAAGGAATCTTGAAATCTTACTTTAAGGTTAGCTTTAGGGCCCAGCATCTGACTCTTTAATAAAGAATTCACCCACTCTGGGGTCTTGCTTACCGTAAACAGTGCTGTTAATGAAGCCGTTACTCACATGATAGGGGTTTTCAGGGTTATATGCTGACCCTGAAGCTGACTCCTCTTCATCCTCAGCTCTGGAGGTGGCGTGCTCTGTGCGATTCATTGGCTCCCTCGTCTCAGCAGCTGCCTCTATCTCCTCCATGTTTAACTGCCGTTTGGCTCGCAAAGTGTCTCTCTTTTTCCTCTCCCCATCTGTTACAGCATCCACAAGAGGCAAGAGTATTGGGTCAACATCCACAAGATGCCATACACGTCCTCAGAGCTCAATCCTACATAGCTGGAGCTGTCTCACATGTCTTGAATAATTCAATTAGCAGCAGTGATATCAAGTAGTGTTGCATATTTCAAGTTCATTCTTTTTTAATTTGAGACTTTGTTAGTCTTCTTTTTTTTTTCCTTTTTCTTTTTGCTTCTGAACTCTAAATTTAGTTTATGTTCAAGATGTTCAAGTGTTTCACTTCTAAGCCAAGACTATAAATTTTACAAGCGTGTCAGCAGAAAAGAAAAGCAATCACAGCTAAGATTTTAATTAGCTAGGAAAAACGTACAATGCTTCACTCAGAATAGATCATGCAGAGTTTTAGAAGGGCTTTTTTGAAGGAGGTATACAAATTAAAAGAGTTAAAAGGAAGAGGAGAACCTTTAGGATACGTGGGTTGGAGCCAGAAAATGGGAAGTTGTCCGCAAAGATCCAGAATTTTGTTGCTTAGAAATGTGGTGTCATTCAGTGGCTGTTCCGCTGCAACCCAAACGAGGAAGTCTTCATCATACCTCACAGGCATTATTTCCCCCATCTGAAATGAAAAATAAAGTAAATGTCTTTGAATTGCTCAAATCAAAGCTATATCTGTATTTTTTCTCTCCAAATTTCAACATTGCGCATCAGCCAGCACACACATACCAGGTCAAACATCAGTGTCTCTTTGTTGTGCGCTCCCATGAGTGAAAGGTTTGCTTTGATTTGAGATCTTATATAGCACTTGTCACCTCCAAAGAACCGGATTCCAGTTATTCCCTGCACCAAATCACAGAGATACCATGTTTACACTCACGGCTTTGCTACTTTGCAAAGCACACAGACGGTCTCAACTGAGCCCAGGAAGAAAGAACAAGGACAAACTCACTTACAATTTGAAAGTCATGAATCTCCACAGCTTCCTCAGCTCCACTCCCAGTTTTAAAACTCTCCAGATTGTTGTCAGAATCAATTTCCATGGAGCCCTCCCTCACCTCCCCATCGATGTTCAAGCTGTAATGAACATTATAAACCTGGCAGAATTCAAAGAGAGATGTTAAAATGACTGATTAGTCAAGTTATGTAAATCACACAGTTGCAAAACATAGAAGTGGAGATAGAAAACACGCCTCCTGTTGATTGTGTTATTCCCCCCACCCTCCCACAGACATTTTTGTTGAAGGAAATCCTCTGTAGTTTTAACATACTGAGAATTTGAGTAAAGCACCACAGGAGAAGCTGCTGCAGACCTTGATGAAGAGCTCTGCCCCACATGTAGGCTCATTAGAACACAAATAAACATTACACTGTTGATTATAAAATGAAGAAGAGCTCCAGGATCAATTTATGAACTTTCTGCATGTGGAGGAAGAAAGATGTGGTCTTAAAGTTGGAGTTTCCAATTTGGAAAAGTTCAAATCTTATTTCACATTTTCAACATGCTACAGAAGATGTACTGTAGAGTAATAACAACCGTTTTTGAGGATGCTTACATTTTTGTCACTGACTTTCCACAGATATAGAGCAGCCACAGACGCACAGAACATAAATACTGCACCAGCGATGAGAACCACAGCTCCAAGTCTCAGCGCATGGCTGACTGCAGCAGAAGCTGGTGTGCTGGATTTGCTTTGACCCTATAAGTTCAGAGTAAACACAGAAGAAGATGACAGTCTCTGAACAATAATTGAAACAAGAGTAGCATTGCTTGGATGCTTAAGATTCTATAGAGCTTGCAGCTTTAATAACATGTCTTACATGTCAGGTATAATTGTGATCAAGGCTGTCTTACCACAGGCCTGCAGTGTTCAAAACAGCAAGATCCATTAGTTGTATCTTGCCCTTTTTCCATAATCTCCTCTCTTGTTGTTGATGATTCCCTCTCTGGTTGCCTCTTTTTGAGGAAGTCAGGTTATCCACCAGAGGACTATTTGACAAGTAAACGTGAGTGACGTAAAGGTAATATAAAATTGCAAAATTCTTCATCTGACTGTTACCTGTGTCTACAGGTTGCCCAAAGCAAGGTGGCCGCCCTGTGGTACCAAACTAAAAAAGACATTTGAAGCAATTCTGGGCTCCATAAGAGATTGGCTGATGTCATGTGTTGTGGATGGTAATGTACTGGTTGGTAAAAAAGGATGTTGTCTGACCTTTCTGTCAGTGACTATTTGGAGGAAAATACATAACGGCATAAGTCAGTTATGCTTTCACAGAATATTTTTATATATTTCATTTAATATCCCACTTCAATAGCATAATGTCAGACATGCAGTGGTTTTGAAAGGCTGCCTCTTCAGAATTTCCTTTATTTCTGCAAAATGTAACCTCAAGAATAATCTGATTTTCACAGGTTTAGAAGAACATGAAGAAAGAAAAAAAACATTGAGGCTGAAGAAATTGTTGTTGGCCATTCATAACTCAATGTTATGTATCTGTGAGTGGAAAAGGGAAGTGGACCGCTGCTTTCTGTAGCTTTTGTCACCCCCTTGAGCAGCAATAATAGCAACTTAGCATATGTAATAACTGTTGATGGTTGTTGCACAGGAGCTTGGAGGAATTTAGGTCCTTTCTGCACAGAACAGCTTCAACTTCGGAATATTGGTGGGCTCCTCATATGAGCCATTCACTTCCTCCCACAAAATTTCTCTTGAATTTAGGTCAAGTCGTCGACTTGTTGTCGTTGCCATTCCCAAATATTACGCAGCTGAGTTATTTTTTTCCTTGCAGCCATGTCATGTACACCATTGTTTTCTCTTAATAGAGTCGAAGATGAAAATAACAATAGCTTTCTGTAAGCTGCTAATACAATAGGTTGAAATTCTTTTGTCATGCAAAAGGTTTTTTCCTAAATAAATAGATGACTAGGTCTAAAGAAATTTGGCCTCTTTTTTTTAAGTGGGATTCTTTTTATCTACTTTTGATTTTTTTGTGAGAATATGAGTAAGTTGTGTATCATATCTATGCAGAAATATAAAAAATTCTACAAGGTTCGCAAACTGCCAAGCATCACTGTAACATAATTTTTTTTTTATGTGTGTGCTGCAGGTTTCCTTAAGTTCTTTGTCTATGTGTCAGCAGGAATGGAATATTGCTTTATAGCTGTAGACAACTTTGTAAGGAATCTTTCTTCTTCCTCTTCCTCTTTATATTCACACTATATACTAGAAGACAGCCAAACTTGGAAAACTGCCCATATACACAAACTCATAGTCATTGCTTAATCATGAACTTTCCACTGTTACACAAGAAGAAAAGTAATTTGTGGTCATGGTTTTCTTGGCCTTTATCATGACTTAAATAGAAGGAAAATAGCAAGAAAAATGCTGTTGCTTAGAAACAGATTGAATCACTTTTTTGGATAATTGGTAAGCTGCAAGGCAATCATAGAAGGTGAAGGGATTCTTTGACCTTTGAAAAATATGCAGTTGTGAGAGAATTTGATCTGTAGTGCAATATTTGCATGCAAATTGAAGCTGCACAGTAACCACACTGTGTACAATGAAAAGACAATGAGATTGGCTGGTGCTCTGCTATCAGTTTAGCTGTGATGGTTGGAGAACCACATTTTATTTACTGCAGCTTGTAAGCCTCTGAGGCAAATGGAAAGCATTCAGTTGGCTAATTGGGGTTATTCTGTATGCTTTATGGGTATTTCCTCAGGACAAAAGGTTATACTCTGACTGTAAGATAACAACAGAATCCTGATTGCTCTTTAACTGTCACTGAACAGCCATACAGCATTGCTTTTAACTCTTTATTTGTGCAACAATGTGATAAAATCTACCACAGACAGGGTAATCTTTCATATTGATTGTTTTCCACATCAGAAAGGCTCTTTTTTCTCTTTTTTTTAGCCTAAATGTCCATAAGTCATGCCCTTAAATAGTTACACATGCTCTTAAAAATTCATAATAAAATTTCTCTGTACAATGAATCGTTATGAAAAATATATTATTAATTATGTAGAAAATCTTGCATATTACACATGATACAATGAACAGTCTTATATGAGCCAAAAGACACATCACACACTACAAAAACATTGCAACAATCCAACATAGTCAATTAAGATGAAAGTACTGTACAGTTCAAAGACAAAATGTCCTTTAATTACAGTTTGATCTTTCATTTAAACTATTTTAAGAGTTTGTGTACTCTGGGATTGAGATTTCATCTGTTTCCTGTATCCTGGCTGGTGTTGGTGGACCAACAAGAATATAATCAAATTCTTGATGTTGTACTTTTTCATATACACTTTGTAGACCGCTGGTTTTAGGTAAATGAGCTGGGTAGTAGTTTTCCCTTCTAGCATCCCGAGGAAGTGTTGCTGTCTTGGAGAACGTTGACAGATGCGGCCCACAGGCCAGGCTCGTGTTGGGCCTTGTTGCTGAAGGGCTCCAGCATCTGTCTGAATGTCCCAACACTTTGCACTCGCTGGTACATGCCCAGAGACCTGTGGAAAACAACAGTGCTGTCAGTTGTTGCCTTGGGTGGATGTTTGATGTTGAAAGAAATCCCAGCGAGACAAAGTTAAACAAGTCAAAATTCATCTAGTGTGCAGCCAAATCAATGATAGCTTGATAAATACTTAGTACTTGGAAACTGGTACAATATGTTGTGCATATGATTTAAAGTTTGTGCTAAATTCAAATATTTCTTTAGAGAGTACATTAGATGAATGTCACATCATTTATGAACTCTTCTGCATACACTCATTTAACTTATTCTTTCCTAATTTTGATGACGCTTACTGTTCATTGGTGGTGACTCTTTTTTGTGGACATCTCCACTAATGTCAGAATCACTGTCATTGAAGTCGCTGTCCCCTTTTCCACTGTCTTTTCCACTGATGTGGGGATCCCTTGCTGATATTGTTGTAAATGAATTGCCCTTCCATATTGTTATTGGTCTGAGAGTTTCTTTCCCATATCCTGGCAGAGTAGAATAACCCTGCAAACATACAAACACATCCATGCAAATTTTGAGTCAAAATGCTTGAAAATTGAAAAAAAAAAAGTGATTGCGCAACAGATTTGAAATAAATCAAATAATCCTCATACCTTTAGCTTCCCCTCCATTGTCCTGCTGTTTGACTCAAAGATGCCTGCTGTCTGCCTACTATCCTCACAGCCTGCCTCTGTTGTGTTGCTGCCGGCCATTGGAGGATCCTCTGGAAATTGATGGGTATCAAACGCTTTGCCTTTGTGGTTGGCAATCAATGAATCAATGTGACCACTTTCCACTTGATCCACATTTGGTATGTCTTCTTTTTCATCAAACGCCCCCTCCCTTGTCTCTTTTTTCCGCCGGCTGCAAATGGTTGTGATGAGAATGATAGCCAGTAGGAGGAGAGAACAGCTCCCTGCCAGGACGATGATTATTGCTACAGACGTGTCCCATTCAAAGAGCTCCTCGCTGCCATTTTGAGCCAAGGAAGGCAAACTAGGTAGAGTACCTTCTATGAAACTGAAAAGTATCACAGCTGTGGAGGTTAGTGATGGGGATCCATTGTCACTGACCGACAATGTGACTTTGACATTGTCTGTGAGATCATATGTCAGCTGTCGACTCACGTGCACCTTCCCTGTGTCTTTGTTGATAGAGAAGCCCAGGTGTCCCCCTTCAGTGATTTTATAGGACAGCTGCGCGTTAATGCCTTCATCAGCATCTGTGGCCTTTATCTGGGTTACTACATAACCTGCAGGTGCATCTTTGGGTAGGAAAACCTCAGCAGATCCCTTGTAAAGGGGGGGCTCTATGATAGAAGGCTGGTTGTCATTCTGATCAACTATTTTTAATCTGATGATAGCAGTGCTCTGCAGCTGTGGTGACCCCCCGTCGCTTGCTTGAATATGTATGTCTAAGTGTTTCATGACTTCGTAATTAAAACTTCTCAGTGCATATATTGAGCCAGACACCGAATTGAGAGACACAAATGTGTTAACAGGGGACCCCATGATGACACTGTCCACAAGTCTATAAGTAATTTTCCCATTGTTGCCCAGATCCGCGTCGCTGGCCTCAACTGTGGTGATATAAGCGCCCGGGGCGTTGTTTTCCGCTACTGAAACTTCATAGACAGATTTGGCAAAGTGGGGGGCGTTGTCGTTCTCGTCGCTGAGTCTAATTGTATACTGAGTGATTTTTCTCAGTGGAGGTGACCCAAAATCCTCAGCCATGACCGTTAAGTTATACTCACTAATCCTCTCCCTGTCCAAAGCTGCTGCTGTAACTATCATGTAGCTGTCCTCGTGCGCCTGGCGGAGTTTGAAATGATCGTGGCCATATAACGTGCAGTGGATCTGGCTGTTAATGCCAGAGTCTCTGTCCAAGGTGCTGATCAGCGCCACCAGACTGTCCTTGTCTGCCGCCTCGCTGATGTATGCAATACCTGTCGTGATGGAGGTCATCGGGGTGATACTGATTTCTGGGGCATTGTCATTAACGTCTGTGACGTGAATTATAATTTTGCACACGGAGGGGGTCGGGTTGGGTCCCAGATCAGTCGCCTGCACGTCTATCTCATACGTGCTTTTGTCCTCAAAATCCACAGGGCTCCTAAGCGTCAGACGACCCGATTTATCATCCACTTGGAAAAGTTCTCGGATCTCATGAGAAACCTGTTTTCCGAACCCGTAGACGACCTCTCCGTTTAAACCCTCATCAGTATCAACGGCGTTTAAGTCCAGGATAACAGTGCCAACCGGTGCGTCCTCTGGCAAACTCACAGAGAAACTGTTCTGATCGAAAACAGGGCTATTGTCATTAAAATCAGTCACTTTCACAGTTATTTTTGTTGTACCTGATCTGTATGGATTCCCTCCGTCTGTGGCGACCAATTCGACATTGTATGAGAACTGAGTCTCCCTGTCTAGCTCTTTCATTAGGACCAATTCCGCATATTTAACCCCATCCGCTCTCAGGAGCACATCAATGGTGAAATGACTGTTAACAGAAATTTGATAGCTTTGTATGTAGTTTGACCCAACATCCGCGTCCACAGCAGGGTCTAAGGGGATACGGGACCCAAGTGCTGCATTCTCAGAGATTTCCACAATAGATTCCTTGCTTGGAAACTCTGGAGAGTTGTCATTGATGTCCTTTATTTCCACTTCAACATGAATCAATTTGTAGCGATCTTTGGAGAAATTAACTACGTCAAAAGTAATCAGACACTGTGGAGTGTGTCTACAGATTCTTTCTCTGTCAATTCGTTCCCCGACAGTGAGTTCCCCGTCGCTTTCTCTCACCCTAATGAATGAGTCGTTGAATTGTTTCATCATCCTAAAATTGGTCTTTGAGGAATGAGACAGACTCAAGGACATGTCCTTGGCAAGATTTCCGATGACTGTACCTGGTGCGTCCTCCTCTCTGGTCTGATATCTCACAGTATTTCCTTCAGATTGAGCCCATGAGGCAAATAAGAATTGATGGAGTGAGAAAATAAAAATCCACCGGTGCCAATAAGTTATGAATGTGCCCCTTATCATCTTCGCAGCAATCGTTCCCCCGGTGAGCAGTCTTATTGTGTGCTGAGCAGTTGAGGGCAGTTCACATCTGGAGCGGACTCTCCATACAGCTCCCGCTTTTAAGAACTGAACTGTACTAAAAGTGAAAGTTACTCCTCATGCGCAGCCAGTCAGACACGCTTGTTCCCTCGCCTTCAACACAGCTCAACATTCTGCAGCGGCGGGGTTTATACGGTTCCTCATGCTAATGAGACGAAGTGTGACCAATCCCTCCCTTTAGAATTAAAAATACATCCTTATGAAAAAAAAATGCTCTGAGCCTTTTTTTGATTTCAGAGAGAGAGAGAGAGAGAGAGAGAAAGAGAGAGAGAGAGAGAGAGAGAAGCGAAGTTGCAAAAACAGAAAAAGGGCATAAAGATAAAGCCGTTGCTTGAAGATAAGTTCCTGCAGAGTTTATCGTTTTATTACAGCCATTACCGAGCGATGGTTTTATTCAGCAAAAGCTCATTTCTCTTCTTTTGATGTTTGGTTTATTGTCTTTGAGCTTGTCTGCGCGCATATGTGCGTACGGGTGCGCACGCATCTACAAATGTGAGCTGAACAAGGTTTCCTTGTGGGCTTAATAACTTGAAAATAACATTTATATTGACACAAATTGGCACAAATACCTTTTGATGACTCAGGGAGTAGTGGTGCCATGCAGCTGAAATATTGTGTGTAATTTGGTTTAAAGAGAAAAAAAGAAAAACGATGGTTATAAACCAAATGGCTATGGTCTCAACTGCAAATACAGTTTTGGAATAACCTACTTTGAAAGAAATCTCAATTTCAAGATAAATTAGTTCTTTTCTTAAGAAGTTTTTCCATTTAAACATCAATTCAAACAATGATTCCTGCTTGTCCTCGGGCTAATTTGATCATTTGCATACATACACTTGATGGGGACTTTTTGGGGGTTATTTAAGCTGTTTTCCAAACAGATTTGTATTTACATAATGGATATGGACTTCAAGTGCAGACTCATCTTTATTTTGATGAATTCGTTCAACTCTTGAATGTGTGGAGCCATGTTTTTACTTTATAAGATATTTCTTTTAATTATTTCTTCATCAGTTAAGAACGAAAAACGTTTCCTATGTATCGTACAACAGCTTGTTTCTGTTTTGATAAACAACTAAAATTGTGTTAATGTCCAAATATGTGTAAATATTTATCTGTGGTGGCTTTTAATGGTGTTATCAATAGCATGATATTCTATGAATGATGGATGAGGCACCATTAAAGCAAACACTCATCAATAAACTCATATTTTGGGTTTTTGTCTGTATCACAAGTTGTGCAACAGCTTAACTAACTTTAAATACAATTTGGATACTAAGGTGCTTCCAATTCTATTGCAGAAATTTCAGAAAGATTTTTCCACATCTGACATGACGACTCAATTAAGAAAGTGCCCCTGAATTTGACAATGAAGAACTTGACTTACCTAAGCCCTCATCACCATTCCACCTAATGGGTTGAGGTGAATATATAATGTCAACTGTGAGACAGGCTTTATCACTCAACATCAGCGTCTGACCTCACTGATGATTGTGTGGCTGAAAGGAAGCAAATCCTGTTTTATTCACAGTCTTGTGAAAGGCCTTCCCAGAAGGGAAGAGGGAGATAAAAGCAGTATGAGAAATACACATGCTTTTCATTCAAGAGCCATTTATTGCTGTAATGTTCACATTATGTGTTTTTGACCTTGTCGTATATTCAGTAAAAAATTCAAGCACTAAAAGTTAGCACATTACAACAACACACAATCTGTTGTTTCAAAGTTCAGCCACAGAGTTAAGTCTACTTCTCTCAGTTTTCAAAACTGTATCAACTGTTAACTCACTAAAGTGTTAGCACATATCTCTGTCAACCCCATCTGGAACGTGGTAGCAAGAATTGACTGTGCAAACAATATGTTGGCAGTGATCTAGAAAATAAATCTGTAGATTTTCTCTAAGGATCTGTTTCCATCAAGTATGTGCATGTATGTTTGTTCTTTAAAGACGTTCTGTCAAATCCCCTGTGCGCTTTTTTTTGCATTGTGATTATGTTTTCACACGTCTTTGTTCAACGGCTCTAGACAGCAGAGAATTTCTGAGAAACAAGGAGCATAACTGTTCTTTCACTCAGCATCTGAGTAGAAAAGTGTTAACTAATCATTTCTGAATATTTATATCTAACTTCCCACTTCTCTGTTACTCTGCTCATGTAATGATTCATTAGTTAGCCACACAATCCACCACATGCCACAGTTGGAGCACTTAAAAAGAACAATAATCTGATACAACAATGCCAGCAACAGCAATACAGATCCAACAATTTGTGAAAATCCCACAGAGACACATTCAAGTGGTGAATGCTGCAGCAAACAACAACAATAGGTGGGCAATTTTGTTGTTTAAGCCTTCTAACATGGGGAAAGCAACTGTGACACATTGTATTTAATTATTAAATAAGACCTTGTCATATTGGGGAGCAAAGACTAAAACATAATGTTTTTGTCTTATCTAAACTAAAATGTCTCCTAAAAAACAGTGGTTAATTTGGTTTCTATCCACTTATCATATTAACAATCCATCCATCCATCCATCCATCCATCCATCCATCCATCCATCCATCCATCCATCCATCCATCCATCCATCCA
>JAOXYM010000013.1:13905560-13918161 GCA_028567055.1 Leptatherina wallacei
TAAAACTGCTGAGAGTTTCAGCAGACCTGCAGGTCTCTGGGAGCTTGTTCCACATGTGAGGAGCATAAAAACTGAACACTGCCTCTCCGTGTTTAGTTCTGACTCTGGGAACTAAAAGTACACTTGACCCTGATGACCTGAGGGATCTGGTAGGTTCATAACGAACTTTGGCCCTAAACCAGTAGTACAACCTCGGTTTTTAGCTGGCTAACAGCGCGCCTTAGCTTTAGCCCGCCTACCTCTGTTAGCTGGTTAGCTCCCGTTAGCTTCGGGTTAGCTTTGTTAAGTCGTAGCTCAGAGTTTGAAGGGTGCCAGTCATCCGTCCCCACGCTCACAGCCCCCCTCTCAGCACCTCCTCGTAGCCCATTTTTGGGTTTTCCGGGAGTCACGAGACTCGTAACGTTGCCAAGATGGTGACGGTGGAAACCTCCCAATGAGCTTTTCAGCTCTTCAGAAACCTATGGGTCACGTGGTTTCACAGTTCGTCCATATATTTACAGTCAATGGTCCAGACCCATTTCTTTCACTCAAAAAGGAAATGGGTTTGGTTTGCCAGGCTAGGAAGACACGGCACAGGATCAGGAAAGTTTTAGCTGTTGACCCGCGATTCGACCCAGACAAGTGGAAGATAATGATCTCCAATGCAGCATCTGGCTTTTGTATGTTACGCTTTCTCCTTATCGAGGTGAATTGATAGGAGAATAAAATTATCCTTTCAGTAATGTAATTGAAACAGATTCTGTGTCCATCCATCCATTTTCTGTACCGCTTAATCCACGCAGGGTCGCGGGTGGGCTGGAGCCTATCCCAGCAAGTATCAGGCGAGAGGCAGGGTACATCCTGGACAGGTCGCCAGTCTGTCGCAGGGCCAGATTCTGTGTCTATTATCCAAAATCATATGATTTGGCTGTGTAATAAAAAGAAAGAAATGTGAAATTACAATAAATATAGGCTATTTAGAATAGGGTTAGGGGCTATTTTCCAGCATATTAATCCCTTTTTGTTGTTTCAGAAACTTAAAAGTCCCGCAGACAACACGACGTAGTCCCACAATTAATTCATCAGCCCTGATGTGCTCAGGATTTTATAAGATATGTGCGAATATCTGTGCATTATTTTGCTGGAAGTCACACAAACCATTTGTGCGAACGTCCTGACCAGTTAATTTAGTGAAATTAAATAAAGATATAAAAAAAAAAATTCTGCATTCAGAAGCATAAAATGAAGCCTGTTGTGGAACCAGGAAAGTTGTGAAGATGTCACGAAAAAGTTCCCCATTTACTTTACATAGCCCTCATTTTCATGGGCCTAGCACGTAATTTTGATCATTGTGGCATGTAAATAAGTGGAGGGTGTCAAATAACATCGTGCTTATTTCACGTATTTCTGTGAGATCAGGTTGGAGAAATGTTGCCCTTTTTTCACAAGCTGACACAAGTGGTTTCCATTTTTATTGATTTATTTATCTTTTTTCCCATTTCCCATTCTATTCAAGCGGATCATTTTAGAGGGAGAGAGTGACCCATGACTCCACTCTCCTCTTCAGGGTCTACCTCTTTTGAGATCTCCAGTACTCAATAACCCTTGGAGCATTTTATTATTGCATGAGAGCCCATACAGGAAATAGAGCACAGACCACATGCTTAACTGATAAAAAAAGATGTTCGGACTTAAAATTTTATTCTCAAATACTTACATTTCCCTAATCTGCATCTCAACCATGTTGGTAGGCTATGCATCCTTCTTTTAGCCACAATCACATTGCAAGTTATGTGCTGAACTGGTTCATGTTGTTAAAACTCACACTGCAGAATATAATGTCTGCTGGCTGGTTAATAACTCCACTGAGAACTCATTTCATAATTCCTCCATCAAATATCGACTCCATAAACTCTGGACTTTCTTGTTGCTCCAGTCCTCAGAGTTTTTTTTAGGTTTTTAAGCATTAAGAACTGTTGTACAGAAGCTGTACGGGGCCATGCTTGGAAAATGTTGAAAACATCATTATATTGAGATAACACGTTAATTGTTTTTAAAAACTATAATAAAAAAGATAGGTATTCTTTTTGTTGGGTCTCAGGAAAGACACTACTAGGAAGCAATCAGAATAGCACAGCTTCATCCTCTCATGATCTCAAAAGAACAAAGCTTGATCTCTTGATACAGTAGGTGGTTATCTTGAGAAAACAAGAGGTCAAATTCTAAAGATAAGATAAATTTACTTGTTATCATAAGAAAACTAGCTTTGTTATCTACAGACAATGGCTTCAAATTAAATAATTGCAGACATGGCTGCTTTCACCCTTGGTACTGTTTCTTATTTCACAAATGTTTGTTTTTTATAACGGCTACCAGTGCTACTGGTCATGGTACATTCAGATATTAATGGGGGATGGGAAATTTCAACTAAAATATTCACAGAATATCACTTAGAGGTCAGATTTCTTTGTCAGGATATAAAAACTTAAAGTACTGTTAGAGCATTATCAGCTATCTTTTGTTTATGTTAAAGAGACATGACAGAACTTTTGCCATTTTCTCAGTGACGCGCCCCCTGTCGATGGCTAATTTGGCATCCATCTTGTGAGCTCTCTCCAGCCAGTAAAAGTCTTATCTCGAATCTCTTGCTCTGTCTCCAGCTCTCTTTTGTTTCCTCTCTTCTTCCGATAATGTCTTCTAACATTCCTTTTCTGAATCAGCAGCGGTGCATGTTCAAAACAGCTGGTGTGTTTATAGTTGTTAAGTTGTATAAGTTGCAACTTTAAGTACACAACTAATAATGATGTTCAATGTTAAGCGCAAAGCAAAAAACCATAGAAAAATAAATGCTCTGTAACAGCATTATGTGCTTGCATGAATATCTGGATGCTCCTGTGCCGGTTCCTACATACACACAGTCACAGTGACACTTTCAAAAAAAGGTTAATTAGGCACAGGTGTGCTTCGCTGACCTGCTGCATTGCTTGTGGCTCTCTCCAAAGCTCTGTGCCCTGCTGGCCACACAACTTTAACCTGAGACACCGGTTCTCAGCAAAGATTGAGGCAGCTGGTGAACTCACTCTCTGCAAACATCAGATTTTCTCCTGAAATTTAGCTATGCTCCACAGTATCAGAGGCTTAATAGTACTCCAAAATATAACCTGCTCTTTTATTCTTTCATGCCCGTTGCAGTTAACCCATCTCTCTGTCAAATTTACACAGTATCTGCAGCATAAGCAGAATTAGTTAAAAATTAACTAAGAATTCTACTATACATGCATTCCATTTCATGTCTACAGCAATGGATAATTGAAACAGAATTCAAATGGATTATGTGTGGAAGCTGTTCGCCTCTCTCAAATGTCTGTGCAGTTGATTGTCATGTCATGCCACCATTACTTTGTTAACATATGAACAACAAGGAGAAACTGAACATATTCTGAAAGCTCCAGACAGCAGAAACTGGTTTAAATATTCAATTATACTTCTGCCTGTACTTAGAACATTAAACAGATCCCCCTCTGTTCACCATCTCTGTATGATGTTGAATATATTCATGTGAACTGGCTGACTGTGCTGATAGCATGTGTAGAAAGACAAAATCTAAAGTTTCTGAACAACTGAATTATGGGAAACTTGCAGATTTCTCCTTAATACGTTGAACGAACATGATCCAGGTTCTCCCCTTTGAACTAATTTCTTCAATGTCTGGTGTACGGTCAAAACACTCAGCAATAGCTTATTCTTTGGCTTTGCATTAAATATTTATTCTGTTTTGTGTGGCGGGTCATTTCAATTTTGCCCCCGCAGGCTCGTATTGTCGTTCTATTACACAACTCACAATTGAAAAGCTAACAATGGTTCATTTCCTGCTCCTGAAGCCTAAAAATGTACTCCACAGTTACCTGGTTTTTAACCTGAAAGCTATAGACTGACTGACCCTCTTCTTTGTCAACACCCTTCAATTTATTCGGCACTACAGCACCTTGTAACTCAACAGAAAGGAACCGTGCGCTGCTATAGAGGAAAACAGCGCATTAGTGAAATGTCTGCTCCTCTGCAGCTACATTTTGCATTCACATGTAAACACGTTTAATGTTTAAAACCGATTTCAGAAAACAAAATCATGGCTAGATACCTAGATTTCCACATTTGTTGAACAATGTTTTTTTGGGAGTGGGGGAGGTGTGGTTTGGCTCAGGATTCAACATCCTAATTAGCCCCTGGGAGATTCATCTAACAGTTTGTGATTTTTCCTGATTTTTAATCAGTCTAATTTTTCCCTCCAACACACAGGCACGTTCAACAGCATACTCACAAAGCCTCTGTTTGCATAATGTGCTCACTGTCTGTTCCCCTGAGACTAAGCAATGTTTGTGCATCCCTGCATCTACGTGCATGCTGTTGTGTGGGTGTGTGTTTGTGTGTGTGTACAAGCATGGGATTGTTTGAGTTCATTTGTGATTTGTGTGTTTTGGGAGAGAGGGCTCAACCCCACAACACCCATCCAACCAACACGCACGCACACACACACACACACACACACATTTACACACATTTTTTTTAGTCTGATGCTCTGGCTATGATTGCTTCAACAATTCAGCAGAGAAAGACAGGGAAAAAAACACCTCCTGCCAGACTGTTTTTCTAGTTCTGTTATGGAAATGAGATTTTCCTTCTCACTTCATCTACTATACTTAAATACCTCTTCGCTTATAATAGGACTGTCTGGCCTGTTAACACATTTCCTCATACAAGTACTCTGTTGTTCTGCAAAGCTGAGTTGAATTTCAGCTTCCAAACCTTCACAGAGAAATTAGATTTCCTACAAATTGTGTGAAATCTGAACTGCCCTATTAACCACATACTGATTACTCACTCAATCTTAGTTAATGTATGTTGTCTTCATGGCAGAATGTTGAGGCTATTTCCCAAAAGTCATGTCTACTTCTTTCCGTATTGTACTCAGTCATGCTGTATTGTGAGTTGGATTTTGATTAACAGTAAAAAATTTCAATCCCACAAGTGCATAATGTGATTTTAGCCTCCCTAATGAAATTTTACTTATGGCAGACTTTGTTTTTTCAGATTGCATTTGAAATCTTTTTCAACTGTAATCAGATACATAAAAAGACAACATTAAGGGAGGAAAAATGGGAAAACTGAAATGAATGCGGAAGTACAAACAATAAAACATTTGAACAAATCATTTCCTGGTATCATTATCCAGGGCTGTTGTCAGTGGCAGCACTGGGTAATACCCTGCAATGTCTAGCATAGAGGACATCAGGTCCTGTCACAAATCTGCAGGCGCATCAGACAGGCATCCCCATTCAGCAGCCTCCTAATCAAGAAGATTTTCAGTTGACTATTTCAGTGGAAGCATGTTGCTGGTGTTATCAAGTGTGAGCCTTCCTTACCCAGTTCTCTTGACTTGGGGACACAAAAAGCCAAATAAACTCAAACTGTGCTTTGCAAGCTTGAACTTGCTGTGTGTAATTATTATATGTACATCATGTAAAGCCTTAAATGCAGGAATTTTAAACTGTTAGTTAATTCTTGAATCATGCTTCCAAATTAGAAATTGTGCATAAAATAACTTTCAAATTATTAGCTGAAACAAAAGACAGCCTACAAAGTATGTTTAGCAATATGTCCTTCTTTAATGAAGAGAAACTGATAACATACTAGCCAGTTTGTGCTAGCAGATGTCACTGACTCACAATGTGAAATTAATTTGATACTTCAAAAATCAATTAAGCTAATCTGCCATTTACAGCAAACAAAGCAGACATGGGAAAAATAGCTGCAGAGCCGGAAGAGAATTTCTTAATCGCAGATAATTAATAACTAGGCCTCCATAAAACACTCATTTGATTTTGCTCTGGAGGATGTAGAATTACTTCAAATATACACCAAGACCATTCTTTATCAAGCCTCATTCTTTAAAAAGCACACAGCCCAGATTCATTTCTACGAGAGCTTACAGTTTTCTATTCATAGAGCCCTTTAGAAATACCAAGCATTCATAATGGAGCTGGGATCTGATTAACCTCCTCGCTTGCCAGCACAATGGCAGGCTACCCTGAGACTCAGCCCTGTAATAGAGTCCGCTATCACCAAGCATACTCCAAACATTCTTCGCACCGCAGGACTCAACGACCAGATTGGAATCCCTTAACTCCCCTCTGCACTCGGCACACAGTGGGGAAACAAAACATCCTTTAAGCTGATGCCCCTCAACATTAATCTATCTCTCTGCTCCAGTTGCACACATACACACACCGTAGGCATCCTCTTTAGTGCCTTTGTTGCATTTTTGCATTCCTAATTGTGAACTCTTTCAAGCAAAGGATGAAGAAAAAGAGACGATTGTCACCTTGCAGAATCTTTATCCACTGCCACTGGTTGGATGACTTGTTGGTTGGTGAATAACAGTCACAAGTCTCCAATATGGTCATTTTTGGAGCAAGTTTATTTCAGATACTGTGTAGTACCTCTTATGTATTAGATGTAATGTTTCTTGTTTTTTTTTTTGTCTCCATAGTAAACAAAAAAACAGCTCATTATATATATATTTTTTAAAATGCTGACAGCAAATTAACTTTAACGCAATATAACGATTGATTAGATGGAAAATAATTCTTTATCAATCCCTGCAGTTAAGGCTTTCTTTTTTGGTAAATCATCCTCTTTTTGTCATCTTTACTTCTTTCTTTGTGGCATCACGCACCACAATATTACACCGTTGAAATGCCTCAAATGTGTCTCCCACCTCAATGTTGCCATCTTCTGGCCTAACAGGATTAAGCCATACACTAATTTAGGGTTCTCTGTTGTGGAGCAAATGGATGCCTGTGCCAAATATGTCAGAGGGAGTGATTACACCTCTCAGTGGCCAGTTGGCCCAACACTCCACCCCCAGTGGCCAGCCCTGTGGGGGCTGTCAGGACCAGGTGGACTGGAGCTTGGTAAGGAGCCAGTCCCACGTTTAACAGCCAGCTCCGGCTCAGCCCAAGTATCATCTGCAACTGCCAATGAGAAACTGTTCTCACTCATCAGATAATGGCTGTGGGGAAATTGCTTCAAGGAGCTGACATTCTGGGATGGCAATATGGAGATGTGGAAATGCATTCAAGGTGGAGGAGAGGGACCTGGTCCTTGAAAAGGCACAAATTAGCATTGATGCACATACACATGGAGGCACATATAAATGCAATCATAGACAAACCCACAAGCAAGGGAGCTATACTTTATCTTCCCTGCTTTGAATAATATAACTGTCCAAAAGAGAATCAAATTTATTCACAGCCTGGCTGCTGAGCAAATTCTTATTTACCTCACCTGATATAATAACTGCCAACATGCCATGGAAATGTGGATGGCAAGGTTGTAACATCCCTGCTGCTGATGCACTGAAACAAGGAGATTTGGAGCACAGTGATATCTAACGCAACCACTTTAGCAGTGACGTGGAAAATGGAAATCACAGTGAAAGTTTGAAAGGGATGTGCCACATCAAATATGTGCCTGCAATCATCACACGCAGAATATCAGTGGAGGTTAATGTGCAGGCCTGCTGATCTTTTGGGGCCCTCATCCATGTAGCTTGCGGCAGTGAAATTCAATGTGAGGCATGAAATGTGAAGTAGTCATCATAATTGGATTGGAACTCATACTGGAGCCTTTCCTGGGAAGCACACAGCAAGGCCACACTTCACACTAAGAAGAGGGAAGCTGGATTCAAGAACAAGCTAATTGTTTGCATCACTATTTTGAGGCCAGTATTTGCTTTTATTTAGACTCATCGTTAGGACTACATGTTCTCTCAAACAAGTAGAAATAACTATCTATGTATCTTTATTAGAGTGAAATTTACATGAAAGAAACAAAATATTAAATATCTAAGGTGTTTTTGTTGCTTGCAAGTAATCTTTGTGATCTTATTAAAGTCTCAACCTGTAGATGGCACTCTCATCCCTGGTTTTAATCTGAACCTGTAGGGTGACTCCCTATTTTGAAATGACTGACCTCAATTCCAAAACCTGGTTTGCTTTGTCTGTCATTACAGTCCTTTGGCAGGTATTTCTTGAAAGAAGATTAGACAGAATATCTTCTGTTTCACTTTGTGTTTACATCGTAATGGCAAATATTTTTGTGTTGAAGTGTGAAACAGTAATATACTTGTTCTTTTTTTTCTTTTAAATAAAAAAATATATGGTCACTGCTTATTCAGAAATGCTCATGCATAATGAAATGCAGCCAGCCACTGTTGTTCCAATCGTTGTGAGGCAGCAAGAATTAGTTACTGCACAGGAGGGAATGGCTGGAGTTGAGTGGGGGTAGAGGAACCTAAGCCAAACATGATTTGTCTCTGCATACTAATGCCTCTTTTGATCTGCCTTAGCTTTTAGGAGATTTAAACAACAAAATCTGTCTTTCCAAATTTCTTAATAAACTCAGCCTTTTGTGGCCAACATGGAGAAATCTTGGAAACGTGTTTACATGGCATCCATATTAATGTTCTGGATTTGTTTGAAACATGTAGAGTCCACTGAGATCTAATTACAAGGAAAACCTTTATTATGCATGCTTTGCCCTAATAGACTAATTAATTTATCGTGAAATAGTGAGGGATTTTTCTGATTTTCTTATGTTATGCATTTATTTCCATAATTGGTCTTTGTTCTACAAATATATCTTTTTAAGCTGTCCCTCACTTTTCCTAAATTCAGCAGAGGTGATCCCTCCTGAAATGATCTGAATACTTCAGTTACAAAGCAGCAGCTAAAAGTGAACCCAACAGGAAAAGAGAACAATCATGCTAGACTAAATAACATCAAAGCTACCAGTACCTATGTGATTTATATGGCCCTAAAAGCTATTTAGGGGCATATTGAGACAGAATGCTAAGTGTGATTTGGGACAGTATGTTAAACATTTGGCCAGTTGCAATCAGTTGGAGAGCTGTGAAGATGGGCTGCAGTTGCGGGGGTTATCTGTGTCTGTGACGCCGCAGGAGGTGCCAAAAGCTACAGAGACCACTAACCAGTCTGAGTATTTGGCACTTCCACAGCTGCTGCTCACATGCTTCCATCTTCTCATCTCACCAAGGGCCAGCACCAAGCATGGGATAATCTTGTTTTATCTGCCTCTCAGACAGCCCAAATGGCTGAGATTAAACCTTCCACATGACCCTCGTGGCCAGGCCTCTGTCATGTATACTCCCAGTTTATTAGTGCGCCTAAGGTTAAAGTGAGATGAGGAAACTGATAAGGGGATGGCCTGAAATGGCTATTTAAGTCTCTAACCATAGTAAAAAGTCAGTGCCTGTTTAAATCTATGGCGCTGTGTGATGAATACAAATCAATGAAGAAACCACTGAGATATTTAATGGCAGGAAAAAAGTTTTAACAAGCCAAAATATTTAATGGTGGTTAAGCAAAACACGCACAGCCCAATCTCACCAGAAAAGGTGTTATAGGCATGTCTGGCCACTTAGCCAACATGTAGTGTCATAGATAATGTTTGTACCTTGTGAAAGGACAAGTACCCCAAAGTTGTTGTTTTTCTTTTGGGAAGTGTTAACATATCATCATGGGAATCTAACCTATGAATAGTAAAATATGTAAGCTGTGGGCATGTAGACCTTTGTGACTCTTTAACTGTGTATTTTGTAGTATGTAGGCCAGACCATGTACTTTTAATAATTAACACTAACCATTCATGGTGAGAGCCAAGTAGAGAAGAAAAGAATCATGAGAGGATTGGAAAATGTGTAAAACATTTCATACTAATGGTCTCAAACTATTCTATCTGTTGCACAAAGGCTCATGGAATAGCATTATTTTCTGCCATCCTCTCTTCTCCCCTTATAAAAGTTTGTGACCAAATGAAAACTTGTGAAATTTGGAAAGTGTTTCATTGTCATTTCAAAAGCATTAAAAATGGCTTTCAGACACAATAATGATGAGTAACATCAATTCAACACAATGCAAAAATATTAAACAATATGGTGAAAGTAACATTAATTAAGAATCATGTGAGCATTACAAAAATACATCATGATGCATGCAGTTGCACGATTTGCAATTACAAAAATAGGTAGAGATAGTGGCAAAATTATTTACTATCACTAATTTAAACTGAGCAAGCAAAAGATTTCCACTGGGCTGTGTGAAAAAGTCAGCATGATTGGAGCATAAAGCTGAAACAAGAGTTTTCAAACTTTGGCTGGAGCCAGGAAATACCCAAGGGACTCAGAAGTCAGTCATTAGTTGAATTCCAATATGGCCCAGAGCGCCGATCTAGTATTGCCTCTAAATAAAGTGGTTTCTTTTCAATAAAGACTTTATAGACGGACATTTGTGAATGTTAGTTGTGTTTCACAGCAAAAGAAGAAAGTCCCAATTTGTTGTGAACAATGCAGTTGTGAGTACTATACCCATCCCATGTCCTAAGACCTGTTGCATATCCCAGCTGCCACTGGGCATGAGGCAGGGTACACAATGAACAGCTCACCTGCCCATCACAGGAGCAATACAGAGATGGATGAAACAACAATCACTTACACTTACTCCTATGATGAACATGCATGTTTTTGGACTGTAAGGAAGCTGGGGTTCCTAGAAAGAAGCAACAAATGCACATAGAGAACATGCAAACTCCACATCTCGCCAAAGCTCTCAAGAGTTACTGCAATAATTCAGAAATTAGTATCATGTTAATTATGCCAAGACTTTTTGGAAAACAGACCCTAACCATGATACTACCACCATACTTGCTTCTCAAGTGAGATAGAGCTCTGATACTGTAATACAATTTCCTTTCTTTTGTGAACTTTGTAAATTTTGGACACACTGATTCCACCCTTAAATGAGGAAATACAATAATTCACAAAAATTCACTCCGGGGAGATTTTTTTGAAGTGTGCCAATACTCTATTCTTAAGCAGTTTTTTAGGTCTTCTTTCTTTCATTTTCAGTCACTGTTTCATTTTCATCATTTGTTTTTGGTTAGGCAAAATTTTATCAGCCTTAAGATAATACATGGCTGAAGCAACCTGATGTTTCCTGGAAAATGACAATAGAACTTGTTTTCTGCACTCCTGTGAATAAATGAATTTCCAAAACTTTGAAAAAGGCTGATTTGTCTCATTGCTGTCTGGAACGGGACCACCGAATTGACTAGAAGGACAGACGTAAGTGAAATGAGGATGACCTCTTAATGTAATCTATTCATAGGACATGCTTATTGCTTTGCCTGCTACTAGCACATAAACATATATGTATACATACATTGAAAATGTGACTGATTTCACCTTCAAATTAATTGCTTTTCCTCAAAGCCCTTAGTTATGTAATATCTAACCATAAACCTCTGTAAGTACATGACCACATGTAATGTTTTTGCTTCATTTGTTTTGTTTCCTTTCTTTGTCTTTATGTCATATTTATGGAGAAATATAGATAATTTGAATGAGATCACACATTTTTAAACATCATTCTAAGTGCAATATCTTTTTATCAGTGTATTTATGTTTCAAAAAAGCTGTCAATACATTTTATGTGAATTTGGGAAAATGTTTTATTATTACGTTGGTTTAAGTGAAATCAAAGGTTTGAAATACACATGATCATATTAGTCGAACTTAAATGTACTACAATGAATCAGCATTCAAAGTCAAACTGAAATACTTACAAATGTTATATTAAATTACTTTCATGTGTGCTTACATTTGATCAAGATACTAGACACTTCCTGACCTGAGCTTTGACCTGGAAGTAACAGAAAATAACACAAGCCAGTCCACAAAGGAATGAAAAGAAGGCTGCAACAAGAATACTCACACTTTATTTCTAAACAAAAAAAACATATAGCAAGTACAAAATATACAGAGCTATAAGCTGCCCACTGATCAGCATGCAGCCAGCTAAATTGTTTCTTAATTGTTTATGTATGCAAAAGGTGCTGGGTAACTTTACATTGAAAAGTAACATATTTTCAATATACTTTCTTTGAAAATTAAATTATCTGTGCTTTTGGGTTACTGAATATAGACACCACTTTGCAGTTCCTTGTGCTTTTCAGTAAAAAAGTCTGCTAGTATTTACCTCTGAATCT
Source organism: Leptatherina wallacei (assembly GCA_028567055.1). NCBI lineage: Eukaryota > Metazoa > Chordata > Actinopteri > Atheriniformes > Atherinidae > Leptatherina > Leptatherina wallacei. Next base: position 13,917,663 of record JAOXYM010000013.1, read on the forward strand.
GCTGGCTCCACTTTACCTTGTATAATCTTAAGTTCTGCATGCTAATAACAGGAATGATAAATTCAATATTGCCTTTACAAAGTTTTGAATTTCCTTCACATTTACAAAGTTAAGAATTCCCTTCATATTGGCATGTAAGCTGAGGCTAAAGCTAGCCGTTGTTGTTGTGGGGTTGTAGCTCTGGCAGAATCATTAGTGCTGCGCCTTGGTGATTCTTCAAATCTGAAACAAAGTTGCTGACAGATACTTATTATCAAGTAGGCACAATGTGCATTTCACCGTGATTGCTCATGTCGTTTTCACCCGCAAATTAGAAATAATTTGAGAACTTCCAAGACATAAACACGGCCCCTTCTGTCATCTCGTGAGCTGAATGTGCTGCACTGACTGCTGAGGGGCTGAACAGACACAGAGCGCATCCAGAACTTTCTTTCTTTCTTTCTTTCTTTCTTTCTTTCTTTCTTTCTTTCTTTCTTTCTTTCTTTCTTTCTTTCTTTCT
>JAOXYM010000013.1:13918261-13929657 GCA_028567055.1 Leptatherina wallacei
TTCTTTCTTTCTTTCTTTCTTTCTTTCTTTCTTTCTTTCTTTCTTTCTTTCTTTCTTTCTTTCTTTCTTTCTTTACTCCTTTCTCTGATACATTAAAACTTCAACAATGTTAAACCTACTAATGATGGATAACTCAAATTGCAAAACGAACATACTATGTCATGCAACATATGAAACACTGAAATATTAAACGATATATTTTATTTATTGTGTCATGTTTTTGTGTTAGGTACAGTTTATTTGAAGTTTTTGATGATTTTTCATTTTCATAATAAACAGACCCTGTAACAAAAGGTAACAAAACACGAGTAAAACTTGGAACCATGACAGGGATACTGGCTGAATTTTCAAGCAGTGGGTGGTATGGTGACTGTCATCCAAAAGGTGGGCTTTTGAGACATTTGTTTCTTGTGACATATGCCAGGATTACTGCTGCAAGTGTTACCAAATGCCTTTTCTACCCTACCTGGTGGTGTGCCAAACAGAGGACAGAGTATTTTCAAATGCTCTTTGAAATGCTATCAAAGCCATGGCTGATATCAGACTGATTTCTGAATATTGTTGTGATTACTGTGATGCTGACTGCCAAGGCAAGATTAACAATATTCTTAACATTAATTAAAATCACCACAGTGAGAAAACAGATGGCCAAACCCATTAATCTGCGGTAAGGCTCTTACTGCCACCGTGCATGTCTTAATCAGGCCGTGATCTGCATTAATCACCTGACTTAAGTGACAAACAAGTATCGCTCCTGTGTTAGCCTTGCTTTGTTTGTGGCTTTACCCCTGCTGACCTTGTAGTGATGTATTGATTAGAAAAATACTTTGGACATGAGTGAGTGAAGTTTTATTTTGAGGCAGTTAGCTCAGTCACATCAAGAAAAATCACAAGCATAAGAACTTCACCCCATGTGTAGCTGCTCTTCTGATGTTATGTCTGTACCGCACAAACATATTCTAACACCAGCTGTTACTTTAAAACTCCAGCATTGCAAAGTGGGAAGTTTGAGACATTTGAAAAGATTAAAGCATAATCCTCTTAATGGCAAACAACTCATTTAGCTAATAATTCTGCATCACCTTTTGACTCCTCATTGCCATCAAATCCGGGATTTTAACTCTCAGCCAGCATGGGACTATTGTGCTAAAGGCTTTGTGTGTCTGCTAATGGCCAAAAAGTGTCCTATGTTTGATCTCTCACTGACTTGGTGTTCACATGTTCAGCATGATCTCGTTTTTTATAAAAGACAAAATCAGGGATAGAGGACAAATAAAAACAACTCCCCAAAAATAATAAAAAGAGTAGATTATGAAGTGAGACTTCACTCGCACCAGAATGACTCACTGAGTGTTGAGTGGATGACGCAAGGCTGTTTAACTGCTTAGATTGACTACTTAGGTCGGCTTTTCTATAGGTCTTCCTCAAATACCACTTAATATGAAGACTTGTGGCACTTTCAAGGCTTTAACATATAGGAAACCCACTTGTTGACTTGGTTCCCTAGAAGTGAGGACAAACTCTGAGCAGCCACTTCTGCTGTAATGTGATCTGACTGAAGCATTTTCCAAGTTCAATATGGAAATCCTGCAGCTTTCAGTAGCTTATGTTCAAAATTGGACTACTCTGCCGCAGTGTTTGAGTAAAAAATTTTATTGTTTTTTTCCCCTAATGCTGCCTGGTTCTCTTGCCAAGAACCGCAAGCTCTATTATTTGACAGAGAGAATCAATTTTCACATTTAGTGTATGAGCACAATTGAGCTTGTATAACACTTTAAGTATGGCAGTACAGAGCTCCTTATCACCTCTCACACTGACAAGTATCTTTAGTCTCTCCGGGTCTTTATTGTGTGATTTTTTTAACACCTTCGTATATGCACCCTCTTGGGGGGGGCTCAGACAGATTTAACCCAAACTTTTGTGAGGTGTCAAGAACCCTTTGAAGGGCCATAGACACCTTTTAATCAGCAGAAGCCAATTAGCCATATGGCTGACAAAGGTCTGGTTGACTCATGATCTTTTTGTTATCACCATCAAAGCTGTTGTGTGTATGGTGGGAGTTGATGTCATCTTTTCTTTATGCTCTCACATTACAAGGTTTTTGTTATAGAAATATTGCTGAAGGGAGGGTAAATTAAGTGCCACAGTGTGTTTATTGTACTACAGATGATCCTGATTATGCTGGCAGGTTTTTCTGCTAACACAGTGCTGCACTGATATTCCATGTGTAATTAACATTGTGGGTGTCCAAAACACAACACTAATCAAATCACTCTTGTCTGGCTTTGTGCGGTTTTATCTTAACCACATTACAGTGAAATTCCTCCTCCACTATTTCAATAGATGAGAGTATGGAGTGGCTCATTAGAAAAACAGATTCATCCTTTTCCTTGTGCAAATTATTTATGGAGAATGTTTACATGAATACATATGATGGGAAGAAAGTGTTGAATAAGAATAAATATTTAAGAGCTAGAAAATGAGTAGAATCACAATTTATAATCTCATTTCCCCCACAAAAAAGGGGGATGTGGTGAATAAAAACAATGCAATGATTTTCAAATAATTTAAACCATGCTTGAGTTGAACATTGTACAAATGTTAAATTTTCACAAATTTCTCTGTCAACATGTATTTGAAAGCAACATTTTTCTAAAGAGTCTTTACAATGCCATGTTTACCTCAATGTTGCATTACCTCATCTTTTAAAAACACCAGTTGTTGTAGTTTTGAAAATGAAACATTTGTTTCATTCTTACTTGTCAAAGAATTCCAGCTGCTCAACAGTTCAGAGTTTCCTTTGTTGTATTTTTTATGCGATAAGGCGTCAAAGGTTTTCAATTTCTGGACTTGATGCAAAATGAAGTTATCTAGCAGAAATTAGCAAGGCTTTCCCTGACACACAATATGCTGTCATGCAGCATATTGTATTTTGCTCTAAATCTTTGTATACCGCACAAACGCTTCTGCCTTCTTTCTGATGACTGTCATGAATACTGGCTTTTGAACCATACAATGAAAACAAGCAGGATGGCCCTTTAGAAAAAAAAAGAGGGTGATGGTGGAGGTCAAATTTTGATTGATCAGACCTCAGCAGAATGTTTTATATCAGCCACTCTTAAATGGGCTTTTACCAATAGAAGATAAAAACATTTATAGGTCTGATGCCTGATCTTTTCTTTGCAAAGAAGAGTTTTAATGTGGCTTTATAGAGGAAATACCCCACCCTAACCCTTATGAAGGAATTGTACCCACTGGCGATGGTTTTCAGAAGTGTCACTGAGGTTGTTCAGTGTTTTCCACAGCAGAATTGTGCTGGGTTTTAATGTTATTCTGCCTGAAGGGACGGACATGACCGACATTCACTCGTCTCCAGCCTCGTCTGTGCTGGGCAGAGATTTCTCTGGATTTTCTAAATCTTTTAATGATATTATGCACAGTAGATCATAAGATTCTCTGCTGATCCAGTTTTAAGCTTTTTTTCTTAACACCCATTTCTTGCATCCAAATCTAAATGTTCAAATGTTTTTCTAAACAATAAAATAATCTAATTGTTAACATTTGATTGATATATTGTGCTCATACTAATGTGGATTAGTTTAAACAATTCAAGTATTAAACTATAATTATCTTAATTTACCTTTTCCCACAACATCCTGCCTTTATTGGAAATGATATCAATTATCCTAGGATACCACATTAATAGACGTGTATTTTCCTGTTTTCCATTCTCTCAAACTTTTACGAAGTTGTAGAAATTATCTTTTGCATTTATGTAGAAAACCACATTTCCATTTCAAAAAATTTCCAAGGGAAATGTTGATTAATAAAATTGTTCAAAATAGTGGCACATTCACAACCTGTAAATACTGCTTATGAATAAAATCATTAATATAAATAACATCTCAGTAATATATAGGTTATTCATTGTGAATTTCTCTTATGGCATTAATTATGCACTCTTTCTGTCTTTATTTGGAAACTCTGAATTGTGTTTGACCAATAAAATGCCTGTGCTATTGCATATGAGGGAGTATGTGAGTATGTGAGTATTTCAAGACATAGTTGCTTTGGATTTCTCCTTCCACCAATATTTTTCACCGGGAAAAAAAGAAGAAAGAAAAAACAACAGCAAAGCAGCTGCACCTGAAGTGCCATTTGTTCTTATTATAATTTCTGAGGCCATAAACCCTTATTAACTTTTGCTGCTGTTCTGGTGTGTCTACTGTCTTCTCTCCTTCCTGGGTGACTAACTCAACAAATAAATCCTTCCAAGGTTTCAACAAGTAGAGCTTAACTTCATCTAGTGGCATGCATTTCTATTAAATGGTCCCCCAAGTAATTTCGTTAGTTAATGAATTGCCATGTGCCGTTTAGATTAAGTAACACCTTTATCAGCCCGATTAAAATCCCACAATCAGTTTATCTAATGGACCATTTGCATCTAAAGGGATGAGCTGCAGCTTCACAGGCTGCCAAACGTTTTCCTTTTGGTGCACCACTGGAAGGCCATTGGTCGACTGGGCAGCACATTTGCATACAGGGGGGCTTAAAGCCCCTCAGCTAGAGTTGAAAGCAGTTGTGACTTGAACTGACTTTGCGCTTGTGGTGGACCTATTGCATCATTTATGACTGTGTTGGGGCGCATTTTCTAACCCTCCAATATGGAATTATTAAAAATTGCATCAGCTGGACTGTACATGATGATTGCTGTGTTTTCATACACTGTTCACTCTACAACTACAAGATATTTCACCTATGAAGAGGATGCACCTGGGACTGAAATAGGCAATTTATCTCAGGATTTAAAGATTGATCCGGCTGATGACCCGGGCACATCATTCCGCTTCATGCAAGAAAGCAACTCTTCTCTGATTCACATGAGGGAAATAGACGGTCTTCTGAGTGTTGCAGAAATAATTGATCGAGAGCAGCTTTGTCCCAGATCTCCCCGTTGCTTCATCACCTTTGACATCGTGGCCCTCTCCAGGGAAAAGTTTCAACTCATCCACGTGGAGATAGAAGTGAAAGACATCAACGACCATTCTCCTCACTTTCCGCGCAACGAGACGAGTCTTGAGATCGTGGAAAACGTTCCCGTGGACTCAAGATTCCTGCTACAGATCGCTCTCGACCAGGATGTGGGTGAAAACTACATTCAGAGCTACAACATCTCTTCCTGTAGTCATTTTACCATTGAAGTGCGCGACGGGGAGGACGGAGTGAAGTTTGCAGAGCTGGTGTTGGTTAGGGAGCTCGACAGGGAGGTGGAGGACTCCTACACTATCGAAGTTACTGCATCAGACGGAGGAGTGCCAGCAAAGTCCGGGTCAATGACTGTACATATCAAAGTGTTGGATTTTAACGACAACAGCCCGACGTTTGAACACAGCTCTTTGAAAGTTGAGCTGAATGAAGACTCTCCGGTGGGGTACCGAGTTCTCAAAGTGCATGCGTTTGACCCGGATGACGGCATTAACGGTGAAGTGATGTACACGTTTGATGACGAATTGTCTTTAGAAGCTGCACGACTTTTCCACATCGACCCTTACTCAGGTGACGTGACGCTGAGAGCGCTTGTTGATTATGAGAACAGGAGGTCATACGAGTTGAACATCAAAGCCTCAGATTTAGGTGAGAACTCTGCCTCATCCGTCTGCAAAGTTGTGATAGAGATCGTGGACGTGAATGACAATCCCCCTGAAATCACCATCAAACCGATGACTTCAAGCAGTGATGGAGTCGCCTACATCACAGAAGCTGCAGCTGCAGAGAGTTTTGTGGCTCTTATCAGCACCTCGGACAGAGACTCAGGCTCCAACGGGTATGTGCACGTCAGCCTGCTTGGTCACGAGCATTTCACCCTCCAGCAGGCATATGGGGACACTTTCATGATTGTTACTACCACTGTTTTAGATAGAGAGAAGATCCAGGAGTATAACTTGACTGTGGTTGCAGAGGATCTCGGAAACCCGCCCTTTAAAACTGTCAGACAGTACACTATCAGTGTAACAGATGAGAACGACAACCCCCCTCTCTTCAGTAAGTCTGTTTATGAGGTTTCAGTCCTGGAAAATAACATTCCAGGTTCATATGTAACCACTGTTGTTGCTCGAGATCCAGATGTGGGAAAGAATGCCCAAGTTTCCTACAAACTCATAGATTCAGAGGCACCAGGAGGATCCCCAATGTCCACTTATCTTTCCATAGATTCAGTCTCAGGGTCTTTGTATACTTTAAGATCTTTTGATTATGAGACTCTTCAGCAGATTGAGCTGGTCATCCAAGCTGAAGACAAAGGCTCCCCATCTCTTTCAAGCACATCAACAATCAGGATTAAAGTTGTAGATCTGAATGATAACTATCCATTCTTCACCTCCCCTGTCCTTGTGAATGACTCTGCTGATATTCCTCTGTCATACAATGCACCCTCTGGCTATCTTGCTCTTCGCGCATCAGCTGAAGATCAGGATGAGGGAGTGAATGGTGAGCTGTCCTACCACATTGTACAAGGTGACCCAAAGCTGTTTACAATGAACAAAGACACTGGAGAGATTGCTTTAAAACAATGGCTGACAGCTGAAATTGGAGACGTGCTGGAAATAAAAATCGCAGTGAGTGACAACGGCAGGGCCCCGCTCTCTAGCACAGCTACTATTAGGTTTGTTGTCTCTGACACAGAGCCCTCTGAAGACCAAGTCATCATTGTGCTGCGGACAAGTGATGAGGAAGGCTCCGGCTTTGACGGCTCACTAATTATCATTATTATGCTCAGTGGGGGTTGTGCATTGTTGCTAATTGCAATAGTAGTTGTTGCTGTCACATGCACACTCAGCCGAAGGGGGAGAAGCCGTGGCAGAAAGAGAGGAGTGTGCCAGAGCCTGTTTGATGGCCGTCCTCTGCCCATGCTCAGTTCAGCAGAACCAAATATTTACATGGGCCAGCGAGGATTCTTCCATGAGAGGACGTCTTTATCTCTGGATGATTCCTGCCTGTTTGAGGAGAGGAGTGGGGACTCCGACACAAAGGTGAGTCAATTAGTATTTTTCACTGTTTTTCATCTTTTACTTTCATGATGTTCCATAGTGTTGCCTTGATCTTTGTGCCAAAAATGGAAACTAAGCTCTCTGCTGTCACTGTGTTTGTTCTTTTAGATCTTCCTGCCCTCCAAGCATTTCCAACCAACATCTGCATGGCAAGGTGACAGATTCAGCTTGCAAGTGAGGTAAGTATAGTAAATATAGAGTATAGGCTTCATTAAGAATAAAGTCTCACTGAAAAGAAAGAGAACTTATCATGCACCATGCTCACAATTTGTTGCATGTGGCATGTCTGTAGAATTAGGTTAGATGGGTAGTGGAGAGGCAGGCCCTGCATATGAAAAACAAACTACACAAAAAAAAACAAGGGTACATCAATAATCTAGATAATGTGATGTGATGCTCATACTGTATTTGTTGATTGCAGTGGCATCGGCAACAACGACCAGCTGAGCGTGAAGGACAGTGGAAAAGGGGACAGTGACTTCAACGACAGTGACTCTGATATCAGTGGGGACGGAGGCAAGAAGAACTTTAGTACTTTCCAGCCTAGGCTAAAAGGTGAGTTTTCCACTACTGAAGTTTAAAGTATTAACATCATATGTTCATTCAATCATTCATGAATGAATGAGTTTTTCACCCTTATTGTAATTCATTTCATTTTCATTTCAGGCACTGCTAACAGCTTGTCTGAGGACTGCCAAGGCACCTATTGCGCAATTCCTCCACAGAGCTTCAGAGCCTCCAGAAACAATGCATACACAATAGGTTTCTCCCCAATGCCTGTGTTCAACAATCCTCGTGGCAATAGGATGGACTGTGGTTATGGCACAAATCTGCCGAAATCAGGAAACAACATGCAAACCTTCTCTAGATCAGGGACTCTTCCTTCTTACTTCCCACAGCAGCACTGTGAGGCAAGTGTTGCTGCTGCAGTACAAAAACAGGGTCCTGATATTGTAACTGTGGCTACAGAACTAGAAGTTGCAACAATATTTTGAATTTGATTGAGATGTACAGTACCTGGAAGGTGTAAATATCTAGAAGTTTTCATTTTTAAGTGAATTAACAAGTGTACATAATTGTTCATGAACAGTATTATCATATTATTGACTGTTTATTCATTTTTTTTGTATGATTTACTCTTTGGTGTTTGTTGATATGTGTTTAAACAATAAAAAGTAAACTGAAATGTTCAAACTTATTCATTCCCCTATTTTCAAGTTTTCTCAAAAATGATCATGGTATTAAAACTCATGAAATATGAGATACTAAATATGGAAGTTGTTGAGATAATAGTACCCAACCATTCAAAGCACCAACTGAAATTTGTAAACATGTAAAACTCCCCCCCCCCCCATGTTTAAATATACTCTCCAGTCAGTGCTGATCTGATGTAAAACCTGACGCTTCTCTATTACCTGAGAGACTTGCTTTGAAGACTTCAAGGTTGCTCAGTTAAGTTTCTTGCATGCAAATGAGAGCGCAGAGTTGACTTTCACATAAAGTATGAGCCATTATTCTGACATTATCATCTTGGGTGCTGTAATATAAGCATCTGCTCTTTAAAATAATTTACTCCACTGTGCACACCATTGTAGAGTGTATTAGGTTGCTCAACAAATTCCTGCCTTCCAGTCACTGCTGTGAGGGGCAAACATTCAGCTTTTAATGAATTCATCTGCCTTTGCTTGCAAAATGGTGGACGTACATACAAGGTGGAATACAAATTTTCCATGTAGCTCAAGTCTGACACTGATAAAACATCTGCTTTCCTGGCTTTGCTGTCACATTTTGCAGAACTGGTATTTCTAAGTTTATTTAAAATGTGAATATGATCGCAATGTGGTAGTAGTTTTCTGCCTTAAAGCTGTCAAGTTTTTACTTCCACTTTTCAAAATTGAACCATAATATATGAAAGCAAATTCAGGACACACAGTCTCAAGAACCCTGAAAGTTTGCACTGAATTATGCAAGAAAAAGATCAATTAAATACATCTCTCAATCAAGGGACCATGTCCAGGGGGAGAGGCAAGGTTTTTAATCAACAACTTCAAAATGTACAGGCCCTCTTCAATGCAGCTTTTATCAACATGTTCAAAATTTGCTCCCAATTTGTGAGACTAAAAATGTAAGTATTTTAACTAATATTAAATACCTGCAGCTTTTCATCAGTCCATGCACAAGGTTGTCATAATATTTTGTCCTCATTATTTTAAGGTCAACTTAAGCAAGTGATTTATGAGAGCAAATGAGACTAGAGCCGAGAGCTGCTCAGATAGAATAAGAGCCAGGTAAGAGACAGTTCTAAAGAGAAAGTAAATAGTTTCCAAAACTGTTGCAGGGGAAGAAATATCAGTGAAATCTGATGGGAGACTGAGACATTATCTTTTCTTGTTTTCTGTTCATGTGCATGAATAAAAGGGCTAAGAGTAATACTCATTTGAATGCTCATAAATACCTGTTTTTTTAGTTTTTGCTGCAATAAAAGCTGGAAAAGAGTGAATTAGACACCTTTTACATAACTGCACTATACAGAGCTTTCATACATTTCTTCAACAGGTTTCATGAATAAAACTAACTGCATATCTAATCTGTCCTCAAGCCCTTTTTGTTATTATTACTCATATTACTATTTTTAAAGCTGCCACAGTTTGAAAAATGGCATGTTAACTTGAGGATTCGAGGCCACGCAGTACGAAAGGCGAGCAATAAGAAAGAAGGTCATATTTGTGCCTGTAGTGATGTTCACAGGTCTGACAGATAGCCAATTGTACACAGAGGGAAAATGCATTTATCAATCAATACAATATGGTTCCCCTCTGTCATTGCTTTATATTCTCCTTGTAGGTCAAATAAGTTGTGCACTGACCTGACAATTCATGCCATGAGGTATATTCATTTACACTGTTTGGAATATAATGTATGTCTGCTACTGTCGGCAGACACTACGTTCATTTATTTCCAAATGGTCCTCACATTAATGTCCAGCAGCAGCTCTCACAACAAATTTGAAATGTCCCCAGGTACCAGGAAACTCATGTTAAAGAGATGCTTTTTAGCTCATCAGTAGTCCCCCGACAAATGAGTCAGATCTATTCACGTCATTTCTAGCTTCTGCACCGCCAGTGTTAACCTGTTTGACAACTAGCTAACTGTATGACTGTGGTTATGTTTTTCTATGACCTCTTAGACTCTCAACTTTGGCATCCAGTGCCCCAGTGAGTGCAGCCTTTCTGAGTCGATGGTGCTTCAGGCCCGTTCCACAATGCAATGTTTTGTACTTCTTGCTCCTCGTTTTCATCTTTGTCTCAACTGCCAAGTGCGAGTATTGACTTTTGGATGCTTTGAATTGTGGGGCTGGTGTGGAAAAATAGCACCATTTGTTTTCCTCTTGACAGTTTGTCTTGGAGCTGAAGCTTTGTTTATGTTCATTTACCATTAAGATGTCGGCTGCTTCATTTATAAGTTTGATCGGACTAAGTTTACTCCTGCTAATGTCTGCTACTTCAGATGTGAGACATGGTATGGGTATGGGGTATGGGCAGAAGCAGCAATTTCTGCTTAATTATAGGATGTTATCATGGAGTCTCTGTCATCCCATTGTAATTTTCTTCCATGAATACAATATGGCACACCTGGAACATATCCACAATGAAGATCATTTTTTTTCTTCTTTTTTTTACATGCACATCATTTTATGTATGTAATTGAGGCAATTAAAAAGAATTCACAAACATGAGTTTGTATTTTGTGTTCAGTCTGATCACTGACAAGCAGATACTTTCTAACACATTCTTGTGAAATATTTGTTTGCTCTTTTTCCTAAGAAAGACAATATCAATTCTATATCGGTGTAATTTGGCTAGTTTGAAGATGAATCCAGCAGCTTGTTAGCTAGCCCGTCTCTGGAGTTGACTGAGGTTGCTAGGTTGCCAGTGGAGAACCCAGGAATTCACTATTCCTACACTCGTCCAAATAAAAAAAAATTAAAAACCCCAAAAGAAACCATTGCTTCACATTCATATTCATTTGTGAATTTACTTACTTGTTCCCAAGCTGGACTGAAGGCTTTATGCCTGACAGGGCCAGGCTACCAACTCCTTGTTTTCATTGACTTAATGCTTAGCTAAGCTAACTGCCTGCTAGGTCCAGGTTAATATTAAATGGACATTCTGAGGGTGGTATCAATCCACAACCTCAGGTTTCAGACCTGATGGGGTGCATCCTAATCAAACTGGATGCAGATTACTTGCTGCACACTTGCATCATGCTGTTGGGATGGCAAACCCAAACATGAGTGCACAGATAAGAGTGAAGGACACAGCAGAGAGACAAACATCCCCCAGCTCTCCC
>JAOXYM010000013.1:13941195-13989325 GCA_028567055.1 Leptatherina wallacei
GCCATCAGACTATTTAACAGCACACTAGGCGGGGGTAGAGGGGCACCACAGTGAGTAGTCCGGTTAAGACTTTTACAGTCAGACTAGGGCAAGAGTCTGCACTTTTAATTTTTAATTGCAATTGTATATTTTGTTGCATGGTAATTTGTTTAGTTTTTTTTTGCTGCAGCTGAGTCATCACAATTTCCCTTAGGGGATCAATAAAAGTATTTAGCATCATCATCATCATCATCATCAAGTCACAGTCACAGGTATTTGGCAGAGGTTGGTAGGATCTTATGAGTCCCCATAGAGTTTCTCAGAAATCGAAAGCAAAAACATCAAACCTTTAACCCCTACACTGGAGAGTAAAGTTTGATTCCTGAATTTGGATTCAGAATTAAAATGCTGGGTAACTGGCACATTGACCCTTGAGGATAGGCATTTAAATGCAAATCCACATCTGGTGGGTAACAGAAATAATTTATTCGACATGTATCATGATAACAAGGCTTGTGAGTTGTGTGAGGCAGCTTTTGTTGCACACAGACAGAAAGCAGCCCTGCTGTTTAGGTGGATTTGAGACATCCACATGACAATTGTCATCCTGCACTATTGTAAGACTAATGGACAGCAGGAAAAGGCCCATCTCTGTCTGTGTTGATGTGTGAAGAAAAATAAGTTAACAAAAGAATATTTTCATCCTTTGCTTATATTTAATTCTAGAGAAGATTTAAAAGCCCCCCCCCCACACACACACACACACACACACACACACACACATGTTCACATTAATTCTAAAGGTGATAGTTCAGACACCCCAACATTAGGGAAGAAAACAAGAAAGAAAGGGAAATGAAAAGTAACCAAGGTCTGGCAGCTGTGTGTGCTTTGAATTTTAACACATGCATGTAGCGATTCTCTTAAAAAACAGCATTAGGAAGAATTAAACAAATAGTTTCTCTAAGATGGAAAAAAAAAGTCTTAAGGAAACAGCTCACTTACACACCAAGTTAATTCACAATGTAGCATAAAAAATATAATTAACCTGATAGATCATTTAGTGAAGCTTCTTAAAGCCAAGTAATGTCTGGCAATGAGACACCAGCTGTTTTTACAAATGCTCAGCACATGTTAAGGTACAAGCATCAAAACCACACAATGGTTGTAGTATCCAAGAAATGAATAGCTCTGTAACCTTTTTAGACCTTGCAAGTCTGGTAAGGTTACAAAGCCACAAAGTTCAGTAAACATTTACTACCAATCTACTGGAGTCAGATAATATAATGGGATTGGCTTTCTGGTCTGGTAAAGCATCATAGATTAGGAATGAAGTCAAGTTGAGGTAAAGTAAGATGAGCTTTGAAACCTTCATACACCAACCATCAAGCCCATATTCCAAGGAGCTACGAGTTGATGAGTGGCTAGTTTGTAAATCAAACTCCTGTAAAGGCCAGTCCAAAGAAGAGGAAAAATATCTTTTTCAATTAAAAAGCATGTTCAGTGTTTTTCTTTTCTCTTGTTTTAGTAAATATAAACCCTCCAGTTCTGGTATTAATAATGCAAATAATGCTATAATTTTAAATTATTTTAGAGTAGCTATTCTTAATATGTTGTAAATTAGAACCAAATATTCAGAAAACTAGCTAAATTAAATTCAAATCCATGTCTTTATGTATCTACAACTGCACTGAATCTTATAAGTTTGTTTATTAATACAAGTGAAAAAAATATTTTATAATTGAAATAGCACCTGTCAAATCTCAAATAGAGTAAAATTAAACCTGAATATTAACATAATAATAAACCAGTAAACAGAGAGCACTCATTGACTTAATGACTTCCAAAGATTTCTTTATCTCTATCAAGTATAAAACATTCTTTATTTATTTCTATTTACTTTATTTCAAGTGTTTATCATTATCATTAAGCCGACCATATCTGCCTGGATGCTGACTGGTTTAAACTGGGCCGCAAACACATGGTTTGAAACTCCGGCAAAATGGATTTTCTTCTGGTTGTAATCTAGTTAATCCCATCAGACTCAAAATGCCCTGAATGGTCATTAATGACAAATCTGTTATTGTAATGATAATAATAAAAGTCTTCTAACATTATTTTTTGTAAATTCTAGTAGCAAAGAGAAAGTCATAATGAATGAACTTCACATCTGCATATGGAATAGGTATGTATATGAAATAACAATCAAGTACATCTGGAACTCAAACAGCATAAGTTGCAACATAATAGTCATACTTTATAAGAAACTAGTGAAAACGAATAAATATTGATGTAAAAATGTACAAAATAAACAAGACTGTGAACAAAGAGGCTGATGTCTTCCAAAAGATGCTTGAAAAACATAATTATAATAAGATGCAGGAACAAATCAGGTATGATGAAATGCTGGACGGAACAGGAAAGAAAAACTCAAATGACAAATTTCAAAAGTGAATGTGGAAATGTATTTGCCATTTTTAAATTAAATATCACATGATATCACTGATATGGGCCCCGAATGGCAATGGGATGATGTGGAAGGCTGAAGATTACCGTGCAACTAGCCATCAAGGAGGCTGACAGCAGGATGGAACTCATGGAATGAGGCGAGGATGGGGTAGCGTGGAGAGAGAATCTGGAGACCTTATGTGCCACTTGGCACACAGAAGATGGGCGAAGATGAACATTAAAAAAGCACCTACTTTCTCCCAAACCACAAATGTCCCATATCATTAGGATTAATAGCCTTAGAAATATTCAAACCTTTACCAAAATCCTGTCAAATAAACTGCTGTATACTGCTGCTGATTTGCTTTCCCAGCTGGTATCAGAGGGTTGGTACAAATGACCTATTTGACTGCTTAGGTTGGAGGACTTGTTGGTAAATAGGGCATATCTTGGGGACTATTTTCAGCTGCAGATTAATGCACACTTGGTATGCCAGAGAATTATGACAGCAGGGTGGTGTATGTGGGATTGACTAAAAATAAACAACAGCTCCCATGTTCATCCTAATGAAGTAACATGCCACCCTGTGCAACAGTGTCAGCCCTGTCTCCTATTAAATTGCAGTATTTTGCAACATCAAATATGTTTTGAAGGAAATGTAAAGCTGCCTGTATGACATTTTCTGTTATCATGATAAAACGTTTTTAGGAAGGTATTTGATATGTTAAAGACATACTGAGGCTTTTGATAAAATTATTACAGTGAATTTGTTTCCAGCTTGTTCAACTTGCAGCACATCATCCACCTATAGCAACTAAAGGATTATCAAACAGTCTAATAGAATTATTTTCAAGCACTGGAAGGTTTAAGGTTATCTATCTATCCTCAATCTAACCACAGATTGGACTCAGAATGCAAACCTCACTGAAGTCTAAGTCCTGTGCTTTGTACATCTGCCATCTACCACAACAATATATCTGCTGGGCTGATGCAGGAAACAAATGAGGCAATTCATTTATTGAGAAAAAAACCCACTGTCTGTTATATTCAAGGCAACACTTTTGTGCATTTTGTTAGATTTTTTGAGAAAAAGAAATAGAAACCTTTAAAAAGAGCAGTGCAGAGGAAACACTTACTAAACAGTATAATAAGATCTTTCTAGAACCTGTTGCAAATAAAGTTAGTTTCACCTGTTGTCATTTTAAGATTTCTGCAGTCACTCTGACAGACCGGAATGCCACAACAAATCATCCATCCCAAAACAATATCCTGGACACTCTGGAAGTATCAACAGACTTCTATTTCTGCAACTTAATGGGTGAAGAAGTGCAGAAGTTTCACAGGCAGACCTCTCAAAACCATGACACATAGAATTAAAATTTTCTGCATGGCCAGTTACAAGTATTAGAGAAATGGTTTTTAGGTGTGTATATTTAATGAACTGTCCCTTTAAGACTTGTAACCTGATGAGGAGTCATGACACATGGATTATGCAGAGATATGGATCATTACCGCAAGACAAAAATGACATTTAAGTGGGTTATAAGAAGCTGCGTATAACTATTATTTGTCATTAAATCATAGACATTTGTAGTAGAATTAATCTAAACAGTTATTATTAATATTCTTGTGTGTTGCTTTTGATATTGCAGTTTGAACTGTTTTATGTTCTTGATAAGGATGTTGTTTTTTCCTGTGTAACTGCTTACAGGGCCTATTTTATGTGGATAATTACAATGTTTACAAAATGTCTCATGAAAACATTTGTTCCAAGCTGAACTTATTCTTGCCTTTATTTATTCTGCATCAAGATTCAGTGGCTTGTGCTGATCATCATTCCCACTCACCACCATCAGTATTCCAGTGTGCAGCATGAAGAGCAGTGCAACCAGCGACGGGAGCAAAAACAGAATGATAAACAATTTAATCTCACCTTTAATCATGCTTGTGCAGAGTGGTAAGTGAATCACATGAGAGAGATGCCAAGATATTACAAGTGTGCTTAAAAAGAGCACGGCTGCTGTTTGTCATTTCAACCCGGGATTACAACAGGTATAGTTCTACACCAACAGAATAATGTGCTTTCTAGTAAAAATCAATTCGTCATGAAACAAGTGATGTATCCGTGTGTTTTTACGGCCAACAAAGCAGCAGAAATTGCAGTTCATATACCAGGTCAGCTCCTGTGGTCTCATTAATGACAGTTATCCATGACAAAGTTGTCAGTTTTTAGAAGAACAAGGTAGCCAAAGGCCCATATTAGGATGTAGCCTATTTATTATGGATATGAACTACCCTCTCATTCCAAGTTCAGATCATATTAAATGGTATGACTGTGACAATGCAGATCCAATTGTCAATTGCAGCTCTTTCCTGAGGTTTTAACATAGACTGAATGATAATTAGTTTCCCTTTGTTGTCCTTATCTCTTACCTGCAGAAATGACCAATTTATGCAGGCTGCACCCTGGCCAGCCAAAGTTGATGCTCCCCAGAGGAGGAAAGCAACCATGTTTCAGACAATAAAAGGAACTCAGGAGCAACTCAAGGTTGATTTAGATCCTTGGCAGCATGGAATAAAATTAGGAAGCAGGCCACAGCGATCTTGCCCTGATGTTGACACAGCTTCCTCTCAGAATTGCTCTTATAGAGTACCTTCATCACTGAGGAAGCCCATATGCATCACTGAGATCTGGTCAAGTGAGAATAAAAATGCAAATGTCATATTGTTGAAATGCTGAGTGAATTAAATGTCAGTCCATCTTTTCTTATGAGATATGAGATTGATGTGGATAAGTTATTGAAGGAAAATGTGATAGCTGCATAAGGCAGGTTATACCAACAGCTGTGATATTTGAGCTGTGAAATAAGCCTTGTTTTTTTCAGAAGAATAAGCAGTTGTCATGTGTCCTTTACAGAGATTATCCTAAAAACACCCAATCTGTCTTTTTTTAAATATCTTTTGATTGAATTTTCTAACAAGCAAGATGCAACAAGGGAACAATACAAGAGTCAGATGTAAGACTTGTGTTTTAATAATTAAAAAGAATATTTAGTTCTGAGTACATGAAGAGTTTCAGTCACACCTAGAACATAACATTCAGTTACTCGCTAAACCTTTTGTCAGCTTTAATTTGACATTTTCCACACCAAGTTGGCCATCTGTTCCACTTCTCTCCAAAAATGACCACTTGTCAAGTCCTTGCTGCTTCTACTATAGTCTATCCCAACCAAACACATTTCATCGATCTATCTATAAGCCCTAGTTCACATCCACATGTATTAGGAGCAACATCCAGCAGCACGTTTTCTCTCTGATGCTGCTGCTCGGTGCGCGCACATCAGTAAATGAATCACGTAGCTCTAGAACAGCCCTTCTTCATGCGATCTTGCCAGACCTATTGGAGAAACCCCCCCAAGGCAAGACCTGTCACTGTTCACTCATTTGCGGGGAAGACGATCAGAAACTATGTTAAATGCGGCAAGAAATACACCGGAGTCTGTTATAAAAGCGTCGAGAGGTTTCCGGTCAGATCGGCTCAGTGTGAAGGGAGCAGGTTTCAACAGTTGACGCGGAGAGAGAACTGAGCGCAGGAGAAGCGATTAATTTTGATTATCTGAAATCTTCCAGCACCTCTGTTGTTTTTTTTTTTTTGGGAGGCATTTTTTCTCGCTACGTTTACGGGGACAGTGCAGAGGAGGATTGTCCGAATGAAGGATGCAAGAGCGCTGGGTCCAATTGGACTGGATTATGGGATTACTGGACTGATTATAGGACAATCATCGGGCAAAAGTCGCAGCCGTGCCGTTGATGCTCTTGAATGACGAGAACACAAAAGGTTGGAGAGGAGTATTAGCTCTATATCCAGCTTTTATTCTACTTTGTGGCATGGGAAGGCTGTAGCCTACTGTGTGCCTCACGAACAGAACGCATATGCAACAGTGTGCCGCACAGGGAAAAAAGTAAATGCGTTGTGAATGGTAACATCGGGCAATGCTGCATTTTGAATGGCCATGCCAGTATTTGCAGTAGCCTAGGTGTAGATGTCGCATGAGGGCAATGCGCTTTTGTAAGCCACAGTCTAACCTTCACCACAGAGATTCAAACGCTTTAACCTTGGATGCGGTAGGGAATATTAATACTTTATAGTCATCGATTATTCATTAAGTCCCCCCTCCCCGTTAAGAAAAAACAAAGCATTTCTCGTGCGCTATGTTGGATTTGATATTTAATTCATACATCAGGTGTCGTCGGGCGGTCATCTTTGTTTACAGAAAGAGTTCATCATAGACACACGGCATGTGAAAGAGGTTACGATAACGATTAAGAGGAGACAACGCTTCACAAATCTGTTTAATACCTAATTAGTGTGAGATCGGCGTCGACCACATGTCTGGTGAGGGTTTAGTACTCTAGGTTTGCCGTAATCAACAGGTTGAAAGTCAACGAGGATTTTCTCTCCCCCCTCTTCCCACCCCTCTTTTTTTTCTTTTCTGTCTGCCACTACTGCATATCTAGTTGAAGGGATGCGTCTCTCTGTACCCGTTTTCTTTCTCCTGTGGGTTAAAGCCCTGACATTGAAAAATCTAAATTATTCTGTCCCAGAAGAGCAAGGACCAGGAACTGTTATAGGTAATATAGCAAAAGATGCCGGATATGGGACCATTGAAAGAGGAAAAAAATCGAACTTCAGAGTACTGGAGAATTCTGCACCACATTTGGTGGACGTTGACCCCGAGAGTGGACTTATTTTCACCAAACAAAGGATTGACAGGGAAACGTTGTGCAGGCGCAACCCAAAGTGCCAGCTCTCTATGGAGGTGTTTGCCAATGACAAGGAAATTTGCATGATCAAAATTGATATACAGGATATCAACGACAACTCGCCCAGTTTTCCTTCAGATCATGTAAATATTGATATTTCAGAAAACGCTGCTGCTGGGACACGTTTCCCTCTGACTATTGCACATGACTCAGATTCTGGGGAAAATGGGATAAAGACCTATCAAGTCACAAGAGATGATTACAATACCTTCTCTTTGGATTTAAAAGTGAGGGGTGATGGGACCATATATCCAGAGCTGGTTGTTCAGAGACCTCTGGATAGAGAGGATCAGAGTCATCACACCCTTCTTCTCACTGCAATTGATGGTGGGGAGTATCCGAGATCAGGCTCCATGCAGATCAACGTCAGAGTGACTGATTCGAATGACAATAGCCCAGTTTTTGATAAATCCTCCTATGTGCTAGAGATTCCAGAGAATTCCCCCCCTGGAAAAGTACTTATAGATCTGAATGCCACCGATCAGGATGAGGGAAGCAACGGGCAGGTGGTTTATTCCTTCACTGGATATGCATCTGAGCGAATACAAGATTTGTTCTCCATAGATTCCAATACTGGCGTCATCAAGGTCCAAGGAGAGATTGACTTTGAGGAGAATCCAATTTTAGAGTTTGATGTGCAGGCTAAAGATCTGGGGCCCAACCCGATTCCAGGCCACTGCAAAATTACTGTCAAAGTACTTGACAAAAATGATAACTCGCCAGTAATAAGTTTTGTTTCTGTCCGGCAGGGAGCCATCAGTGAGGCAGCTCCTTCAGAGTCTGTCATAGCGCTGGTCAGAGTAACGGATAAAGATTCTGGCCGTAATGGTCAACTTCAGTGTAGGGTGCTGGGAAATGTACCTTTTAGACTGCAGGAAAATAATGATAATTTTTACACCCTACTCACAGACAGACCTCTGGACAGAGAAATGAAAGATGAGTATAATGTAACAATTGTGGCAAGAGACAATGGGATCCCTTCTTTGAACAACACTAGATCGTTTACTGTGAAGATTTTAGATGAGAATGACAATGCACCTCGCTTTACAAAGACATTGTATGTATTACAGGTGCCTGAGAACAACATCCCAGGGGAATACTTGGGCTCCGTTTTGGCCCACGACCCAGATGTGGGCCGAAATGGAACAGTGTCGTACTCCATTCTGCCATCACATATAGGAGATGTCTCAGTGTACACTTATGTGTCTGTTAATCCCACCAACGGAGCCATATATGCCTCACGCTCTTTCAATTATGAGCAAACAAAATCTTTTGAGTTCAAAGTTCAAGCTAAAGATAGTGGTTCCCCTCACATGGAGAGCATTTCTATCGTCAGGGTCAATGTCCTTGATGTGAATGACAATCTTCCAGTTATTATTTTACCCCTCCTGCAAAATGATACAGCTGAAATCCCAGTGCCTAGAAATGTTGGTATTGGATACATTGTGGCTACAGTGAAAGCAGTGGACCATGACCATGGAGAAAGTGGCCATTTAATCTATGAGATCACAGAGGGAAATGACGACCACCTGTTTGATATGGATCCAGTGGGAGGAGAGGTCAGAACTGCCCATGCTCTTTGGGAAGAGATTGCCCCAGTGGTTGAGCTGGTGGTGAAGGTAACTGACCATGGCAAGCCCCCCTTATCTGCCGTAGCTAAGCTGATCATTAAGGCGAACACAGAAACAGTAGTAGGAGGGGGCTCCAGCACGAGTGGGGAACAGCAGCACTGGGATGTGTCCCTGCCCCTCATAGTTACCCTCTGCATTATCTCTGTCATGCTCTTAGCCGTCATGACTGCCATCGCTGTCAAGTCCAAGCATCAAGATAAGGAGACTGGGAATTATAACTGCCGCATGGCTGAGTACTCCAATCCTCCAGTGGGGAAGGGAAAAAAGAAAAGGATCAACAAGAGTGACATCATGCTGGTGCAGAGTGAGATGGAGGAGAGAGATTCCACAAGTCGGATGAATGTGGTGAGCAGCCCTTCTCTCATCACATCACCAATATGTTTTGACTACCAGAGCCCTCTGCCACTCACGCTGCCCAGGTCAGAGGTCATGTACCTGAAAACCACCCCGAACAGCCTGACCGTCCCCAGGTCAGGATGCCACTCCAGCTTTGCTGGGCTTAGTACAGACACTCCAGCAAACAGGATGTCAGTGATACAGGTAAGTAGTATACTCCTCTATACTTTTTATCTGTCCTTTATTCTCACTTATCTGCACACACTGCTTTGCCATACAAATGTGACAAAAGAAAAGAAATTGACTGGAAAAAGGAGAAACCCTGGTGCTGTGGAGGGGCATCATTATTTTTACTTTTTCCTCTCCATTTCTATGAGACTGATATATTCTCTGCATGTAAAGCATGATATGGAAACCCAGTGCTGAAGTGAATTTTTGCTTTCTTCTTCAGAGAGCCATTTCTTCACTCAGTATTTGCAAATTATTTTCAAATCGCTCAATTTCTAAGTCTTTTCTTGCAAAATGGCACAGTTGGTCTTCTTAATACGAGAGTCATCCAAGTTAGACATGCAAACAGTGTGAGTCTTGAACAAGGCTGCTGTGACCCTGCCAGATTCGCTGCTATAGAGTGAAAACAAACCCTTGCCTGAGATGTGGGATTGGACAGGTGTTTGAGCAGCTTGTCCGATCACATTACTGAACCAATGTGCACCAGACAGCTAGATGCACACAGCATAACCTTACAATTGCATTTTTTGCTTCCCCACAAATATGGGCCAGATCCACCCATCCGCATCCAAAGCTGGCACGATAGGGCCATTAATAGGTTCCAGCCTTGCCTTGTAGAGATGGCAGGGTTGGATGCACGAGCCAGCTAACATGCTAATTTGACAGCATGGGCTTGTAGAGCTGTTTAGCACAACAGAATTATCTGTTGTAAACGATGTAAATATCTAGGACAGTCTTGCAGACAGTCTCATTTGGAGATGATAACACAGATGACAAGGCCTGGCACTGTCACCAGTCACTAGGGTATGTGGGTGTGATCAACACAAACACATTACTTTCAAGATAGAGGGGAAAGGATGCTGATGGCAGTGCAATGCTTAATTGTTTGCCATGCCAAGAAGAACACATGGTCACAATGGAAGTTTGCTCTTATCATGCTGTCTTCACCAGCAGGCTTTTTTTCTTTCTGTCTTTCTGTTTTTTCTAACTTTCAGGTGTTATAACTGTGATTTCAGAGTTGGAGGTTCCTGTCTGAATGTCATGTTATTTTGGCTTATGTCCTCAATTTTAACATGGGCCATGCATAACATTGTTTCCCCCTTTGTTTCTAGACTGAAAATTTCTCCTCAGAGCCCAATTATGCTGGCAGCAGGCAGCCATTTGTTCAAAGGTAAAAGCAGTATCTAAATGCTTCTTGACCAGTGCATTTAGCTTCTTTATCTGTGTATCAAGCCAGCTGAAGCTGGCTATCAAAGAGGGAAGTTTTCTCACAGAACTAATGGAAAGTTGTGTTTAATTTCCCCCCTTTTCGGTTCCGCTGCAGCTCAACATTTAAGGATGCAGAACGAGCAAGTCTCAGAGACAGTGGCCATGGTGATAGTGACCAGGCTGATAGTGACCAGGATACTAATAAAGGCTCACACTGCGACACATCTGCCAGGGAGGCCCTCAAGATGAAAGCAGCAGCAGTTAATGGCCAGCCTTTTGAGAAGGGTGAGTGGACTTCTTTAAGATGCCTAACTGACTCTTGTACCAGACATTGTTTGTACTTTATGCAGTGAGAACGTTCCCTCTGCTCACTGGTGTTTAAATGGAGGTCTACAAGCTTCTGAGTAGAGCCAATGCAGACACTTCTTCCATCAATATTATTAGAGCTGGAGCTGCAGCAGGCTACTTTGTTCCACTTTACATGGCAGACAGCCTGAGCTGTGTTTCAAAGATAACATGAAGGCACCAGTGTGAAAGGTAGATGGTAGCTTAAAAGGATAAAAGAGTCCATCAGCTGACGGCGGAATTTTCCAACATCTTCTGTCTGATTTAACCATCAAACAGACTCATATGAATGGCAAAATGTACTTCAGTATGTGCCTCTTTTCATCATGTCATTAGTAGAACATAAATTTGTCACATGCTTGTCTCAAATAACACGACAAATAATATGATAGACATATAACAGAGAAAAATTAGAGATATTTCTGGTGCAACATGGCAGAGTTTTTCCACCTTTTGCTTGGAAATAGTTTCTCAGTTATTTGTTTTGCCATCGTTGCACTGTTTTAAGAAGAGCTTGCTTTACATCTGAAAATAGAAACGTTACATTTTATTTCACAAATCTGAACTGATCCACACTACCGGGAGTGTAATTATAGATGACTGTCAGTCTGTTGCAACCTGGCTGACCTGGGAGAAACTGATAGATTTAGCTGTTGTGGATATAAACTGAAAATATGAAAGCAACTCTCACCGGTTAGATAAAAGATAATAGGGGGACTTGTGTGAAGTGGTGATGTTTTTCATTTCCTTGTCTGCGCCTTGGAAGAGAATGGCTGTGGTCATCATGTCCCTATGCAGCACTTTCCACACCATTTACATTGCTATGAACTGTTGGTTTGCAGCATGCTCAGGAGGGCATAGATGGAAACACTCTTGAGGCTGCCAGAAGGATGTGCGAATTCCTCTCTATCTCTCTAACATTTTGTGTGAGTGTGTGTTTGTGTGTGTGTTGTATGAGAAATTATGGCACACCAAAACTTGACTCTGTGGGAGGTGTAAATTCAATCACAATTTTTTTTAGTACATTTCAGAATCTGATTCAACCCAAGTTCTCAGGCCAGTAACATGTAGAGATATTGAAAGAGATGTTTTGTACATGTGAAATGGAATATTTACTTGTGCAGCGCTGATGCTTTGCTTGACTGCAACGTCAATTAATTTATAGACCTGCTTTTGTAAGATAAGATAAATGCAATCAAGTGAGGCATTACTTCTAATATTTTTATGTTTTGCTAATGCCTTTCCTGTTTGTATGTGAAAATGTAGTTAAAAGGCAAATTAGCAGATCAAAATTGGGTAAACATTAAATGGTGTCAATGTCTGCTGGCTACAAGATGGAAGATCTATATTACCCATTATGCCTTGACTTGATCACATGAAAACATCATCCACCAACCCACACACTTATTCTGTCTCTTACTCACAATCAGAGAAACAGGTACATTTATTGAACTACAAAGACACTGTGTTGCAGATTTAGAGAAGATAGTGCTATTATCCAAAATGGAGAATTTTTGTTCCAAATGCACCAACACAAAAGCTTGCAGGTTAAGTAGTAATGCTTTTATGTCTTTACCTTTACCATCCCTCTAGTCTCCCGGCTGCTTTGATACAGGTAATATATGCACCTGTGCAGCTTCCACTATCATGCACCCTGAATATTTATTCACTCTCGCAGACACCAGATGCACGGTGGGTATGTTGCTAGGTTTTCTCTGATTCTATTTATAATGGGCAGGCGGTTTCTTTGTTTTTTTGTGAACGTGTTATTTTTCCACTCTACAGTTGTCTATAAGATCACAGCTATTTGTCACTTTGTCATGATTTGGTTATGTGGCTAAATTTTACTCAGTGATGAAGTGTAAAATGAAAATGGAAAGCTAATGACAGGCAAAAAAGATGAAAGCACTCTCACTTCCTGATATTTTTTCCCTGCCTTTTTTATTTAAAAAAAAAACAAACAAAAAAACCTCTGTAGTTTCTAACAGTACTGACATATTTGCTTTTTACAGTCTGTATATCTAGCTTATATATAGTATATAAAGTATATATATATACTTTGTCTTGTATAAAAACTGTAAAAATTGTGGTGGCGAGAACATCACAGGATTATAAATATTACTGATTTAAGGGTCACACTTGGTTACCAACACTCTGATATAGTTCTAAACACAACAAAGAGTCTATTAATATTTTGGTTTTGTAAAAAAATTTGTGAACACCCAGAAGTGGAGGCTGTATTAACCTAAAATGAATGGCAAAAAAGCAAAAGATAGTTATATTTTGATTATAATAATATCTGTACAAACTAAAATGATAAAAAAAATAATGTCCTCACAGAAACAGCTACAGTACTATCAACAAATACCATACACAATGTCACTTTATCAGCTTAAATAGATTTATTTTATGATACCTTATGCTAAATCAGGGGGCCAAAGCAAAGTATTAGATTATTATTAATCAAATTTTAAACAAACATGCAGACGCAGCAATTTAATTACTTCTGCTTGTTTAGCGAGACATAGTAGCACAAATGCTGAAAATACCTCAGTCTGTGGTTGCTGTTGCTTCTCAGTGCATACATCCCTTTGCATCAGCATCATCTGCTAGCTGCTCCGCAGATAGGCACCATGGAAATGAATTCAGCATCTGCCTACTTCTCCTTCCTTATGCTTATTGTTCTGGCCTTGTGCATCTATGTTTGTAGAATACCTTTCTCTATTCCACTGAAAGAAAGATGATGAGAAACAAATGCATGTGGCACAGTATGATGCACTGATCGGTGTTGTGGTTTTGCCAAATCATTGCGATCGCTTTGGTTGGTTCTGCCTCGTGAAATCCATTTTCATCTTAGACATTCATAAAGAATCCTTATAAAATGTTAACAGAGTAGATGTCTTTGCTAAGTAATACGCAATATGAACTTAAAATGATCTTAGAGGTTTAAGCTCTTGATGTTAAACATTAAGATTTGTGTAATTAGAGACTGTTACTGCTTGGTTCACAACTAATCCTTTAAAAGTTTACAGTCACGTTAAAGTAATACTGCATATGAATCAATGAATGAATGAATTATACTTTATTGATCCCCAAGGGGATATATTGATTAATGCAAATTATGATTTGATTTGAGTGAAATTGATGATTAAGCAGGGTATGTTTTAGAGCCAGTCTAACTTAATACTGACAAGTGTCAACCGAGTGGCCATGCATTGCTTCTAATGTCTGTGAGCAAACTTTCAAACTCAAGGCTTAAAACTGTTATTGGTTGTAAAATGATCATGCTGAACAATTATTTGTTTTTAAATCAAAATCGCAATTTAAGATGTGGCAATTAGCAAATCGCAAAGAACGTCATTCATTTACCTGTTACGGTACCTGATCCAGGTTTCAAACCTGCAGAATTTGCGTTTTACAAATCCACTTGCATCAGACATTTCCTGCTTTTTGAAAGTTAAAAAAAATATGATTCTGCTTTATCTAAGCCTCAAATATGCTTACATTGGATTTGCGTTGTTTCGTTCACCACACTCGCTTTATATCACCCACTCTCACCCAGTTACTCTTCCTCCTCATATTCTCGGATGGGCTCCGGGTTCAACACCTTAAAAAGAAGTGAAGATGAGGTAGGCCACATGTTTAAATTAAACATCATGTGACAGCATCATTCAGCTGTGAAGTCACATGTTCAAAACTCATCATAGACACATTTTTTATTAATGACTGAAACGCTGAAACAAAAAGCACTGAGGATAGAAAAAATCCCAAGACGGTTTTATTGAGTGGAATAGCTCTTAATATTCACAGAGGTCAGATCTCAGATAACGTGTTGGCGTTAATAACACCTACAAAGAATATTGGATCTATTTTGAGCCGTAATACGACTCAGAAATTATCGCAATGACGGTAGATTATGTCTCCATGATGGACATGATGTTTTCATCGTAACACAAGGGTTTCCATCTTCACCTCCCAGGGAGAGTTTAAAAAACTAAAATTTATGTCTGGTTGAAGCAACATATTGTCCGATATAGGTTCTCTGCTAGTTGGAGTGTGCACACCTGTGCCTGCACGCACTTATCTCTGTGTGTGTGACATCGGTATGAAACTCTGCTGTATGCAGTACAGAAACCATGTAGAGAGAAATCACACACTGTGGTGTAAATAGGATACATAACATTAAACTGGTTAGTTTTTACTACAAGGACAAAGTATAAACCTGTTCTAGAGGAGATATAACCTTCAGGCTTCAGTGTTTTGAACACAGGTTGCATCTCGTTGTTGGTAAGTGAAGCCATTCATATCTCAACTTAATGTCCTTGTTAGAATATAGAGCAGTTCATATTTTGATGTCATGTGAAGATCCTCCATCTCATATAGAACATATATTTCTGCATGAACACTGAACAGAAGCTGGAATTTAAAAGATCAAATCACAATTCCAATATTGGTCAGAAAAATCACAGTTAGATTTTTTCCCCATATTGTTCAGGCCTAATCATGCTGTATAAAATGGGAATTGAAACAAATGTTTGAGACTCAACTTTTTCAGACAATGGTTGCTGAGGTAATAAATCAAGTATGACAGAAGGGACATTTTTCTCAAACTTTTGCAAGCTGGCTTCTTCCTATAACCTCAGGAGTCATCTCATGGATGAAAAGAATGTATCTTTAAGACACTTCAACATTGCTCTTTATAGTTAAACTTTGGTGAAAGATCATAGCTTTTTCCCTCTTCTAATTCTAGTCTTTGACAAGTCTTGTGCAAGAACAATGTTACTTAAGCTTTTGAAACTTTTTTTTTCACTCAAGAGACAACAATATTCGAATTCTTAACTTTATGTATACTTCTGGATAAGACACTGTCAAGCAGACTGCATTTCTTTTATCACCTTATCCTAAAAATGGTCATATTCAGAGTTAGAAACTATTTAAGCAGTGTTGAGTATTTCAATCTTAGTCACATTATGCAGACATCAATACGCTTTGAGGCTAATTTATGCGCCCTTTACTTACATAAATTGGTATGTCCATTTCAAACGCTGTCAGAAGTCACTGCCCACATACTCCCATGTTACCTTTACACTGGCATGGTTGTCAGCAATACATCCACCAGAGGGCAATGCAGAATGTAGAGTTCACTTCCGAATTCTGACATAATTCTCAGACAATAGGAAAGATGGCAATGGTGGAAGATAATGCATATTATGATATTAAAACAGGAGGCGTAGTAGACAGCAGGGGTCTGTGTAGCCATTGACTACATTAGCTACGGTTACATGATGTTTTTAATTTGTAATTAATTATTCCAAATTAAATACGTCAGAATTGAAGTATTCTCCTTTGGGTTTACATGGAAATAATAATTCTGAATTAAGGTTTACATGGAAAACCCTTTTTTTTCAATTCTGCTTTACATCTGGGGTTTGGGAAGGGTTCTGAATGGATCGGGGGCAGAAGTGACGTAATTACGTCTACCGGAAGAAAACAGACTCCACTTCCTGTTTTGAAGCCGCAGCTGGACGCGAGCATACTACTTCACTTTCACTTAAATAGACTTAGATTGAGTCCAATGCTCGCTTTGGTCGGCCTGGCTGGCTATGTGCACCATGGCGACAGGAAGAGCGTGCACAGAACGTCCGGAATTAACCTAAAGCGGAATGTACGTATACATGATGGAGGAATTAAACAATTAGGAATTAAAATGGGAATAAACCAGCTATTTACTTCGGAATGAAGTTTAATTCGGAATTATCATTTTTATTCGGAATTAGGTGTTTACACTGTCAATTTTCATCTCTTTAAAACAGATTTAACTTTTATTCCGAATTACAGGGGAACTAAAACTCTCATGTAAATGTGGTCGAAGTGGCTTCTTCTTTGTTCCTTTTGCTAGTCATACATGAGCTACACTGCAAAACACTGCCCCCATGGTTTCTTTCATTACAGCTCTTTTTGCTAAATCTGGAAATATACCTGCATGCTCTCTGAAAACAGACCAAAATATACACATAAAATATGCAGAAGACAGACAGATGGCTCTGTCTGTATGTGTATGTGTATTTAGTATATAGCATAAATGAGCCTTTAATCAAATTATAATGTTCTTTCAGAGTCTACCACATTTTGTGACACATATATGCACATTGGCAATGTTTTATAGCTTGATGATGTCCTTGGTTTCAGTCGGTGCAAAACTGCCTTGACATTTGAACAGAAAAAGAGACACTTTTTGGATGATGGTGAGGAGTTTGAATTGGTTTGAAAATATATGCTCATAAGGTCATACATTTTCTAATATGTAAACAGTATTGTCTATGAAAATCATATTACTTATTTTGAATAATTCAGTAGTTTGTATATTGCTGTCCATGTAAAGGTAATCAGTTCTAGGTTAAGGCCCCCAAAAAATAGGATTAGGCGAAAAAAGAAAAAAATCATTGTTTAATGCAAAACACAGCATTTCAAACTGTACACTTTCCTCACAAAGCATCACAAATGATGCAGCAGACACCAAGATACTGTGGCTCAGAAACATGCTGATTATATGTATCCCATGGTTACTAAAAATGTAAAATGGCAATGGTTTATTCTGGTAACTGGGCTGCTATGGTGAATAGTTAACACTGACTGATTTTATTTTACAAAAATAAACTTTTTTATGTACACCTCTCACCCCCCACCCCCACCACCCCCAATAGATAACCTGTTCTTTCAGTTGGGTGCAGATGGAGAAAACAGGATGAATACAAATAGAAAAGTGAAGTTTGCAAGCTTCTGAAACTTAAAAGGTCTTTGTCTGGAAAAAACAATCTATGTGAAGAAAAGTAGCCTGTAGATGAAAAATGACAAGCCCACCCACTATTAGGAGATAAAATATGAAATAACATCCATTTAACCAAAACTGTTTACTATTCACATGCTGTGAAAATATCAAATGTCTTCAAGAAATGACTCTAACCTGTTTGACATTTTGATATTTCTCAGAGAAAAAATACAAAATGTTTTCCCTTTAACATTCCTACAGTTCTGATGTAGAATTAACAACACAATTTACCTCTGTCCAGTCATAGCATAATTAACAGTTTCATCGTATCCTGTAGCTATGAGTGGGTGCATTTGTGTAGGTGTTAATAGACTTGAGCAGCAGTATGTGCTAGTCCGAGCATGTATTTTGCAAATGAACTTGCATTGAACGTGTGGTACGTTGGTGCTGATTTTCACATCTCTTGGGAGCAGTGACACAGAGGATGCTTCTGTTTTTTTCTTCTTTTGTCTGTCCTCCAGCAAGCTGGTCCAGCCTTGTGTATGATGAAAGTTCAGTTGCCTTTGAACAGGAGGATCTAACCACGTTTTTTTTAGGAAGAAACCCATCATGTGACACCTCCTATTGTTCAAGGCCGATATACCGATCTGCATCAGAGCCAGGTTTCAAAATGAGATCAAGTGCCTCATTCAGCTGGTCGCCTGCTCATGGGATTTGATATCATGGAATGACAGCAAGACAGAGATGAGCTGATCAGAGTCGTATCAAGCAATGAATGAAATACTATGATTATTTCTTTTCAAATGGTTTGATGTATTCCTGAATGGCATATAGTTAAAAACAGAGTAAAAGAGTTATTTATTCTTTTTTTTGTCACTTTAGAAACACATCATACAATAGCCAAATGCATAACCAAATTCTAACAAATTCAGTGATCATTGCCTGAATTTGTTTGTGCATTTAGTGAAAAGCTGGTTCAGCCTCATGGAAATCACAGCAAGGGAAACACACTTAGTCAAGTAAAATTAAATGGGAAGACGGAACAACAGGAGGATGAAATTGCTGATTCATTTCATGTATAACAAATGAAGGAAAACTATTATTTCCCACCAATTTACAAAAAGACATTTCTGACATTTTGCTTCATGCCTTTACATGCAAAACACCTCAATGCATTATTGTCAAATTAATTTTGATAGCCGAGTGAAATGGCTTCAGAAAAAAAAGAGAGAAAAAAAGACACTTTTTTCATCACCACACCATGGAAATTGGCTTTTTGTATGTGTTGCTCTCTGTGATTCTTTTTTCCTTTCAGGATTAGGTCTGGTGTGAAATTTACAAGAATGAAATATGGTACAAAAATAGATCCTTAAAAATATATTTCTTTATTCATTAATTTTTTTACTAATAACAATAATCCACATGGATGTACATATGATTTAAGATTTAAGATATTTATTTATTTTGCCCTTGAAGGGAAACAACATGTGAATCAGCAGCAATTTACAGAAAGAAAAAAAGATAAAAACAGTAACAGTAGAAACAGAAGTATTCAAAAAAGTATCATGCAATCCACTAAATTATGCCGCTGTTGTGGAATAAATAGGAAACTACTTCAATCACCAATATGTCCTCATGTTAGAAAGGATTCTCGGTTTATTTTTGCATGTAAATCAATTGATCTAAATGTGAATTTTTTGGTGCAAATGATTTTTCCATAATCTAGTTTTAATGGCACATTTTATTCTAGTGTTAATCTGGCTGCCTTTCCAGGGTGCCCTGCCTTACAGCAAGTGTCAGGTGAGAAAGACTTCAACCACTGTAACCCTGAGCCACTAAAACAGGCATAGAAGATAAAAGGTTGAAAAGTTGAGTTCAAATAGTGCTGAACATTTGTGATGCAGACAGAGAGTTGTAAATACTGCAAGCAGTTTAACTTTTTGAAGCTGAAGCTAAATCTGGCAGGCAAATAAAACACAGGAAATCCAGAGAAGGTAAAAATCCAGGAACAACAGAAGTCATTGAAATTTGGCATCTAAAAGATGGAGAGACAAGACAGTCACTGTGTCTCAAATCGTGTAGCTCTTCAGGTTAGTTCTAGCTACATGCAGTGCGCTGTGAGTACCTGAGTGGTTGCTCACAACTGTCAAAATGTTGGCTGTTGACGCTGTGCACTTCTCACCCTCAATGGGTAGCATCCTGGCAACAAAAAGCGAGTCAAGAGACTGTCATTACCTGATATGAGACACTGCTCAATATGATCGGTGCATGTGTCAAGTGTGAGCTGCACAAAAGCTAAAGCAAAGTAACCTTTCCTTTATCCACTGACTTGAAGGTTATTTGGAAACAGGAAACATGAATCTGCGTTGAGGAAATGAAAGATTATTCTCACAGTCAATGACTTCAGAAATCTGAGTATTTTAAATTGATCATGAAACGTTTGGGGTTTTACAGCCAGAGAGGTTATATAGAAAAGTTGACTTGAATTGAAACTTTGAAAATTTGAAGTTTCCTTTTCACCTGACCTTACTCTGTGTGCTTGCATATGCACTGCTCCCATTGAGCAGTGACTCAGAAGTCATCCAGCAATTTTCAGCCAAAAAGAAGTGCATAGAGGTCTATTTGCTACTTCTGATACTGATGCTATTATTTAATGTGTTGCAGCATTTTTGCTTGTTCATTTATCTTCTTTGTTTTAGTAATATATGTCTGCTTAGGCAAATAGCAAAATTTGCTAAATAGTCCAACATTGTAAACAAATGTTTTGAAAAAAGTTCTGTCTGGAGGAATCACACATCATAATAAAAGAAGGCTTCAGGCTCTATATGAGTCTTTTTTTTTAGTTCACCATGAAAGAAAAGATAGTTATATTGCCGTGCACTTGATGTACAAAGTGCATTTTAGCTTTTTTTCTAAATAAATCCTTGCTACCTTGTGGTGTTTGTGATGTGATTTTCTGCTCTGTTAACATTTATCATTGTAAATTAGACATGTTATTCTTGTGCCACAAGTATAAATGTTGACCTAAGTGTGCAACTTCTAAAACTGCGACTAAACTCTAATGACATCTTACCTAATGAATTTCAAACCTGCTTCTGTTTAGAATTGGTTAAAATAGTCATGCATATTTCAGATTAGCCTCTTTAACACAAGCTACTTCTGATGTAAATGTAAATGAAAGCATCACTTCCTCTTCACCAGATGATATTTTTCCAGGAAACACCTACAAAGGTTGTTAAAAATACCACAGGTTAAATGTTTCTTAAGAAGGACAAATCACTCATTTGCTATATTTACAAAAAAAAATCAGCCAAAGAAAAAAAACACTTTTTAAAAAAGATGTAGCTTTTAGTCATAGTAGGAGTTTAAGGATAAGAATGGGTTGTTGTTTATGTCTAAGTATTACTGCTCATCCTTCAAAATGTCATCTGCATGTTCCTCTTGGTTGTTTATACTTACCCCAGCAGGCTCCAATAACAAATGTTTAACTGTTTTTGCAGAGCAAGACAAATCAGTCCACTGCACCGATGAATGTCGTGCACTGGGACATTCTGACAGATGCTGGATGCCAAAGTTACGGGTAGGAAGCCAAGCAGACAGCGCAGATAATCGCACCAACCTTTTCATCCCTGTGGGAATGGATGCCATGGTAGAGACAGAGATTTATGGCACCATCAGCTGCAACAGCAGAAAAACCCTCAGCACGTTTGGAAAAGAACAGCGGGACAGTACAATCCTTGTGGCCAATGTCAAACCTTACTTAAAATCGCAACGTACTCTAAGCCCTCCGCTACAAGAGAGTCCATCTACATCCAGCAGTCCCACCAAGAGTAGTGTGCCCCTGGACTTAGCCAATCAAGAGTCCAAAGAAGAGAGGGACGGTGGATCCGACAGCAGTGCCTATGGCCCTCCAGATGGCCAATGCTCCCCACTGCACACCGAGCTGGAGGAGCCCTCCTACCTGACTTGCGAGCTCAGGCCTAAGTCCCTGTCAAGCAGTCTCATTCACAGCTCTGTCATCAGCCAGGAGTGCGGGGGGTTGGATTGTGCTCTTGACCCAAGGGACTCTGGTAACTGACAGGAGAGGCGATAACGCTCTGTCTCATTTGCTATGGTTGTGATGATGCACTCACTGATTGATGACCAAGAGGTGATTTATTTTGATCCACTGAGGTGTTCAGACAAGCATTGTATAACCAAAATCCATCTGCTTTGTATGTTTTTTCATTTTTGAAATTTTTTTATTTCTTTTTTATTTTCTTTTTTAATTTTGTGACTTGTTGTGTTTAGGTGAAATATGTGTCTTTGACTGCTGTGAAGGTTTGGGGTGGGAGGTGGGTGGGAGTGGGGTGGGTGAGGGGGGGGGGGTGTCAGTGCTTACTTGGCTTCAAGTGTTTTCATGGTGTACTGTACCTGTCAATTTAGATGTCTGTATTTTACACATTTCAAACTCCAATTTTGTGAGGCTGTTCAACAAATTGCTACTGTTACGCTATTGAGTCCTGTCTGCTTTTGTACAGTGAAGCTTTCTGTCTCCATTTAGTGTATAAGGAACATCTCTTTGAATATCACAGAAAATACATATCAGTGACGTTACATTCAAAAGTGAAGTGTCTTATGAACTGTTAATGGTGGTGCAACAGGGAATGTCCCTTTTCATAAAAACCATTTGAAGTTCCTATAAAACAATTTTTTTAAGAATGTATTTGTAATTTTATTGTTGTCCTCTGCAATTTATGTGAAAATAAGCTGAGCTTACACGTGAATGTGGGCTACTGTACTCGTTGTGTACTTTATTAAATTTGTATACACTGTGTGCATGGAAGGCGTTTATTTTGACTGGTGACAACTTCTAAAGCTGTCATGTTTCATGTGAGAGAAGTGCATTTATGTCTAAAAGGTGCTTTTACGTGTTGACAACAGATAGCACTAGTGACTCTGCAAATGTGCCGACTTTAGCTATACACTGTGTACCAGCACATGCTACTTATTAGTGTCTTAGAGCAGAAAGAAAAAAAAATAACTCAGTCAGTATTTTACACAGCTATTTATACTTAATAAAGTCAAATAAAAACAGGCACTATGAATTAGTGCACCCAACAAAAGATGAGTTGACTTCCTCTGCTCAATGCTTTTATTAAAAGTATGTATCACTGCGATGGATATGTTTGTGCTATTTTCAAACTGTCATCAGTGTCACTAAATATCTACATGGTTTGTCTCATCATTTATCAGACACATATGAATGTGTCTGACAAATGATGACACATGAATCCAAAAGGAAAGTAAAAGTTAGTATTCAGTTGCAACAAGCAGTTACAAGCGAGGACTTTTGCAATGTATTCTTTGATTTGACCAAATTAAATTTTAATGATCCCTGTGGGGGAAAGTAGGTCATTGCTGCAGCAAACGATTGAACAAATAGTGAATCAAAGGTTATGACAAGCATATGCAAAAAAAAAAGAGACAGAATTATACAACACATAGAATATATAGAGCATTCTCACTGAAAAGATTTGGAGACAATGTTGCTTTACCGAGTGTCCAAAATGTCCATCATTTGCTTCCTACCTCATTGGATTTGCGTACAAATGTGCAAATTTGCTGTTTGTATGCATTGTGCACTATTTACTATTCAATGAAATGCAGATAAAGTAGGCGTGGTGACAGACAGGCCACGGTCTGCAAGCATATTAGGACAGCCAAACTCATTCAATCCATCCATTTGCTCATTTCTCTGCAAACATAACCTGCTTTCCAAACATGGCTGCAGCTTATTCGTTCCAGCCGTAGACAGAGACGGAAACCCTGTTGTGACCAGAGTAATATTATTTCGAAAACCCAAAAGGCATATCCACTACAAATGCTTGTCTATGGCACGTTTAACTATACACAGGGATGTCTGCTTACCAGGGTAGATCACTAAACTAAGGAATCCTGGGAATCTGTTCTCATCTGTAAATCAGTCTCACAAAAGCCTGCTGTTTCTTTTCACTTAGTTTAGTTTAGTTTTTCTATCCAGAGACACTGACTTTTGTACCCTGGCACAGAGAGCAGTTTGAGAATGCCTTGTTTTTCATGAGCTCTGGATAACAGAATCCTGTCATCTACTGAGAGCTGACTATAAGTACGATTCTATTTCTCCTCAGGGAAAACACATTAATTTGGATTTTGATTTGCATTTGTTTTGGTGCTGCTATTGACACAATTCCAGACCTAGATGTCTCATCTCAGCAGGCAGCTCTGATGAGCTCATCTGCATAAGTTGAAATACTCTTTGAGAGGGAGATTGCGTGGGTCACAGCAACTCATCCCATTGAAATACAGACAGAAACATCACATCATTTTATCTGTAACAGTCCCAGGGTTTCAGAACATGGGGGATGAAGACAGGTGAGCGGAATGTCAAATACGAAGGGGTTGAACCATTTGCTGCAACACTTACTCCTCCACCTACTTACCACTGTGCCACTTAGGGATTTAAAAAAAAAAACTTACACTTCTGCCACATTTCTGCTAAATTTGCTTTGAAGCAAACCCTTCTTAATTAGCAATGTGCTACAGTACAACAGCTTGACAAAAAAGTGCAATGTTGTTGAGGGGATCTGAATGCAGATTAAGGACTTGCAGAGGCTGTTGGATGAATATGACTTGTCTCTCACAATGAATGCAGTCACAGCAAAAAAAAAAGAAGAATTATACACAATGAAACTGATCTGTGTAATACTTCCATTCTTCTACATTTTACATACACAAATGATCTATTCAGATGAAAATGGAATGAGCGCTGTACCATTCAGTTGTGAAAAATTGACATGCTCACCCAGAGTACTTAAGCTTTTAATTCAATAATTCAATAACACAGGCGATTAAGAGCTTGTCTTCCACCTCCACTAAATTCTTTGGAAGATGGTTCCACTTGACTGAGAACTGTTGGTGGGGAAACAACAGTGAACACAAAACATAAACAATATTGAGAGTGTAGTTTTCATTTAATTGGGAGATGTCATTGAACACAGCATGCATGCCTTAAGGGGGGCTTTAAAATGCTGATTTAAGATTTATTTGCATGAGAAACATAACTGAAATAACTACAACTATATGCCACTTGATATAATAAACTTTATGATTTTTTCCTATCTTTAATTTAATTTAATTTATTTTGGAAAGGGGGGAATGTTTGTTTATTTGGTGGTATTTTGTGAAGTACTTAGGAGTACAAAATGGTAAGAGTGCTTTCAGTTTTGCAAAAGAACAATTTCATATGAAAAACTAAAAACCACTCAGAAGAGTGGAATGACAAATAAAAGATTCACTAAAAATGATAGTAATAGATTTAATCTTTGGTCCTTCATAAACTTTACGGCCTTGAATCAAATTTTGATCTCTTGGTTGAGCAGCTGCCCTATACACAGAGGCTACAGCTCCTCAGCACAGACACCTCAGGTTTGAATCCTGACCTGGGGGTCCTTTGCTGTATGCCACTTCCTCCTCTCTCCAACTCCTTTTCCTGTCTAGCGACTACTTAATAAAGGCCACTAGTGACCAGAAAATCTTTTGAAAATAATAACAAAAATACAC
Organism: Leptatherina wallacei; assembly: GCA_028567055.1. Classification (NCBI taxonomy): domain Eukaryota; kingdom Metazoa; phylum Chordata; class Actinopteri; order Atheriniformes; family Atherinidae; genus Leptatherina; species Leptatherina wallacei. The sequence goes on from JAOXYM010000013.1 coordinate 13,966,546, forward strand.
TTCTGCCTCCTGTTCTGTGCCGGCACACGTCCCAGACATGTAGGAGAAAGTCTGTCTGCAACTCGTCAGAGTGGAGGCACTGAACCGTCCAACTCTCCTCCTGGTGAAGTCAGTTCCCAAAGGAGACATTTTAACACACAAAGTTAGTCAAACTGAATAAGTAACAAATGAAATGTCGGCTACAGATGACAGATCGTTATGGTTCAATATGTCCATTAATAACTTGCTGATTTTGATTAGAGTAAACACAAGAGAAGTTTATGAAGAGTTTAGATATGAAAATGAAATCAGGGCATCAGGGACTATTCTGTGTGATCAATATCACAGCAATGAGGCTGATCAATTTAACCATGTTACAACCTTACTGTCAAACTTTGAAAATGACAAACAAGATGATTAGAAGTCTAAATACAACTGCTTATGCCACTTATATGCATGCAATGAATAATTTCAGTTTTTATATCATGACAGGCCTCAAATGGTTGTGTGTAATAATTTTCAAATCTTGATACTATGAAGTTGCCCCAATGAAAAGAAAATTTTAAAGTGGAGTAGCCTACAAGTCCAGTTCTTTGGGGGAAAATGTGATGAATGAGCAAATGCAAAGGAGAAATGAAGAGGAAAGAATGGTAGAGAGGCCAGGAGGGTGAGAGTTAAGGCAGCCTTTGAGAGAGCAACACATGAAGAAGTGAAGATGCGGGAGAAGATGTCAGTGAGAGGGATGAAGAAGAGGCTTCAGATTCAGAAAGAGGGACAGAAGTCGAGTCTGAGGAGGAGGCAGTAGATGGAGAGAATGATGATAAGGCAAGGCAAGGCAAATTTATTTATAGAGCACATTTCATGTTCAGGACAATTCAAGGTACAGGGTACATAGTCTGGGGGATCCACCCTTTATTCCAGCTGGACCACATGTTTTTCTATACATTAGATGTCACACAATAAAATAACATGTCATCAGTAACAGCCTACAAGCGTATTTTGTGGTTAAAAATATAAAGCTTTACCAATTTATTTGATCAGTAATTCTGATAAAAACTAATCAAGATGCAAACCAAAGAGAAACACTGTGAAACTGTATTAGACAATTCTAATTGTCACTATTTTGTTTTAGATATATCAAAATCCAAAGATTATCCTCTGAGCAATCTAATTGTCCTCAGTATTGAGAAACAGCATGCAGAAGCACAAGATAGATAGATAGACTTCTTTCACGAGATGTTTTGCTGCACAGCACAATGATTGTCGTCAGAAATAGCTGATACTGTCCAGTAGCCTACTTTAATTTAAGTTATCTTTCTGTACTTGTTTTGGGGTCTTTTTAAATGTTCTAATATAAGTCAAAATATTGTCTTTGTTTTCTAAAGAGGGATAATGATAGCTTTAAAGTGTTTTTGTGGACCTTTTTTTTCAACTTCATCTACATATAGGGGATTTTCACATACTGTACTCACCACGTCCAATGCCATGCTTGCTGGACATTTTGCCACTCCTTTGCCACTCCATTAAAAATTTCCGAAATCCGCCACTGTCTTGGAGTGTGTATGGACATATTTAGTTGTTTTCTTTTTAATGGACTGAATGAATTGGATTAAGTATGTATAGAAAATAGATGGATCGTTTTAATTGTATTACAGTGACAACATGCCTTTTTTCAGCGTGAGTAAAACATGCTTGTTTCACCTGAGGACATCATCTCTCCACTGTCATAACTGTTTGTCAGCGGAGAAAAGACATACCACACAAAAGCCTCGAGTTACATTTTTCAAATAGCAACACGTTGTCTTACCATAAAAATTCATTTAAACCTAACAAGCTTGCAGCATTGTTTTAAACGGAACAGTAGCAGGTGAATATTGATATATGGACACATATTGCAGGTACTTCAGCTACAGCTCAAACATGTTTCTTTTGTTCATTTTGCTAAAATGCTGAGAAGAAAACATATGTATGTATATATATATATATATATATATACTGTAAATATATCACTCATTCTTGAGAATTTGGACAAAAGAGGTTTTAAAAATCAATTTTTAAAAAATTGTCACAGTCTTCATTTGGGTTATATATTCACGGAAAGTCTTCTGTACTTAGCCATGTAAAGGAACAAGTTCCAAATACTAACATATTTTTGAAAAATACACCTTTTCCTGTTGGAACCTGATTTATGTCAACTCCACAAATTATTTTTCTAGCTGAACAAGAACCTAAAGCGCTGCAGTGTGTTGTAATAGGGTTTTTTCATTATGATATATAATGAAATACAATATGAAAAATAATGTTCTGATCTCGTACTGGTCTGAAAACTCAAGATTTCAGATATCTTCATTTCTAAATTCAGTTTTTAATTTTCATATGTTAAAAACTATTTCATGGAATAAAAAAGACAGAAAAGGTTGTAGATTAGAAGTTCTTGAATTATGTAAATGACACAAACTCAAGAAAAAGCAAAAACATTTCTAAAAAAAATTAACAAAACATAAATCTGACACCTAAAAAACAGCTGACAGTTGACAAAAAACCTGATGGAGTTGATTATTCACATAGATGTTTGCACTCCTGATTAATGAACCAATTTATTTTTAAACACATTTTTTTTACAAAAGATGAACTAGATTATTTAATTAAAATTTGAATAATGAAATATAATGACAAACTAACACAGATGAAGACAGACCCCTCTCCTTTTTTACCCTCCTCTCTTCATGTATTTGTCTTTCTCTTCTCTTGTCTCATCTCTTCTCCCCACCTCTCTCCCTTTCCTCTATCCTTTCATCTCCTCCTTTCTCCTCTATTCGCTCATCTCCTCTCTCCTCTCCTCCTCTATCTTCTCATCTCTTCCTTTATCCTCTCCTCTATCCTCTACTCTCTCCTCTTCTATCCTCTCTTCTCTCATCCCCTCCCTCCTCTCCTCCTCTCATCTCCTCCTCCATCTTCTCCTCTCTCCTCTTCTATCTTCTCATCTCCTCCTCTCTCCTCTTCTCCACTATCCTCTCATCTCCTGTCTTCTATCTTATCATCTCCTCTCTCATCTCCTATCTCCTCTCCTCCTCTATCTTCTCATCTCATTTCTCCTCTTCTTTTCTATCCTCTCATCTTCTCTCTCCTCTCCTCGCTCATCTCCTCCTATATCTTCTCCTCCTCGTCCTTTCATCTCCTCCTCTATCATCTCCTCTATCCTGTCATCTCCTCTACTCTATCTTCACTTCCTCTCTCCTCTCCACTACTTTCTCATCTCATCTCTTGTCTCCTCTTCTATCCTCTCCTCTATCCACTCATCTCATCTCCTCTATCTTCTCATTTCATCTCCTCTCTTGTCTCCTCCTCTATCCTCTCATCTCCCCCTCTCTCCTCTTCTCCTCTGTTTTCTCATCTCCTCCTCTGTCCTCTATTCCTCGAACCTCTCCTTCTATATCCCCTCCTCCTCTATCCTCTTATCTCCTCCTTTCTCCTCTATCTTCTCATCTCCTCCTCTCCTCTTCTATCCTCCTCCTCTCTCCTCTATCCTTTCATTTCTTCTATCCTCTCACCTCACCTCCTCCTCTCTTCTGTCCTCCTCTCTCCTCTCCTACCCTTCCCTCCTCTCTTCTAGTACGCTTTTCTTCCACCACCTCATCTCCATCATGCCATCTAGCCTCTGTAGGTCCATTGTGCCTTTCTAGTGTCGGTCCTGTGACTGACTGGAAAGATGAATGAAAAATGTAAGATGAACATTTAAAACTGTGTCAGTTGTTCATTTGCTTGGTCTTCATGGTGTTCTTTTATAAAAGTGGCATGTTTGTGTGTGTGTGTCATTGTTTTGGACTGCCTCCTCATAAGATCTTAAACCGTCATTAATAAACATTATTATTATTCTTGAATATTCTTATCTTGTGGACTATCTGGGGGCGTGTCTGCTTACAGCACTGCACTTTCATTGGACCTTTCTGTCTGGACCTTTTCTGTCTCTCTCCAACACTTTTCCTCTTTGCTCTGTCTCCCATCTCACTTATTTGTAATACTTTTTTTGCCACAAACATTCTTCTTCCACCTTTGTCTTTCCCTCTCTTACATGTCATGTTTGCTCTCTGGGTCACTGTTTAATTTTTCTCTTCTCTTTCTTTGGTACTCTCTATTTCTTCTCCTTTTCTCCTCATCCGACTGTTTCTGGATAGCCATACTTTCTTACAGAATAGAGGTGATGAACAACTATTAATTCACATTGTTTCACATTAAGTTCACCAATATTGACAAATCATAATGTTGATAAGTGGATTTGTCAACTCTGTCAGCTTACACGTCAACTCCGTCAGACACAGAATCTGACGGAATTGACGTCTGACGGTGTTGACAAAAGAGCAAGCAAACTGCCCAAAGCAGATGATTATTCAACCTTCATGACAACAAGCTCAGAAAAAAGCAACAGTAAGCCAAATTGATTAATGTGTTGTTAAATTTCTACCCAGCACAGTGACATGGAAATTAATGTACATGCCAGCTTTCACTATTCAGTAATGATTCTCTTAATTTGGGCAGTAATAATATGCATGCATTAAAAAAACAAAACAAGTAAAACTGCACTTTCACCATGTACTGTATTTCCCTAGAAAAAATATTAGACAGACTTTATCAGGGCAGTTTGGGATGCTTTTGGTTATTCCCAACCCCCTCCTTCTGAAAAAGATGACAGACACTGTTTAATGCATTTAGATTTCATTCAGACCCTCAGGAATTAACGCCCCTATAGACCCCCTTTCTGACAGAAAATTCCAGACCACACAACCCATTTTATTTTAAGTGCTTGTTAAAAAAGGTGTTACTAACCGCAATGTCCTTTGGGAGGAGTTCAAATACGTAACAATCTGTCAATCATGATTAACGTTTAACACACAAAAAGGATGCAGCATGAAGAAGTGATCTGGCAGGACTTCACACAGGTTTTGCTTCATGTTACTGGGTCATGACACACTTTCCTCACTTTGAATTGTGCAAAAATAGTCCTCTACATGCCTTTTTAGTGACAAAGTGGGCCAATATCTGCATAAAGTGGAAAAGCTAATGCGCTCTGTCATATAAGCTCAAGAGTCCTGAGTCTAAAAAGCTTCACCCTTTAAGTGCTTTGTCTGCCATCGTAAATAAGATGAAAAAGAGAGAAAAGAGGCACTAGACAGAGCCCGACTGAGTACAGAAACAGGCCCAGCCTTTCAGAATCAATAGACAGTTTATTGAATCAATACACAGTTTAGTGTAGCGCAAAACCTGTCTGTCTGACAAAAGTGCTGGATGTTGAATAAGATGGCCGATCAGGTGTCATGCAGGCACAAGAGTGACATCCCTGGGCCCCTCAGACGCTGCAGGCCTCCACACTGCTCAGTATTGTTGGGTGAAGGTAGGAATACTGCAAAGATTCAATGGAGCACATCGAATGTTAAGCTTCACGGTTTGCTTTTATAGCTGTTAAAGAGCAGAATTCTCATTAGCATTCTGAGTCGGTTAGCTCTGCATTTAATGATGCTGCCACCTTGGCTGGAGGTGGTTTCATTTTGAGTTAGCTGGTTTTTTAAGGTTTGCATGTGTTTGCATTCCATTAGCACATATAAGTATGTCGATAACTACCTCCCACTGCAAACCTTTTTTGCACCAACTTGTTTATTGAGTATATAACATTTATATCGAGAAGGAGACACACGTCCACAAATAACAAAACAAAAACAAGCAGTGATATATTCATGTACAACTGGGACAAGGATAGTGGTCCAATTAAATGGACAGGTTGAGCTCTGACCATAACCTGTTTAAACTGTACATGTAACCTGATTTTGTATAGGCACTCTCATCTCCCAAATTTGCCACTAGTTACTCAAAGGCAACATCTGTTCAGTGAACTTGGCAATACTTACAATGATCTTTCACAAAGAATGTTAGAAGCAGCAGAATGTTTTGAGCATTTTCTCACACAGGGTCACGTGAAATATTTCAGTCAATAAATCAATTTCCCTCTTGTGCGTGTTTACAGGGACGAGGACAGCAGTCCAATTAAATGGCCAGGTAGAACTCTACCGACTTAGCTGTGCAAGTAACTGTGCTGACAGTCTGCATCTACAGTGGATGCTGTGGTGCAAATAAAGTCTCAAAAGGGGAACATTATACTGTGGCATACAACACATAAAACTAACATTTAAACTGCATCACCGGTGGATTAAGTGACTTTCTTTATGTGTTAAGTGCAAAGGTTATAATCAAGTCGGTTTTTGTGTGTTTGCTTAATTTTTCCATGAACAGCCACTCAATTATTTATCTAACATCAAAATACATTTATTTTTTCATGTCTATGTGTGAATGAACTGTCCTTCCCATTCTCTAGATAAATATACTAAACAAAAGCAAAATATCCTTTATCATTAGATTAACAAATTCAATAATCCTGCATACACCTATCACTTACATCTGGTTCATTGGGCTTAAATGATTAGCTTTTACATATACATATAATGAAATCTTGCATTAAACATCTGTATTGTTTCAAATGTATGCAGATTGTCTTTTTTCCATGTATTTTTCTAATCTTCAATTCGTTTTTTGCCTCATATATCTCCCTGCCATGTTGTTGTTACGTGCTAATTTAGATTCTGAAGATTTCAGCTTTGAACTTAATTGGGATGAAGTAGGAATGACCAAAGATTGCTCTCTGTAAGTTCTAGTAAACCCTCTGAACTGCAAGTACTTCAACAACGTGTGTGTATTTACATGCACATAAGTAAACAAGTTTGGAGTTTTATCACTGTTTTGATCCCATTCTGGAAACTCATCTTATACAGAAAGCTGGATATTCATATCCCTATACAGTAATTTTAGTATCCAGTCATGTGATTATGTTTGTGCACCTGCACTTACTTACTCACCATTTCAGTACCTAGGATCTTTACCAGCAGAAAAGTGCCAAAACCTGGACGATGTGTTTTGGTCTCAGTTCATATGACAAAAACAAGCAAGATGTGAGGAGGATAGTGCAAAGCTACATTGAAAAGTTTACTATTCTGCAGCAGTTGCATTAATATTAAAGCCCTTAAACATCCATAGTCCACCCACACAGGTGTTTTCACTTGTTTTAGCTGATTAAACCTCGCCTGAGGACTGTGTGGGTGTGTTCAGATGAATGCTCAACTGACATCTCCCTCACTCTCTGCAAACTCAGTCAATTTACACCTTTATGATTATTAATATGCAGAGTTAGGGGAGCTCATGTAATTACTGGCCAAGCACTGCCTATTAGAAGAGCAATATACCAGAATAACTAAAAAATACCTGTTGAAAGACTTGTTGGAGTTACTGATAGACTTGAAGCAGTATTTCTTTAGAGTTTAACACACCACCAGCTTTTTATATCCTGATTAGCCATACTATTTGAGCTACTAACCGTATTCACCTATTTTGGTGCTTCACCCTGTTAAAGATCAATCTTCAAGCATAAAACTATGAAAGGCAGCTGCCAGCAACCCCTCCCCTTTGAAAGAGCGAAAGTAGGTTAACCATAACACTGTGCAAGTTGGATGAATATTGCTGCGAGTCAAGTCTTTTAACATCAGAAAGAGAGCATTTTGTCTCTGTGAACTTTGTAGATCACTAATCATAGCTCTTTACAATGAACTAAAATTCAGCACTGATACTTTGGTGCATTGAGAATCTCAGTGGAACCACGCATAGCCACTGACACAGCTCATGTGGTGGTTCATCATGAGGGATAAACACTTGGTAAGGATCAGTGTTATTACAGGGGATCACATTATTGTTGTGTCCATGATTATGTGTAATCTCGTGACACACTAGGCTCTTGAATTTATGTACACATTTTGATGAATGTTGTCATTCTATTCATTTTCACTGGCAGCTGTTTGATGATGGATTCTCACAAAAGGCATTTATCAAATCCAATACAAAACTGTGAGGCCCACAGACGTGACATGGCTGCCCTATGGTACTGCTGTTCCACAAGCACAGTGTATTTATTGATGTGCAATGGATTCATCATGAATGCACAGTCAAGGCAAACTGGGGCCCAGAGCAGGCTATAGCGTCTTAAAATTTTGCTGCTGCAGAAATGCATGTAAATAGCGTGACCTTAAACCAGGATAAAAATATGATTTGTTTAAAGAAGTGCATGACAAGGTGCCTTGGTACTTGAGTGGATTAGCACAACCCCCTGGGAAATCATCCATTTTCAGCTCTTGCATGGGTTTGAATCTAATTGCATGTAATGCTATAATATCTGTCTTCTCCATCCTGTTCATGATCTCTATGTCTTCTGAAAACCAAAATGAACACAGAGGTTAAACACATTAGTTAAATATTTTTATTTTCATGAAAAATTATATTGGTTTTTCAGTTGACTTTACCTATTTTGTCACATCCCTATTTGTCATGTCCCTCATGGACTTCAATGAAAGTGTATTTTCTTTTGGGCATCAGGACACTGGAGACAGCCAAGTGGCTACCTTATTTCACTATATTTTGATCATTTATCTTTTGATATTGTGGTCACCAAAGTCAATGACTCAACTCTGATACATAGAAGAAAATATTCCAAACTATAATTAATTAAAAAAGGGTTTTGTTATTTCAAGAATATGTAATAATTCTGAATCTCATGCATGCCATGTGCTCTTTCTGGCATTCAGTATGTAGAGCAGGGGTCATTTTGAGCAAAAATTACAATCCTGTTACACTCAACCCCATTACATGTTTAATTGTAACGGGTTGTGATTTTAACTCTTTAGTTGTTAGGATATGTCATAGTCCAATTTGTACAGTTGACGTGGAATGATTCTCTAAACGTTACCACATATTAGATCATACCATTAAGCCTTCCAAATCTAGCAAGATATATTTTATAGGACACAAAAAAGATTCTTTCATTATTAATGATGCTATGACGTTCTTAGCTTTCTGTCACCTCTGTGAGAACACAAATATCCCACTGTGGTCTTTACACTGTCATGTTCCTCATACAAAGTGCAAGTAATGTCTGATTTAGTTCATTTGTGAGAAAAACAAACAAGTGTCCAGAAAATCAATGGCTCCTGCCATGCTTCTTTTTATTTTGAGACTTCATTTACTTTCAAATACATGAAGAGTGTATGTCAACACAGATAAATAGATCAGTATGAGTAAGTCATCTGTCCTATCAGCCATCCCAGATATATGAAAGAGCATCTGCTGACAAGACCTCTCCTAAAATAAGTTGTCTGAAGGTTGTTGTTTTGTTTTTTTATGTTTAGAACAGTTTTTGAAATACATGTTGACATTGTACATGTCTAAAGGTTGTTGGAATCAGTAAAGTCTGTAAGAAAAGCATGTACAAATAAGGTTTTTATGTTCATATAAAGTGTTTTTTGCCTGTGTCAAAGACACGTTGATGCATACTGAGGCAGGTAGAAACACCTACTTTGCATAACTCTCCACAGCAAACAAGCTACTCGCATTGCTGATCACATGAACAACTGTTTCTGACTAAAATTTGCTTGTTGGTTATTGTTTAATATCGTTATTAGCAAAAACAAAAACCTCAAAAAGTAGCTTCTCTTATGTATGTCAATTGGACTCTGACTGCAGTGGCATTCACAGCTCATATCTTCTAGAATGCTTTTTTAAATTCATGCTTTTAAATCTTCCAATTCACAATTGTCACAAAAATTTAATCTCAGGAAGATAACTGACAAGCTGTTGGCATAAAAATCCTGCCACACAAAAAAATGGAGCTTTGTACTAAATCCTTTGACCCCACTGCAGCGTTACTACAATGAAAAAAAAAACAGACACATTTGTGTATCACTGTCCTTGGTTTCCCCCATTGCAAAAGTGACGCAGCAATATAATCATAAGGAGAAAGCAGGAATTACAAATGAGTCCTGTAGCTTTTTTGAAGTTGCACACTGCTATTGAAGAAACAAGTTACTTTTTCTAATACCGCTACTCGACCTACTTTTTGTGGCAGGGACCAAGGAGGGCCAGGGTGGGGTTTGAACCCCTGCCTCCCTGGTGAGAGTGATATGTGCTGAGCACTCAGCCAAAGGGATATCACTGTGACCAAGTAGCCAGGGCGCATGATCAATCAGAGGCAAAGAAACAGGGCCTCAACTGTCATATTTTGATACAAGAAAAACTGAAGGAATTCAATACTTTTCTTAAATCTTTTTTGATGACATGAAACTAGAACAATATTCGCAGTCACTTCAGAGAGTTGATTATGTCAGTGAAAAGAAGCACAAAAAAGACTGTGCGGTAATGGGTTTCTGATGACCTAAAGCCAATGGTAAAAAAAGAAAAGAAAAGAAGGACAGAATTTAACAAGAATATAAGGGTCAATTTGCAAAGATATGGTGACCTCTGTGTTCATTGTGCGACAATAATAATGGTCCATAATCAAAGTAAGAATCCTCAGTCCTTGTATGGTGCTGTGTCAAGGCTCATTAAAGTTAGGGCTGGTCTCAATATTGACCTGAATGCTAAATTTGTTTCAGTGAGACTTAATGAAAGCAATAAGACACAATCAAAGAACTCGCTGACAGACAGTCATGGCATGCCAAATACCAAGGCATCAGTCATTCAGAACATCTATTAACAGCAGGCAAAAGGCCTTCTTTGGCGTTTCAGGCAATAACTGGAAGTAAATTTGAATAAGTAAATGTTTAGCTCAGTGGGAGCACAAGGATCAAAACTGTTTGTATTTGAGGCAAAACACTGTTTGCCATATTGACCTCAGAGCCAGGACTGCAGTGAGATCCAGCTCCAACAGTTCTGCTTCTTTTTCCCCATCTGGTCGATCTTAGACTAGAGTTAGTAAATAAGACATATCTCAATTAGGCTTTGCAAATAATTCTTTGTGGAAACATTACACTATCAAACATGCAAAGTCAGATCATGCGAGGTCTGTTTACTGTTTACAAAAAGCTTTAACAAAGCACAACAAAAATGAGTTTCAAATCAGCATACTTTAACTGGCTCAGACTCCACATCAGACTACATCAATTCCTCCTATCCAATCCACTCTCACTTCAATTCTTATTGTGATCTGTCTGCAACAAGGACACTGCATCTTACCCAGAAAAAAGAAAAAGAAAGATAACACTAATCACTCTAGATATTTTAACCTTGGTAATTAAACTACTCTCTCTTCAAGGTCACTTATCCTGCTGATAAAAAATATTTTAATGAAAAGAATCTATCAAGGCTTCACCAAGAAATATGTGTGGCTTCTCAAATCCTGAACCCTTATCACCAAATCCTGGGCAGGATTTCATGCAATTTGTGAAAGCTAATGCCTTCTTTTCACTTTTGCCTTCCTGAAAACTCTATGTGTGTGGATGAAAATGGCTGCTAAAATGGAGTTTCATCTTGGCTTAGATGAGGAGAGGGAGCATTTACATTGCCTCAGTTTCTTATTTTTTTTTCTCCCTTTAGTGGAGGATATGAAATATAACCATCCAGCATGACTTTTAAATCCCACAATCCAGCAGTTCTGTGAACCCTCCTGCTGGTCTAAACAAACAAGCCATGCTACTGATTAAACCTAAGTCCAATGAAATTAATACAAAACTAATGGAAAATAGAATTTCTCTAAATTCGATTCAATTGGAAGGCCTAACAGAGGGATGGAAATTACAAGCATGGCATAGGCAGAAGACCTGCTTCCAGGTTACTTGATTGGTCGACATGCTGCCAGGTTGCTCCACTGGTTATGCACCAAAGCTACAATAAATGGGAATCTGAACATAGTTTGAGCTGCTGTGAAAAAACTGAATGTTTATGAGGAGTTTCCTTTGGGGATTGAGCTCTTGCACCAGAGGGAGGAGTGATTGCGTGGGCTCTCGTCATCTTTTTTTTCCCAATCCATTTTAAAGACCTTTCTGTCATATGAGATCCTTTCGCTCCATCATCTTGTGAAAGAAGATTAGAGCAGGATCTGAATACTCTAAAGCACCGTGTGCTTTGTTCTCTCTCTTTTTTTTCATAACCACTTCTCTTTGACCTTGATGGAGACATATTATTAGGTCAAGAAAATGTGAAGCAGAGAAAGTCTGAGTTGGTTACAGATAATCACAGCGCTGAAATAATCAATGAAAACATAATGAACAGGATGAAATGACAACAGTTGTCATAAGCAAGTGGATAAAGTGTCAGCTCAAGTAAGGACATATGGGAATAGTTTACTTAAGTGGAAGTTCACTGGAGATTTGCAACAGTTTTTTACAGTCTGTCATAGTGGCTATAAATTATAGTAAAGCATTCATTTCTTGCTTGAGAATTAACCATTAATGTGAGTTGACAAATAATAGTAGATCAGATACGGGTCTATCTACGTTCCTACCCTCACCTATGGTCACGAGCTCTGGGTGACCGAAAGAACGAGATCGCAAAAACAAGCAGCCAAAATGAGTTTCCTCCGCAGGGTGGCCGGGCTCTCCCTTAGAGATAGGGTGAGAAGCTCGGTCATCCGGGAGGGGATCAGAGTAGAGCCGCTGCTCCTCTGCATCGAGAGGAGCCAGATGAGGTGGCTTGGGCATCTGGTCAGGATGCCTCTGGGAGGTATTCCAGGCATGTCCTACCGGGAGGAGACCTCAGGGTAGGCCCAGGACACGCTGGAGGGATTATATCTCTCAACTGGCCTGGGAGCGCCTCGGGATTGAGCTGGCTGATGTGGCCAGGGAGAGGGAAGTCTGGGCTGCCCTGTTCAGACCCAACCCCGGATAAGCGGAAGAGGAAGGTACAGTATGGTACGGTACATATATGATATGCTTTATTACTTAGAATTGGATTAAAAGGTACAGAAAATGAATGAATGAATGAATGAATGAATGAATGAATGAATGAATGAATGAATGAATGAATGAATGAATGAATGAATGAATCAAGCAATCAAGCAATCAAGCAATCAAGCAATCAAGCAATCAAGCAATCAAGCAATCAAGCAAGCAAGCAAATCACACCTCTTTCAAGGATCAGAAGCAGACAAAGAGTGCCCCAAGACCTGGATGACCATACACCCATCCAGAGGACAGCTGAGTAAGGCCCCAGCCAGAGCCCCCAAGACTATAGAGCACAGTCTCCAGGGGGCTGAGGACAATGCCCAGCTGGCCTCACTGGGCACCAGCCACCCAAGTGTGATTTCAGTACCTGAGAACCACTCACCCCTTTGGTAGAGGCCCCGCCCAATACCTTGGAAACATAAGCAAGCAGGGCAACCACTGTGGATCAGTGGCCACTGGAGCCGCTGGAGCTGATTGTCCAGAGAAGAATGCTGCACAAGCTGCTCAAAATAATGGACAATTCGTCACATCCTCTACACACCACAGTGAAGAAACAACAGAGTGTGTTCAGTGGGAGGCTTTGTCAAGTCCGTTGTAAGACGGAAAGGTACCGGAGATCATTCCTGCCAGCAGCCATCACCCTCCGGAACAAGGCCCTATCTTCAACTTCTATTTAATTTTTGTATCATCATTGTTATTATTATTATCTAAAAACAAACAAACAAACAAAAAAACTGCTACAACAATAATTTCACTCTAAGAGGGATAAATAAAGTATTTTTCATTTCATTTTCATTTCATTCATTCACTTTTACAGTTCACATGTTGTCATGATCACTGGCGATCACATATTCTTCAAATGTAAGTATTTACTGTTTCAGCCTGCATTGGGGAGCATTCTTGGGAGGACAATCTGAAATATTGTGAGGAATGAAACACTTTGCAAGGCATACATATTAATAAATACATGTTTACAAATTCACATCATGCCACTTGAATGCATCCTTATCTTAAACTACAGGCAGTTGAACTGTTATCATCTCAAATTTTCTGTAGCTTTCTTGTGAAACCTTGGGCTGGTTGTACAATGAAATCAAACACATTTTTTCCCGTTAAATAAATTACAGAAGATATCAGAACAACGTGAAGATGATATTATCGCTACAGCCAGAGTTGGCCCTAGCCTTTTTGTTGCCCTAGGCCACATTATGGTTTGACGGCCCCCTCAGAACATCCACACTGTTACACATCTGCATTCAGTCTGTTATGTCATTCTACTTCATTTAAAGTAGGTATTGCTTAAATAGATTTAATTTGAACTATAACCTATATTTACTGTTACTATAACCAAATTTAACTGTGATATTCAGTAATAATTAAATTATAGAATTAATGACTAATAATAATAATGACTATATACATAGCAGTGATATCAGATATCACAAATAAAAGGCTAAACTTCCATTTTTTTCAGGTTGTGAAAATATGAGTGAAGACACGTCTGCAGAAGCTTCTAGAGGGCTCTGACATAGTTTGTACTTTCTTAGTGAATCTGGACAGATGTAGAGTAGATTTACCTGTTACTGTTGAGTAGAAGCAAAACATGTTGCTGAAGCAGACAGACTAAAACTTAATGTGTTAAAAAACATGAATAAACATCTTGCCGTGAATCAGCATCACTAACATATGAGGTTGGACCATAGTTATAATCCCACAGCTACAACAGCATCATGGGGAAACTCTGCTTTATTTCAACTCACCTAACCTCTAGCTGACAAATTAAACAGTATTTTTAGTGTTAGGAAAACAAAAAAATATATATCTTTACACCGAGGACTCTTTTTTTCACTTTCTGGAAGTCCTTTCTTAGCATTTGGACAAGTTGTTGACATCTGTCAATATTAACCACAACCTGAGATGGACCCCCGATAACTTGTCCCCTCCCGCTCTCTCCCACAGTGTACGGTGTGGGACAGGTTCCAGGCAGGTTCCAGGCAGGTCAATCAAACAATGAGAAACAATAAGGGAGGCATTTGGGATTATTAGTATTTGTTCATCTTTTATTTTCAAGACAGAATACGAGGGAAGGGTATGGGCTCAATAAAAAGCCAATATAAAGCTGGGCGGATCAATCCAAATATCAATAGTATTGATTCCAAGGCTAGTATTCGATACCAACATGAGATTGATATTTTTCTTGCAGAGGGCTTTGGGGACAAAAATCCAAAGAATGTGAATGAGAGCCAACCAAAAGAAGATTTTGCTTTTGTTTTACTAATTTACACACTTGACTTTATTTTTCTCAAATAATTGTGGTTGGTATGAGGGAATAATGGAGTTATCTTATTATTTTGTTACATTGTTGATGTTGTTATTCTATATTGTTTTACAAAAAAGGCTTGAATTTGAATTTCTACCAGTTCTGCCATTCAGTTTGATAATAGAAAATGTGTGGCAGGATCAAGGAGGGCTTGTACTATGTTTAATTATGATCATTATGCCCATCAATAACTAAAAGGTAAAAAGTATTTCAAGCAAAAAATATTAGTATCAGTATACTTGCCCTGGATTTACTTGGTATTGGATCAATAACAACATCTGCAGTTGCAGACGGGGATGTTTTTGCCCTATCTTTCCACTTCTATCTGATTGGATGATGACAAATCAAACAATCCAGTCAGAGAGCAGATAGCTCCTGTCTTTCAGCACCGCTGCAGGCTGTTAAAGGGGAGTGGATAGTTTTCATAGACGGGTGATAATGAGTGGTCAATTAAATAGCACTGGGTATGATTCTGTGACAAAATGAATGCGGTGAAGTTTGTTACATTATCAGATAAAACAATATTACTCAGTCTGAGTCCAAGTTAAGTTGAAAAGTGAAACGTCAACATAGCTATGAAATATTCTGAAGTGAGACTGTGTTGGAAGAAAGTTAAAGGAAGAATCAGGAAAAACTTTACATGGGCGCCTTGTCACCGACTTCAGTGCAGCATCTGACAACCACTTTAAGAACTTTATCTTGAGGCGGCTTTGCATAGAGCACAAAGTCTTCCAACTTTTGTGAAAGAGCCTTTGTTCTAGTCTCAGTTCCACAATACTTTTTTTTCATACTGTTTCTTTCATACTCTTTTTTAAAAAGCTTTAATATGTGTTTTTTTTTTGTTTGTTTTATTTTTTTGTCCAAATCTCAAAGCTAAATTTAGTCTTGTTTTTGCCTCATCTTTCTACTAAAATAAAACAGGAACTCTTTTGCCACATTTAGCAGCTACTCCTCCCACCGACAGCACACTGATCCCCGAAACATGTTATCATAACCCTCCCAAGGCAAAAACAGAAGAAACACAGCATACTAGCGTAGACTAATTGCCCATTTCAGTGGTAGAAACCTGATATAACACTGCATCATCTGACAAACTATGTAATGCAGATTTAAAGACTTCAAAGCAAAGATTCTCAAAATTGGAATGTAATGAATTATATAGCTTAAAGATGAAAAAATAAGATTTTACATTTATTAGCTTATCATTGCATTCACACAGAATGACACAAACATATTTGTACAAGACATAAAATGCAAAACAACTCATAAAACTCAAGCACATTTAATTCATCTTCTCATCCTCCCACACTACCTTGCTTATCACTCTGGCAGCATCATACTTGTAAAGAATTTTAATTTCATCACTTTCTATTCATACACAAACTGAAACAGCCTGTAACTCACACATATATCTAGCATGCATCATTTCTAGCAGATATTTCCTTGTGTGGTTGAGATTTGAATTAGCCCACACTTCACATTGGATGTTTGCATTTCGTACCCCTTGCTGCGGAGAAGAAAAACAAGGGAACAAAGCAGAATAAATTATGCGCTTCCAACTGAATTTCACTTTATTTATCTGTCATGCTTCATGTGGGAATCTTGGAGATCCCCCTGTCAATTCAAAGGAGGACAACATCCAGAGGAAAGTGTTTTACATGAATGAAACACAGCTTCACAGGCAGAGTAACTTATTCACATGACTGAGAAAATCATGAAAAAATTATAAGGAAATGGATTCTTCATCTTTGTGGGAGATACTGTGTATCATGTTTTGAATTAAGTGTTTCTGTTTAGCTTATACATTCCTTCAAGTTATTCTGTTAGACACATTATCACTCAGGTTTGTTTCCAAGGGAACTTTATGCATTCCGAAAATTATTCTCCAAGCTCAAAATGATTAAAGGTTCAGGGCTATACATGCCACTAATGTGCCAAAAATAGGCTCCAGTATATATTGTGCTGTCACTTGAAAAGTCAAAACGTTAACAAGCGACATCAACAATGTCTCCACTATGTGACCTTGGTTTTTTCCTTTGTTGACAAAGCTGATATGACATTTTGAGTGTCTTGGGTTATTCTGTGAATGAGAGTTCAATCATCACATCATTAATGGGTTTGGAGTGGGGCCAGTCATTCATGACACCCTGCTTTATAGCTTTGCCAGAAATCTCTGTGCTGAAATGAGAAGGTTGTAGATATTTTCTATGGAGCTATTTCCTGACCAGAGGGTACCTTTGATTAATGGCCTTTTCCCCGGCGAAGCCATTTAGGTAATCCAAAAGAATAATCTCCTCTGTCTTTGAAACCTTAAACTGAGCACATTGACCAGGACTGGCTGTCTCCTCCTCGTCAATTACAGGGCTAATTAGTATTTATGGTTTTTGTCAGCCAAGATGATTTAAGTCAATTGTTTTGTCTTTTTGCTCTTGCTTTGTGTTTGCATTAAAGTAACTCAAGTGCCTGTCTGTGCACCTGCAACACAAAGGACACATGTATGAATAGGTAGTAGATAGCCAACAGCCTCTGGAGAGGCTGCTTTGCATGATTATATTTATTCAGCTCTGGTAGATCCTTATTCAACAAAAGCAATTTACAGCCCTATTGATCATAGGCTTTGTTTTATTAGTAAACAAAATCTGATTTTATCAACTCGTGACTTTTTTTTGCACAAGATAGCCCCAATGTTGACTGATCTAGATTTATGTGTATGCTCGAATTATTATTCCTGGGTTGTTGTTTTTTTTTCTTGTTTTTTTTTGTCATGTCCTCCATCACTCTCCAGACTACTGTAAAGCTTTAGAATGAAAAAAAGAAAAAAAATCCCCTCAGTAAGTAAATATAACTGCTTCCCTTCAAAGCTTGTTGAGTGTTCTCTTGACTCACATCAACTGTGTATCGCCTAGGAGACTCAGCCTGAGCTCTACACCACAAATGTTAACGCCAATTAAACCCCTGGCACCGCCCTGTCATTCTCCGCATTCTGTGACATATGAGTGATAACACAGACCCTTACCTACAGCTCTCATCTGACACACATTAAATGGCAGTAGACCCTTGCGTTTCCTGACATTTTGCGGGAATCGATTGCAATTTAATCAGTGTGAGCATGCTGCTATCAGCCAAACTTACACCAGCTGTTTTTTGTGTTGCCTGGACTAAGCTTCCTTTGCTGAAAAAAAGAAAAGGAAAAATGCAGAAGATTTACGGCAATTTCAAACTATGACAATAGGAAATTATCATTAAATCACCAATAAAAGAGATCAAGAAAAGATCACAGCATCAAAGTTGATAATAATAATCACAGATTTGATGTTCCTATGAGAACATATTTCCATTCAATTTACACGCTCTTAGATTTATTGTCTATTTTGAACACTCATTAGTCCCTTTCTCCCCCTCCTTCTCCCCTTTCTCTATCCATCTGACTCCATGTGTGTTTCTCTCTCCTTTTCTCTTTCCCCCTGGTGGTAAATGCAGTAATTATCCCATTATCCTTTGAAGTCTTCGTAAAACTCCCCAAACATGTGAATACATGGTCCTTTTAAGTATTTGGGGTCCTACAAGGTAGCCCACAGCTGGAATATTCTCTCTTTCAAATTTAAGCCCAAAAGAGTATTGTTTTACAGAGGAAAAATCATGGGGCTTGTCTGTTCAAGGAGCTCAACAGATACACAAATCTTTTCTTTGAGCAAAGGTGTTTGGAGGCCAAATTATACTTCAGAAAATCATCTGTGAACTCGTAGGAAAGTATGCCAATTGAAAACTCCTAACAACAACATTTCCTGCTGAAGAGACCCCACAAATACACACAGATGCCTCAAGGTAACTACAAATAAAGTATACAGAGCTCAGCTCTGTGATTAACAGACTGAGCTTTCAAAGCATGCTTAGTACCAGTTTCTAAATTACTTAATGGGGTGATAATGAGTCAAAAATGAAAATCTGTCTCTATTTTCAGAAAACCTAGAGTCGTATTGCTGGTTGCAGATCCTTGCACATGTGCAAGCGCACACACACGCAGGTTGTTATCCTCTCATCCTTTGAATTTGTAATTAGGCATGCAAAGACCGTCATCTTATAGAGATAATTTGGGAAAGATGAATACACCAGCACATGTTCCTATTTCTATTCATGTCAGATGAGATATTGATTATGAATGGAAGCAGAGAAATTTAGGCAATTAATTGGAATAAAATCTTACAAACATGCACTCTCACCTTAACTGAGACATGAAAACGTCAGTGGTGTGCTTTTGTCTGCATGGGCCCTGCCTGCCACTAAGTATTACTCTGGGTTGCTGCCTAAGGCTATACAAATAAGAGCTGAAAATGAAAGCAACTCCATAACCGTTTGGATGCTGGATGGTCTGATAAATGTGATAGAAATGCTCATGCTGTTTATGTCGTCTCAGCCAGTGCTCTCCCCCACTTTATAACTAAATCCACATGGGAGTATGAGAGGTGATGGTCAGCTGAATTATCATCGCTGGTACGGAACATGGGCGTAATACCAAGGAACAGCAACACATGTTGATACAAACATGCAGACAGACATACAGTCAGTCCTACAAATACAGCACTACTCTGCCAGGCAGTATGACACAACATGCATGCAAACACATGCTGTGAGCTAATCATTGTGTGTAAATAAATGAAAAATACAGAATGCTTCCCATTACTAAATGAATGCAAAATAAATTAAACACACAAGCAGCCTCATAACTTATGAATACATACCATCAACACAGTGTAAGTTGAATACTATCAGGGCTGCAAATGATCAGGCAAAAGATGTGTGAGCAGAGACTGTCATTAAAGGCACAATGTGTGTTACCGTGGCAACATCATAGAGGCCTCCATCCTTTTAATGTTGTGGTTAGGAACGAACGACATTGCACCCAAATCCCATGTGAATTAAAGGCACATTGCTAAATAAAGCTCAAGTACCTTGCTGCCACACTTTTACAAGCCACTGTTTGTCTCTTCTCTGTGGGGAATTCTGTAACAACCTGTTTCTGTGGGGTAAAACAGGCAAAGTGTCAACACTTGGCAATCAAAGTAGCTCTCTCTCTCTTTTTCTTTTTTTCCCAGACTTTAATTTGTACAGAATTACTCCAGATGCAAAATGAAAAAAACTCTCAGATCTTGACTGTCACACTTTTGGGGGATAGTATGTGCAAAATAGTACTTCAGTGTCATTTTGCACAATCTCCATTTTATTTGACTTATTTCCTTCAGCTTGGTTGAATGCAAATAAGTTTAAATCCTCACCGCTCCATTTCGACCTCTCTGACCAAGGTAATTACCTTGACTCTTGAATCATTGGAGTCAAAGATAAAACACACAGATCTCTGGTTCAGATTTGAAGAGTGACTTTAGCAGTCCTCTGCGAGCTGCAGCACAGTTGTTCATTCTAGTTTTGCATGATGATTTTTTTGCCCTATTTGTTTATTCATTAGCATTTGATCTGTCATCCAAGGAAAAGTTGCCTTTGGTTTACAGGGGAGTCTTGTCAGCATGAGAAACCAAGATAAGGTGCTTCTTGTATTTAATTAAGAGGGAAGGAAGCCCTCCTGGTATCTAGGTACAGGCACCTCACAGCAATTGACCTTTGTGAACATGTCAAGACTTTATCTTGCTCCCATCAGCCCCAAGCAGGAGTTGTCAAGACAGTAAATAGCTGTGCTCTCACGCACCCTTTTGATTTCCACAAGCAGAGCATTTTCAAGTGGTTGCTTATGGTGTGAAGGATATTATTTTTCAACCAAGGGAGGCAAAATGATTTTATGCTCCTTGTCACAGTGTTTCTAAAATACCTAAATGCTAATTTAGGGGTGTCATGTTTTTTTTTTTTATGTTGTTTTCTGCAAAACCAAATTCACTTCATGATGTGATTTACTCCAAAATATATCCAACAAAAAAATTTTTCATGGATTTTAAGTCAAATGGAGTAGTTTCTCAAGAGGTGGTGCGAAAGAGGAATTTGGGGCTTTTGTTGTATTTGATCAACAGGCATTTACTCCAAATCAGGACAATGAGATTTGCTTTAAGTATGTAATCCCATGACAACTCTGCCCATTGAGTTTGTCCATTCTTTCCTTATAATTCGGTTGTTGTTTTGGTTCTTCATTCACAATTGGGTGTAATGTTCTCACATCTAATGTATTTGACAGGGATTAACAAAGAAAGGAAGGGAATGGGTTAAGTCACAAAACTCTTTCCCAAGTCAACAGTGCCATCTTGAGGTTGGAGATCTAGTTGCATGTCTTTTAGGTTGCTCAGTTTGGTTTCGATGACTGTTAAGATCATCACTCATTGTAGAGCAATAACAGTTATAAAAGTAAACATGTATAGTTGAAAAATATATGAGTCAAATCTTATAGAATTTACACAAAATATCAAGTAACTGGGTGCCATTTAACTGTTGAGCTCTGCAGGCTATATTACAACTGTCACTCTCAATAAAATGGCATTTCTGTTCTTACCATTGCTGCTAACAATAGTTTCTTCTTAGTTTTCATTTCAGACATATATTCACCTTAGCAGAAGGCAGTTCTTCCTTCAAATTATTAATTCAATGTTTTTTTTCTTTTTTTTCTAGCACATAGAGCAATTTAATTTGACTTGACCAGTGACAAAAACATTTTTTTTTCCATTTCTCACAATAATAAATTTAATCATACTGAGATAGCACATCATTTTAGGATGTATCTGCCTTGTAAACTTACTTTTCTTCTGTATTGGTTAAAACACTTAAGCAGCAATTCATATTAATCATCAAAATAAATAAGAATGTTACATGATAGTTCATGATTTTTAGATGTAGGGTAATGAGAAAGACTGCACAATAGTTTTATTCATCTTATTCACACCATGCATATGGAAATAGCTTTTTTATTAACCAGCAGTCAATAACACAGTTTTTGACATTTGTGATCCCTCAACAGTTTATGCGTGTCTTAAGTTGACCAACAGATGGTGATATAAAACAAGTTGTTTGTTAGCTTTGGTTTCAACACTGAGTCTCATTTACCACCAGGGGTCATACAAGCATTTCCTACCCTTTCCTACTTGTAGCATTCCCAAGATATGGTTTGGGAATGCTACATTTTATTTTACCCTTCAGTTTTACTTAATAAAATCAAATGTGGCCACTCACTCCAACTTCTCATCATTATCATTCAGGTATACACAAATAAGGACAAGTAAAGATATAAACCAACTGGGCAATTTAGAAAAGTGATGGACAAACACACACAAATGAAGAAGTGTGGAAAATATGTAAAATATTACATTATAGACACAATAAAATCACAAATATTTGAGTTTGAATTTGAGTTTATTCACATCAGTTTAGTCCTGTCCTCTTTGACTGATGTACCATATCAGTTACCATGTCCAGGATGCAGGATAAGTGGCTGAGGATATATGCCAGGGGCCACAGCGAATGGGATAAAAAGGTTGGTGGAGTCATGCTGAGTGGAGCTTGAGCAGGGTAGTCTGGAAAAATAATGAAGCTCTATGTGACTCAAGACAAGCAAAATTATGAGAGAAGCCATGTTTTAATAAATTAATAACACACATAAACTGGAATTATATGGTAGAGAAAATGGATGGATGGATGGATGGATGGATGGATGGATGGATGGATGGATGGATGGATGGATGGATGGATG
>JAOXYM010000013.1:13997504-14009463 GCA_028567055.1 Leptatherina wallacei
TGGATGGATGGATGGATGGATGGATGGATGGATGGATGGATGGATGGATGGATGGATGGATGGATAGATGGATGGAAATTTCAATTAATGCATTGTTAAGATAAACAATATATAAGGAATAGAACTTGTGCATTTTAACACTTAAAAAATAAGCAGCATAAGCAGGTACTGCAAGCTGTAATTATGTGAAATTACTTTTTTTTAAAACCCTGGTGTGTGTCTTCTTTTAATTGTGCTGACTGCCATAAAATGAGTTGCCCTCGGCACTAAGGGATCTGTGTGGAAGGTGTGAGATGTCATCCATGGTGGCTGACCATGTAGCCAACATATTTCTTTCCCCACAACTCCTCAAGGGAGGCTGGAGTTAACCCTCAGAGGCATGTACGCACAGTGCCTGTTGTCAAGAGTTCTTGTTTCAATGGCTGATTTTCATGCCCTGTACCTTATTGTCCTTGTCATTTAGTTGACCCTCAGTTCATTATCTAATGATGATGCAGTGTGTCAGCCAGCTGCAACACCCTGCCCTCGATGCCCACAGTATCTTGTCACTTGCTAAAAGGTGGCCTTTCCAAGTCTCATCTGACCATCTCATATCTTAAAATTGCCTCTGAACTGGGCAAGTGTTTAACCCATTAAGTCCCCTGTAAGTACATAAATCTTAATAAATCACCGACAAGTTCATCATTATTCCAAGACTCGAGCCCCAGTTGCAAAGTTGTATAGCTGTTTAGGTTCTTTAATGAAGCACAAATTTGAAAGATATTCCTTATCTTGTTTTGCTACTCTTCTGAATACTATGTGTTGTACTGTTATCAATTTACAGGGTCTGCCCAATATAAACTGTAAATGCCTTGTAATAGCAAACATGTTATCTTCCTCCAAATTGCCCCAAACTATACCAGCGTAACAGGATAATACTGACTAATCATTGGCATTTTAATTATCAGTTTAAATCCCACAGTGAAATGTGGACCTGATTATAATATTTCATCGAAATATCTGTAAGGTGGATTGCTTCAACATATGTTCTCTACACAACAAAACTTACAGTATACTAATCTAGTTTTAAAAAAAAGTCCAAGCCCCATGGACCACCATGAAAACATTTAACAAGCTCAGGGTTGTGTAGTTCTTTGCAGTCTTGCATCACATCTGATGCAACAAAGGCCTTTGAGAGCCTTCCTGCTAGACAATGGCAGAGCAGTTTACTAGGAGGCTGACTGTTTTTGTTTGCTCCAGCTGGACACAGATGACAAAGTGCAACATGCCATCTATATGGAACATAAATCAGAAGCGCTACCCATCATCCTGCGTGGCATGGCTCCAACTCCATTTGTGCATTTCTGACCTTGAAACGCATAATTGTTAGTCATCATTTTCACTCAGTCACTTGTTATGATCATTCCTTTCATGTGTGTATGTGTTTTTGAGCGCATGCATGGGAGTGTGTTTG
The DNA here is from genome assembly GCA_028567055.1 of Leptatherina wallacei. Classification (NCBI taxonomy): domain Eukaryota; kingdom Metazoa; phylum Chordata; class Actinopteri; order Atheriniformes; family Atherinidae; genus Leptatherina; species Leptatherina wallacei. Next base: position 13,998,958 of record JAOXYM010000013.1, read on the forward strand.
TACAGTGTGCTGCTTTCTGCTCCCAGTTGGTGAATATTATGTTCAGTGTCATGGAAGACTTGGAGAGATATTAAATGAAGCTCACATCATGCATCGCATGTGTGTGCCTCACGCTCTCTCTGCACATTGTGACCATGGATGAAAATGAATTATCAAGCTGACAGATGCAAACAAAAGCATAAACAAAATGCAAATACACAAGGCCAATCCAAATTTGACTGAATATGGAATTAATATTAACAAATATAGCTAATAAAACTCCATCAATCTTTGTTGTAATTACAGCTATCAAATAAGATAAAAGACAGCTGTAAAATGTTGCTTATCGTGTTGCAATAAACATAAATGCTAATTTATGCAGAAGTAGTGTATAATGATGGGATTTAGTTAATGCTGTAGCCAATATCAGATCCAATCTGGGGAACAAAACCTCTGAGGGCAGAGAAAACAGAAGCGCAAATGAATTGCATGCACAGTGAATGCAGCCTTCATACTTTAATATGAGCCACAGGCAGTGTCCCTGATGTGCCTGCTCTCCTCCCATGTGAGTATGAGCCAAGTGGAGAGGATGATGGATACAGCTCCACGAGGACACAGCAGTAAGCAACGATACTTGACATGTCTCTGCATGAGCGCCAACGCATCAGGCTGAAAAGGTCACAACGGGTCTTTCTTCTTTACCTTTTGCTCGGTCGCTAAACCAACACAAAATTTTGCATGCAATGTGTGCCACCTGTTCAGATAAGATTGATCTCATTTCAAGAACTGAATTATTCACTTTGATTATCCCTCTGTGAGAGTGATTCCATAACTGTTTGGTTTTCATTAGGACCAGGTGATAACACACTCAGTGAGGACGGTAAGTCATGCTCTGTGACTTATAATTTAGTATAAACAAATAGACTAATACTGCATTATTTAAGAGCACAACACTTAATTCTAGAGCTCTTTGTTAGTACATCAGGGTTTGACGAGACAAATCCCACCGTGGTAAAATCTCCCTGTCTTCATGCATTATACGGCTGATGTCATGATTATAAAGACTGCTTTGCTCAGGCCATATGAGCCCTTTGGTGGTGCTTTTCAGAAGCTATGCAGTCTGAATTTTGAGAAAGCAAACATTGAAAAATAAATTGAATTAAAATAAGCAAGGAATCTATTCTTTGAAACCTAACAACCGGTGACCTCTGATTGGCATAGGTGACATGAGTGGAAAAAATATTTGAATTTTAAAATGGGACAATTTGACCCACAAAATAACAGGAGGGTTCAAACTGATTTGCTCCAGCCATATGAGCCCTGCAGTGGTGCCTTTCAGAAGCTATGTTACCTGGATTAAGGCATAGTATTCAAAACATTAATAAAATAAAATAAAATAAAATAAATATACTTTAAAACCTAACCCACGACCTCTGATTGATGGATAACATGGGTGGAAAGTTGACAGTTTGATAAGTGATGCACCTGCAGGGCACTACCCTAAGTTTTTGTGGGGAGGTGACCAAATATAACCAGAGGGATGTTGGAAAGATGCAATCGACTCCTGCCAGGTGAAAGGAAAGACAGGGACTTTAGTGTTTCAGGCAATATCACCCCATCCCCCGCTCTCCCCTTCCAGCAGCCATTTAACATAACAGGATTGACAGATTATGAAGAGCTCATATAACTTGGCAATAGCATGGTTTTGTTTTCTACATGAATGATGTTGTGCGGTGTTGGTACACAAGAGCGCGCCAGCGTAGTCCGGTAAATCATTTATATTTTTTGGGACATCTTTATAGTTGGTAGGTACATATTTTGGAGGGATCTATCTCAGCATGATGCTCCAGTGAGCTGATTCTTTGTGCATGAAATGACTTGACATCCTCCCGACCACCGAGTGAGCCAGAGTGCGCGTGTGCGCGAGCGTCCATGGAGAGAGATAGAAGGAGGGAGACAAGGGGGGGTGGATGGAGACAGAAGAAAGAATAAGCAACTTTGTAACCAGGCATAGCCGTGTCTCCTCCGGCACAGGGTGCTGAAAGAGAAGCATTTGGCAGTTATGGTTGATCAGCGTTTCTTTCATCCTCTCATGTGTATTAGGGACGACGAGAGCGCTCGCGTAAAATAGATCCTGTTTCCTTTTTCGTTTTGACGGATTAAAAAAATACAAGATGAAACACCAAACGAGTCTGCATCTTCATCAATGCGCGTGAGGTATGTATTAACAGCAGGAGTTTGACAGAAATTATGCAGATTGCATTTTCTCTGACGCTAACATCTGTAATTTACATAGCTTTACATTCAAACCATTTGTTAATTACATTTTCACTTCTTAAGTAAATGGGATATGGATTTCCCTCACAGCGGATTTAGACCTTTGTTTTTTGCTGAAGTGTAGCTATGACCTTGCTTTTTGTTCTTTAAATTGCTTAAAGGAGTTGCTTTGTTTGGGCTTTTAAAAAAATCAGCAGCCAGAGATACTGAAGTTACCTCTGGGTCGCAAATGAAGCTTAAACTCATGAGCTTCTTATGTGGAAGTTGTTTTCATTGCAGCCTGCCCGTTTTACATCACAATGTATGTCTTTTATTCTAGATGACATTGAGGATCCCTTAGCAGGACTATGAGCTTGGCCATCATTTGCAGGAAAATGCAGCTTTGGATTCCTTATGTTTTGCTAAGTGCAACATCAGTGTGCACTGTTGAGATGTCTGGCCATTATGGAGAAATATGTCAAGGACTGTGTGCCTGCGAGGAGAAGGAAGGGATACTTACAGTGAGCTGTGAAAACAGAGGAATTGAAAGTCTCTCTAACATAAGTCCAGTGCACTTCTCTCAGTATCATCTGCTCCTTACTGGGAATCTTTTAAAAAAGCTATCTGTCAATGATTTCACTGAGTACAAAGGACTTACAATATTACATCTGGGAAACAATGACATATCTGATGTTGAAGCAGGAGCTTTTAATGGACTGCAGGAATTAAAACGACTACATCTCAACAACAATAAGATCGATGCCTTGAAGGAAGAGTTTTTCTTTGGCCTTGAAAGTCTGGAATATTTACAAATTGATTATAATTACATCACCCACGTGGAACCAAATGCCTTCAGCAGACTTCGACATCTGGAGGTCCTCATCCTAAATGACAATTTGATATCAAGTCTGCCTGTAAATATTTTCCATTATGTACCATTGACTCATTTAGACCTAAGGGGTAATCAGCTGAAAATACTCCCCTACATAGGTTTGTTGGAGCACATGAACAGTGTGGTGGAGTTACAGCTGGAGGAGAATCCGTGGAACTGCTCCTGTGAGTTGATTGCTCTTAAAACCTGGCTCGAAAGCATATCATACACAGCTTTGGTCGGTGATGTTGTTTGCGAGTTCCCCTTTCGGCTTCATGGGAGAGACCTTGATGAGGTTTCAAAACAAGAGTTGTGCCCGAGGAGAGCCATCGCTGAATATGAGATGCCGCCCCTGCCACATTTGAGCACTGATGCATACTATAGGACCACGCCAGCTCTAGTTGGAGCCTCATTCACCTCGTCTGGAATTGCAAGATCCTCATCAAGACCCACTAAAGGACCTCGTCAGTCTGCCAAATTAAAATCAAAACCCACTGCTCGTGCCCCATCAAATAAACCACAAAATTACGGTCAGATCGTATCATTTCAGACCAAATCTCCTGTGCCTTTAGATTGCCCTAATGCCTGCACCTGCAATCTACAAATTTCAGACCTTGGCCTGAATGTGAACTGCCAGGAGCGAAAGATAGAACAAATCTCTGACTTAAATCCTAAACCTTACAATCCCAAAAAGATGTATCTCACAGGGAATTACATCCCTGTGGTACGTAGATCAGATTTTATTGAGGCAACTGGATTAGATTTACTTCATCTTGGTAACAATCGAATAGCTCGTGTCCATGACAGAGCTTTTGGCGATTTGACACATCTACGAAGACTATACCTCAATGGAAATCTGATAGACCGCCTTACAGCTGATATGTTTTACGGATTAGAGAGCCTACAGTTCTTATATTTAGAATACAATGTTATTAAAGAGGTTTCTGCTGACACTTTTCAGCATGTCCTCAGACTTCAGCTTCTTTTCTTAAACAACAACCTTTTGAAAACTTTACCAGAGGGTACATTTAATGGGTTGACATTAGCCAGACTAAATCTCCGCAACAACCATTTGCGATATCTGCCAGTCAGTGGTGTACTAAATCAGCTGACAGCACTTGTTCAAGTTGATTTGTATGAGAATCCTTGGGATTGCTCTTGTAGCATACTGGATTTGAAAATGTGGTTAGAGCAGCTTAGCACAGGCACAGTTGTAAACAATGTCATCTGTGGCTCCCCGAAGAGACTAGCCGGGGAGGATATGAGATACATTAAGACAACTAATTTCTGCCCTAATAACTCCGATATACTTGCTTCCATGATTCCACCCTCTGAAGAATCTTTTCCTGGCAGCACAATCACTATAGAAACATCCTTGGACTCTGATACTCAGTACAGCACCATTCCTTTATCTGTCATGATTCTTGCCCTTCTCCTCATGTTCATTATGTCTGTGTTTGTGACTGCAGGATTGTTTGTGGCAGTGAAAAAGAGGCATCAAAAGAATCAAAATGAGCACAATAACTCAATGAATGCTTGCATTAGCTCTCTTAACATGGAATATGGCCTTTACAAAAAGGGATCCATTCCCAAAGTCAGAACATCAGCTGGACACGTATATGAGTATATCCCACCTCCCACAGAATCCACATGCGTAACTACTGCCCACACCCCAATGAACAACAAATCAGTGGATGGATTTAAAGACTTTGACGAGTTGAGTGGCGCATTTCTTGGTAACTCAGATGAAGAGGCAGTCAGTAATGTGATAAGTTCAGAATACAGCGCTACTACTCCAGAGCCTCTCAACAAGCCCTCAACCCCTCACCATGATGATCCGTCGTGCTGCTACAGAGATGTACTTGAGCCTGACAAGAACAGGTGCTACAGCAATACATTACCTTGCAGACATGGAGCGCATTCATCAAATCGCTATTCCTCAGACTTTGATGCAAGGCATCAATATCCGCACCCAGAGAGAATTCAACAGACAATCCTTTACTGTACAGCACCAAGTGCTGTTTATGTGGAGCCTAACAGGAGCGAGTACTGGGAACTGAAAGCAAAGCTTCATATTGATCCAGATTACCTTGAGGTTCTTGAAAAACGAACTACATTTACACAGTTTTAATAGACTTGGCCTCCCTTGGATGCATTTGTGCAATGTATTGATTTTAATGAGGAATTACAAAATGTTTTAAAAGCATAAAAAGACACAAAGGTTTTCTTAAGTCAGCACAGTGCACCGTGGGCCACAGTATATATTTTTGGGATCATGCTTTACAGAAATGAGTGATAAAGGGGACACTACTCATTTTAAAGCATCACTTAACACTTAGTTTGGTTTAAATGTGTAAATATGAAAAGCAACCATTGCTTCAGGTGATTCAGGGCTCTACTGACTCATCCTATTATCAAATTTATCCCGGAGCTGTGTGATGAAAAATAAATCTAATTTCTTGACCAAGATACACGTGTGACTGCCAGTTCTGTCTTTTCAAAATTTTCCAAATGAAACTCATACATGTTGCAGAAAATCAAATTGAGTAGATTTATCACTAACCATGAAACTGGACTGCATTTAGTAATGGACATGTCACATTGCCTTTAGATCAGTTTAGAAATCATACTATAAAGATAAAAGATTAATGAAGCCAGGCACATTAATCCTGGCTATTTACCCTCAAGAATGTGCAGCTCTGGGATGGCAATATTAAATACATAAAGATATGAGGGATCTTCCAAAGTGATCTCACAAATCACAGATTAAAGGTGCACTACATTTTTGTATTCCTGTTTGCAGATTTAGAAGAGAATGGTAATACTAATCGATATATTAAAGCAAACTGAACTGGTCAAGTGTATATGCTCTGGAAAATGAGTGGTGGTCCCTTGAAACTTTCCCATCTCTAAATCAGCAGCAGTTGTGGATTTAAGACACATGTTGCACAAGTTGCTGTGGTATTGGGGTACAAGAAAAAGAAATATGTGTAACCAAAAGAAAATGTGATGAGTTGTGTTTTAACTGAAAGAATATACCTTGTATCTATTATTTTAAATGGTTTATTACAAATGTGTACAAATGCAGTTTCTATCAATTTACATAAATATGTACTTACAATTTTATTTTATTCTTGCATCAACACCAAAGCAGTCTACAAATAAAAAGAAAATACAAAAAACAAAACAGTATATGCAAACTTTAAACTCCCAGAGATAAATATCGAACACAATCCTGTAAATTATTTCACTTGTAAAACTTATTTTCTTTTAGATATATATTTTAATGCATTTACAGTTCCATATACAACACATCTAAGTAGATTTACCATACAATGAGATTCTAATCTGCTCATTATCACATCAAAGCATGTAATAGACCTGCTGGTCCAGTGCAAGACACAAGTCAGTGTCACGTTTTGCCTTATTAAAGATCTTAAGACTATACTGTTACCCGGCCTTATCAGAGAAAGAACAGTAGTCTTTAATCGTTTACCTGTTTTAAAGCAGCTTATGTTTACATTAGGTTTAAAAGGGTCCATACTAACCCAAACTGTAATCTTTTCCTGAAGCTAACCAAGAAGTTTTGTGCCTAAACATTTACTGTACCAAACAGCAGCTGAATTGGCACAATTTTTAACTTCTGCTGGTTCTGCTTTACAATGAGATTCTAATACACACATTTACACGCTCTTACAAAGAATTCCTCCTGAAAACATACATTCACACCAAGTTTAAATGTGGATTAAAGTAACAAAAAAATGGTAGTAATAAAATAATGAACATACAATTAATTCACTTGTCAAAAAGTATCAGCCCCACTGGTTTCCTGTGGAAGCCAAAATCTTGAATTCTATGTGAAAATCCTGCTCTAACTGCTCCACCTCTCTGTAGTCTGTTCTCTGATGGTGTCATGTGTTGTCAGGACCCCTGCTGTCACATATAAACATAGAAGAAAGCCTTTAGCTTAAGATTTCAACATGCTGGATAAAGAAACTAAAAGAAAAAGTGAATATCTAGGCCTTTTCATATTACGGCTTTCAAGCGGGGACTGATGCACCTTCATTGTGCATAAGTGTCATGAGTGAAAGTACAGGGGCTCAAAGCTGATCTGCTGCTGATGTCTGAGCTGGTGAGGGAGGTGGTAATAGATGCAAAATGAGTTATGTGTACTATGACAAGCTGATGGTTAGAGTATAGCTTGCCACTCTTATTAACTGATGTGATTCCACAAAGCCAGCTTGATATGTGTAGGCTGACCACATAGTTTAGTAATCCTAACTTGGTTCCTTTAGTGCTTAAACTTAATCATTATATCATGTTTCTAACACATGATTAATACTTTGTGTATTGCTTTTTTAAGGTTAAGTCAAAGTTGAGTCTTTTGTTTCTTTCAGCTATGATCATAGTATCATTTATTTAGGAAAAAACACTATAAAATGACATTTGCTGCTGTAGTATTGACGGGTTTGGTGCATCAGGACCTGGCATCAAAAGACATCTTCAGGGTATCTCAGAGATCAGGAGCTTTAACAGAGTGTCAGTATGTGATTGGGTTTAGAACTGGTTGATTTCTGCACTTCTGTAAATTTGCATTTACTTTTCATATGGGTGCAGCACAAAGCATGACACTGACACAGTGGCAGGTCTGTTTCTTGCTTTAGTGTGTCTCCAAATTCCTCTGAAATCCAGTTGTGAACCTTAAATATTTCTAAGCCTCAGGCCCATGTTAACATATGCTGAATAATTGCATATTTTTGTATGAACAAGTAAGGTCATTGTTTTTTCCTTGCATTTATTTACTTTTTCTTTTTGGAAAAAAATGCACTATTGACTTCTGCTGGTCAACAATGATGTCACTCTCCTAAATGCACAATGTACTAACATATAGCCATAGAATAGGTTTGATAAATGCATACAGAGAGGTTACATATGCTACACTATCTTGCACTATGCATAGATATAGACCATACTCAGACAATCTGTACAAAAAGCCCACTGCTCATCCGTCAGTCTTCACCCAACAAACATGCAAATAATAGCCAATAACATCATCTTATTCTATATTGTAAGTCTTCATTTGAAATTTAGCACACATAAATATTTAGAGGTACTTTTGTACCACATTTTGGATAAATCATTTATTTTAAACCTTCATATATTTTTAATTAAAAGTGTTTCTAGGGAAATATAGAGGGGATTTTTGTGTTTTGAGTTAGAGCAAAAGTATTGTTTATCTCACATATTTGGTTTGGAATCACAAGAAATCAGGCTACTTAACTTCAATCAGCAATTTCCCTGTTTTTATCCAATCTTTAATCTTATAGATGTATATAATATAGATATTATGTCTAAAAGCACAACAAATGACTACCACAGTCAAATGGATAGGGTCATATTTAACCATGAAACACTTCTTTGCTCCAAGGAAAAATAAGAGCATCACCCAATCAAAATGTCAGCCAAGAAAGTGAAGCCAAGATGTGACTATCCCTGAGAGTTAAATAAAAGTAAATTTTTATCATGTGCATAATGCACCAAACCTGTCCTCTTAATTCAGCCGGTTAGAGGGCAGAGTGAATCTGGACCCTGTCTGCATGTCATGAAGTATTACAGTGCAGCATTAGCCATGCCATTAACCAAGGATGAAGTCTTGGTTTGTTGCCTTCCACATGTTCAAAGTAATTTTGTGATGACTTGACCTGTTTCTGCTGTTTGGAAATTCATCAAAACAAATTACCTGTATCTTCACAGTGACGCACGCATGATGTGTACCTACGCAGGTTTGTTTTCCACTGATATATTGCTGTGAAGTTTGTGGTGAAAACACTTTAAACCTGCAAACACGCACAGACTGATGCACACAGTGTTTTTTTGTGAACAGTGACTGGCATTTAGTTGATTGTAACAGTTCCTCAGATTATCCTTATTTTTTTCTCTTTTTTCCCCCCAAATGTGCTATAACTTTTGTACGTAAAAAAAATAAGGCTGCAGAGGAAAGTACAGTGCAATAAAAAGGGCAGATTATGTGTTTGAGATAGTATTGGGAAATAGTTTATTTATTGTTATTTTATTACTTCTTTTTCAATATTTTGACTGCTACATGGAAATACTGGAAAGTGTTTACTATATATAGTAGAGATTTGCATTTTTTTAATTCCATTTTTGTTATCGCAATGCATTTTTTCTTTCTTTCTTTTTGTCACAACTGACAATATAAATACTGTCAATCCAAAAAAAAACATGTTAAACTGAAATGTGTCATGTGAATATGTGCAAATGTTTAATTTGCAAAGAAGAGGTGAAGTCAGTGTCTTATTCTTATTCCAACACTCATGTAAGCTTTTGTTTGCTTCATTTGATTTTCATATGAAGCGGTGAATTTTCTGTGTCAACATCTGATTTGTAAATAGAACACTTCATCAGCATTTTGTGCAAACTGGCACCATTTTTGCAAAGGAACAACTTGCTCTCTTATTGCAAAAACACAGTACAGCGAGGAATATGTGGGATAAATATATCTACAGTGTGCTGTTTCTTTAGTTGTTAGCTAATGAATAAAAGATATGCATTAATTTGATATCCTGTTGTATTTGTCTTCCTTCACTCTCTAAACTATGGTGTGTGCAGCAAATGTCATGGTGCACAACTAGGATAGATTTTGAAATGTTGCACAAACCCACTGGCATTTTGCAGAACATTTCCTGAATTAAATATTATTCAAATGCTCAAGTTAATCTCATTATTTCAGTTTGTCAAATGGAAATAATAAGTGTGTGGCTGTGATACAATTTAATACCAAGAAAATAATCAATGAGGTTATTTCACATAAGTTAGATCCTTATCTGATTCTCCATGTGTTCAGTAGCAGCACAGGCTTGCCTTGGGCAGTACTAAAAAACTGAGGTTTAAAATGCTTTAGATTACACTTCTGATGGGAAAAAATATGGTGTGTTAAGTCTTAATGTATTCGTTGCTGAAATAAGAAGACTTGACCTCACCGAGGCTGTGCAATATGAACACATCTGCGTGCGAATGCTTCCAGACACTTACTGAGAAACAACATTCTTTGCAGAAATAGCTTTCTGGGAGCCTAGTATCCATGGAAACATCCAATTACCTGGCACAAACATAACATAAAAATAAAAAGAATTCAGCGCAAGAGATACGATCCCAGCACGGAGTCTGAAAACATTTGTAACTGATTGTTACAGATACATTTGTTTACTTATATTGTTTGTCCCTAAATCATACACACAGAACAGACAAAAAAGAGATTTGTTGGCAAAATCTTTGTCTCAATTAAAAATAGGCATAACTTAGAAACATAGGATCTATGTCTGAAAAGTGCCACTTTTAATAAGACTACTAACCATGAATAACCTTTTGACTCATGCCGT
>JAOXYM010000013.1:14019705-14034906 GCA_028567055.1 Leptatherina wallacei
CTGGCGACCTGTCCAGGGTGTACCCTGCCTCTCGCCTGGTAATTGCTGGGATAGGCTCCAGCCCACCCGCAACCCTGCATGGATTGAGTGGTACAGAAAATGTATGGATGGATTGCTGCAGCTTATGATAGGCACTGAGGGGAACATTTTCAAGAGCTTATATTGTCATTCATATATAAAAAAAAACATGCCATAATAAAGCAGCATAATAATATGAATAAATATTATCATTTGATTTTCTCCAGTCATCTATGATATTTTATTTTATATTTTACATTGTATTAATAATTTCATTGAATCCAATAGGAAATTGTGTCCAAATTTTTGACTGGTGTATATCCAGTATCATCTTTGAAGGAAAAGCTTTGTAATCTTGTCTGGAAATGGGGCAGTGATGCAGTACATCTGCATAATAATTACAATCTTGCAATCATTATGCAGATATACTGTACGTCTTTGTGTCCCCTCCAGGAGACTGAATTTCTGTGTTACAGGAGGATGTTCGGCATCAAATATACATACTTGGATTTACTACACTCAGAATAAGAGCGTCCTTGGAAGTCTGACATCTCCTGGATAATTAAGTTGTCCGGATTAAAGCAGGAATAAAGTCTAATCGGCAGCAGGATGTGTTGATAAGCATTAAGCCACAAAGACTGAAATTATTCAAAATCCATTCTGATCAGAAGGTCCCATAAAGCATCAGTCCTCTAGAATGAGGTCAACCACTTTGAATTTTTGTGCAGTCATATCCATTAAAAATGTGGCTTTCACAGCAACAGTAGAGACCTGCCTTTCCATCGAGCATGCATACACCACATTGAAAGAGTCAAATAAAAAATGTCCTTTAGACTCACAGATAATATGTCTTTGCAGTAGAAGGCAGTTTTGTATTTGCAGTTTCTTAAATATATGACATTTCTTGGCAACTTAAAATAGCACCTATTATTCTGTCTGTTGAATGTGAAGCCTCTGTATTTTGGTTACGGTACCCTAACATTTGTCTCTGTCCTTTGGTAAATCCTCTTATTTACTATGAACTTTGGCATTTTGATAAGTGAGTAACCACTTTAAATGCTCTTGTGTGATAGCAAAACTGTGTCACCAACTGCAGCAAACACTTCTTAAATACCACTTTTATATTAGCACAAGTTGGATATAAATATTTCCATAAGCTTCGATTCAGAAAAGAAGTTTTCCCTATAAATGAATGCCATAGATACAAATACACTGTCACCATTTACATATTCTTTGTTCCTCCCATTGCTAAGATCATGAAAAGAAAACTGTGCAGCAGAGCACAATGTTTTGCAATGTCAAGGCAATGAGAATGCACTGTAAAATCCATTACTTATTCATAAATAGACGATGGAACACTGGAAAGATTTTAGATTCCTCCAGCTCTCTCATCATCTATCTCGCCCAGCATGCTTCTTGATGATAAAATGTAGTAAGGATGGAATTCATTTACCTGCAGCACTGGGTGCAGTGTTTTCAGACGTGTGTGTTCAAGTGTTTGTTAGAGTACTGCTCTGACTATAATTACCGCTCTTTCACGTTTCAATACCTGATCCCTCACTGTTCAATTTGATATTATTAATCAATGCACATTTGTGAACGCATCACTTTCAATTTGTCTACTAGGGTTACTAAGTTATAATTACAAAGTGAAATATGAGCCCCCATTAGAGGAGGAATGGTTTCTGTGTGCTTAATAACATGTAGACAGGTTTAATGGCTCAGTGCATTAATCTGTGGTGGACCAATAAAGGATATTACACCTCTTCATTTGATTAAAGAGATCTGGATTACGCAGTTGCAGTGTTGCAGTTCTATTTCACTGTAAAAACTAAAATGGTGATGCATTAATGATCAGATCAAAGTATTTGGATCGCCCTTCAATCAACCCAGTTTACAGAGAAAACCTGTAACAGGTATGTTTGTCCACATGTACAAAATGTAGTTTCACTATTTAGGTTTTAAAATCCAACTTAATCTCATGACAGAATGTGAAATAATGACATTTATCCAAAGCATAAAATGCTGGAGTTTATCAAGAAAGGCTAAAAAATTGTACCATTACTATACTTTCCTCACTTTGTTCCCTACAAAGATGCAGCTTAAGTTTTGATTGGACTGTACATCAGCATTCTTCTTTCAACATATCAGTATCCTGTGTTTCCATATCTCTTCCACCATGAGGATGTCTATTTTCCACATCTCTTTAATGCTTATTTAGCTGGAAATGCCTATATAAAGGATGGAAGATTTGACATTGAACATCTTCATCCAAGCGGTCGCTGTTCATTGTACTTTCCTGCTTCCTTCCCACTCACAATTCTTCCTTTTCCGCTTTGCTCTTACTTTGAAAGGTTTGTGCCTAGCCATTAACAGTACATGGTTCAGACTAAAATCAAGATAAATCTTCAAGTCTATGTTATGTTACAAAATACATGGTTAGATGGTTACATAATCTTACATATTTTTATAGAAATGCCTCCCACTCTGTCATATGAACACTGCCCAATAACAAAAGGAAACTTGAAAGATGGCAGGATATGTAGGCAAGGTTTTGTGGGGGAATGTCCACAATAGATCTCCATAACTTCAATTTATGATTTCTGAAATACATAAGCCCCAACCACATACATTTTTCTAAGCCTAAGCATGTATGTATGTAGTAACATCTAAAACTGTGTGCATGCGTTTTAACTCAGAAACCTACCAGTTTGCATGTAAAAGTAAAAAAGTGAAAGGACTTTTAAAAAAGTGTTGGATGTTTCAGGTGAACAACATCATCATATAGCAGCAAATAGCATGTCATTGTTTAGCAACAATGTGGGTATGTCATTGTAAGAGCTGCATCCCTTAGAAATTAAGGAAAATAAAAGAAAATAGATTTACTGATGGTACAATTTAGCTGTCAAACACTTTGTGCTGTGGACCAACATAGCTATTACACTTGGAGATTATTTGCCTAAATGGTTAGTTTTTTTCCCCCAGTTTTGGATTAAGTATTACGTAACACAGTCTCATGACCAAATGCAAAAATACCTACACTGGTTGACAAAAAATACATAGCAATTTTACAGTAAAGCCTCAATTACTATACATAAAGCACTTTCAATTGTCTTGTACATGAAATGTGCAATACAAATAAACTTGCCTTACTGTCAGATATACCCATTCCCATATATACCCATCAGCAAGAAAAATTAAAGTTGCATGCATTAGCCAATTGTGTTGGATTGAATGAAGATATTAATTCATTAATCTTCTTTGTGGCATAATTGCATGTTTAATCTTTAAACCACAGACTGAACTAAAGCAAAACTGGAAGGAGGACTAAACAATAATGCAGAGCTTTCATCCTTGAAGCAGCTTAACATTCTTAAATTAGTGCTCAAGAGCTTAAATCTTTATTAATGTTGTTTTCCTCTGTGTTTAGAAATATTTCAGTTCTAATTTGTGCCCTTATGGTTTATCTCTGGGAAACAAATTGTGCATTCAGTAAAATTAATAAACTGCAAAACAGTGAATTGTTTGATTATCTCCACATGACCATTAGCTGACCTTTAGATGATTTAATGATCTTGAGTAAAAATTAATTTCAGAAATTGTTCTCCTGATGCTCTGAGGTTCTGATCACTGCACCTAAAATAAGGATCTCACAGGTCCATGCCAAAGCGTGATCTTTATTCTCTCTAATGTAACTGCTACTCATCAGACTCTACCATGCAGTATTAGTCTTTTAAATTCTGATGTGTGTCAGATTGAATATTCCATTCAATGAATCAGTTGGGCTCTAATTATTGTTGGAAAGGATGAAAATTTGACCACATTTCATGTCCACATAAAATTAAATCTGTGAATTTATACATCTGAAACTTTCAAACCAAGGTTGCAAGGTTTCGTGGGGATAAATTCTTATGTATTTCTTAGATGTATCTTTCTGGGCTCAGTGTTCAATTCTCCAACACATGAAGAGAAAACAAACTGTCTATTCTATGTCCTGTTGTCATTTTGATAAAGTTACAAGTAAGATTACTCAAAAAATTTGAAGATACAAGTAAATCACTGTTTTAAACTTAGCGGTTAAACCATATTCATATACATTAAACAACCATTGAACAATTTGTTGAACCATCTGAATTATTGTGTAGAGATATGGGGTAATACATACAAAAACACACTACAACCACTGTGCACATTACAAAAAAAGAGAAATAAGGATACTTATTATGTTTTTTTTCTTTTTTTTTCTTCTTTCTGGCTGCTGTGTTGTGCCGAGCAAATTTGCTTTGCCAAGTGGAGCTTTTATGTATAAAGCCCGTATTGATAATCAGAATTCTTTTTTTCCTTTTATCTATTTTTGTTTGTTTATTTTGAATGATTGTTTATTACTAAATTTACACAATATTGCTGGACCCGACCGGAGAGGACAGAAAAAGAATAAAAAGAAAACAGAAAAGAAAAGAAGAAAGAGGAGAAAAAAAGAGACAAAGAAACAACATACACTAAACAATGCAATCCAACCAGACTATAAACAACCTGCTACAATAATACAGACACACGCCAGAGAATATCTCACATTCCTTGCAGGAAGGCAAAGCAGACAACAGTAAGGAGCACCCGAGAAAGATAAACTAGCTGAGAAGAACCATGTAACTGGACTAACACTAGAGTAGCAGAAACACACAAAGAAAACTAGCTGAGAGTATTTATTGGTAAATAAAGCTACAATACAGTGACTGTGTCAGCATGCGTTTGTGGAGTGAACAGTGAAGACGGTTCAACGAGGAGTGATCATGCAAATACCACCGCGCCATCACAGAGGTCAGAGGGAGGCCAGAGGCACCCCAAGACCCCGGCAATCAGCAGCCACCCATGGAGCACGGACCCCAGCCGACCCCACCGGGCACCAGTCGCCCAGGGCAGACAGGGCCCAGTGCTTCCCACCCCCACAGGCAGAGGGCCCGCACCCTCTGCCTGTGGGCCACCCGACAGAGCCCAGGCCGCCCCCCAGTGCCCCAGCCATGCACCCTACGAATCTTGGAAAAGAGTCTGACCTCCTATCATAATGAATGAGGCTAATTACCACATTTTCCATGAACATTGTTCCAAGAGGTATCATCCATGCTTTGGCTATGTGCGTTCTTTAGTGTACCATTAGCTACTGCCAAAGTGTAGCTGAAGGAAGAAAGAAATCTAAATGAAGGGAGACGTGTAGAAGGAAAATAAAAAATCTAGCTGTAATTCAAATTTCTCTGCAAAACACAGCAATGTAGTAGCAATGTAGTAGGGTATTGAAGTTAAGCCATGGCAGTTACAGTCTTGTGTTAGTCTTACTGTTGTAATGGTTTTTTTAAATCTCACACAGCTATAATAAGATAGCCGGCGGTTCCAAGGAGCCCATATTTTTCACTGAGCACCTGCCCCCCAAATTGTCTGTGCACGTCACTGATACCATGAAATTTTGTGATGTATCAATAGACCTGATAATTACCTTAATTTATTGCTATGCAAGCTCATCTTTGAAGGGATTAATTTGTACCGAAAGCATGATATTTGTAATATTATGAACTCTTAAAAATAAAAAGGTACCAATGAATTACAATGTTGCACCATAAAATAAAACATTAAAACTTTTATTAAATTTACTTTAATTTGAGTTACATTAGTTTGATTTCCTTTAAAAAAATAATTAAAATGAAATAATTAAAAAAACAAAGCATTTTCATTTCTAATCATTTACCAGGCACCTGGGCTGTGACTTAGATTTATTCAGCTGCAGATTCTAAATCAACCTGCATCGGGCCTATGGCTGGTGTTCATTTTTAACACTAATGGTGAGGTATTAACATCTTTCTCACAAAAATCTATGGAACCTTTAGACTATTCTTTTCAACTTACACCAAAAAACAAGAAAAAAACACCCTCAAATTCAACCAGTAACATACACTTATAAGTGTAAATTGAAAAGTGAATGAATCATGGGAGAATCAAAAATATAGATTAAGTTTTTTCTCTTATTTTCACCATCAGTCCAGAATGAAATTTCCATCTAAAACAAGCCATCGATTAGGGGAAAGAACTGCTTTTTGCTGAAGTTATTGGCTCTGTTGTAAGAATTCTCAGCTGAAGGTTTAGCAAACTTTCTGCATCAAATTTACTAAACCTTAATGACAAAAAAATGGCTCTTACATTTCAATCATTCAATCACCTCTTCAATTGGAATTAAACAAGTTTGGATCTTTTCTGAAAAAAAATTAATAAATAAGAAACAGTAATTGCATTTTTTAAATAATAAATACAGCTTCAATGTCAGAGAAAAAGGTTAAGGCGAGCTGTCACCAGTAGTTAAGATTTCAGCCATGATTGACACCTGTGTTAAAAAAGAAACCATGTGAGTTGGACAGCCATCACCAAAAAACAGCTGCAGACAATATCTCCTGACATCAGCTTTTGGTACATTATGTCCAAAATCTGCATGCATCATTTCATTTGAGTCACTTGTGTGGGCAGTAGCAAATTCCATTTACACATGCTTTGAAGAAACCATGCCATACCATAAATAATACCTCAAAATGGATTTGATTCAGCTTCACAAAAAAACGACTTTACAACATAACTTTATGGACGTTTTAGCATTATCGCTGCAATAAACAAAACTGACCTTGATAGAGTCTCATATGCCAGGCAGAATTTGCATCATTCAGGAGATTTACAATGTCACAACCCCTGTGTAAGTGTCATGGTGGAACAGCGCAGCAGTGGCTGTGCTGTTCAGTGGCATTGTGTTTTTGCAGCTTACATCAATCCTGTTTTGAGCCGTAATGATCTGTGTGACCACATGATGAGTGTACAGGGACACTGTGGTTATGCAACACCGCTGCTTGCACAAGTGTCATTTTGAACTTCTCTCACACAGGGAGAAAGACACATAATGTTAATTGGAATGAAAACACAAAGCTGTTTCTCCCTGCACTCCCTGTATGTTCATCTCTTACCAGCTTGTTAAAAATAGTCTGTTGTGCAATTGAGGGGATGTTTTAACTACAACAGCATATGCTCTAATTACTAGAGTTTCTCAGTTGCAAATGTTTATTTCTGCTGAACTTTTGAACTGAATTGCCAAGCTGTTATTGCTACTTGTGTTGTAATCATGATGGATCTTTTCATAGGTCATAGATGGTAATGTTTCTTTGAACAGTGTAAACTTAATGCAACCATCATCCTTAGAGGGTGATTAATGTTCCATAACAAAATAAACAAATATATCATCATTATTTTATCAGGGCAAAAGATACAATAATAATCCAATTGCAAGAAAAGCCACTGTGTTTTCAGGGTGAAGAGGTTTATCCCCAGATAAATAAAGAAACAAGCAATAAAGCTGGAAGTTAAGTTTTTTTTAAGTCCATCAATACCAGTCAAGACATGTGCTGAATGCAAACACTCATTCAGTTGTGTCCCTGAAGCAGTTGCTTAAGAGTTGTATGTGTGTTTGGAATCTTAAAGGCAAGGATCCACACACTATTGAATGCTTCTGGGGAGGTCAGAAAAGAAATGGCACTGAGAGGGAGTGAAACGGAAATACTGAAAATGCTGCAAGATGTGAAATGTCTTGTAAATCTATACCTATTCCCTTCACTTGTGAACATCAAAGAACTATCTCTTTCTTTTTCTGTTACAAGCTATATGGGTGTTAAATCAATGTTTGAGGAGCATGTGTGACATTAGGATTTGTCTGTCTATACAATAAACTAAATTAAGGAATTATTACAAACAGACAGTAGTATCTCTGTTTTGAGATAACTTAAGAAATGTTGATGCAAGCTTATAAGCAACATTCAGTCTGTGCTGGATTAGCTTCCAGGCAGAGAAAAGCAAAAGAATTGAAATGCAAATAAGACAGGGATTACCGAGAGAGCATTCACTCGACAAGTGGCTCCTGTATTAACTGGTGAAATACTGGTGAGATTTGAAGAAAGAGTGTCTAAGCATAATGATTATCCCCTCTTCACTTACTTTTGTTTATAGGAAATTAATAACATAAAGAGTTGAAAAAATAGGATTATTTTTAGCACATTGTTTAGTATATTACTGATACACTTAACTAAAATACAATATGCACGATGATTAAGTATAAGGTGATATTTGTTTCCGTCCTTTTTACACACTAATAAACTGATGGTCTTTAACAGAAAGTCCTTTTTCCCTGAAAGTGTTGGTTCTTCTTGGCATAAAGCTGGAACCATAATGTCTGTTTTGTTCCTACATGGATAAGGAATTTATTTGACTATCCTTTCACTTGCATTGGCATCCAAAGAAAATGGCGCTAAATGAGAAATTAAACAATCTCAACTTCAAAAGCCTGCTTCCTGCAATGCCAGAAGTGTGAAATTTGTAGCTGCGGGGATGGCTCTGACTTGAAAGTGCTCAACTATAACTTCACTTTTGTAGTTCTTCAGATCTGTGAAGAATATAGGACAGGTATTTACTGACTTCTTTCAACCTAATCAAAATGTACTTTTTGCCTCTGGGCATGTTTTTGTGTTTTATCTTTAACTGTGCAAATTAATTATATTATTTAACACATTGTGTAATGTTGACAAAATGTAAAAACAAAATATACTTTTGTAAGTTGTACTGCACGTTAAAGTGCATACCCGCAGATTATCTATGCAAGGTACAACCTACATTTATACAAATGACAATTTCATGGAAATAATCTTCCCCAAGGCCAAGGAGTCCTGAAATTATCTCATCAGACACAATGTGAAATTCTCTGAGTGGAGAGAGCCCTCTGCTGGCACATTTTAAGCATAACGCAAAGAACTTACCTGAATTAGTTATTTTATTAAATCCTAATTAAGAAGTTGAGATGTGCGGTTTTCTCCCCAACACCTCCAAGGGATCATCAAGCTCTCCTACATCTAAGGAAACATGTAAAGTTCAGTGAATCTTCTTTTTTCCTGTTAATTTCCGTTTCTGCCTTATACAGAACAGATACTGTATATAGAGCCAGTATGTAAGTACACGTGTGTTTAAACTGCTAGTATCTCACTAGGAGGTCATTAAAAGTGACAAAGCTAAACATAACAAAGACCTTCAGCCCTATGAGCAATTATAAAATAAAGCGCTCATTGCTTTTTTTTTCTCTCATTTTCACAGTCAACAGACGTTTTAAGTACATGGTAGATGCAAAGACCATAAAATTGCCTATTCTAAGCTTTTATGTTGTAGGATTTTCTCAGAGTGAGAGAATTAAAATAATCTGACATACTGTTTGTAAGGATTATTTATTGTGTCTGAAGGTTATCCCTTTAAAAGCAGTCTTTTCAGCAGGATGTTAAGGATGTTGGCATCTTTCTTTAAGACGTCTCGGAGTAAGAGACCTTGAAGCTGCTTTTGTTTCGGGCAGCATAAGGACAGACACATTTCTTAAAGAAAAAGGAAAACGTAGAGGATAACAGTTTTTAGAGGACACCCCAACTGTAGTCATTCAGTCTTTTATCTAAGATCCATTACAGCTGTCCAAGAGGGAAAGATTTCATATGCAGATGTCCCTGCACCTGCACGTCACAGCCAACAGAACATGCTGTAAATGTAATTTCTATTCTACTATAAACATAAAAAATCTATGACAATCTAGTCTTTTTATCTGATGTTTCCCAAATATAATATGTTTCAAATTGCCAGACATACAATTGATTTATTCTGTGTTGATGGTTGGCATGTCAGACCTTGGGCCATTAAGCTGGATCCTTTTCATAAGTGGTTTTGTCAGAATACACACAAACACAATTGCAAGGAAATAAGCTGTGAATCTGGCAGTTATTTGTAATAAAAACAAATCTGTCCACCAACCATTGTCATTCTGCTATTGTTACACCACTTTATAGAAGGTAATTAGCAATACCCAGGGAATATTATGACACAGAAAATCATTCAAATTTTTTCCTACCTTAAAAAGTTACTTTAAAAACACTAAAATAGTAACTTTGAGGTAGCTCTAAAATCCTATTACAGTGTGGAAATGACAGACAGGCACATAACCTCGAGATCAAAGTCATTCTCCAACAACTTAGAGGAGTCAACACAGCTGCGTCTCAAAAGATCACTTCTATTCCAGAGTGAAAAGATGTATTTCCCAGGGTTAGGGGGGCCTACGTCCAGTCTGTCAGTTAAGCTAAGAAAGCTTAAGCAGCACTGCCTGGTTTTCAATTTACCTTGACTGTACTTATAAGATCACAGCAATGCTACTTTACATCCTACTGCAGTGAAGGCTTCAAAATCAGTTTGATTAGTTAATTACACATATGGCTTTGAATTGTAGCAAGATTGTATAGCATTATATATCGTCAACAAATAAAGTTTTGCGCATCCTGAATAAACACTTGTAGTCAAATAGCTATACATTGGTAAGGAAAGACTTACCCAAGGCCAACAATTTCTGTTGGTCACTTGTAAAGTTGATTTCATGCAGTGTTCTGATCTCATTGATCAGTGCATGAAAATGTTCGGTAAATCTTTACAATTTATCAAATATTTATTGCACAATATTCTTAATTTAGAGACTGTATCCTAATATATATATATATATATATATATATATATATATATATATAAAAATAAAAATAAATAAGAGAGAGAGAGAGCGCTTCTTTAAAATGCTTAAGTATCAAGTAAGGCTACACAAAGACATCAGTTATCAGTTAATATGCTGAATGATAATTTTTTTCAAACAGATCAGTCTTGTCAGACTTAAACATTTAATACACCTGAACTGCTTCGATCCTATTTCTGCTTAAACTTGAAAAGAATAACCCTGTGTGAAACTGGAAATAAAGAAAGACTTTGTATTGCTAATTATTTTGGTGCCTTTTGAAACCTTGAGATGCATCACGCAATATTAATCCTTTCATTTCATTCAAAGTCCCACAATGAACGTCATAGTCAAGAATCACCTAAATAAAACCACAAATCTGTTTCATTCCTCTTTCACGCAATCTTTAAAGCGAGCAATGAGCAGCCGTCTACGTGCAAACTCCTCCCTGAACTCTTCAACACACCAAGATTATTGGTTTGGAAAAAATAAAACAAAGCTCAAAATTAAAATCTTAAAAACACATTGCAGTGTATAATAACACAATCTTGACCAGGACAATAAAGAATCTAGTTATTTTTAATTTCAAAGAGTTAAAGTTAAACACAAAATATATCATGACCTAAATATGTACAAAGCATCAGTCAGCAGGAGGTTCAAACATCTGCATAATTGACTTTTTCTGAATTCTGCACATATTTATTACAGATGAAAGATTTCCTAGAAGCCAAATTGCCTTCATAAGTTTGTTCTCTGTGATGTCCTTGGGCTCTTAGAGGTTTACAAATCATTACAGACTGTTATAGATTTTGCAGTGCAGATATGCCAGCTTCTCAGCCCTGCTTTTTCTCAGTATTGGGGACCATTCCTGATAACTCAGCTCTACAACCTTGAAGCCTGCTAACTGCAGGTGTCTTCTCTTCATCATATGAAGCCCCAGCAACTGCTGTGACTGGGAGCAGTAGTGGTTCCTGCTTGAGACCTGGATAGCAATTTTGACAGTGGATTTGGAGTCCTGGCGACAAGAGCTGTTTCTGGGTTTGGTAAGAGTCTCTGTGAGGTCACTAGTCAAGTCCAGCACAGAGCCAAATAGTCTCTCACTTTCATCAGGACGTAGTCTGTGCAATGATGTGGGCTTATCTCTAGGAGACAAAGCTGTGCTGCTTTTGGTGTTTGTTAAATGTGCTAAAAGTTCATCAGTAATAGTCACTCCTGTATTTAATTCCTCCCGACCACGATGAGAAGGGGTTATGGTTGAATTCTGTTCTGGAAACGGTAGGTTCACAGGTATGGGCTGTCCAGCGGAGTCCAAATGTACTTCCAGGTCAATGGAGCGTGTGTGAGGCAGGATCATTCTCTTACATACAAACTTCTCTCCTCCCAGCAGATGTTGTAAAGCAGTTTCTGCCTCCACAACCTCTGGCTTCTGGCACACATCTGACTGCGCAAACTTCCAGAGCATTTCTGCCACCTCTTCCCTCAGTTCACAGCTTAACCGTGGGCCAGCCCACTGAGGCAACTCAAGAGCTACAGCTCCATCTAAAGTGAACAAGTCTTTTTTAAGCTCCAGTTGCGTGCATTTCAGCGCAAGGTTGACAAAGTCGGGGCTCAAGGCTAATGCAAGCAGGTCCTCGGGGAACTGAGAAACGAAGACCAAGCCTAGAAGGCCAGTAAGCAAGTGCTCTGGGAATCGCTGAAACTCAGCTTTCCTCCGTCTCAAGGCTTCTGTAAGGCTTGGATAGAAATTTGGACTCTGAACTGGAAGAAACCCTAAGGAGCCATATGCCCACAGGAGTTTGCACGAGTCTTTACTTCTACAGTGTGGCACTAGTAAGGGAACCCTCTCAGCGACAGCAGTGAGGATGATGTCGTTGCGGTAATGAAGGGCTGAACAAGTCAATGCCACGTGCATCAGCCCTTTGATGCCCATCCTGTGGGCTCGTTGAGGAACTTCCTGTGCCATGGCTTCCAGCCATGCCCTGTGATAAAGATAACTGAACCTCAAGTATTTCAGCACATTCACCATTGCAAAGTCACTCATCTCTGCAACTAAAAAGAGTGCTCTGTCAACAATACGAGTCACTGCACCCTCAGATATTGAGGTTTGGGATTTAAACAGCCCAAGGCATACACTGCCAACCTCCTCGGGGTGCAGCTCTTTTAAGTGACGCATGAGAAGTTGCTCTAAAGGATGGATCAGGTCTTTTCGGCAGTGCCTACCTTCTCCCATTATATACAATAGTTCCACCAGCTCAGGGACTCCAATTTGCCCCAGATACAGGTGGACAGAGACATAAAGGTTCTGTAAGAACTGTGGCACCTGCCTCCCAATACAGCGCCACAAGTCAGCAGCTAACAACAACTGATGTAGAGTCATCTGATTAGCTCGGCGGCTCAGCTCGGCCTCATACACCTCGAGCACAGTGTGGGAAGAGGGCATATCCAGCCACACAAATGACTGCAGAACCTCCAGCAGTTGAAGTTGAGAAAAGAGTCGAAGGTGTTCCACAGAATATCTGAGAAGCATGATAAACCGTTGGTCACTCCTCACCAGCGGCACCCTGTCTGGGTGAAGCTTGCTGAGCTCCTTGAGAAACTGGCAGACATCAGATGGCTTCATCTGACCCTTTAAAACAGTCACTTTTTGAAGTATTGGCAACACGTCTACCCATTCAATTGGCTGAGGCCGCTGGGTGAGGTCAAGAGTGAAAGAAGCATACTCTGGTCGGCATTTAAGGAAGGCACGTGAGTCTACTTTAACATCTGGTGGCACTGGTTTCCTCTGGTAGGGCGACGCGGGTGGTCTGTCAGGTTTGGGGACTTTGTTAAAGGCTAAGTCAAGAAGTGTGTTCTTTGAGCTTGAGAGATGCCGTGAACAACTTACACTGTAGTGATTGCTCTGTTGCCAGAATGCCGGTGCATGAGGAGAGGGGAACTGTTCATCTTCATCTTCATCTGTTTGGCTGCACAACTTTGCAGAGTTACATCCAGGTTGATGATATGACGAAGGGTTATAATGAAGTCTGTATCCTTCTTGGGAAGAGAGTTCCTGGTGTTGAAAAACCCTTTTCTTTTCATCTTGACCATCAGTCTCACACTCTGCTTTGATGTGCAAGTTCTGAGCCTGGGCAAAGCCTTTTCTCCAGCCTGGGAGGTATTGCAGCTTGGGAACCCGCCGACACAGCATGCAGGCCGCCATCAATGTGCTGGACTGAAGAAACAAAGTCACCAGATTACCAATTTACAAGGCAAAAAGCTATAAACTGGGTTTAGATTACTTTTTGACATGGTATGAGGTCATCTTTTTTTTGTAATAGCCATAGCTATTCATATCAATATACAAATGCAACACTGCTTAAAAATATATATCATAAATAAGTATACGTCATAAATATCAACCACCTATAACCATTTGTGAGAATGAATGAGCAAATGTGGCTTTTTAGAATTTATTTTTTTAGTATTTGCAGCATAAACATTCTGCCTCGCCAAGTAAACAGCATAATTAAACCTTTAAGTAACTTACCACTCAGCAAAGAAGTATTACATGTGTGAAACATTTATGCTTGCTCCTGTTGCTGCTAAAGACGAATGCCTGTGTGACATCTTCCTCTTCGGTTAAAATAATGATTTGTACAAAACAAGATACTTGCCTGAATCCTTATTTTAATTGTTGAGTGTAGATCTTATTTATTTATTCACATTTTCGCATTTCAGAACAGGAGCCGTAGCTTGAGACAGCCCAACTTAATGCAAAGTCAGTATAACGTCTCTTGTTTAACAAAGTTATTACCTGTTCGAAGTTATCAATACCACCATAAATTCAATAACACAATCCGCTTGTATTCTAACGATCGTTTAACTCACCTTTTACCTTCCAACACGGGCCCAGGGGGAAGCAGAAAACCTCATGTACCTGCATGTAGAAGGCGTATTACATTTAGCGAGGGCTCACGATCAAACCGGAACTCAAATCATTTTGATTTCAAA
Source organism: Leptatherina wallacei (assembly GCA_028567055.1). Taxonomy (NCBI): domain Eukaryota; kingdom Metazoa; phylum Chordata; class Actinopteri; order Atheriniformes; family Atherinidae; genus Leptatherina; species Leptatherina wallacei. The sequence goes on from JAOXYM010000013.1 coordinate 14,034,308, forward strand.
ATAATAAAAGTAAGACTAACAAACAAGTTTGGGTATAATTCTTGTGTGGGAAGTGGTCTGATCATTCTGCAGGGTTTTCAATTATATCATACGTTGTGTAGTTAATTACTGAATAAGAAGTGTACTTGGATAATGATGAACATGGTTTTGCAGTAGTCATATTATTGTGACAGCATAACACTTCCGGTGACAGCACCGAGAAATTAACAGTGTTTGACCTATGGCAGCTGGTAAGGTTCAAACAGCAGGAAAACTAAACGCAAATTCAGATAGAAATTCAGAAATTCAGAAAGAAATTCAGAAATTCAGAAATTCAGAAAGAAATCCAGAAAGAAATTCAGAAAGAAATTCAGAAAGAAATTCAGAAAGAAATTCAGAAAGAAATTCAGAAATTCAGAAAGAAATTCAGAAATTCAGAAAGAAATTCAGAAAGAAATTCAGAAAGAAAGAAATTCAGAAAGAAATTCAGAAAGAAATTCAGAAAGAAATTCAGAAAGAAAGAAAGAAAGAAAGAAAGAAATTCAGAAAGAAAGAAAGAAAGAAAGAAAGAAAGAAAGAAAGAAAGAAAGAAAGAAAGAAAGAAAGAAAGAAAGAAAGAA
>JAOXYM010000013.1:14070933-14086334 GCA_028567055.1 Leptatherina wallacei
CCTACAGCCCATGTTCAGTTGAAAAGGACTGAAAGCATAAAAACAACAACAACAAAAAAACACTGAAATGCTATCCAAATAGAGACTGATTTCATCAGCCGATCTCATTTTGTCATAAGCAGGTTTTGTTGTTATTTCCACTTTATCCTGCACACTGAACTGGATGAGCCTGGATTCCACTCCACATTTTGTTTCCGTCTCTTCCCTGCCGGTGGATCTGATCAGAGCACTGAGCGCTCCCATCCACAGAGCATAACCACTTCAGCACAGCTTCCAGGGGGGTTTGTCTGCTGAAAGAAGTTGAGTCAACGCACCGGGAATCGCACAGTCTGGATTCATGTGGCATCTGCACACTTGCAGTCCTCTTCTCTGCACCACCGTGAGACTTTCGTCCATTCATGGTTGCGATATAAAAACCTATTTGCCGTGGGATATGTGTTGGTAGGCATTAATAGTTGAGTTGTAACCATTACGCGACCCGTCAGTAAGTACCTGCTGATCTCCTGCGGGGACTTTTGTCAGCAAACGGAGAAGCCTACTGCAGAGAACCTTTAACAACACGGATCTTTACAGAAGTGAACAATGCTCAGACTAGAGACAATCATTTGCACTTTTTCTGTGCTGTCAGTTGCTGCAAGGGGAGATTTTAAAGCACGGAACTGCAGCGAGGTGAGGGAGGCTTCCATCAGGAAAGGCTTCAGCTTCGCACATGTTCCTCACCAGGAGATCCCAGGTAAGGCTGAACTGTTGGGAATCGTCACAACCCCGTATAACACACAGCCGAGTAGATATTGCTTATGCATGGAAGTCTATAAAATATAACCAACGTTTAATTTTAAGCCCTGTATAGAAAAGTGCAAAAAAAAAATGTTTAAAAAAAAAAAAGTATCCAAGCATTTTTATTGTAACTGATTTCTAATTTAAAATAATTCAAATGAGTGTAGCGCCGCCTGTCACTGCAGGTGAACGTCACCAAACTAATCAGTCACACAGTCCGTCGCCTCAACCACCTGTCACTCACGAAGTTGCTGCTGTGAGTCCACAGACGTTTACACCCAACACCAGGGATCTCCCTCACTGCCAAAACTGTCCTATAACTGAGCTGAACTGTGATCAATAACCGCATCCCTCGGCTTTCACCACGGAGGTGTCAAGCATGCATGTTATTAGGAGCCCAAACATCTAACACCTCTGAAGACTGGCAGTCTGAAGTGCGATCGCTTGCTGATTTTAGATTTCAACTACGGTAACATCCGCTCTCAGATCTTATCACTAAACCAAATGCAACAATCGTAGCAGTCTAGGATCACTCTCCGTGTGTCCAGTAGGGGTCTCCCAGTGTGTTAACGAAGCAGGGACAATAGGGGGTCAACTCTGCAGTCAACTCCTGTCCTGCGAAAATGAGGTGAGAAGATAAAGAGCAGCCAGCGAGTCTCTCATTTAACACGGCTTCAGCCTCTGCTGAGCAATTATCTCACCTTGTAGGTTGTCATAATGAGGCAGAACCATTTGCACCCTGACATGCATGCAAATTTCAGATTGAACAATGTTCATTTTAGTCTTTAATTAGATATCTTGCCTTGAAACCTTTTATTGCCTATATATTTTTCCACAATATATAGGCCTAAATAGGCTTAGATGAAATATTAACTGCAACAATATTACAAAATCTATATAAATATAGTTTTTTTTTCATCAGAAAAAGTTGCTCATTTTTATTCATATCACCCCAGTTGAGTTGTCCAATCAGGAAATCTGGCATGTGTAAAAAGGTTCACATTTGATAACAGGCACATCTGTTCAGAGATGGGTTGAATAAATAACTGATTAAATCCTTCAGATCCATGTCTCTGACATCACAACCAATCTCCCAAATGAGTGAAAAACCTCAGTCTCTCTCATCTCTGAATGATGCCACTGTGAATGAGTGCCTTTTGATCTGGGCTTTGAATGAGTCATAACCTCATATGTCTTCGGGAGAGACAACGCATTAACGACTCAGCAAATTCAACCAGCGATGGACATGCCCTGCGGGCTTGTACCTCATTGCCTCTCATTCAATAAAACAATATACAAGGTAAGCCAAATGAGATTTGAAAGTGGAAATGCCCTGTGAATAAAAGTTAGTCTAAGATCTAACTATCAAACATATATTGCTACTCATGGATCAGAACCCAAAGAACAGAATAGATCTGTTTTCACTCTGTTACACTCAAAAGAGCTGTTTTTTCTCTCCTGTATTTTTCACTCTATTCAAGTTGGAGCAGCTTCTGTAGTTTGATTGTCAATATTTGGATATGAATCTGTCTGACTCTTTGAGGTTAACTGCATTGAGCTAATTGTGTTGAGATAAATGCACATTTGTTTAGACACACTGCACACACATGCTATTATGTGTGTTTCTCCTTATTTCACGAAGGAAGTAGTTTTATATTAATCATGAAAACCTTGGTTATTGTCATACAAAAAAATGTTAAGTGGTTTTCTTTTTATGTCATTATCAATTGTAAACCTAATAATTCTTCAAAAATACACATCAATTAAGAGGAAGTGGATGTGGTGGTGTATCCTATGATGGTTTGTTGTATTTAGTTAAGCGGTATTAGCACATTTAATCAACCACTTTTGGATGTAAACCCAACAAATCACTTCTTCTTAATTATTGGGCTAGCTGTTTTTCATTTGAGCCAACACCAAAGCTGTGATGTGTGTCTTTGTTACAAAAATCACATCGTTAAAAAGAGTTGGAGCTCTTCCAAAAATGTGCTTGAACATCAGAAATTAAGGACCTCTAATTGAACAGCTGACAGCTCTAATGCTACACTTACAATAGGTCCCACAAGAATAGAGTTGAAACATGAAACAGTTGGAATCAATGGCAAAATACTAAAGGGAGAGTTACATTTACCCACTTTTATTACAATCATGCTAAAGGATTACAGCTAGTTTAGTAAACTGTGATCAGGTGATTACTTCATAAATGTGGGAGGCCTAGTCGGAGGTCTGTAATATGTTTAGGAGCTGTTTAGGAGGTGGCTTAGTTGCATCCATGTGGCAGACAGGGATCAGCTTAAGTGACAACATTAAATTGGAGTTCATATTGCAGCACTTGTACATTAGTTGGTCCTTGGGGGACTCGGTGAAGACTGGCTCTGAGAGCCTCCTGTATAGCTTAGTGTTTCTGTCAGCCTCACAGCTGCCATCACACTCTATTAACTCGCTGATGATACGGAAGAAATGTCAACACTCATATTAGTGGTCCACCTCTGCAAATTGGGCTTTCACTATTTGCGTGCTTGTATAATGATGATTCTGTGTAGCTGGATTCCTTGAAATCCTGTCATTATCTGACAAGAAGATCTTTGAAAATCAAATTGTAAAGTGAAATGGATACATGTGAGGTCTTTATGCTATTACAAGACTTTGTAAGAAAATTAGATGAGTCAGAAAATATTAGATTACATGCATAAGTTATATATGAAACATTGCTCTTTAATGTCCTTTTAAATCTTGTCACAGGCGAGTAGTTACATTGTTAATCACATGTATTTAATCAGGATAACTTCTCAAATATTACAGTTTCACTTTACTAACTTGTTGCCTCCCACTTTCTAGTCTTGCTGAAAGACTTTTGGCCAATAGGTGTAAGTCACTGCAATCATTACAAATTTAATCGAGAGATAATAATAGCAGGGAAACAGCGGGGTGTTTTTTCTTTTTTTTGGTGAGAGTACTGTGCTCAGCACTACTTGAAATGCTCAACCTCAGCTACAAAATGCTTTTTCATGGAGCTAAAAATGAAAAGCTTAGTATCCTAGATTTTTGCTGTGGTGCTTGGTTAGAAGAACCAGGTCAGGTGGAATGACAGCACTGGAAACTGTGTTATTGACAGACATGTTGTTATGATCCAAAGCCTAAAGGCTCAGCAGGTAATTCCACAAAACAGAGGTGATACCTCTGCCTGCTGACCAGGAGCTGTCAGCAGCTCTGTAGTGAATTTCTGTATTGCTCTAAAACTAGGACTCTTTGCACATTCAAAAAATACCGCCCTCTTGAAAAACTTTACTTTAAGTTCACTTTTTAATTTGACTCTTAACAATTTCACTTTCTTTTACTTCCTAACCCATTGCTCTTGTGAAAGCTCAGACATACACTCAGTCTTGCCCTTGCTGTCTCAGTTTCCACCCTGCAGATTACCCAACATCTGAGACAAGATATGGAAAGTGACTCATAGAGCAGACTGCTGGATTCTATGGAACTTCTTTGCATGTCATATTCTGCGCTGTCACTTGATGTCCATCTCTGTTTACTGCCAGTCAGGAGGTGGAAGTGGGACAGAAATAACGGTGCTGATATTTTATGTGATCTTCTGCATGCATAACAAGGCAAATGATCTCTGCTGAAGCGTGTGGTGTGCACAAGTTAGCTCCTGTCATTTAATGGGATGGAAAGGATTAAAAAGAGCTAAATGGGGAAGACCTACAGAAGGACTAGCCGGGTGACTTTGCTCACCCCTGCAGCATGCTTTGCTTTTGCTGTGATGTATTGTAAAATTATTGTGACCTTTCTGTCAGTCATACATGTGGAAATAGATAGAAATAGGAGTCCTGAGAGGTATCACAGCTTTTGATTGGTTTAAGGTGTGTGAATGTTTTTTTCTATTTCATTCAGTGAGCATCAAATTACTAGTGATGAAACTGCAAATCTTTTGGGAGTGACAGTATTTTATTTATTTATTTTAGGTTTGTATTTAATTATTTATTCATGTTGTATGCAGTAGCACCAATATTTGAGTCTGCACACTGTTGTATAATGTAATGTGAATATGTCTTAGTATTGGGGGCACTATCTGGGGGGAGAGAATACAAACAGTCATCAATTTTCTCATGGCAGAGGGGATTTCTCAAGCGCTGTCTCCATCCTGGTGTCATCAATCATGCTTATGAATGCCAAAATGGCCTCATGATGGGCTGTCTCTGCAGGTGTTCCCTCTGAGAGCTGCAGGAAACATTGTGTCCTGCAAGTGTTACAGGGTTTCAACATTGGAAATAGGTTTGTTTGATTTATTATTTTCAATTTCATTTAGTTGTTTTGTACATACAGAATAATTTTATTTAACTGTCAACGTGATGTTCACTGTATTTAGTGTCAGTTGCTTAGAGGCCACAGATCACTTGAATGATCACCTTCATGAATACTGCATGCAATAACTTTAAGAAATGGCACTACTTTGCCAGATTTTTGCAAATTTGGCATCTGTGTTGCATCTGTCCCTTCTCTGAGCTCTCCAGCAAGTAGAAGTCAGTCTGATGTTGACTCTTGCTCGGTTGCTTTGTCTTTCTTTTCCAAATGTCCACTTGCGTTTCTTTGCTTAATCAGCCATAGTGCACGTCCAAAAAGGCCAGTGTGCTGATATCCAGTTGCTGTGGTGTGTGACGTGTTGCCATAAAGCAAAACACAGCACTCACATGATGCCCCAGACTGGAAACTCAAAGCTATGAAGTGTGGTTTCTCAGCCCCGGGACGCTGCAGGGCAACGGCAGCTCCAAGAATGTACATCATCAATGTCAGTGTGCCATCAAAATGAGTCATTAGCACAGAATTTTAAGGTCAGACACAAGTAATGTTGCTTTAATTTCTCTGGCCAACAATCCAAAACCAAAGTTCTCACAGCCTATTCTACTAGTGTGGTGGAAACTATAGTTTCTATCTAAATGCACTACTCTCAGATTTGTATGAATTTTAATGTTTCTTTAGGAAGGGGGTGAAGTCATGTCTTCAGGGCTACTCATTTTTTCTTAGCACCAGAAAGAACTCTGTGGATATATATTTCTAAACTCTAATCCTTTTTGTGACCCAAACTTTTAGTTTAGTTTTTTTGTGGCCTCCAGCAGGGTTTAAGTCCAACTCTCTTTTGCTGATAACACTTATTATGAAAGTTTTAATGTCAACAGTGCATTTTTAAACCAGAAGGGACTATAACCAGCAGTTCAGTAGTTATTAGTGCTGTTAACAGTGCATGTGCTCATTCAGATATTTTTACTGTAATCTTACTTGCTTTTATTACTTCACAGCAACAAGGCTTGCTTTTTGATAGCAGAAGTACAGTATGTTTTCTGTTTGCCTATGCAAATAACAATAACAAAAAAACAAATGCACAAAAGACAGTGAAGCTTGGCCAAATCTTGTGGGCTTTGTTTATACACAGTTGTTTTGATGAAGGTTGCTAGAGAAAAAAGTCTGCAGTTGTGGAGAATTAATGTTTGTCAGACTCATTTGAGATAAATGATCTGTGAAAAATAAGGATTGGATTGAAGTGGTTTTCCTGATATGGTATTGTGATGGTTTAATGGTTTAACTGTAGTTTGAAATGTAAAAGATTGAGGGCTCGTCTTGTCAATAAGAGATTGATAAGATGTTATTTTGAGCTATTAGTTCTTGTCACTAACTGCCCAATTAAATTCTTACCGGTGCCAGTGAGAAAGGGTGTTTTCATTCTTCCTGTAAGAAGGAAGCATCAAAACATTTCCAGTTGTCACTAATCCTGTTTTTTTTTTTGTTGTTGTTGCTTTTGGCCAGTCCCCCACTCAATTCTGTATGCTTTCAAGCCTCTCGTGATTTGAAATGGAAGCTTTTCGGTTATTTACATTTCATTATCTTTTTCAGCCTAATTACATTTATACCGTTGACGTTATCAAGCTCAAACCTGATTTAAAGCTAATTTCCTAAAATTTACAAGGAAGTTATAGTTTGGAGGATTAGCGTGCATTAAATTTCATAAATTGTATTACCAATCAAAGGAGCATCTGTATGTGAAAGCTTATTGAGTGACCAGAGTTAGCATTTAGACATTTTTGCAAATGTCTCTCACTGGATATCTGACTATCTTTAATATTCTTGTTTTTTTGTTTTTTTTTAGAACCATTAACACATTTTTGTATTTTTCCTCTGTTCAAGGCATTAACAGATCATCACTTTTCGAAAACAATCCACACGATCATTTTGTGTTTTCCACTGAAAGAAGGATCAGATTTCGGCTTTTGTCTGACATGTAGCTGGTGCTCCCCCACCAACATCTCATCTGCTTGTCAAAACTTAACCATCATGAAACAAAGCCCCCTCAAATGCCCTGTTGGATCTATCTTTAGACACTCATCTGCCAGTTTTGTCTTGTTGAGAGCATCTGACTTGGCATGATGTGTGACTAGAGAGGATGTTTGCCTTTACACTGCTCCTGAGGATAGTTCAGTGTGGTATTTTTCAGCAAGCTGCCTTGGGGAACCATGTATCGTTCTGCTGAGTTGTGTCCTCTCCCTCTCAGTTAACCAGCCCGCTGTCCAGAGGGCATTTGCACTGTAATAAGGTGTAATAGCTGGTGTTCATCTATACTAAACCATAAATGCTGAGTGAAAGGTAATGATCAGTGCAAGTCTCAGGGCCGTCCAGGCTTCTAAACTGCCACCAGCTGCTACCTGTAGTGCAGTCGTTTGCCATGCTCCACTTAGCAAACTGATGCAGATGAGAGTGGCCTGTCTGCTCACTTCTCATTCTCAGGGGGTATGGACAGAGGGAGGGGGGGGGGTCTTCTAGGTGTGCTTCCCACATAGATTGAATATCCACACTGGACTTCACATGCATCCACTCGCCTTTTTATTACATGCCCTGCATCAAAGGCAGACATAGAGCTACCTATGCTGATTATGCTGCACTCGTCAGTCTGAAATGTGCTGCACATGGTGTTAGGAAAACCCATACATTAATCTTAACAGTAATGATATCGGGGCACCTTCTACAAGGGTACATGGCACATAAATATTTTATAGCTATTACCCTCAAGGTCAAACATACTGTACTTTTTGGTTGTATATTAATCTTCTTGTCAATGATAAATTGAGTATTTTGCATGTTTTTTTATTTGTGGGATTGTGCTGTATGGTGTCTTTTCTTCTTATGCTTAGTATTTGTTAAACATCAGGAGATAAGAAAGAAAAAAAATGCATATTACAATTTCCTCGAGTCAAATATTTTATGTACACAAAGTTATATGCAAGAAAACGGGGGTAAGTCTCCATGTTTGACAAGCTGGAATGGCAAAGGTTTGTATTTTGATTAATAATAAAGCTAAAGCTTAAACAGTTTATGTGAAAATTTGCTCGGCTCAAAAAGAATACATTCATTGGAGAATTCAAAGGAATAAGCATCAAGCACAGCCGCAAAAGCAGTTTTATGTTTGAATGTCACATTATAGACAAGGTTTGGGGAATAATCAGCAAGACAGAAAAATACGTCATCTAGAAAACTAATATATTTTACAACAATATTTTCAAATACTCTTTAAAGGTTTCCTAACACGGTTTTTATGCATTAATATTTCCTTCCTCAAACTGTTTTTTGTGGCATATTTATTAAATATTTCAATATGAATAAGAAGTCAACATTTGACTGTTTTCATCCACATGGCCTTGCACATGACATGCTGAAGTGCTATATTGTGACATATTGAAGATAAAAAGAATGATACATTTGCTGGCGAGCATGAACCTTTTCCAGGATCTTTACTCGTGTCCTTTTTCCCTTTACACTGATTCTCCTGAGGGTGAATAATACCATCATACCATTGTACTGCACTGCTTTTATTGTAGACTATTTTAAATGAGTAAAATTTCATTTCCTCTTGAACCTGTCCTCATTCACCCAAGGACAAATACCTTTCTATATTTTCACATCCTGAGTCATTTAAATCACGGGCATGGCTTTCACTGTGACTTCTGACATGACCCAAAGTATGTTAGGAATAAGTTCATTCAATTTTGATTGGTGCGAGTTCTAACTTGAACAAGTTAGCTATTCTGGAGACATTATTAAAATATCCAGATCACTGTGTGGAATTTTAAATCTTTGTGTAGAATACATAGGTTTAAAATTTCCACACGGCCATTTGTAGGCACCGACAACCTTGCCTCATGCCAATTTGTGAAATAGTTACATAATTCAAATCTTTGTGCATACGTTTGTGGACCAGAAAACAAGAAAGAAAAAGGAATTTTAAAAAACCATACACCAGCATGACTCATTAATAAGCTTGAAAGACCACTTTTAAATCAGAGCCAACACTTTATAAGGCTTTTTAATTTGTTCTTCTTCTTTTTGTAATGCAACATCATTATTAATCAACATTTTGGCCACCAAAGATAATCAGGTAATCTAATCAACCTGATCTAATAGAAATGCCATAAAATAAGTCCAACCTCAGTTATGGCTCATTTTCTGATATGGCATGTGTTGAAAGTAGATCATGTCATCATAGAGACAATGCAGATAATCCTTTTCACCAACTTGGATTGTGTGGTGTTGTTTGGCTCACCTGACTGGTTAAAGTTTGCTTGTGACTATGACAGGAAGATACTTCATCAGATTACCTGTTAAGTATTTTCCAAGCGTGCTTCTTTTTCACCTGTTTCTTTTCAGCCAATGCTTAATATTTTGACTTTAGCTTTCTGTTTGGTTAGGGTTAGGTTTAAGTAAAAATTAGTTAGTGTGGCTTTGGCGCCAAAGGCACTTAGTTGAAAATTGGCCAATAAACATAATAATCTTTGCAGCCAGACTGTTGGTGGAAAATGACAATAACTCTTCATTTCTTCTCTTTGTGATGTGAATGAATTTCTAAGCCCTTGACAAAAATAGTTATCCCTTTGAGCTCCTATTCCACCATTTGGTAGAGCAAGTTTTTCAGTGACTATCATGTATTTTAGTAAAACATTGCAGAAATAAACCTGCCTGAACCATCTCTACCAATTTTTTTGGGTATGTAATACAAAAAAAGTGTTTGTTATCTCGTTGCTGTTTTAAATTTGGACAATTTCACAATCATTACTTTATTATTAACATTTATCTCAACCATTTGCTAAAAAAAAAAAAAAATCATTTTTATTATTCTTGTCCAAAAGAAAAGAGAAAATGCTAAGAAACATTTTTCTCTATTGCTTTTTTCTTAGTGTGAACTCTAAACTGTTATTATTAATGCCTGGGGTGGAACTTAGTAACCCAGCTTGATGGTCTGAAGTAAAATGAGTATAACTTGTTAAGTACTTAGAGATGCTTCCACAAAGTATTGTGGTCTTAAAAAGACATGCTTATTTAATTTTTGGCAGACCAGCCTGCAGACAGTGGCAGTTTAATTCATAGCTCTAGTTTATCTCACTGTAGCATACAGTGGCAACTTCACATCAGCATGTTATATTGATACAGTGATTTATTGTTCATGTTGATGCATCTCTTTTTTTCATTTGTTCCATTTGCAACAATACAAGTAATAGGTTTCTATCAGATAGCATTTTGCACATTTCCGTGGGGATGGGCTTAAATTGAATGTAGGTAGTATCCGGTAATATAAATTCATTTTTTATATGTGGCTTTCTTGTCCGTTTGATTATCCATCACTTAGAAGGAATGTTCCAGTGAGCTACAGAGGATGAGGAAAGAAGTAGACACAGTGAATACATATTAAATTCAAATTACTAGTTCATATGCCTTGGATTTCTGAATGCATAGGACATTAACTGACATTAGCATTCAGTTAAAGCCCTATGCTTCAAACACTGGATGTGCAAAGTTTAAAATACACCTTCAGTTTTTGCTGTGGTGTTAAAATAGTATTACAGAGTAAACTTTAACTATTACTTATTGATTCAGTTTTAATTAGTTTGGGAAAACAAGTGAGCTTAGTTATTCTTTTAAGGTTCAGATCCAATAATCCCTATACAGTTTCCACATGGGGTGTTCATGATGTCAGAAAATAAGATATTCCATATTAATTTATTCATACACTGTCCACCCACTTGCATTTAAACCTATTCATTAATTATTCTTTTTATGCATTTGTAGACTCCCTCACAGTTAGCATATCGATCCAAACCTCCTGAGACATCACAGGGGGGCATTAATCTGCTTGTAACAGCATATTTTGCCTTATTTATGTTGATGCTGTAGATTCAAAGCTGTGGCTTAAGTGACCACATTTACACAAAAGGTACCTGATGCACCCAGATTTTGTAGATATTTATCAGGAAAAAAAAACCTTCCACTGAGAGTAGTTCAATCCCATCACACTACTTTAAAGAAGCTGAGCAGAAGATGCAGTCGCTGCATTTCATTTCATGTGCAGCTCGGATTGACTGGAACTAAACCATGCTGTCCTAAAATGGGTTAGCTTTGGTCAGGCCTGGGTGCTTAGTATTAGTGTTACACTCATTAGAAGCTTGTATCAGATGAGCCATTTCAGATCAAATTGGGAAAGCAAAAATTAAACAAACAAACTAAATCAACAAAAAATGTGCTTTTATTAATTTGCCAGCCAAAATACATTGATGCAGTATAATTGGTAGGTGAAGGCATTGCACTGTTGAAAAATCATTTCAAAGCATTTTTATCTCACAAGTAAAACAGTAAATTGGAACATTTTATAGAGCTTATCTAGCATCAAAGGACAATAAATTAAAATCTCAACTAAAATAAAGTGGGACTGAGTCACAGATGGTTGAACACACTGAAAAAAAATATATATATTTTTTCATCCAGGTCAAGCCACAGTTTGCCTGATGTCTTATTATACTTAGTTTGTTTTTTTTCTAAAGATATATACAAAAAAAGTTATTGCTGTCTAGTGCTGTGTTCGGCAGTGACTCAGGTGGTCGAGCAGGTTGTCCAATGACCGGAAGGTTAGCGGTTCAATTCCTGCTCTCAGTCAATTGTCGTGTCCTTGGGCAAGACACTTAACCCTCCTTGCCCACAGTGTTGGCATTACTTGTATACTCAGATGTAAGTCTCTTTGGATAAAAGTATCTGCTAAATAACTGTAGAATAGAATAGAATATTATAACTGTGAACACCACATGGGAGCTACTACAGGCTTATCTGATGCCTTCCTTTGTTGGGACCTTTATCAATTAAAGAAGACACGTGACTACACATATAGCTTACCATCACTAGGTATGAATGAGGAATGGATGAAAAATGGATACATTGTTAGCGCTTTGAGTGCCGTCAGCAAGAACAATGCAAATCTAATCCATCATTATCATTATTATGATTTATCAGGAGGCTGTATATGTGAGTTGGGATTTTTGTTTTCAAATGTTTCTGCCATTGACTGTACCTGACATTTCGGTTACAAAATGATTTGCGTCATTGGATTCAAATTAATTAAATCTTTCAATGATGTGTTGCGTGTGCACCCACTTAAACACAGTGCTTGTGTATGAAGCAAAATAGTGTAGAAAACAGCTGACCACCTACTGTCTGGCCATCAGTCTTTAAAGGGATTTAAAACTCTTGCTACATTGAATGTCCAGAAATGTTGGTCACTGTCTGTAGAGGCAGTCATTGGAGCAGTGTAAATTCTCAGTTATCCAGGTCATGGTAGTTCTGATTGCTTTAATAGAAGGCAACTGGACTTCTTTACTTGGTTCTTGAAAGAAAAACTTCTTTTTTGGGGAAAAGGTCTTGGTTTCCATTAGAATTCACATCAACTGAGATTTTACTTGTACTTGGACTGCAAGAGGTCATACGTGAAAAATCTAAATGAACTTGGTGTGATTTTAACACATAATGGACATTTGATGGACTGATAGTAGATGAAAGTAATACACTATTTTGCAATTCTGTGACCTTAAGTATCAGAGCATAATGAAAAAAGCAAAAAAAAAAAACCATCTCGTGTACCAGGTCTGAAAAGTAGGTAAATACGTCCTCAGATGAACAACACATGACATAATCCAGCATGTAATTATTTATTGAAAAAGAACTACAAGATTTATGGAACAATGCAACAATGCTCCATGGAGCCATGTGTGAAACAAAGAGTACTTTCTTTTTCAAATTACAGTACATCAGAGTCTCAGAGTTGGACTTTTTCAGATAGATTGATTTGATGTAGAAGGTGAAACTGCACTGACACAAGTAATGTTGATCTTGTTAGGACTGACTGTGGCTTCAATCCGTAAAAGGTGCATCAGGGGGAACCATTGGACACAGCAGATGGCAGAGCACATATGCTGTGTGTTTCTTCAGCCAGGTACACTAGGAATACTTCTGGGAAGTGGCCTACCTTTGCTGGGGAATAAACAGACACTCTAAACAACCCGAGTCACATGTTAGTTTGTGCAAACACACTTGGTGTCTTTTAATACACATAAAACTCTTGTAACACATTTATTCAACCTTGCTCTGATTTTCTTTAAGGTGTCAACCGTTCAATGATTGCTTAATTCTTATTATCTCTCTCTTAGATGTGTTAATTTAAAATTTTTTATCTGAACACTGAAAGAGTTTTTATGGGGGAAAAAGGAATAGTATTTTTTGTTATAAAATAACTTATTTCTTATGAAGATAAGTTTAATTATGCTTTTAATTTAAAAAAAGAAAATGACCATGAGGCCCTTTTCACACTTGAGCTACTTTCCATTGAGCTAATAGCTGAATATTTTGGTTTAATTTCTGTTACTTATTCGCTAAAAAGTTGCAATAGCTTGCTAGACCTCGTCCGTTCATGCATCACATTCAACATTATTGCTACAAAACTTTAGACAGCTCACAACTTGATTCAGTTTTGATTTTTGATTCAGTTTAGATTATTAATCTTAATTCAAAATGAAAATTCATTATGAAAAAGTTCTCATTTCAAAGCAGCAAAACTATTTAGAGTCATTATTAAACGCGACTGTGTGTGATGACTTTAATATCTCACGTAGCCTGGTGCAGATCACACAGACATCAAGTGGTATATCAGGGATGACAGAGAGGAGCAGTACAGAAGTCTGGTGAAGGACTTTGTCATCTGGTGCAACACAAACCATCTGCATTTCAAAGACGCATTACGTAACCTTTTGACCTTAAAACTTCCTAACTCGTTTGATGACAATGACATCCATGATGCACATTGATGGACCCATCGCTGCCCAGAAGCATCCCAAGGCCGAGAAACCACACTTAAGAACTGCTTCTTCCAGGATGCCACTTGATGTTGCAGCTGAGTTTTGTTTTAGGCACCCCATCACACGCTACCATGTGGATATCAACACACAGGCCATTTTGAACACGCACCGTGACTGATTCAGCAAAGAAACTTAAGAAGACGTTATCAGGGGATGAGAAGAAAAGAAAGAGAGAAAGGGACAGAGCATGAGATAAGTCAAGTCAAGATAAGACTGTCTTTTACTGGCTGGAGAGAGAACTCACAGTACAGGTAGGATGCAAGATGGATGTTGAATTAGCCGTTGATATGGGTATATCAATGAGAAAATCTGCAAATGTTCTGTAGTGCGTCTTTAAAACCTCAAAGAAGGAACTGCTCATAGACTTTGGAAACAAACAGTTCTGGTTGGGGGAGTTGAAGTGGAGTTTGTAGCCAGGTACAAGTACTTCGGGTTGTGGTTGGACTAGCAAATTGGACCACCTGTACAGGAAGAGCCAGAGCAGACTATACTTTGTGAACAGGCTGTGGTCCTTTTAATACTTTCAGGAAACTCCTGTGGATGTTCTACCAGTCTGTGGTCGCCAGCATCCTCTTCTAGCAGAGGGACAGCCGACAATGGGGATAAACATTAACATCATTACAGACCTTACAGTAGTTAATTATGGAAACTGGACTGGGCAGTCATATGATAGTACAATAGCTTCTCCTGTGTGAATTTTTAAGTTTTTTTTCTTAATTTGTACTTTTTCTGGTATATTTTGGTATATTGTGTTGTCTTTTAATGTTATATCTATGGTGCTATACTGGAAAATCCTAATTTCCCTGAGGGAACCTGCCCAAAGGGATCAATAAAGTTTGATCTAATCTTTAATCTAATATAGTTGTGTACAAGACTCAGGCAATTCACACTTTTTGCACAGTATCATGCCACACATTAATTTTCTCTTGCAAGATTTAGCTGCTTTTCAGACCCCCTTGGTATCTTTTCTTCAAAACAGAGACAAGTGACATAACCATCCACTTTTAGAACAAACATTCCAAGTGTTTCCTTCTAAGAGTGAGGTCTCTCCTGCTGTGGGAACACTTCTCCCTGCTTCTACTCTACTTCATCAAAAGCAGCAGTGCCTGTGAACTGATTGCACATGCTCAGTGCTGTCCTTGTGGTGCTTTAGCAGGCTGTGGACTGTGTGAGAAAACATTTAAGACAATTTGTTGCTTCTAACTTTCTCTATAATAGATCATTGTACATGTTCTATTCGGTTTCCAGTTTCCGGTGTCTGACGTACGTTCTGTTTGTGACCGGTGTACTGCTCTGGTAAATTTGGAGTGTTCCTTTTAACGGTTTTAACGGCTTTTTAACAGATTTTCACTCGCTTTTACCAGTATTACGGGCGTTTTGACATCTTAAGCCCGTGCAATTTTAAATCGG
>JAOXYM010000013.1:14093560-14109335 GCA_028567055.1 Leptatherina wallacei
ACATATATATATATATATATATATATATATATATATATATATATATATATATATATATACATATATAATTTTAAAAAAGCCTACTTGGTTCTGATGGCATCCTCAAGTCTTCTTGTACATGGTACATGTAGAATACAAGTGCAACTTGTCTGTGCCAACATGCAGCAGTTTTTCAGGTCTCAGGTAAATTTCTTTTGGACAGCTTTTATGTGCCTGATGGTTAGACTTGTGTCTTACCACTGTACCATAAAGGCTTGATTGTTGAGGTGCTGTACCTATAGTTGTGCTCCTGTGATGTTATCCCATCTCCACTGAGAAACTTTGGATTAGTAGTTACAACTAATTTTGGCCTGTTGGTTACCTGTTTGTCCAACTATCTTCGTCTTTGACTGCTCAGTCTTGCTAGGTAACCAGATATAGGAAGTCTGTGGATAAATGGAGGGAGCTGCTGCTCTATTATACCCTTCTTGATTTTTTTACACCCTTGTTGAAATTGGTGTCTTGACACAATCCTGTCACAAAGGTCTATGAGACCATTTCTCAACTTTATGGCCTGACTTCAGCTGTAATCTAAAACATTCCCAAAGATCAAAATGAGTTCTTTGGTGACATTTTGAGTGCAAATGATCTTCAAACAAAAAAAGAAGAAAAATCAGCTGTGTGACCTTATATAGATGGTGTGCTTTCTTAGTCATGTATAATTAGCTAAATTAGACATAATTACCTTGACTCCAATCATGATGCAGAAGCATTTCAAAAACTAAAGGTACATGCACCAGAGCTCATAACAGAGTTTTAATACTAAATAATAATGGTGAATTACTTGTTAGTCTCTTTTTATAAAATAAAAAAACTATAAAAAACATGTTTTTTCTTTGACATATTGACATATTGTGTTATATGTGTTATGCTGTACTGATTAACACTTTTCCTTATAGGAGTCTCAAACAAAATATGTTAATTTTTGAGAGAATCTGAAAATCCCATCATTGCTGTAGCTTTATGTCTTTTGGTATTGTCCTTGATTGCTTTGTCTGTTTTTCTTTTTCTTTTTCTAAGATATCTTTTTGAAGTTGAACTATGCACAAGTATAACAACACTAGAAACACTTCACAACAAGAATATATTTGAGAAGTCTAGAAGCTTAACCTTGGCAAGGTGTTTGATTGAATCAGACTATTCATTTGTACTGGATGGATTGGCTCTACAGGTGTTGCTCTACTCTACTACTAGAATTGTTTTTGCTCTTAATTTTTGCATTTCTCACATTAGAAGGAACATTTTCATAACTATTAGTTCAAACTCCACAACAATTAGTCATTTGTGCACATCAGAGTAGCATTTCTCATTGCATTGATCAAATTGCAAATGCTTTTGGACTGCAGCATTTGCTTTCATACAATTCACTGCTATTTCATGACGTCTTTATTTGCTTTGGTCCTTTCAGTCAAAATGAACTATACTTACAAATGCAGAAAAGTCAATCCCCATACAACTAATAGTCCTCATTTCATTGTTTGAGTCATTACATAAAAAAAGTTGAACTAGTTTTTTAAACATTTCTTCATAATATTTTCCCGGAATATCTCCTAAACTGAACAACTGCTCTCAGCTGACCCATGAATGCAGGATGCAATGATATCACAGCAGAGTCCTGCACAAGGTGGATTCACCACTCGAGGAGATACTTTCCTCACTGCATCGCAAAAGATGATATCCGATGTGATAATGATGAAAATATGTGGCCAGACAGACAGGGACGTCTTGATGCACGGGAGTGATTTAGTATGTTCAGTTACATACAGTACAGTAATATGAATATGTGTGAGGTTACAGTTGTATATTGTTTACAGTTCACAACTCTACCCAAGGGTTGATATTTACTTTAAGTTTGTTGTATATAAGGGACTGAAGTGAATAATAATGTGAACAAATTACTGTAATGTGGCAAAGAGCGTACAAAGTGAAAATGTGGAACAGATGTATTCAGTATTCATGTATTCAGTTACCCTACATGTGACTTTACTGTAGTTTTCAAATGGCTGTACATGTAGTGTAGCTAGTGCTGTCTTGGACATTATCAGGTATTGTCTCCAAAATCAGATGTTTTAGTATTTAAAAACATTTACAGATCAGACTGTCGCAATAAAAACATGACTAAGCCTTTTGAGTACCTTGTTCGTGCTCAGTGGCGACAGGACTTTTCATTTTGATGGCTCTGACAGTTTTATTGACATATAAACTTGCTTTTGAGGAATTAACTATCTATTCTTAGCTAGCGACATGCTTTTGCAGGTTATCCACTAAGTTCTGCAGTTTGTACTAATTGTTTGGAGAAACGCACTAACTGCTGTGCAAAAATTTTAATCCTGAAATGAGAATTGCACCAAAGCAACCGAGAAAAGATAATTTGACCTTAGAAGCCAATAAGATTAAATGTTGGACACTCAGAGGATCAAGCTGTAATTTTTTTGTTTTGATCTATTTCTTGTTTCCTTTGAGGCATATCATCCATCATAACAAGGATCTCTTTCAATACCTCCAAACTGAATGTACCTCAGCTTAAATGTCAACATGTTTCATTGACTGCTAACATTAAGTCAGCTACACAAAACCAACGTGTTGTCTCTGATTTAACATATTTATGGATTTTACTTTTATTAAGTATGTCACCTCTGGTGGAGCTATACAAAACATTGTTTTGTTTTGCTTTTTTTGGACTTTGCAGGGGAACATCTGCGCATATGCCCTCAGGGAAACACATGCTGCACCCAAGAAATGGAGGACAAATATGGTCAACAGAGTAAACAGGACTTTGAGAATCTACTTAACGAAACTAGTCATGCACTGCGAAGCACCTTTGTCTCCGGACATAAAAGATTTGATGGTAAGTTTTTGTTTTGTGTTGCTTATGCTGATATGTTTTTGTTTTTCAATTGATTTCTTGTTAACATTGTTATAATGTGTCAGCTACCAGAGTGCAGTATGTTGCAAAAAGGAAAATCAGAGATTTGAAACTGCAGGCTTTCATTTGAAAAGGTTGACTGAAATTCTTTAACTGTCTTTCCTCAAGAGGAGATGAGGTGTAAAATCTCATTATTATGCCTTGGTGTAGAGAAAACTCTTGTTGGATTAAACAAACATGGCTTCTTGCACAGCAGATTGACAGGTTGAAGAGCAACACAGAGCCAAACTCTACACTCATAGGGTAGCTTGGCGGTCTTGTTTTGTGTGTGATCTTGTTTTAACACCACTGTGATTGTATTGACCAAAATCACCTTAATTAAGTTTTCTATAAGAAGGGATGTTCTAATTAATGAACCAAAACTCACTGTACCTCCAACCATCCCTGTTGGTGTCACTCTCTGTGGAGTTGGCTCTTTCTACTTGCAGTATAATGAGAAATAATAATCCCTTCTGCACCCATTAGACTGTGTGGGTAGCAGCAGCACTGTGGACAATGGTGAGGGGTGGTGGAGGTGAAACTTGTCAGGCATAGGGACCTGTCACCATTGTAATTTATTATTGTTGGTAAGGATAGGAGCATAATATGTCCATCTCAGAAACCTTTTAAGGATTACTGATTTTGTCTCATCTCCAAGGTGAATGACAGGATATACTTAATGCTTGTCAAGAGAAATAAGCCTGTCATCTTTCTCTTCTTCTACAAAACAATGTAGGATTACAGTTCTGTCCAATGTAGAAAAAAATGACATATAATTAAAAGAAGACACTAATTTAACCATGGCAAATATTACTGAGAAAGATCCCTTTATTTAAAACTCACGATCGCAATTTGCTTTCATTGTTTAATGTATGTCTTATGCCTTCATTCCAAAATTTTGAAAAGCTATTAGAAGTTCCTGTAAAAATGAAACTTTGGTAACATCTGAAATAATAACACTTTAGTGCCAGTACATTCAAGCTTTATTTTTCTACAGCAGTGTCTTCAACGGATGAAATGAAGTGCTCTAGAGAAAAAAGAAAAATGCAAATCAATTTACAAACTAATACAACTTAGAGAAAAACAGCAAAACTTAAGAGCAGGATTTAAATGTTTGACATTGTAGAGGATGATTTTTATATGTATTTTGATAATAAAGCAAAGGTGCTTAATGATTATAGAGAGAGCTTTAAAACTAAAACTCAGTCAACCAATACCGACCATCCAAACTAACGAGGTATCCCTCTTTGACGCAGATAACTAGATGTGCAGTTCCAAAAGGGGAACACCATGTAGGTTTCAGAGATGATGATACGTGCTGACTGAATGATTGGTTGAAAGACCAGGGGCCTCATTTATCAACTGTGTGTACGCAAAGAAGTGTGCTTAAAGTGTGCGTATGAGCATTTCCATGCAAAGTATGGGATTTATCAACTTGTACTTGTGCGTAGAAATATGTGTAAATTTAAGCACAATTTTTTCCATGCGTATGCACAAAACCTAGTGGTAGAACAGAGAAACTGCATTTCTGCAGGTCTTGCAGTGATCTCAGTATCTGTCAGTCATTCTTTATTTCTATTTTGTCAAAATAATAATTATTCAATTAGTAATCTATCAGAAAAATTGGAGATTAAATGGTTTAAAATATTACAAAAGAAAAGTCTTATAGACAGGTGAGAGCCGAGCATTATTGATCTGACGTTAACAAATAATATTTCAAACTCTGCGCTCTGCTGTGAGCGTCATCAGACGATCAGCTGATGTGATCTCTGAGATAATTTCTGATCAGATGCAGCAAGAGATCCTGTCAGAGTTCTACCGAGATCTGTGTTACAAAGTTATATTGATTACTATTCCAATAAAGGGGTTTTAGTCCCGTACATGAGACAGGTTGGACATTCCCTGTCCATCATGGAGCTGCATTACATCATCCGCGCTGGATGCGTCTTTTCACCACGTCGAAACACGTTTATCTCTCTGAAACTATCAGATGAAAGCAGTGCTGCTATGATGCTGGGAATATGTGTACAAGTTAAGTCAAATCAAGTCTCCTTCATCTGTATAAACATGTAAAACCAACCAAGCTTCGTGATAGAAATACATTAAGGAGGAAGTTCTCGTGGTTCTCTCCTCCCGCAGCAGATACGTCTCGTCTGTGCTACACGTTTTGAAAGATTTATGAATGAATGAATGAATTATACTTTATTGATCCCAATAGTTTAATGGGGCGATAAAACAATTTCTTTCTTTTTTTAAAAATTGACCACAATCTCGTCTTGATCCGGAATCAATGACTGCTCCCATTTCTCTCTGCAGCGTTTATTTATTCTGTGTTAGTTTCACTTTTTCTACACAGAGATCTTCCGCAGAAATTCCGCACGGTTGATGAAGCTGGATTTTTTTGTACTAACGACAATTCAAAATTTTGTTTGCAGGATGTAATTTAGAGCTGTTTCTATGCATGGTTGATAAATGAAGCGCCAGAAGCCTGTACTACGAAGCATGATTAACATATCAAAGATATCTCTCTGTTACCTGGGTTGACTTACCCAGACATTCAGAATCCGGATAAGCAGTACTATGAAGCTGGTTATAAAGTCGGTAATTCAACCATGGGGTTTTCCCATCTTGACCAGTGCATGCTCACATAAAAGGGGTGGTGTTTGCAGCTTCTGACTAATCGCAACATTGGAAAACCCTGCAGAGCAGCCTACCATGGAGGAGCAGACAATTATTCTTTAGAAATATGAGGAAATTAAACATATCATCTTGGCCAAAAGCATCACTGTTACTATGGCAACAGCCAGGATGGATGCTGGCTGAAAATTGTCGACTCTGTTAATGCGTAAATTTGTGAGATTATACATTTTAATTCATTGAACAATATAAATGGACAATATTCTGATCTCTCAATTTCACCTTATTGCAGCCCAGACATTTTGGCCAGAGCGCTTCCTCAGTTTCCTTTCTATTTATTATTACCCCCACCAAGTCTCAGAAACGGAATAAGGACCAAGTGATCTGGATCACCACTTGTATCCAAGAATTATTTAAAGGATTCTTTACTATGGGGAGATAGTAATAGATTTAACATTAGAGCTTCTAACTAAAATATATTGGCCACAATCATTGGCAAAAACATTTTAATGGATTGAAGTCTGCCCTCTCTAAGTGTTTGTAATTTCCAATGAGTTATTTAGAGCAGTGGTTCTCAAACTTTTTGAGTAACCACTCTAAAGATAGTATACCTTGGTGTTTGCAAACCCCCCTGTAACAAAAGTGATTAATTGTATGATCTATCAGATTGGTCATCCTGCAGCCATCCTCTTAACGTAAAGCTTGAAAACTTGTTAAAATCTTCATAAATAAGGAGGATAAAGTGGTTAATAGTGGATATGATCATTTGATAAATGTAGTCTGCATATATTTATTATTATCTGGCATCCCCCTGAAATTATTTCATGACCCTCATAGGGGCCACGACCCCCAGTTTGAGAACCATTACTTTAGAGGCTCAGCAACTCTGTGTAAGTGCGTTTGTGTTGGAATATGAATTCCTCACAGTGACGGCATGAGTAGTTGTGCATTCCATAAATTCATAGCTTTGCAATTCTGCCATGTGTGAGCATTATTATTAACCTCATTATTTCAGATACATCCCTAGTGAAGCTAAACACACTTGGGCACAAGTCCGTCTAGCTTGTCCACAAGAACAAGTACAAAAACATACTTCAAAGCGGTCAGCGACAAGGCTTTATTTCTTCAACAAAAGGATTGCATCAATCCCTAAAAACTATTTCTCTCCTAAGCGCTCCTCTCACAATCTGTGCACCAAGGTTCACACTGGCGGGCCATTTTCCAAGATAACTCATTGGTCAGGAAGTGGTGCCTTTATACATGTTAATCTCTTATCCAGAACATAACCTGCTCTGGAACAGGTTAGCCGTTCAGCCTAAGTTACCATCCTGGTAAGAAAATTAACCAGCGTTGTTCTGGAAAACTTGGTTAACCCAGGAGTTATTTTTTAAGAGAAAATCCAGCTTCATAGTAAAGTCCTCAGGAGTTGACAGCAACAGATTTCACAACAATGAAAAATAAATGATAAATTGATTGTCTAAAGAATGTAGGAGGTCTTTGTGTTGCGACTGGTCCGTAACATTTCTTGTGCGTTCAGTCAAAATGACGTGCTCTTATGACATGGGGTCTAGCCTGTAAATGTCCGCTACAGCTCCGAGGTAAAAGAGCGAAACGTTTGTCTGAATGCAGATGGTATAAAAGACAAAGTCCGTAACATTACCGCTTTTCAGAGCAAGTCTGAAAGGGGCTTCAGGTTCAGACTCTCCTGCAGCTGGCCCTCACTCAGACATTATTGTTTGTTACCAAAGCAGACTCTGCTCACTTTAAAATGACCCTGTTTTTAGTAAATCTTGCCGTTATTAGCAATGATAAACACAAGTATCTTCATGCAGTCACAATCATAGAAGCTTGTCAACTGAAATGACCATATAGGTAATAGATACATACCATTAAATCAATAATGGTATCCCGTAAAGTACCATTCCTACATGCAGCAAGTGAGCAAATTGACTCATGGGAGTGTTTCCACATCAGAGCAGATGTCATTATCAGATGTTTCATTTAGGAAACCATAAAATCTTGAAAAGGAAGACAGAGGGTGTTCGATGTTGTGTTTATGCACAGCTCTATCAATCATTTGTGTGCTCAAGCAAATGATTGAAACCCTAAAATGACTATCCAGAAATGTTTTTAAATTTTCATAGGTAGGAGTTGAAAGCATAGAAGTAAATATATTCCCTGTCGACTGCTGAAATGGTTGAGTGATTAATATTGCAATTTTATACCCAGCAGTCATTGTGTTCTCTTCTAATGCCCTTTTTTTCAACTATTCATCATATTAAATGCAATAAATGCTATTGAATTACAGACTGTAACTCTCAGATGATTTCAGATTGCCAAGAAGCTCAATGTCACAATGCCTTGGTGATGTCTGTCTCTTTTTTCCAGGAATATGCACTTCTCAAGCTCACATGTGATTCCTGGAAGCATGCATAAATAAATAAGTGTTATTTTGATCACCCCCTGTCAAGATTGTGAATACCATGTGGAGAGATCCAGTAAGGAGGGAAATAGGTTTTGTCCAGCAGCACTTAGATGCATGACTGCAGGCATCCTTCTTTCTCTTGAGGTTTGCTGCCACTCGCCATGATTTCAACAGTCAAAGAAGATGCCTTGTACAGGTTTTATGCCTGAAACTTTTTTGCTGGGATCCTCCATTTACAGCTAGTTTGGGGTATCAAAGTTGTTGTTTTCTTAAGTCAAGTTGTTTACTTTATTTGTTTAGATTTTGAAGGTGAAAGGTTATTAGCTTTGATTAGACTATATACGCCCGATAATTGAATTTTAAGTAATTTGTTTTCATTCAATTCTGTATAACTGAATATTTTCAGTTATACACTACTCCATAGAACATGACGTTCTAAACAAGACAAAGCTCTTAGTTCGCTTGGATGCCCTTTACCATCTATTTAGCACCTGGTTCTGAAGTCCCTCCTACACAGAGTCTATGCACTGTATGTGTTTATTTTTCTCTTCTTATGCAGACTTTGATGAGTGTTACAGTAGCTGATAGTGGTTGAGCAGCCCACACATATTTCTGACACTACAGCCTATGTGTCACAGTGAGAGAGTATGGTATTGGCTTTGCCAAGTCCATCTACACAGAAATATCCACAGCATCTTGCAGGCAAAATGTAGCTGTATGAATCAAAAGATGTGCATGGAATGTAAACTTGTCACTCAGGACTCATCAGGGGAAACTAGTGTCTATTAGGGGCAAAATAAATAAAGGTAAATTACTCTGCATTTGATAATTATAATGATCTTTAGCACTTAAATAATCAACACCATGTTTGAGGATATGGACACTGCAGAGTTGCTACTTTTGCATTAATACATATGGTGATTAACAAGTATCTCCATAACACTGAGGCAAACATTTATGAAAGCAAATATGTGCAAATATGACTTTATTTACACTATCATTTGTCTGTACTGTATCCACCTATCCAAGCAGGACAATGGCATCTCAGCTCCACACATTGTATCATATGGAGGCCAATTTCAAATGTGCTTTTTATAGGTAAAAGGGCCTTGAACCTAACCTAGCTGTCATTAGGTAAGAAACATACAGCACACTGGACAGTTTCATTATAGGGTAAAGAGACAGACAACCAAGCACACAATAATTAATACCTATAGCAAATTTAGAATAACCCAAAATGCATATCTTTGGAAAATGTGGGTGGAAACTAGATCAGCCACAGGAGAGAACATGCAAACCTTACTTTGAGGTAACAGGGCTAACACTGCTTCACTGTGCTTCCCTGCTGTGACACTATAAATTATAAATAAAAACAGAAAGCATTGATCTGCAAATTCTTTTAAGACTAAATTCACTTGAAAATGATATATAGTCAAAATATCAAATGTTCAAACAATTAAATCTTATCATTTTTGTATTATATGCTTGTCGTGAATTATTGACAGGGGCACAAAAGACTTGGAAAGGTTGGAAACCACCAGGTGCCAGGTGCATAAATTTCTGAGTAGTTCATAACTAAAACTGTGTGCACACAAAAGTAGAAATGTGCATAGGCATCCGTTATGCCAGTTTTATAAAGCTATGGTATATATGCATCTCTTCATACATCTCAGTCATTCTGAAATTTTGCACAAGCCTGATTTCTATTGCAGTTTCAGCCAAACCATGGTTGTAGGCACTTTCATTTGCATCTGTAAAATAAAACATAGCTTGCATAGTCCTTACACTAAAAGCAACAATAAAGAAGAGGTGAAATTTTACCAAATGTGATGTTAAAACTGTCTTTAGGGAAGTAGGGGTAGGATGCATGCTCTAGGCACCTCACAAAGTAATTCAGTCACAATTCTGAGGTTTTGATATTCATGAAACAATTATCACTGCTACTGGATTGATCCCTTTTTGTTCTGTACTTCATTTTAACTTTAATTTTCCACAATATGACATCCTCTTTCAAAGCAAAGTATTTGTAACAATCTATTATTCATTTACTTCCAATATCTTTTATCAATAAAACAATATGGCAAGTTAACTGGAATGTTACATTTGCCATCATAATTCCTTGCACTGATGAACTGACAGGGAAAAAAAATAGGCCGTGTGGTGGCATTGCATTTGTAGTACATCAATACAAATGTAAACATATTCTGATTAGTGAAGAAAATATAATAGAATAACAAAGTCCTGAAATGTGCAATATACAACATGAGATCAATTGTTATGGAAATATGAGAAGTGATAAATCTGTAATAAAATGTGCAGTTACAGTAAAATGATTTTTGTGACAATATGTTACGTCTGTTAGAACTTTTTTCCAATTTCTTAAGACACACTCAAAAACTTTTGCAGATTTTCTTTCAGTTTTGCACCCCATATCGATGGCTAATTTGGCATCCATCTTGCATCGTACCTGTACTGTGAGCTCTCTTCAGCCATTAAAAGACAGTCTTATCTAAACTCTTGTCTTATCTTTTGCTCCATCCCTTTTTGGCTTCCTTTTCCTTTCTTCCTACCATAATGTCTTCCTGTGTGACTTTGCTGAATTAGCCACGATGTGCATTCACGATGTGGCTGGTGTGTTGATATCTGCTTGCTAACATGTGATGCTGTGTGTACAGCGAAACTCAGCTGCAACCAAAGAAAAGGCTTTGAAGTGCGGTTTCTCAGCCTTGGGATGCTGCTGGGTAGTGACAGCTCCAGAAATGTGCATGTAATTCATGGCACATGATACATTATTTTGTAGTGAAAACCACTGCAAGTGTTCAGGACAGTTTGAAGTGAAGTGAAGACAGTGCCATCTTCAAAAAAAAAAAAAAATGCTGCAAAACATGCAGGCATATTTTCTGCTATTTAGTAATTAATTAGCTTATTTATTATGGTTAGTTTCATGACGCATGCTGTTAGTCAGTGTAAGTAGGCAAAAAAGCAGCTGGCTTAGGGAATCCTTTTCCTCCACGTTCATTAGGGACTAAGTCAGAGTAGGTTGTTAATCTTTTTTTGGGGGCTCTTCTAGCCACAAACACCACAGCGCTGGGTTTCCAAGCAGAATATGTGGTCCTTGTTTCTATGTAATGAAGTTGCTGTTATTGTTGGCAGCCACTGATCAACAGCAACATAGTTGCTTTGTTGTTAAAGGTTGTTACATTTTTACACTTTTGCACCTTTGTTGTACTGGAAATGTTTGCATGTTTGCTCAGCAAAGTCTTTGTTAGAAACTCCTATTGAGCTTTATAGTCTGCGGCATAGGTAGTACAGAGAAACCCCTTGGTATTACTGCACACTATTAAGATTTCTATATGTTTGTTTAGTAAATAGTATAAAGGTAAATATATTGATTTGAGTCAAGGCATATATTCTGTTTGTTGTTGCAGTATATTTGATTTGACTCCCTGACATAGATTTCCTTTTTTTATTTTACCATCTGGGAATAACTGCCATTGTGTGACTCACCATAGGATGGACACAGGAATTAACACAATGAAATGGAGAAATAAAAGGTCAGCCTGTCATGTTCTCTACAACAGCACAGAACTCAGTGGAGCTCCCTGTAGATGGGTACTGTTTGACAGATCAATCAATGACCCAGATTATGATTGACATGTGGAATTTGAATGCAGCAGAATAGCTGGTTTCTAGTAGGGTTGTGAAGGATCCAGGCAGGCCAAATACTAAGCCATGTGTGTTATCTTGTGCACTATGAGTTGTCACTTATGAAGTGTTAGCTTTCTTACTTTAACTAGCTGGACTCCAGCAGAGAACACCGAGTGCTCTGCAGGTGATAACACATTTCCTCGGCTGCATGCAATTTTTGTAGTTTACTCAGGGTGGCTTCACAGATATCTGTTCTAACAACGTGTCACTCTTAGGAAGGTATGATACTTGCAAGATATCTGACCAGAATAATGCACTATACTTTATTCTTTTGGCTCATCAGATGCTGGACTGTATGGGAGAGGCCTTTATGGATTTTTTTATTTATTTGCAAGTGTAATGCAATTCTAATAATAAAACAATTTACATGGGATTAGAGCTGCACAATATCAGGAAATCTTTTGATATGCAACAACACTGTTGAAAGTTGCGATGAGAATATGATTTGCGATAAAAAAAAATTTGATGCTGCTTTGATGTTTTCTCATACAACACACGAGAACACAATTGTTCTCAAGCTCCACTTGCAAAACTCTCATGCACAGATGTCTGCTGAACCTATAGCTTGTAACGCTTGTAGCATTGTTTTAGCTTCTTCCTGTTAAAAATCATTTGGTCAACTACACAAACAGATCATGTACAGTGGTGTCCTGCAGCCTGGAGACTAGAGATAAAATAGAAATATATTTCTTTACCAACTTTTGATAAATTATAAGGATTTGTATTTTATATTCCAATGTGGATTGTCAGTTATTAAAATCAGTTTCTGTCAGATGAAGCAGAATTTACATTTATGCACCGATGTCTAACTAATATGAAAAACAGAGTAACTTTGAGATCGCCAAATAAGATGCCTTCATCAATAACTGTAGACCTCTGTCTAAGTTTATCAGTCCAGATATCCATGATGCTGCCCATGTCAGCAGATAGAAAGTAATTAAGACTTGCAGAAATGGTGGCGCCACAAGATGCAACACACCAAACGTCTGCTGGATTTCTCTATAGCTCCTTGTGGTTGTAATGTAGGTGACAACAGAGATTTTCAGCCTTACCTGGAGTCCCCCCTCCCTCTACCACATTTAATCACCTCAGTAGATGACCTGTTGTTTTTCAAGTCAGACTGTGAGTCAAGGCCTCTGACTGCACCTCACAGAAATGGTCAGGTTTGACTTTACCAGTAGTTAAAATCTGTAGTGATGAATATATATTTGTGCTAAATCTTTATTTTGTATACATTAAATTTATGCAATTTCCCCTCTGGGATCAATAAAGTATAATTCATTCATTTATTCATTCATTTATTTTCACAGCAACGGCCAAGGTGGTCATTTTGACCGTTTTAAAATTTACGTATGCAACAACATTGTTAAATAAAATGAAGACTTGCTGATCCCTGAATTTTCCTAAAACTACATGAATTTAGATTAAAACTAGTTTTGATATGTAGTATGTAAAGAAGAGAGGAAATATGATCATTTGTACCTATTCCAGCCACAGGAGGCCATTTTGAACATATGGGATTCCGCGCCATTCAATTTTTCGATTCCCGTTGTTCTAGATCAGATAATGTGGAAGTATCTGCAAAGGGCTGTATGCACAGATGGCTCCATT
The DNA here is from genome assembly GCA_028567055.1 of Leptatherina wallacei. NCBI lineage: Eukaryota > Metazoa > Chordata > Actinopteri > Atheriniformes > Atherinidae > Leptatherina > Leptatherina wallacei. Next base: position 14,106,886 of record JAOXYM010000013.1, read on the forward strand.
CTGTATTTTACAACATACTGGACTGTGTGGGAATAAATGTCAACATCATCTTCAGGAAGTGTACTGAAACCCAAACAGCTGAAAGAGGTTTCTGCAGTTAGCTGGCAGAGGAACGTATAGCAGAGTTTATGAAGGGAAACAGCCAGAGATATTCTTGCTGCACTACAGTCGTATGAACCACATACATGAAGCAGCACAGCCAGTGCAGATCAGGTCTCTTCTTCTGCTACAAGGTTTAGCCTCTCGGTGTCAGAGTTTGTTTTTGTCACCAGTTTAATCAGGATACAATATTATATCAGTTTAATGGCTCATAGCGATTCAACATTTACTGATCTCTCAAATTCAGTCACGATTTGATTTAATACCCAATGACTGAGAGATCAGCAGCAATCAAGGAATAGAAAAGAAACTTAGACTTACAGAGACAGAGAGCTCGCAGGCGCTGTTATGCGGCATTCAAGGTAGCTCGGAAATCACACCTCTATCAGTCTACCTCACACAAGGATAAGTATAATATTAACCCTTTAAAGCCCAACCCAAGAAAAAATGGGGAGAAAAGTCAAATTTTTTAAATTTGAAGTGTTTATTTGGCCCTTTAACATAATGTGGGGAAAAATATATCAAAAATGTTCTGTGTATATCTACCATTTATTACCGTATGATATGTAAAAATTATTATGATGTAGTATACTGCTTCCTATCCATTAGGGTGGCGAGTTAACTCAGGACACTCATGCCATTAATCGCGATGAAAAATTTGAATCGACTGACAGCACTATATGAAAATCACAGAAAGCAATTAGAATATCAATTAACATTTTTATTCCTGAGCTCAGGTATTTAAATTAATCAATTTAAACAAAAAACAATCCGTTCTTATTACAAAGACAAACTAGTAATAAAGGGAAAACGAGGTGCCAGGGGAACTTACAATTCAAACATTTTCTAAATAAAAATGCGCTTGATAAATGGTTAGTTTATTGATTTTTGAACAATGTTTGCATTTTGGATTGATATCGATCGATATTGACTATATGAACGATATATTAATGCAGATCGATGTATTTTTACACCCTAGTTACTTCCTTAAAATATGCAAATAGGGAATGCTATTTATGGCAGCTTAGCGCGTTGTGATATGTATATCGCGCAGGCTAATATTGTGATGAAGGTAAATTTTAAATTATTGTGCAGCCCTATATGTGACACTGAGCCCCTTTGCTTTTGTTTGCCTAAAGTGAAGTTTTCCTGATAGGCTGTTGATTTTTCTGTGGAAAATTAACAATATCCTAGTCATTTATATACATATAAAACCAGTTAAAATAAGATGAATGAATGAATGAATGAATTATACTTTATTGATCCCCGAGGGGAAGATACATACTGGACCACAACAATCTCTTCCCTGTTTTACCACCAGCCCCAGCAGCACAGCAAGTTTACAAAGAATATCACACAAATGTAATTGGTGAACCTTTTGAAAATAGATATACACAGCCTGGTCAAAAATAAAATAATTCACTCTGATCATTTGTTTTCTCACTTTTAACTTTTTGTTATGATATGATTTGCTGTGGCATTATTTTCATAACTGCCATTCATTCATTGTTGCATGCATTTTTCACCCTGTTTTGATGATGGAAAAGCCAGAATGCGGAATAAAGTCAGCACATCCCAAAGATTCTCGGTAGGGTTAAGGTGTGAACACAGTTGTTTTTTCTGTGAACATAATGTTACTGAATCTCAATCTGACCAAATGAAGCAACCTCAGATTATACTGCTGTCCCCACAGGCTTGTGTAGTAAGTTCTAGGCATGGTGTGCTGCAGCGCTTCATCTGCTGCTCTTCTTAAACTGATGCACCCTTCACTCTGGAACAGGGTCAATCTGAACTCATCAGACCACATAACCTTTTTCCACTACTCCAGAATCCAATATGCTCCCTTGCAAATTTTCTATTAGCCTTGCTGATAAGTGGTTTTCTTGAGGCTACACAGCTGTCAAATCCCAATACCTTGACTCTTCTCTGCGTTGTGCATGTACAAAGTCTCTGATTTTCTCCATTAAAAATTGCTGTGAGCTCCAAAGTTCTTTTTAATTTTCTTTGATTTGATTTCACCAGACATTAGAAGGAACTATCATTCCTGATTTTCTCTTAACCAAATTTCTTTTTCACTACTATGGTTTGCCACTGTCCTTCCAGGTCTTAAAATGCATTTGTCAGCTCTTAACCCAGTTTAAGCAGTTTGTCAAAAATCTCCTTTATAATTTGAACATGAGTAACATCTTTACTACAACCACAGGCAAGGCAAAGCAAGGCAAATTTATTTATAGAGCACATTTCATGTACAGGACAATTGAAGGTGCTTTACATGGCAGAAAAGTACATTAAAACAGAAGAGAAAAAATTTAAATAAATAATAATGATAATCTAAAATCATGATTAAGAAA
>JAOXYM010000013.1:14136858-14155535 GCA_028567055.1 Leptatherina wallacei
TGATACTTGCTGGGATAGGCTCCAGCCCACCCGCGACCCTGCATGGATTAAGCGGTACAGAAAATGGATGGATGGAGAAAACAAATACAATATTATATCCTAATGAGAGAGGAGAGGGAGGTGTTGTGTCTGTGATCTTCTGAAGTTAATGAGGATGTCACAGCTGTCATCCCTTAGATACGTAGCTGATTATTATAAGAATCTACTTGCTGCTTCCTCACATGCCAAGATCATTCTGCAATGTTCTTCTTGGATTTGAATGTTTTTCTTGCATTTTATTTCCCAATATACATTTGTTACCTTTGTTAGTCTATGTTACACCACGTGCAGTTGACAGTCAATGTTTTTGATGCATCATTAGCAAACATAATTGGTCTGACATGTATTTTATCCCTTTTATTTTCTCTCTTATTTCCTTTCTGGTGGCTTTCCTCTCTCCATTCCTCAGCAACATAGTGCCATCTAGTGTGCACGCAAATGAGTTGCATCACCAAGGCTGCTCCATACAACTGGATTATTTATTTACTCTGCAATGCCATGAGAGGGAGACTTTTCCCAGAGGCATGTTTATTGTTCTGTGGGAAAAAAAAATCTTCTTCTTTTAAACTTGTCATCTTGAACATCAGACATTGGCAATATTTTGAATTAGTCAACTATGTTATTTTATTCCCACCAGATACCTCTGAGGCTTCTTTGTCTATCTGGATTTATATTAAACTGTGAAAACTGTGTGCTTATTGTGGTTGGTTAAACAACAGAACCATTATGAAGATCAGAGTTCATTTCATTTGTATAATGCATATATGGTTAAAGACATCTTTTTGTGTCAGCACTACATATGAAAGCCATCTCAGTCAGTGTGTGTAAATAATTGGAAGTAGTAAACAGTTTATTTATTTTCAGCTACCTGACACATAGCTCTACGATGCTTAATTAAGGAGATAATCTAATATTTGCATTGCTAAAAAGCCAGACATTCCCAATTAAATTCACTCTTTTCACCGCCTGGTTCTGCCAACAGATCCTAAGAAAAAGTAATCTCTTACTTGTTAGACTAAACTTAATGTATGATGTTAAGTCAAACATTGCCAGTCAATCTCTTGTATTGAGTGCAGCCTTGACCCTCTGGGCAGTATCAGAGCTGCTGAAGTGCTTTGGCATCAGTGTGACAGGATTAACACATCAAAAGCAGTGTCGGGGCCTACAGCAGCGTCACACATCAGTACAGCACCTTTCATGTTCTGCTAGGTTCACTACAATTTCACGTAAGCCAACAGCAAGTCAGACAGAAAAAGATAATGTCGCCAACCTGCTGCTATCACGCTTCCCCTCAGCTTCAGTGAAATATGTCAAATTCTGTGTGTTTGATGAAAGATTGGAGTTCAACAGGCTAAAGTCAGGAAACGATATCTGACTTTGTCACATGGCCAGGATGCAAAGGAACATTTAAGTCTGACATTCAACCTGAAATTATTGCTGCAAGCCTGCGTGGTCTTACTTTTCATGATGCGAACAGTGGACAGTCAACATGGAAGAAAAAATGAAACCCAAATAGTTTAAGAGTCTAGATGTATTTAGGGGTTAAGTTCAAAGAGTATTAATCCGTTTTCTATGATATGGTAATAAATAAAGATGGGGTAATTTTATAATGATTTTGCAAATGAGGTGCATTCTTAGTTTGCGCATAGATAACAAAAATATTAATATATACCTGCCATTTTTCACATTGCTGTATCCTTAAAGTGTCATTGATATATTTCAGTGCCTAGTTTCTCTGTTTTTACAAGACTGTTTTACAATTAGTAGTGTTGTTTAATGCTTTAAGGGCTATAAAAAAAAGGGAAAAGGTGTCATTAACTTGTAAAGGAAAGGGCTTTTATGTGTGCCATCCTATAATTGATTTTATCCCTTGGGCTAATTGTCACCTTATTAGTCCAAGGAGGTTACAAATGGGCATCCAGATATTGTTGTACTCTCAGCATCTTTGTTTCTGTTATTATCAACTGTGCAATAATGTGAAAAGGTTTTTAGGCTCTGCAGGTGAAGTGAGGAAAAAGTGAACAAAAGAGAAAACCAATATTTTGTGGGACTATGCAATCTCCTGAGTACACTTGCTTCTTTGAGAAATGTCCACTCTAGAGTACATACTCCATCTAATACAGCGAAGGACAAGGTTGTTCTTTATGATTCTGACAATATCTTTGAAATTGTTTTCAGCCATCCATCCATTTTCTACCCCCACTTATTCCAATAGAATATTGCAGGGGGTGCTATCCCAGCTGCTATCAGGTAACTGGGATAGGCTGCCTTTATAGCAGTCCTCTGTGCTGGTCCATCACAGGGTCAACACAGAGACACATACAACCAATAACATTCATACTCACTCCAAAGAACACCAATTAACCTAAGACACATGTGTTTGGACTGTGGAAGGACCGAGGGAGAATATGCAAACTTCTAGATAAGAATCCAAATATTCTATATACCTAAAACCTTTGCACACTACAATGTATAAATCCCATAAATGCTTTGCTTTTCTCCTCTTTCCTGTAACGACACCCATCTTTGTTTAGGTGGTTGACATAAAACAGAAACTGAAGATGTCCAAGAAATTTTGGTCCAACCTACCTGAGTCAATGTGTGTGGAGGACAGAGTAACTGTAGGAAATGCCAGTGATGAGGAGTGCTGGAATGGACACACCAAGGGCAGGTAAGAGCAACAGGGGCCCCCAGGGCTGATGAATGCAAGCACAAAGGGTTTCTTAGAAATTGAAAGTTTATGTAACCCGCCTGATGTTAAGCAGTCTGATCCTTGCATTAAGAATTGGGTTGTTTACTTTCACTGACTTAATCTCCATTGTGCAGGAGCTTGGCATACCTTTATTCAACTTAAACCAGGGTGGCTTCTCCTGAAAGCTGAATGTTGTGGTTTGCATAACCCTTTACGTTATAGTATGGTTTGCATGTTTTCTTGGTGTTTGTAGAAAAAAAATGGGTTTAATTGTTGTTTAGAACAGTGATTAGAAATGGTGGATCCCGATCCAAAAGTGGGTCGCCAACATGTTTTCAGTGGGTCAGGAGCTAAAAACATCCCCAGTTTCATTCCTCCAGACCCAGGTCTATGATGTTGGTTACACCTCAAGTTGAAGTGAACACAACATTATTTTCCTAACAGGGTTTTTCAGTATTTACTGATCAGGTAGAAGAAAACTTAACTTTTTAAACTAAAATCTTTTTGTTTTGTGGATCTTTTTGAGTTTGTGCTTAAAATCTGCTATGTTGGTTGTCATAGATTCAGTGAGAATTTTCAGCTAATTTTATTTTATTTAACATTTAAAGGCATATTTACTTCTCAGTTGCACCTTTTATGTTATCCCTTTTGCAAGAAAACACCAACTAAAACTTAAATATGGCTTTTACAGAAATAATTTGTTATGGCAGCCTTATGCTTTATGTTACTCAGCTAAAGCTATATATTTCAGTTTTTTCTTTTATCCATTTCTCAATTGTTGCACTTTTTATTCCATGTTTGTGCTCGTAAGCACCATCAATTCTGTACAATTTGAGGTTTAAATAATAAATCGATATGAGATGTTGGACATTTTTGTTGATCCAGGTCGCGGCTTGTCATTAAGGCGTGATTGTGGGTCTCGAAGCTAGACCAGTTGAGAACCACTGCTTTAGAACGTTAAACCAGATTTCCTTTTGTAAAGAAAACATCCCACAGCTACTTCTAGGGTCTTAGTAAATTGATATGTGCGCTATTTCTATTCTGCACATACTGTTTGATGAAAAGAATTAAATAACTTTCAACACTAATAATGCAAGAGAAATTAGGTTTTAAAAAGAAGTAGTTTTTGCCTTTTCTTTTTTTTTTTTTTCTTATGTGACTCAGTAAATGGGTTAAGAGTCAAAAAATGCAACTTCTTTTAATACGTAGAGATTTCAAGAAAAGCATGACCCGAAGTGATCTGGCCTTGTGGGGAAACAAAACCCTGTTAAGTCAGATGATTTTTTTGAAATGCCCTCACATGATGGCCTGCAGCTTATTCATGAAACAGTTCTGTGGGCAGCTGACATGTTTTTTTCCCCAGGAGAAATACTTAACAAGTATCTCAATACATTACCTGACATTGTGAGGTCAAGTGTACAATATTGTACATTTTCTACAATATTGTTGTGACTTTAAAGAGCCATTGCTAAATGGCTTTATGAGAATTAAACTCATAACTCAAAACTAGAAACCGTGAGTAGAATTAGACCACCCTGAGCCACTCTCTTGGCATAAAACCCCTGATGAAAAATGATTTGCATATCAGCCAGTCTAACACAGATGAACATATACTATCTTGTTCTTTTAGGAGTTGCCTTTGAAAAAAGTGTCAGAAATTCTATCATATTTGTTTGCTATAAGGTACTTTCCTGAAGTCCAAAAGGATGGCCTAACCAACCAGGTGAATAACCCTGAGGTGTCTGTCGACATCACACGTCCAGACACCATCATCCGTCAGCAGATCATGGCTCTTCGGGTGATGACCAACAAGCTAAAAAATGCCTACAATGGCAATGATATCTACTTTCAAGACTCAAGTAAGTTATTTGCCATGCACACAAATGTGTCAACATGCCACTTTTTTTTTCCTATCTTATGGCAGGAAATGTATTTTTAGTGTTGCCCTCAGCACCCCATGCTGTCAAATTCATGCTCCAGCTCTTGTTACCTACCCTTGAGGCAGAGGTAATCACCATCAGTAAAGCCTTAACAGGTACTGAAGCTGCAAATATGCAACAATGGCAGTGTGTAATGTTAAACGAAAAAAGAAAATGCCAAAAGTCTCGGTTCATGCAGGCTTTTTTAAACTGATGAAAACTGTAGGCGTCACACTGGCTGTGCTAGAATCTGCTTTAACATTCTCTAACCAAACCAATGACTTGAAAATTATTGCTATATTTTAATGAAAAGCAGAGGTGTGCACTGAATAACAGAGTGATTTTTATTGTGTACAATTTTTTTTTCTTCAATCCACATTATCTAATGTTTCTGGGCCTTGATGTAGAAACAACACAACTACCATTATTCACATTTCTATCATAGTTTATCGTGCACATTTAAAGATACCACATATGGAAATGTCAATCAAAACAGGAAATTTAAATTTAAATTAAATTAAAATTTAAAAAATCAGTTTCACAAAAATAAAAGCAAAACAAAAAAACAACAACAAAAAAAAGTTTGTTTGTCTTTTCAAAAAGAGTAGAGGAAATGGACAAAAAAATTTAAATCCTGTTTTACCTATCTCTACCCTTCTTCCCACTTATTTTACCGATGTGAAATGTAGCCTATTTTGCCACCTTCTGACAACACAAAACAGCTTATTTACTCCAAACCAGTAAATAGAAACATGCCTCATTTGCATTTTTTGTATTCTTTGATAATTATACAGATACACGCCTATTGACAATCCATTCCCCTTTAGAATACATAGAGTATATTAAACAAGTGGCTCAGCATTATTAGCTCAGTTTTGAAGAATAAATGTGTTAAATTATGACTTTACTTTAAATTATGACTTTACTTTGAAAAGTTAACATTGAGAAAAATATGGAGCTTAATAGACCAGTCTGAAAACTAAACAGTTTTCTGCTTAATGTTTAGATTTGGTCAGGTAAAGTGGATTTACAATCTCAAAATATGTAGAAAATACCTATAACAATCCTCAACAGATAACATAAAACAATGAATAATAAACTAAGACAATTAGCTTTAGATTCCTCAAGAAAAATGATGGAAACAGTGGGCATGAGGGATTATTTTTGTTGATACATTGCTATAAATGATCCACTATAAAACCAAGGAAATTTTAGTTTGTCATGATTTAATGTTACAAGAATATTTTTATTGTAGAGCTGGAGTACTAGGTTAGATATGGGTTAAAATTTATGGAGTTTTTTTGTTTGTTTTGTTTTCTGGTGTTACTCTGTAGCTGCAGTGATGTGCTCATTCTGCTTTGTGTTTTTTGTGGTGTTACAGGTGACGAAGGTAGTGGCTCAGGCAGTGGCAGCGGCTGCACAGAGGTCTGCCCCACAGATATGGACGGTGCTACCACTGAAATCCCAGTGGTCAGAGCCGATCGGAGCGGGCCTTTGGAAGGCTCTGCCCAACTCTGTGCACCTTCTGTATTGCCAACCATGCTGGCCCTCTCAGTCCTAGCTCTTCATCGACAATGGAGATAATACCGGAGCAACACACTAAATATGGACAGCAGGGTTTCCTTTCCTCTCCTCTTCTGCAGTTTTTGTATTCAGGCAAATTGGAGCTACAGTCAAGCAGACAGCATTCAAGCGACCAGCCTTGATGGAGGAGTCTGCTCTGAGAAAGAGAATAGTCATGCATCATGATTTCCCACTTTCCCAAAGATCATGCAGTGCCATCCCAAGACTTGATAGTTTATGGCATCATTCACCATCTAACTATGATGCAAACCCAACAAACTCTGCTTCAGAGATTAAAAAAAAGTACACATATTTCTTGCACATGTGGCAGGTATCAATGTAGGTCTCCAAGTGGAAAAAATTAAAAAGCACTTTGATTCTTTTGAATTTTTTTTTAATGCAAAAAAAATGGGTTTTTAAAAAAAAAATGTCAAGAATGTTGATTGTTTGATGCACCTGAAAGAGATTCTGTTTAATAAATGTTTAATATTATATTTTAAAACAAACTATGATGATATAAATGCCAGACAATTTGGGAACATGTGATTTTTACCTAAAGTTTAATTGATGTTACATTGTCATCAACTCATTGCCAATTATTGATTTATGATGTAATGCAAATACTCACAATTTTTTTCTTTTATCTTTGTTTTTAGATCAAATGCAGCCACTGAATTGTGTTTCTTTGTTGAATGTGTCACAATAATTTCAGTACTGTTTTTCAAGATTGTAGGTGTACTATCATAGTTTGATCATGGGTCTGCACAGCCTTTTAGCTAGTCGCTGAATCTGTTCAATAGTGGCCTTGTGCTAAAGCTCACTAGAAAAATTACTGTAAGGTTAACACTATATACCCATTTGCCTTGCAACAAATTCATTATCTGCAAAATATTCTCATATCATGCCGTTTTTAACGCTTTGCTTCAGGAGTATACAACTTGGACAAAATTATTAAGTACTTTTTTTTCATATATTTTGCAGGGAAAGTACCACCAATAAGGAGATATGCAACTGTATCAAAATGATGCTGGTTCTGTTATGTTGTGGGCTTGATGTCCTGGTGTAAAAGTTAATGCATACATACATATTTTATAATTGCCTTTAAATTGATCAGAAGTTAGTGTTTACTCAGCATGGGTTGCCACTAAACATCACTGGTGCAAAGTCACTCAATTAATAGATTATTAACTGTATAACACAAATAAAAAAGCACTCTATAGACATAGTTCACAGAGAGCAGATGGGAGTCAGTATTATGTCCTGTGTATTATGTGTAAATGGCGTGCACACAGTCTATCTACATGAATTAATAGTGACTGGGGCCTGTCGAGCTCTGTGCAACATCTTCCAATCATACAGCAAGTACTTTGATAAATACACCACATACAGGAAAAAACATGTGTTTGCTACTTCTGCACTTATTTTGTGCCTGTTGTCACAGTTTTGAAAAGAAAGTTATCAAAATAAACACTGTTGCTCATAAATATACATATAAACCACAGTTGTAAAAGGTGTGGGAATTATTAAGAGCAGCAGCACCAAACAACACACTGTGGTTTGTGGGAATGCAAAGAAAGAGTCCCTAAATTTATCTGGAAAGCTTGAATGGTTGTGTCTGCTGCACAGACAGGCTTGAAGCCGACCACAGTCACCTGTGAAATGAGAATCTGTGGAGACTGGACAGGGCTGAATGCTTCAGTGAAGCCCCTCAGTAGAGCGTACTTACAGAGAATGTGAGAGGCCTGGCACTGCTTAGGGGGGCGGACAAAACCAGCCTGTACGTACAGCCACTGTTCTCTGTGAGCCCCACAGGTCTCTAACCACCAGGCCAGCTAAGCTTACATATCCACAGAATTAGCCTGTATTATGCCCTCAGCAGTATATCAATAAATATTTGTTGAGCTTTTCTTTATTGCTTTCAAGTATGCATTTGCATTCACATTGCAAGAACAAAAAGTACTGAGAGAATGTCATGGGTTTCATTGAAAATTATTCTTTATTATGACTTTTGATCTCACAGGATGCCCTTTTTATGTTTTGTATCATTCAACTTTTAATATTTTTGCAATAAAATGATGAAAGTAGAAGTCTGGTCAGAAAAATTATCAGAGAAATTGAATGAGCAGAAAAGTCTTTCACTTTCCTTTTTTTTAAAAACAATTAATGCATTGGTGTAGACATCACATCCTAAATAGGTTCATTTTATTTCAATTTTGAATATAATATCAAACTGGGGGAAAGAACTAGTTGAGCAAATATGCCTTACGTTTTTCAGTGCAATTAAATTTATTGCATTTGTGTTTTGTTACTGTTATTGAGAATAAATTGTTATTAAAAACATTCCACTAGATTTGTGCTTGTGGTAATTTTGTGAAATGACAATAAAGACTGAAAATCTGGTCATATTTTAATACAATTGTGTTGTAGTTAAAATTTACATTTATTCCAGATGGATAGTTTATGATTTAGATTATTTTTATTCCAATGTGTAATTAAATTAATTTCTAAAACACTCAATGTCATTCAGTCACAGGATCAATGTCTTTGTCTTGCTTCACAGTCAAGCTTACATTGCAGACTGCCTGCTGCACCACTCTGAGGGATGTATGGGTACTGAAGGGTTTTCAGAACAACAGGTGAAAGCTAGGCCTCCTCTGTGTACTTTCTATTTGTGAAATCTGCTTTTATCAGGGGTTCAAAGCCTCTGTTTCTCCGCTGACGCAGGTAGAGCACAAAGATAAGGAGAAGCACCAGGAGACCGATGAAGACTCCTCCTAAAGTGGAGCCCAGTACGAAGACAGCTGGTCCTCCTTCTGCATCTGTAAAGGTGAAGCACAGGTGGAGATATTCACTGAAACCTTTTTCCTTTCTTTTTTTCTTAAAGTGAAACAACTGAATACTGAGGTCGTCTCTTTCATTAGGCTATGATAATTTATGCTCTGATGCTCTTGACAAAGTAGGATTTGATAAGTTTGAAGAGTCCATGAATTTGAATTAATGACTCAACATTTCTCTGCTGTAGATGATTATGTCTGACTTCTACGTAGTTTATCCATTTACCTACAACATATTCATACAAAACCTAATGTAATACAAAGTGCAAATGCAAAGCCAATAAAAGCAAGTATCAAAAATAACAAATTTCACCCCTAGCTCACCCCAACTATCATATACTCAAAGGACTGTATTCAAAGCATCATGAGGCAGAAAAAATGAGAAATTTGGTGAAAAAAATGGCCAGATCCTCTGGTTAAATAGAAAATAGATAAATATACTACTGAATATATCAGTGAAATAAAACTAACAAATGAAATGTAATTTATATCATATTATAAGGTACAATGAAGTTAAATGCATTCACCAAAAAGTAAACAAATCTAAAAATGTGTACATTAAAATAAATAAAATATGTATTATTATTAATATTATCATCTTGATGATAGAATAAGAAGAGAGCAATCAATGCTGTCAACTAAGTCTTTCCAAAAACGTAATTAATTTGTTCTAAGTCCCAAAATTTGCTCACTGTCTAGAGAGATCGAGTAGGAATATCCCAGCTGCTCAGATGTGACGTAGATCTCCTCATTTGTGATGGGAGGGAAGAAAGGAACCATGTTGTAGTCCCTGTTGTGACCTATGGGGGCCATCTCATCTGGGAAGGTAGCATTGGACGGAACAAACCTCCGCATCCACTCATCAAAAATGGCATCAGTAAAGGCATGGAGCAGCTGAGGAGTAAAACACTGTGGATATTTAACAGGGAAAAGAATGTGTCACTCCTATGTGAGAGGAAACCATCAAATTGAGCTCTGACCAGAAAGATGGGGTCATTGGCTGCAGAGTGAGACAAAGAGTTGGTTCCATTGAGAAAAGCATGGACGAGGTTGTGAAGGTTATCGACTGTATCATCCAGCTCGCCATCTGGCTTTTCATACCCTTCAAGAGCATTTCTGTGAATTGTAAAGCACAACAATAGTTTAATTAGCTGTAGTTTTCCACATTTCTGCAAGGTTAAAATCAGTTATCTCACGGTAAAAAAAAAAAAAAAAAAATACAAGTTGCATCTTTTTTTTTCACAAATATGCTAAAAAAAATGACCTCTTCTGATTTTTTTTTAATCTTGGGTAAATTCCTGTTTCTAAAGGTGTATAACTCATGAGGTCGTTACCCAAGTCAGGTTTTATTTTAAGATCCTGATTATCATTTACTTCATGTTACATAACTCTTTACTACAGGCTCTCACAATTCAATTAAATACAAATTTATTTCAAGTTATTTAGAGCATTTGTTTATTTTCATCAAATGCAGTTGTACCTAAAGCTAAAGGAAGAGTTGGTGAAATATGGAGGGCTGTCAAAGTCCCTGATTCCAAGACAGCTTCTGACATCATTCATGGTAGGTAGAGACTTGTTGGCTCTTTCCATTATGCCTCTCTGAATGAAGCCCTCACTGGTGCCATTACAGAGAGTTACCAGACGGTTGTAGTCGTCCAAGCTGGAGGGAAAGAAAAACATTTTTCACCTCTATCCATACAATTAAATAGCTTCTCAGTCTTACACATTAACCAATACTTATTAGGAATTATTTCCACTCTGCCTTCATTTTTTATGCTTACCTGTTACATACCACCCCCCACCTGGAGAATCTGGACTGGTTACTGATGAGGGCAGGGTTGTCAGGGTTCCTGCCGCCCAACAGATCGTCAGTACACACATCACACTCACTCTGCCCTGTGGCAAAGTTCCAGTAAGGGATGGCAAAGTTCTCATTACCTGTCAGTCTCTGTAAGGTAAAAGCAAATATTGCTTTTGTTAGCTTAAACATTCAAAAATGTTTATGCGCTCAGCAATAAGATTTTTTTCTTTTCTTTTTTTTCCAAGATATGATATATCAGGCCTGATTGCTCTGTAACATCTAGTCAGACCTTTGCTTGATTTCTCTTTTTTTCCCCATCAATACTCTTCATTGTAAATTTATTCTGCAGTCACTGATAAACATAACTTATCTATTACTCTCTTCTTAGAGTGTGACGTAAAAAATGAAAAAGAAAAAGGAAGAAAAACCTAAAAAAGCCAAAGGGGGAATAAAAACCCTCCCTTTCCACTCCTATCTTCCTCATTTGTTTAATGTATGTCCCACCATATGATCACGGGGTATGCATATGCTAGAAATGTACTAATTTATTGCAAATTACCCCTGGCAGGATTTAAATGGGAAAATGCTATACTCTGTGTAATGATTTAGTTGCTCTTTAAACCATCTCAGCAGATGTAGTCAGACAAAACCTGATATTGTCCCAAGTCTCCCATCACATACAACATTTTCTAAAACTAAAAAACACTGCTAAGTGCAGATTAGTTTATGCTTACACCACTCTCACACAGCTTTATTTTCCAGTTTTCTCAGGAAGTTACTTCCTTCTAACTGCTGTTAAATCGTCATATATTAATATTTTTTTCTGATTTGTTTTTTCTTTTCATAAACCACTTAAACAACTTCCATCCTGCTCGAAAAACCAAACATTCAATTATTTTCGGGGTTTTTAACTCTTTAAATGGCAGTTTGAATATCTGAAGTACTGCTTCATTCATAGCAAAAAAACACACAAACTTAATTATTGTCCATATAATAAATATTAGATGGATGAGTCTTTGGTGGTGATTAGACACTTGGATATGCCAAAGATTAGCAACTAAATTCATTTGATTCCATTTGAACTTTTAATGTTATATCAGATACAACCTCTGGTGGTTCTCGTGGCACAAATACATCACTCTTGGTGTTCCCTGGTAGTAACACAGCTCCATAATATAACAGTTAAAAATACCAGAATTTCCTGCATCCGTGTACAATAGTAAAACAGCGGAATCTGGTGGAATCCTATCAAAATGTCAGCGTTAACTATTTGTCTTCTAAATGAAATGTTGACATCAAAGAATATTTGTTTTGAGCTATAATAATTGGTAGATTATAAACTATGATTTTAATCAAAGTCAATGGGACACTTTTGGCCATGAGGACCACCAGAAATTGTATCTGATATTACATAAAAAATAAAAATAAAATCAAATAAATGTTGTTGCTAATCTTTGACATATCCAACTGTCTAATCACCTCCAAACATCTACCTATCTAATATTTTTTTAAATGGAAAATAATTACGTTTTTGTGTTTTTTTTACTTTGAATGAGGCAGTACTTCAAATAATCAAACTAGCATTTGAAGGGTTAAAAGCTTGAAATTTTTTGAAAGTGTGATATTTTTGAGAAGGACAGAAGTTGTTTAAGTGATTTATGAAAAAAAAATCTGAAAAAAATATCAATGTATGACGATTTTCTAGCAGTTTTATTGCATGGACACTTTTGGCCATGAGGGAGTGCAAAATTCTTCCACTGACATTAGAGAGAAAATGACAGTGGATTTTAAAAATTTGATAGAAGACTTTCATCATTCATTTGTCTAAAGGTCACTGTATAATGAATATTATGATACTGTGGCAGGACATAGAGGGGCCTGGGCAGGGATTGAACCCACAACCTCCCAGGTGAGAGTCATGTACGCTGACCAGTCAGCCAAAGGGATATCCCTGTGACCAAGTAGCCAGGGCACATGATCAATCGGAGGCATAGTGACAGGATCCTCACTGTCACAATACAATAAAATCACATTTTAGAGTATTCGTATTATGCTTTTGAGAGCTCCTCTAATTGTACCCTGCCTCTCAGCTACTGGGTTAGGCTCTTGTGGATGGATGGATATATATATATATTGCTTATTGCTGATATATACCCTTAACTAAACAGCAAAAAGACAACTAAATTTAGTTTTTCAGTCATGAAGTGATAAAAAGGGCAACGGGTATATACATTATTAGAAATATATTGTGTTTTTTAACATTAGGGCATTCAAACCTCTTCAAATATACCCTTAAATAATATACTGAACCTGAAAGTGATCATGATACAGGCTCTTTGAAAATAAAATGTATATGCATTGGCAGAAGTCTTCAAAATTTCAGATGCCCGTGTACCAATGTATTAACAGTTTACATGGTCTGACCTCTAAGCGCATGTGAATTAAGGTCTCAATTAAAAAATAATGTTTCCCTCCATGCCAACAGCTTATTACCTCTCCCCAGTAAAAAAAATAAGGAACTCCTGATCATACCTGAAGCTCTCTTTCCAAACTCAGAAGGTGATACCTGTGCCAGGTGATGAATGCTGGACCTTTGTGTGAGAAATCAATGCCTCTGAATGGGCGACCTGGACCTGCAAGAAAATTACAAATTAGATTACCTTCTAAATTTGGGTTTGCAAAGTAATACTGACTTCAACAACAGCTGCATGCAAAAATATATGTTCATTTCTAATTCAAGGAAAATAAACAAATGTTCTTTTAAAATTGACAAAGAAACCCTAAATATCAGATGCAAAGTTAAAAATCGTGCACTTTTTACTTTTGTAATCACCAAAAAGCTTCAGTGTGACCTAATGTTCCTTTTAATCAGTTTTGTTGCTGTTTCAAGAAGGAATGAAACCAGACAAGAAGTAGATGTAGAGTGTTGTTTTCAAATCGAGAGTTTTCAGATCAAGTTTGATTTGCTACTAAATGTTTGTAAAAAACTGTGAAGCAGATTGATTTGTCATTTTTAAGTCGATGACAGCAAAATCAATCTTAACCAAAAGGAAATCTCCTATGAGATTTGTTCATGCTTTTTATTTTCCTATTTTTGTTTATTCCAGATTTTTAATTACCATTACTTAAAAGTTATACAAAACAAATCAAGAGGAACAATGTAGTTCAATATATCTTATGCACATAGAAAAATGCTAATTTACCAAGCAGAGTGTCCCTAACTGAGTAGTAATGTTGCCAAACAAAGAAGTCGTAGATGGAAATGTTGGCAAATTGTGGGTCACTTCCATTTGGTCCAAGCAGTCCCAGCCAGTGCTGAGTGGAAATGACAAAATCTGGGTGGATGGTGGTCTTAGCCAGATCTAAAGCATCCAGAAACTCCTGGAGCTCCTCAGGGCTCAAGGAGTGGATGTTCTTCCGCACCACAGAAGCTTTCCTCTGGTCACAGTTTGGTCCAGTCCAGCCAAACTTACATTGGCCACAGTCATAACCTGCAAAGTTACCTGTAAGACAGAACGCAGACTCAGTCAAATATGCAGAAGGAAATTAATAATTAAATAACATTAATGATAATGATAGTCCAGGCTTAGTTGAATCTCCCTTAGTTATTCATTGACATAGCATTACAAAGAAAACTGTAAAGAACTCACCAGTACATCTGCAAGTCTGATTAAAGAATTTGGTCGGCCACCTTTCTCTGTCGTCAACATTTCTGAGTCTGTAAGGTCCTCCCCAGGGTTTTGAGTCGACCCGAACAGCTGTGCAGCTTCCTCTCCCTGACAAAGAGCCACATATGTTGGCAGGATCTGACCCCAGACCTGGGCAGCACTGTTTGGACAGAATCCCCTCCACTGTGCAGCACACTCGAGGAAACTGTGTCTCTACTGGCTCAGGACAGAGAACTAAACAGAGAAAACCAAGACCCAGTACAAGTATCATATTCCAGCTGTTTGTTTCCTCCAGTTGACGGTGACAAATCAGTTTGTAGATCAACTCTTAGTTGTAATTCGTTCAATTAGTTCCTCCTGAAGAGTGTGGAATCTCACTATGCTACGGTCTGCTGTTGTGTATCTTCAAATTAGATTCAGTGATAGAGTTAACATCTGTGGAAACAACACTTAAAACCAATTCATGTTGTGTTCCAGTGGGTTACTTGCACATTAAGAAGCCCTGTAATGTCTGTCCTTGCTTTTGTAGGGCTGAGGAGGATTAAACTGTTGGTCTTGTGATGATCACCTGACTGAAAGGCTGTGAACTGCAGCAAGATCTGGAAAAATACCAAGAAAATGCTTGAGGGGAAGCATTATACTACACAGTCATTCAGTAGAAAAGAAAAATGAATGTGTTTATGCTTTGTTTTTAGGGGCTGAGTCATTTTCAACTATGTAAAATAAATTGAAATATGACAATAATCAGTTTCCAGTGCCCTTATCTGCTGAATCTAAAAGGAGGACTAATCACTTTAATCCAGATAGAAGTTTCTATCTTCTTAAAACTGGTCTGCTCTTAACTTTTTGCTTTTCATTTTTTCCCTCCAGGTAACAGCTGACAACTCTTTTCTGCATATGTAAAAAGAATAAGTTAAGAAACTGCACACTTGATAATCTGTTTTTTTTTAAATAAACAGAAGGAACATGCATTTTCATAATTATTCACAGATTTATAGCAGCTATAGCAATACTATGGCCAGCAACAAAAGAATATACATACTGACTATGACAGACAAAACAGAGCAACAACCCTTAAAAGACAATGTTTATGTTCTGGTTCTGTGAATCAGGCAGGAAGGGAAGCACATGACTGGCTACATAACAACAGGTCCAGCACCCAGTTTCCCTTCAACAGTTTCAAGCTCAGAACAGCCTGGTTTAAAGGTCTAAAGTGAGGATCTATTATTTATTTATAGAATAATAAATCTTTATAAACATAAACATACTATACTATACTATACTATACTATACTATACTATACTATACTATAAATTATACCTTATATATATGCAGTTCTTTCTAAATATCAGATTTCTTTTTGCTTTTTCTCATAGTGATTTCTGATTAAATGGAGAAATTCAAAAGGTTTGTTTTTTTGTTTTTTTGTATGTAGTATTTTCCCAAGAGATCAAATCCCAACCTAACCTGGAAGACCACAGTATGCTGTCTTTGTTTCAAATGGATTTTCAGGTCATTTTGTAAAAAAGCTCCCTTTAGAGAACAAATAAATCTAATTAGTAGTTCAAGTTTTGTGTTGCTAAAAGTGCATTTTTAATGTTTGCCAAAGAGCCTATAATTAAAATTACTGGATGTTTTTCTGCCACTGGAGTCTATAGCCTAGACTTACACTTCTACTTCTAGATCAAAGGGTAAGAAATTAGGTGAAATTGTCAGCTCTACTATTTATTATATTACAGTTTCCTCTTTCTTTTCATAGAGTTAATGATCTAATACTCCAGTTTCATTAGCGGATCATACTTAAAGGTTGTCTATTCACTGAATTTCTTTATCCATCTGGTCTTATTTAAAAAAAAAAAGAGGCACTTGTAAAGGTTGGTGGACTCAAAGTAAAAATTTTAAAGATTATAATTTTTTCTTTTTCACCAAATTTTCATCCCTCCCAGCAAGTGGGGTTGTGCAGGCTATACATATTATAATACAGGACATCATAATAGGCTCAGTTTTCAGTGTGCATCTAGTCTACCCACTTCTAAATTTTTAAATTATGTGCATTATCAAATTATGTGTGAAAGTCAAATAATTCAGTTTTCCAGTGATGAGAAAGACTTGACTGTCCCTCATTTGCTTCCTTCTGAAAAGTATTCATTGTCTGTATTGGATGGGCTAGTGAGGTTCAGAGTTGGAGTTGGGAGTAAGCTAGTGTCGTGAATTCTCATATCACACTAGCATAGTATATGATTTATAAAATCAGGAGAAAGTCAGTATGGTAAAATAAGTACAAAATAAAACGAGAGAAACTGTACAATTATAAATTGGGAAAAAAGGACATCAAATACAGAATTAAACTAGAAATAAAAACAAAATGTAAAGTATGGATGTTGACAAGTAGGAATCTGAAATAATGGGCTACATGCCAAAATCTACATCCACTACATGGAGAATTATCTATGAGTGATACATTTTGAATTTGGAGATAAACTAAGGCATTACTGCTCATAGCTTTGATAGTAGTGGGATCGTAGTAGGATCCTCATTGTGTGGACGTATGTATGTACATCCCTGCCTTGTGCTAATGTGTTTGTCTCGTACAGCCCCCAAGGCATTGTAATAATGGGATTCTTAGGGGGTTTTCTGAAAAAGAACATCTAATCTTTCCACTACTACTGACCCATACTCCTGGTACATTCCATCAAGTGGCTTGTCATGTGATAGCTCACAGTGTAGGTACTGTTAAGGGTAGTGTGCTTAACTTCAGACTGAAAAGTATTTTTCCATCTGAAGAGTAGCCTAGTCACAAGAAATACCAGGTATATTGACAAAATAAATTTGAGAAAAGTTTCATGAGCAGAAATTTTGTTTATTTTATTATGAGATCTTAATTAAGGGACCTTAGTTATCTATGTTCAACCATCCAAATAGCAATGTCAACAAAACTTCCATCAACACTTTTTATGAGGTGATTTGATTCCTGAAAATATGCCAAATTTTGAATCACTGTCTACTTGTCTAGATAAACTTTTAAAGAGGAAAAGAATTGGACATTTAATTGTAATGTGGAGCTGCTATTCATATAGAGACTGCTGCTAAACAAAATTCCCTTGTACCTTCTTGTACAATGACAATAATAAAGCTTCTCATAAACATGATTCCAATAGAAAACCCATCTGTGACCACCTGGTCATTTACACAATGGGCTATGTCAAATTCACTGCACCTAACAGGATTAGAGAGTGGAATTCCTGCAAGTCAAATATAATTTCCCTGTCAAAATTGTTTATATTAACATCAGTGAATAAGTGGGAAGCTGTGTCGATGAATTTACCAATGTTGTTCATAGTCATGGTTATTCTTGTAAAAGAAATGGGATGTTGTGCCTATAAGAGGGAAAATCTTTCACACGCCATTATACAAATGTAAATGAAATTAGAAACAAGATAAGACAGATGAAGTAGAAACACATACTAGAGGTTTAGCAAATAGAAATGAACAAAAAAGCATATGAGTTGACAATCTTCAGCCATGCATGACCGAAGAAATACGTGAGGAGCCTTTTGCGTTTAGAACCATGTCATTTTATCTTTTAAGGAGATCAGTTGTTTCCTGGTGGTGGTGAAGAACAGTGGCTAAAGCACTAAAAGGGGTGATTGAGTGAAAGGATGGTGGTGTGGACACTTGGTTGTTGGTTGCATAGATCTGTCCAGTTGACTTGAACTACTTTTGAAAATTTTGTCAAAAGGTAAATGTAAATCATATCATCATTCATATAATTGATACCATAACCGATTTAATTATAAAGTATAACATTAAACCAAAGAATTAAAGCAGGCAAAAATTAGAATTGCTATCCACCAGTCAAATGACTGGATCAAGGAAAAGATCAAAAGGTGCTGTATGTCATCTGACTATGAAGGAGATGCAGAAATGGAGGAGAAGGGAGATGTGGAAAAGAAAAACAAGACAAAGGCTGAGTCTTCCAGTTTCATCTTAATTAGGGAGGGCTGTGGTGGAAATTTCATTCTACTCATTTATGTCATGATCACCATATCTCATGTTTTTCTCAATACTCCAGCGATTCTAGTTTATCTGTGATTTGTGCTGATGCATTCTTCCTCATTATGAGATGGTGTTTATGGGACATGCATCAGTGACAGCACGGCT
>JAOXYM010000013.1:14155825-14187552 GCA_028567055.1 Leptatherina wallacei
TTACTTGTTCTGTTTTAATAAACCTTTTTATATATTTTTCCAACTCATCCAGACTTGAATCATTTTTTCCCACGACAGGGCTTAAGTCACACAGCTGCACGTTCACATGCACACAGAGAATTGTTTTTCTGTGTGAGGATCTGTTTGAATGTCAAATGTCAGAAATGTGTTTCCCTTATTACCCTTAATAACTGGTATCATTTAAATCTGTTTTTCTTTGCATAGTGAGACATAAAAACTCACACACTGCTTGAGGCTGAATTGAAAACATAAAAAAGCATCCAAATCATCCAGTATTATTCAAATCTTTAAACAAAAAGCATCAATCATTTGTTTTGGCAGTTTTGCATTTGGTGATATTTGCAAAATAGTAAAAAAAAGTAAAATTAGGGAAATAGGGATCATACTAAAAAGCACCGGTACAAGCATCACTGTGTTAAATTCTCTAATCAAAATTATTATTTGTCAGATGTTTTGGTTTGGGGATTTTAGATTGGAAACAGTAGTTTCTTCTACATTAAGTGTCCTCTTCAAAATGTGTAAATACAGAGTCCATTATTCCAACAGAAACACAGGATGGTGCCAGAGAGCCATGATGAAATAAGCAAGTTCTTATAATGGCATGCAAGACGTGACTGGAGAGTCCTGTAATGTACTGCTAATGAAATCACGAAGACTTGATAATTTATTTATATTTTAGAAAAAAATCTTGAACAGTCAGAGCAGGACACACCATAATAAGGTTTTATGGAAACAGCATGAAGAATAATTAGCATATCTCTTAATAGATTTAAATCTTCTTTAATCTATTATCATTTGTCTTTTCAAATGGAGTTTTTAGCCCTCTCAGGTTCAACATAGTGATGTGCATAATAGCGAATAATTAATTCTCATCTAAATGAAACAATCCTGTAAAACACCTTTCAAAGAAAATCGCAGACGGAGGTGAAATTAACCAATTGTTAATATGTGGATGGAGAAACGCATCCATTTTCTTGACAGTTCAGAGAATGTTGCACTTAAAACCTAATCCACTCTGCATAATGTTTTATAGCAACATGTGTTGGCTAAATAAAAGAGGCCATTTTACATTTTCAATAGAGGCCACTTCAGATACATTTACAGAGAATGGAGCTCATTGTCCTAGAAACTGGTGAAAAGCAACTGATTTAAATGTTTTTGCTTGTATCTTAATAATACGTAATGTGAGGAACCTCTAAGCAAGCCCTGCTGGGCTTTTGCGGTTACTTCTCCATATTCATGGTTGATTTTTTTTTGGGATCAGCTCAAACCTGTTTCTATCCTACACAATTAAAAACTGAAGAACAGAAAGGTTATGAACCTTGTTGGTTCAGTCATTTCCTGCATTGAGATGAGACACACAAAGTAATTATTTCAAACCAACAGATGAGATGTGATTAAAATCACATTTATAAAATTTCAAAAGCTCCCTACAAATAAGAATGTTCCAAAATGCAGCCCATTCATAACGCCTCATAATGCATTTGTAGTATTATCCTATTTTCAAATGATCAGCTTTATAGAACGCTCACTGCAACTGAATATCATAATTTTAGAAAATAAGGCACTTTACCTGGATAATCTCACTTTCATGTCTCTCATCTCTCATTCTCATTTTCTAACAGTTTTCTTGGTGCTTTATGTTATTGACATTACATTTTGTTGTTGAGGAAACCAGAAATGACCAAATTATTTTATTGTAGAAGATTCTAAGCATAAGGTTTTATTTCTGTTGTAGTATCTGTCTTTCACTGTCACTTTAACACTACATACAAATCTTGGAGGCAGATGCAGTGTCTGTAGACAATAGGAGGGGGGCAGTGTTGCCGTTTCTCTTGGCTTTTTGGGCTCACTGGAATGACTGGCCCTCACAGTTTGCACTCCACCAAATATGCCATGAAATAGTCTAGGATTGGACATCTTTGTACTTTAACTGTCACCATTTCAAATCTCAAGCATGCCAAGGAGAGACTGACAGAATATACAGTGGGCTGGGTGGTATGCAGTCATGTGAAATGAGTAGCCTATATAGAGTTTTAATCCTCTTTAAGACTCCTATCCATCTCCAAATTAATATCTGGGGGCCACATATCCCTCTGCACTAGTTTGTAGTCATGTAACCCACTTCTCTAGCAAACTGATCAAATTATTCACTGGATAATAAGATTAATAGTTATGCTGCGAAACATGCTTCAGGTCAATTATTTGGGAGATTCTGACGATATTCTCATTACACTGTAAAGCCAATTCAAGGACAAGCTGCATGAAGAAGCGTCTTGTAGATTAATTGCCATTAAAGGTCAACATGCGTTCAAATTGACGAAGATGCTATCCATTTTCATCAGTATGAATCGCACAGTATATGGGAAACCTATAATGCTCATTACATGCATTTAAATGGGTCTGTCCTAATTACTAATCAGTCTCTTGTACTATTAGAGATGGAAATTAGAAATACAAAACAGACCCCTGGGCATCATTCACTTAGAATATATTAGAGTTTCTTTTTATGTTAGTGTTGGCATTTTGAAAATTAAA
Organism: Leptatherina wallacei; assembly: GCA_028567055.1. Lineage (NCBI taxonomy): Eukaryota > Metazoa > Chordata > Actinopteri > Atheriniformes > Atherinidae > Leptatherina > Leptatherina wallacei. Next base: position 14,158,385 of record JAOXYM010000013.1, read on the forward strand.
ACTCTACAAACTTTGTTGAACGTACTCATAGGCTAAAAGCAAAAGCTTGCTTTTAATTACTTAAATAAAGATCCCTGTTTCAATTGTGACTATATGAGAGCAGTGTGATATATTTTTGTTCAGATGGATTCTAAAACACAAAACTATTCTGTTTATTTTGCTATGCCCCAATCAGAATATTGGCTAGACCCTTCAGTGATTCTTTCTTCAGTGATTCCCACCCACCTCTCTGGCAGCTTACCGATTTACATTTGAGCATAATGCAAGCATTAGAGGAGGCACAAGGCAGCCCTGATAAGTTACAAAGTGCTCCAGGGGTAAACCTCGTAAGAGAGGGTTTGGAGTTATTTACAGCGTTCAAATCCTTCAAAAATTCATGTCTGGAGGATGAGATTGGTTTTGCAGCTGATGCTTTGCACACAAAGCAAACACAATGCACGTAGAGGGTGTTTAGCCGTAAATGACCACATGACATTAATTCTAATTGACTGATCTCATCCCATGCTAAGGACCAGTGTGTATGATACTGCTCAGGACACAAGGGTTCTGTCGAGGCACAATGTTACACACAAAGCAACAAAACAGTGACAATGAGGCTGGCTTAAGCACTGAGGAACACGGCAGACCAAAAATGATTTTTAAATGCAATTTAATTTTCAATGAAGCACTACTTACTTGTATGGCATTTTCTATTCAAAGATGTGTTTTGATTGTGCAGTTTTCATAATAAGAGTGCTAGGAAATTGCAAAGCTATTACAAAGGAGGTTAAAGGCAATGGAATTCCTTCTTATCAGAAATGCTTTCTGTACAGTTGTTCCATTTGAAATGCATTTAATTGCAAATAGAAAAGAAGAGAGAGAAGGCCAACAATGCGAGAGGCTGAAGCATTTTTCTCGTCTTCTTTGAGTGCACGTATTCAAATCTAAGCAGGCAGACAATGAAGGAAAGGAATCGTGCTCTGAATAGCCTTCCTCTCTATCCTTTTCATTCCCAGGCCAATCCACAGTTTTCTTCCGCTCTGCTGTGAGGGGCGGGCTTTCCACTCACAAATCAAACTTCTTTGCCACTGTAGAACAACACATCCACTTGATAGCACAACAGTGGCACACATGTCATTACTATCCATCATGTCAGCGAGTGTAACCTTTGTGGGTGTACGTGAATATCATCTGTGTTTATCTATGTTTCTGTTGCAGATCATGGCTTGCATTAGCCTTCGATGGGCCCTTCTGCTAACGTCATGGCAAAGTTTTGACCCAGGATCTTCTCCCCACTCATTCCACTGAGGGGAGGAGTATCTGTGGATCTTGGGGCACAAAGTGCTTGAAGCCTGTGCCTTTGTTGGGGCAAGCTGTTAGAGAGCACCTTCAGCAGATATGCTGACAGTCTCACAGGCACAGAAGAAGAAGTTGAAGCAAGAAAGTGCACCCTTCAAACTTTCCAGTGCAGTGCTAGGAATTCTATTTTTTCTCAACAAAGATTTATACATATTTATACAAGCCCAAATACTGATAGGAGGGTGGTAGAAGAAAATCTTGGAATTGCAGAGGTAAACTATATGTAAATGCCATAAAGTAATAGACTTGTAGTGCAAATCACACCATTTTATCTTTAATTTTGCTTTCGTACCCTCCCGCCCCCCCATCCTCTTTCCTCTGGCTTAAAGGTGCATCAGAGATATGCATTTAAGCATATTCAGAACACGGGGCGTGAAATTAAATGTGTGGCAGAGTGAGAAAAATATACAGACGCTGGAGATGCCTTAAAAATAGTCATTTATGCAGATGGAGAGGAGTGAAATCATTTGCAATGGGATGACCCTCTCTCCGAGCATTTCTCCCCTCACTGTTCTTCCCTAATCTTGCACTGTATCTTCATTTTTCATTGAACTCGCCAGTTTGCTGCTAAGCAGCCTTGTAGATAAGGCAAAGTGCTAAAAGGAGACGACAGAAGGAGCTCAGTGGGCCCGTTTCTATTGCACTTTCACCCAAGGCAATGGGCAGAATTTAACGGATTCCTTCCAACATATGTTTTTGCCAGATAAGTAAACAGTGTGTGTCGGAAATGAAAAAAAAGCATTTGCAATTTAATGACATTACAGCTCCCAGCTTAGCCCGCCGTGCTGCGAGGCGAGGAGCAGAGAAAGGGGAGAGCGGAAGAATGGAACCGGGTGTCATCAATGTTTTTTTTTCTTTTCCCTTGCAAGAAGCAGCACTGAATTCTTCTTATTCTTTTCAAACCCCTTCCCTTCTCCATCCATTCCTGCTATTTTGTTCTCTCGCCCATAGTTTCCTTCCCTTTGTCGCAATGAAATTATCTATTATTTTATTCAGAAAACTTGCCATCCCCTACCATTCCACCCTCTTCAGCATCTGATTCACTCAGATTTTCTGAGCTAAAACCATGCCCTGGCCAAGGGTGCTCTCTCCCCTCCCACCCCCAACCCCCTTATCCTCTTTTGTCTGCTTTCATCAAAGTGCAATAGATGCTTGGCACAATAAAGAAGAGCACGCCTCCATGTTGTTATAATGTTCAGACCTAATGTGAGGACCAGTAATGACATGGAGGGAGAATCACCTCAGAGGCTGTATTTCAGTGGCAGGAAACGATCCATCCATCCCATGTAAAACTCAGTGATTTTCCTCTTTTCTCCCCACCGGCTAAGACAGCTGCCTTATTATAGAAGGCTAATTGTGCAGGAAAGCAGATTATGAGAGTGGTAGGATGTACTCCTTGACCATGTGCTAATGTGATGACAAGTTTGGGGCACCCTCTAAGCAAAAGGCGTCGCACGCCAGGGCACTTTTGGCACTGGCTATAATCTGCCTTTGGTATTAACTCAGCAACCCGGCTTGTTTGAGTATGGATCAATCGCTCGCTCATTATTTTTTACAAGAAAGCTTTATATTCAAGGCGCTTTCCTGGTGTTGATCTCTCATTAACCATGCTATGTAAATGCACTGGCAATCCCTGTGTAAGGGATACGTCACCCCAGGGCCCAAGCTTGCAGAAGCATGTTAAGGAGAAGAAGGGGCAGGAAATTTGGGTCAGTTGCCTTCGCCAAAACTTGAATTTCAGGTTTTGCTTAAAGCCCCCTGCTCAGCTTTTCTCCTCTAATGTGTTTTTGTTTGGTGATGTTATGTTTTAAATGTCAGCCCTGGAGCTGTCCAGCAATTTAGAACACACAAAAAGCCCTGTTTCAGTATGGCTTCCAAGTCTTCGTGTTACCTCTGTAATCGCTGCCGGCTGCAACATTACACACACTCCATTCGCTCACAGTCTTTTATCACATACAAGCGTACTGACTGTACAGGGAAAAAGGTTAGATGGGGTCAGAGGGAAGTGATAATATTACAGGACAAATAGAAACACCTGATTTATTGTGAGTGGTAATATGGAGTTATTATCAACATGCTACTAAACTAACTTATCTATCTGAGCAGAAGGGACCTGACATATGACACTGGGTCTTTAGCTGAATTAGCTGTCAGGATGCATTGTGCATCAAATTAAGAGGGGGAATATTTCAACTTGTTTACTCATTTCTTACACACAAACATCCAACAATTCATGGCGCTCAGACATCTGTTTGCCTGACAAGAGATCACGCAGCGCGTGGTTGGAGAAACGGAGGCTTCTGCCATATTTGGCTTCACCGTGAACTGGCATGGTGAATGACGCAACAGGAAAACGAACCTGACAGCACCAGGCATCAGCTCGGCGTTTCTTTTGCGCCCTACATACATAAATCTCTTATTATTGCTGTGTGTTCGCTCTGTGTATTTTTACACCTGTCTGTGCAAAAATCAAGGTGTTGTGGTTCGCTTGTAGACATTCAACTTCATTTGTGTCTCCTGTACGAGTTTATATGTGGAAGAGAGAAAATGTGGTGCAATGCCAAGGCTTCATTCCAGTTTTGAAAAGGACTGTCAAAGAGCACTGTTCCACTTGACCCATTTTATTTTTTATACAAACAACTTCAGTGTGCTTGAATGAGCCTGCTGAAAGTTCTACATTTTTTCTTGAACATGTCACATATCAGAGTGCTAGGCACTCTCTTCATCTACTCCATATTTACCTATTTCATATTTTCTATTGCTGTTAGTCATCTCAGCTTGTAAAAGAAGAGGCTAACTAAAACTTGGTTTCTCGTATATGGAACAAAAGTGAAAAATGTTCACAGTAGGCCCTCCATGCGCCTCAATGTATCTCTCTATCTGTAGGTACTTCAGCAGCTTCTAGCCTTGTATCATCTTTATTAGCAGCAATAGTGAAGCAGCAAGAGTGAAGGCCAGACTCTTTATTGCTTTCCCTGTCTCACACCTTTTCATTGAGCTCTTTTCTTCCCACACACACACACAAACAAATCAAATATAAAAACTATGTTTACAAGCCAATACCTTCGGTCTAACCCTTTGTGGTAAGAAGAAGGAAAAATTCCAAACACAATTTGAATAGATACAGTGTGATGGTGTGGCGAAAGTGTATGGGATGTCTGTACCACTTCTGTGTGTGATGTCTGCTTGGACCATACATAATAGATTTGTTCTGAGGACCTTCACATTGCTTCCCAATTAAGGTATGAAGTCATGCTCCTTCATCAGTATAACTAATGGCACGCTTCACGACTTAGCCATGTTTTGAGATTAAAGACCTGTTTTCTGCTGAATGTGATAAGGTGCCCACACAAATGATTGCTTTACTGTCATCAAGGTACATTCACTTCTATTCTTTATACTGTCATTAGTAAGGCATCTATTTGGTTGTTCAAGTGTGTTATACCATGGCTGCAAAGCTGTGAATGGAAAAAAATAGGAAACAATCTGACAGCTGCAGATCAATGTCAGCTATATTAAACCAGCTTCACTAATGCTACATTTACTAAAATAAACAGTTGGAAAAATCCTCTCTTTTACTGGACAGGAAACAAGAAAAGAGAAATAAGCCAAATGTTTCCATCCAATAAACACATTCTTGAGGATCGCAACACTTCACTATGCAAAGATTAGCTCTGGAGGAACGTATCATTTGGAAATTATCTATTTTGCCACTGTTAATTACAACAAGTCTGCAGAATTTGACTGCTAAACCATGATATCACAATGCAGGGTGTGAATCCCAAATCAAGCTTTGCACACCATAATCCTGTTAAAATGTAATAAATAATCCCTGCGTGCTAATGTTGGCAATATTTCATTTTAATAAGTTCTTGTAAAATTGAGAGAGAGGGAAAATTGATGGCATTACAGCTCACTCACTTTGAGTGTCGCCATGAGTGTGCAGGAGGAAATCATTCCTTCTCATTAAAGGTGCAATCTTCGAGCCCCGAAGATCTTTGTTGTAATAACTGGGGGAAAATAATCTCTTTTATTGATAGGCACATGTAGCTGTGAGTATGCCAACTGACAGGTACTTATCTTTTTGCCTGTGTCCTGTGTTAAAGAAAGATATAATTCTTTGTGACTGTTCCTCGGGGCATCAGCTCTTCAACTTCATTATTTCTACTTACGATAGATATATTTTTCCTTGAAAACCTGAGAATTAATACGAGAGCCGGCAATCTCAGCCAGCGGTCATTTGGAAATGGAACAAAAAATGTCACGTCAGTTTAAAGAACATTTGTTAAGGCTGCTCACTGACATTATTCAAATTTATTGATGGATATATGGTTTAATCCTTTGCACCATGTTTTAGGTTATTAACTTAATGATTTCAGGGACTATCTGGGAATCTTTTTCAAGAAGTCTAATTTTGTGAAAAAGTGTGATTGTGTCACCCCAAAACATGAACAAAAATCCTCTTTTCTCCTATGTGTATTACGTTTGTGTTGGTAAGGTATTCTCAAAATGAACATTTTCAGAGCAACTTTTGTGATGCCCAATTTTCATATGTAATTTTCATCCTTATAAATTGGATAGGAAGTCATTAGTGCAGTGACTTTCTTTAGACAGCAGTGGGAGCTTTAGAGTCAAACAAAATGCAGAGAGAGAACAGTGTGTTTCTCCCTCCTTGTGTTTTAGAGAGGACACAAATCCAAAACACACTTTTATGTCAGATTTGATACATCAATACACCCAATCATAGTTTCTAATAATAAGACAGCAGACTATTTTCCTATGATGTTGGAAATGTGCCAAAGAAATTTTCAAATTTTTTATTTTTAGGGGGATGAGTATCTGCCGCGCATTTGTTTAATTTCGTAATCCACTCACCTCAGAAATGTTAGTTTTCAAAATTAGTGTTGTTTTCTAATTGTTTGCAGTTTCTGAGATTCAAGCACTCTACCTAAAAATATCAGAATTTGTCAAATTAATTTCTCCCCATGACATTTATCTATTCTATACTTTTTATTTTCATTTTACTCTGATGTCAAAGAACTACAATAAGCCAACCGAATTTAAAGGAGCAGCTTGTCGTTGGTTTGACTCTTTTGTATTTGTTTTAATAAAAGGCAAAAAGGATGGAGTAGGGTTACATTACAAGAAATTAATTCATGTTATTTCCTTAGAATAGCTATGAAAAACAATACATTTTAAGAATGCAAAATTATATATTGTATATCTATAACATTCTAAGTCTGTCTTATGAACTAAAAAGCAATTTACTGCAAATCAAAGGAGCGAATGTGTTACCTTGTTGGTGTACTTACTAACATCCCTTATGCTTGGGATTTGATTTCCTATCAGACCTCAATAAAAGAGAAAGAAATCTTAAAAAACCTGCTGGTTGTCCGTGTTTGGAGAGGAGCAGTGGCGCACAAAAAGAACAGATTTGGAGCATGCATTTTGTCCTGCATTTAACTATTATCTAAATGTTGTTTCTCTGAGACCTCAAATAAAACTAGCATGCTTTTCAACGTTTTACAAAAGAACAAAAATAAATTGTGTATTAGGCTCATAAAATCCTACATGTGTTTATAAGTAATTACAAATTCTTCAGAACTTCCAAACAATAAATCTACAGGTTACGCAGTATGGTGTATTTCCCCATCAGCAATGAGGCTGGTATGTCTCCACACATGTCAGGGTATACGAATTAAAGATATTTCCCATTGATATAAAAGGTAGCCCTAAATTATATGGAAACATGCTGTGATAAATAAAAGTAAGGATGGAATATTGTTGCTATAGCAATGTTCTTCAAAACGCTAATGTCAGACATTTCGTTGCTACTACACCCCCATCCCCCGATCCCATCCACTTGCCCCGAACCTAATTCAAGCATTCCCCCTCTCTGAACTCCAGCAGGGGCCCATCGACTTATTGCATTATGTACTATTAAACAAACTTGGACTTCTTTAAAGCAGAGTCAGACTTCAGAGGCTGTGTGGCATGTTTATAGGGATGGACTGTACAGTACACAGAGATTTCTCATTTCTCTCGGTGACCTTGGGCACAGCGACATGTACGGTTTTGAGGCTTTGATTTGCCATGTTGAGGTGCTGCGGAAAAGGTGCAATGCAAGATAATTTTGGTATTTTTTCCCTCCTGGGAGCATAGAGGAGTAAGAAATACAGCAGTTCATACTCTGGAGATTACAGGTAATATGACACACAGCCTTCATAAACATTCTTGACCCAACCTGATGATGGAGATATTGCTTCAGGAGAGACTTTTCACACTTTGATTTGCCTAAAATGAGATGGAGAAGTCAGTGATCAGACTCTTTGAGGTTCCTCGCAGAGAGGCCAGCACTGGCTGAATATATCTCCCAGCGTTCCACAAGGCGCACACATGCTATGACGACCAGGTGAGCAAGAAGCAGACTCCTGCAAACAAATTGAGAAAATATCCTCAAACAGATGATATTAATGTATTATTCATGTTCAAAAAAATACTAAAATGATCCATCTCAAGCTATTGAAGCCAGGTGATAATCCACATGCTTGTGGGACAGCCCTTGGCGAATTAGAGTTGAGCAAACCATTGTACATCCCTCTGAGGTCAACATGGTTGAACTGGTGATACATATGTATGCTAATTTGCCTAATCTCACTTCTACAAATGTCTTACAGGCACATAAAGGGTTTAACACTCAGACATAATGATATCAGGGCATCAGGCGGGCGGCTTATGAAAAACACGAGGCAGTTGTGGCTTTAAATCTTATGTAGAAACCTTTATATTGCCTATCAATATATACAGTGAAAGACCAAGGCATGAACTGTTAGGATTTTTTATTTCTTTATATAACATTAACTAGATTACTAACATTTGGTTACACTCATGAGAATAACATCACTCATGAGAGCACATTCCAAAGGCCTTATCATTCATTTGAAACTTCTCATGAACCTTTCAAGCACAGCTTTTTACTAAGCTTTTAAAGTATCATAAGTGCCGGACATGATGCATTATTAGTATAGCATTCATAACACTTTATGTACCTCCATTGTGACAACAACATTGACAGTTGTCATGCATGACTGCAGTCATTTTAGAGTTTTGTAAAGCCTTATAAGTGCATTGTTATGTACGTATTGATTGTGCATACTAAAAACACACATTAATGTTCACTTTTTCTATCTAAATACCCTAAATTAATGATTTGATTCATTGCCTAAATCCAAAATACTTTGTAGAAATGTGGCATAGTCTTCTTATGTTTATATGTGTTTAATGAACAAAACATTAAAGTATTGTTTATAGATCTGGAAAAGCTGGTTTGCTTGGTTTAGCAGACATCAGTAAATTCTTAAATTATTTTACAGTCTGCTGCAAGTTCTTATCTTATGCAAAGACTCTTAATTAAATCAACCACATTTCTTTTAGCATGGTTACATTCTCCTGGTGCCTAAAAAAGACAGTGTAACTGATACAAGATACACTAAGGTACATTAGCTAAGCTGAGTGTTAAATGAAAGTATTTGTTTTATCTGAGCAGCTAGTGCTTGGATTCATCCAGTGTGTACTCACATACAACTCAATCAAAGAAATTATGCTTACCACCATGAGGCTACTCGCTTACTCTCCATTAAACTTAGATTTTGTTCTCATTATGTTGAAAAATACATTTTAGATTAATTTATGTACAAGCTGATTTGGAGAGAAGTCGAAATGTAATGAAACCTAAGTGTGAGATGAACTCACACTTAATTTGATTTGACTTGAAATAATTTATCAAAATCTTCACAAAAACTGTTTAAACTATAACTTTTTCCTGGGGATCAGATTTTATTTCTCTCAATTTCACAGGGAAATTTTCATATCAAGAGTGAAAAAGCAAGTTTTAATCAAAAGTTTTCCCACTTTTTTTCCATATTGCATCTCCACCTTTTCCCATTCAGCTCCCATCCTAGACCGAAAAAAAACATAGGCTATCTATTCAAAAGGCATTTAGTCCATTTCTTTCTTGGCCGGTAAACCTATTCATCAATTGTTCTGGCTTGTAGATTGCATTCTAATGCTAATCTAGCGTGTTAAATATCTTTTTGTTCCCCTTTCACCGTTTTGTCATTCAGTTTATCCAGTTTTGGCCACCCATTTTATTTATTTATGCGCCTGCTTCCATTCATGCGCTCATGTATTTTTTATTATGTTGTTTCACTGTCATGCAGTGTCAACTCACTCTATTCAATGTGGGCTACTTGAAGGGCTTGGAGGGACAAAGCGTGTACACATTGCACCGCTATTCACTCCGGCCAGCTGGATCGACTGAAAAAAAAAACCTTGTGAAAAGAAATCCTCCACAATGGACACAGAAGAAGTGCACAATGCTAACAGTTTTCCAAATACCACTGATTGCTTTCATTACAATGAAGGAAAGCAGCCGCTTTTGCTGAGCTCCACTTCAACAAACAACACTCACAAAACCTCCCAACCCACGTTTTGTTCCCACACAAAACCTCCTCGACCGTCTAAACGCTCCCAGAGTTGAAAAAAGTTCTTTCAGCTTTCTTCCCTCTTTTCTTCAAGAAAAATCAAATAAAAAAGGCCGAGGGAAATGAAAGCAATGGCCACTGAACTCGTAATGCAAATTCTTTGACAGAAAACTTCGGACTTTGTGTTTTGATCAGCTTCCTTTTCATAAATGTCTGCAAAAAAGGACATTTTTAAAATCACGTTATAAATTGAAAACTAAATTAGAGATACATAATAGCCTACATAATGTAATATAAATAGGCTACAAATGCTTCGGCCTTATCCCTCGGAATAGCAAATAATGAAAATTAACCCTGATGCCAAGAGACAAACACCTTTCTCTTCTTGTTTTTCGGGCTACAAATGAAACAAAAACACGAGTATGGCGCGTTATTCTCGGGGGCCAACAAGGAAGTTCTGTGGAGAGAAGTGATCGAGGTGTTACAATAGAGAGCATAGTGCTGAAAAGGTTTAATTAACCGTGACGGAGATAATTATCCCTGGACTGTCCAAATTAGTTTTGCATAATCGCTCTGATCCTTATGAATTTATCTCTCGGTGTAATCTAGGAGAAGCGTCTTTGCCTCAGTGTGGTACTTTACGTGACAGATTAAAAAGAACTGAATGATTCCTCGTGGAGTAACTCACACCAGCTTCACACACACACACACACACACACCCATGCACATCAGCATGCGTTTTCCCCTTCAAAAAGGTGCCACTTTTCATTTAAATTAAATGTACTTTGTTTTTCTTCCCACACTTTGGAGTGTAATACACTCAGCTCAGGTTGTTTCAGAGCCTCAAAGGGGAGATTGTTCAGCATCAGCAGCCTAAAAAGCAGCACTTTGCCTTTTTCCCCCCTTTTTTTCTGTGTCCATGGGAAAAGAAAACTCATAGTACCACACTGTTTTATCTTCCTTCCTATTCACGATTAAAATTGTGATAAATAAGGTTTTGGCTCATGATAACAATGGGCTGATTTAGATTTCTCCCCGAGTAATGCCATTCAAAGCGCGGACAAAAGCGGCCTTTGGAGGATACGTTACACTTCACCTGGACTGAGGAGCAGGAGCAGGAAAAGAAAAGATACCAATCTTGTTCATCTCATCAAGAACTGCAGCCGCGATTCCCTTCCGTTTAATCCGAATAGGCTTTATTGTAGTCCTTATGCTCAACAAGTGAACAGTAGCAATAGTTTGCAGTACATAACGGAGGTTAAAGAAAACACAAAACATACAAATTCCATAAGAGTTAGTTAAAAAGGCTTTTTTTCTGCTGCACATGACAGGAGTGGTGGTGGTGGGGGGTGGGGGTGTGAATAAACATCCATCTCCATTTAAATTCGGACTTTTTTTCTGTTTAATGGCAAAAAAAAAAACGGTTTGGTGAATCAAACCAGAATTGAATAACACCTTGAAAATAAATTACATCCTCAACGTTTCATGTGCAAAACCTTGTCCTTTTTTAAAATTGCCTGGGTCACCATAGATTCCACTAAACAATAAATATTACAGACATCTATAAAACGGTTTAAAAACTTAAAATATACAGCGGGTTTCTAGTGAAATACGTAGCTTCCTTGCCCTATCTCAAACACTACGCCTGTAACAGCAAATAAACTAAAGTCATTTTATCTGTACACATTTACAGTGTTTTGACAATCTTCCTTGATCCATGAATTATTACCTCCTCCAGCAAGTGATCTGAGGGAAAACGATGTGGTCCTGATATAGGGTCACTGGTGTTGGCCGCCCTTGATTCCAACAGGTTGATCAACCAGGAGCAGAAGATAGAAACTGAACAGGGTACCTTTTAAAAAGTTTTCACAAGGGCAAGCTCTGATTCCCAGACATCTGTGCACGTTTGCCATCGTTTAGTCGTTTTCGTAAAGTTGCGTCAGGTGATGGCTGAGTAATAATAGATCAGAGAGTTCTCTAAATAAGCATTACCTTAGATAAAGGCATTATTCAATGTACTTACACATGTGATATCTGATCGACGACGAGCACTTCATCACATGTACAAGTTTGTGCATGCATAATAAAACTCTTGCATGGATAGCTTTTGTTTGATTTCATTTCACATTTCATTTTCTTAGAAGTCCAAAGCGGGCCTATCATAATGCCGCAGCATATGCAGGATACGGTTCAAGTTGAGGTTTTCCCATCCCGGGGAGCAGGATGTATGCTAAGGGCGGCTGGAGTCCTGCTGAGGGCCAGCCCGTACAGTTACATGGAATCATGTAGCCTGGGTTTCCCGGGGACGGATGTGAGTGAGTGTGGGTGTGTGTCCCACCACCTACGCTGCCAGTCCCGGTGAAAGCCGTAGCGCCTCCCGGCGGGTAACCCAAAGGAGATGCGTACGGAAACGAAGGAGGGGAAAGCTCAGTCATCTTGGATCCCAGGTCGAAAAACGAATAGGGGTTCGTGGTCATGGACGGATTGAAGAATACCCTCGCTGCAGCTGCCGCGGCAGCAGCAGCTGCCTTATCTGGGTGCCCAATGATAGACTCAGAAAGTGCTCCAGTGGAAAGTCCGTTAACTTTGAGTGCGTCGTGCTCCCCGAGATTGTAGGGCACAGGGAAAGAAAACTTATCTTTTTTCATCAGAGTCTTGGGTTTCCGCCTCGGTCTGTATTTATAGTCTGGGTGTTCCTTCATGTGCATCGCTCTAAGTCGTTTGGCTTCGTCGATGAATGGCCTTTTCTCAGACTCGGTGAGAAGTTTCCACTCCGCTCCCAATCTCTTGCTGATTTCGGAGTTGTGCATTTTTGGGTTCTCCTGAGCCATTTTTCTGCGCTGGGCTCTGGACCAAACCATGAAAGCATTCATCGGACGTTTAACGTGATCCATTGGTTTAGACATGTTGGCACACACACACTCTGAAATATGAAAGAAAAATAAAAGGAAGCAAAGAATAAATAACTTGCCAGATCGATGCAAAAACACGTGAAAAGGATTTTATAATATTTAAACATGACTCTGTTAAGCCAAAGCTATTCATTCAAGATTTACAACAACTGCGATTCGTGCGTTTGATTACTTACTTGAGACTTCAATTCTTCATCCCACCGCTGATTTTCTTCTAAAATGCACAAGTTGCAGCGTCCTTATGAGCGCTCAAATGTTTTCTGCGTCATGCTGGCATCCATCGGTAATACGCTTTTAGTAAAGAAGACGGAGGAAAGAAAGTCTGTCTTGTTTTTCGCCTGTCGCCTGAGATTGCCAACCTTTACTCAGCAGCAGCATACGCAAGTGGATGATAACTCCCGCTTGCCCCATGTGAAATACCGGGTTGTGTGGCAGGTAGTGCGAGTGTCACTGGCGCATGCGCACTAGCGTCGAGCGCGCAGACGTCTGTTGAATGTGCTCTTTTAAAAAACTTCCACCAAGTTTTAAGGATAATGAACCTCATTTTTAGATGTTTTCATTTGTGAAAAGAGAGTTTTTGTGTCAGGAGTGTTGTTAGAGTTCATTTCTTCAATTAACTTTATTTCAGCCGGCATGCATAAAAGTAATTCGCGCACCTACAGGCTACCTGGGGATGGCAACATATGACACCCTTAATAACTGTCAGATTGGGAGAAACTGGCAACAAATACACTGATGCACGTGTGTTGCAGAGGTTTAAACTGAGTCATCAGATACAACTGAAGTCACAGGCACAGTCTTTTAGTTAAAAGTCTAACTGCACGCTTAATTACCTCTTCCTCTCTGTGGCATTTTGTTTATTCGGCAATCTGTCGGTGTCACTCCACTCTCTCACCTTAATTCCTCAATTTAGTCTGCCTGCCTGTCCCTTCACTTCCCCACGGGTGGCACTGCCCCTGAAAAGTAGAGCGCACGGGGCGACAAGAAAGGTAAAGAATGCGCTCTTTAATTTTCTGATATTGTCCCATTTTTCTCGGTAAATAAGCAAATGTTGAGGAGGTCTGAAGTGTTTCTAATCGTGCTCGGTAAAATTAATTACTTTCCTGAAATCCCCCTCTTCACTTTCACTTCAAAGGACCTTCCCAAGGGCAGCGAATCGACAACTGAAATTAGGTTGTCCAATATTCAACAAAGCAATTACAGCTATCTGCAGGACCTGTTGAGTAAATTGTAGGTTTAAGTGGCTTGTTCTGGCACTTTTTCCCGTTGTACATAATTACATATGTACAAAAAAGGGAAATAGAGAAAAGGTATTGAGCAATATTAATAATGATGAATTAGGCTGTAGGTCGAGCTTTTAAATTAGGATATAAATGGAAGTAAATTAAATTCACTTTCCTGTTGTCCCTTTTAACTGTCTAGCCTAATCTGCAGTTTACACAATATAGTGTATTATTATTATTATTATTATTATTATTATTAATACTACTACATGTCAGGAAATCTTCGATAGGGTAAAAATTTGAGTGATGACTCAAAAGTAATGCGCAGCGCCCTGCTTATAGATCTGAGATTGTTTAAAAATTTCTGTGAGCATGGATTAAGGTGGGTTTTTTTTATTATTAAAGCCCAAAGGCTCACTGAGGGACCGCTCCTTTGTCTCAAGACAGAAACCTGACAAGGTGAAGATGATCCGCGCCCAAAGGACCAGATGAAAGACAAACCTGCTGCCTACACCGACTCGCGGCATCTCTCAACGCCGCGCGCCCCTTTTGTCGGCGTGTCATTCACCTCGATAACATTCCAGCAATGAAGCGCTCGCTCCGCAGCACCACGCACCTCTCAACACAACTGTGCAAACAGAAATTGTGTTTATAGTGATATGAATGAGTGACAGTTGTTATCGGGACTTGTAGAGGTGTGCGGTTAAGTGTGCATGCTTTCACCGGGCCCCTGGAAATTTCTTTCTTCGACTTCTTCCTCTTTTTCCCCCTGTCCTTTAGTTAATTTCCCCGTTTTTTTCTATCAATTTCTTTATTTTATTTATTGCTTTGCTTTATTTTTTTAAAGGAGGATTATATAATAAGTCATTACTCAGAGTCCTGAAGTATGGCCTCTGTTTTAATTGTGTGTTTCCAATGTCTGGGCCAGGCTCAGTCTGCATTAAGAGGAACAGGTGGAGCTATCCTGTATGTTTTCTGCTCATCAAAATGTTCATATTTGTATCTATTCCACAAAACAGCAAACTGAGAAAACCTTAATTTAGTCAATTTTCTAATTTAACTATGATCTGATAAAAATGAATAAAGAAATAACACCAACAAACACTCCAGTGCGTGTTTTTCCCCCCTTTTTTCCCCCATGCCTGGGTCCTAGAAATAACACTTAAATAATTCAACATGAGTTAGTGAGAGTGGGAGAATTACCTGCCGATAAAGCCTGGGTCCAACCTCTGAGACGGAGCCAGCACTCCCACCTCACAGCACACTGATGATAAGACTGAATAGAAAAATATCATGCAAATAGAAGGCAGACAGCAGCAACAACAAGCCCATGGGGACATTTTCCTACCAGGAGAGATCGCACACAGTTCACTCTAAAGTGCTAAAGCCATCACTCTGAAATAGGAGCCCCTGGAGGTGCAAGAATCTCCATGATAGTGGAAAACACCTTATTCTACTCAACACTAAGTCTGGGAGAAAGCAATAATTTATATAGAGTTGATGAGGATCCCTGGATAATCCCAGTTTGCATTTAAAGAAAGCCCTCATCTATACAGAATATTGTAAGATGTGTACTTTACCCTCCTCACCCTTTTCAAACGGTTTTTCTCCCAGTGGAGTGAGAAGGAGGGGAGTCAAGTCTGGAATTAAATTGATTTCAAGGGAACAGAAGTTGACCTCTTGCTATCAGATGGCTTTTCTTTGAGTGGGGAAAAAAAGAGAGGGTAAACAACAATATCTTGTGTTTGCCACTTCAAACCCCACAGAGTGGAGAGTATTTACTGCCACATGAAAGTTTGCTCATTATCAGGGAGGTTTGCAGAAAGGGAGAGGGAGGGGTCCTGATCGTGTACCTGATGTGGTTTCTTTCTGCTTGTCTGATCACAGCTCTGCCGGGATCTTCCCCTTCCTCCTCAGCTGTGGCTGTTCTCATGCAGGCCGAGCCCAGAGGAAGAGAGTAAATCCACTACTATGGTTAAAAGAAAGAAAAAAAAAGTGGTCATCTCAGCCACGTTTTGACGATCCTCTATTAAGTCCTTCAGACTAAATATTTTAATAACATAGCTGAAATCTATTTAGAAGCATCGTTTTAAAAGATGGAGAAATAATACTCCTTCATGCTCAATTATTGTATATTTCTTTCCATTCATTCACTTCATCACATTGCTTATTTTAATTAAACATTTGGTAAAATAAATTCTAGATGCAGAAGATCAAGAGAAAGATTGTTTATAAGAGGAAACAAAAAAGAGTAAAATAGGAAACTGAAAATTGTAAAAACATTTCCCAGCAAAGCATTAATGCCTGCATGATGTGGAACGTATTGAAAGCCAATCTGTCACCATCACGCACCATTAGCCGCAGAATCTTATCTGAAACAAACCTTTGATAAAGTGCTAATGACAAAACAGTTTAGGGCTTTAACTGATCCAATTGATTACTATTTAAAGATGATTGCATTCAGATTAGAAGTCATTTTGTCTAATGAGGTGTCTTTACAGCTCCTACAATACGTAGAAAATATGCTTAAGTACAAGGCGGCATAATGACAGGATTGGTAAGGAGACAATGGCTACTTCAGCATCACTTCAAATGAGTCACACCGAAAGCCTGAATAAATGCATAATTAATGTGAATAAAGTTAATATTTTTTGTGGTTTAAATATGTGACCTATTTTGAAGGTTGTGTTCTGAAAATATATTCAATAAGTGCCAAATTAGTTGTGCAGTTCTTTAATCATTCTAATTATACAGTCTTTATTGCTCCTTAGGGCAGAATTCTGAGTCTTTGTCTCAGTGGGAATTATTTTGGTGAAGAACCAAAATATTTACTCAACCACAACCTAAATATTACGCATATCAAGAGGAATTGAGAAATAATCCCCTCATAGAGCACAGTATTAACTTAATCACATTAGTGAAAACACTATTGATAGTGGTCATGATCCCTGGTGAGGGGATCAAAAATGCACAATAAAACATCCATACAAGATATAACACACTGCAGTGTGTATTAAAGACTGAGGGGTTGAACATACAAATGGCCCTCAGGACTGTGTAAGTGTGGGCCTGAGTGTGTGTCTGAATGCTTGAATGATGGTAAAAGAGGGGAGAAAGAGGAGTGATTGTCAGTTCAATCTTAGAGGACCTGAACTGACAGATACAACAAACTTTGAAAGCACATTATGGAAGGAGAATGGCAACACAGAAGCATGTGGAGTCCGCCAGGCTGATAAGACCTTCATCTTTAAACCGCTGCTTGTCAAAGTATTATATGTAATCTCACACTGCAGAATATCTCCACACCCTGAGGGGCAAACAAAATAGCAGCAGCAATCAAATAGCTTCCTGGATCATTAAAAAAACGGCCTATCCTACCCTTTGTGAAAAGTCAGATTTTTGAACTGTGATTGCTGCTATCCCCCACAGGGCATATGTTTAGCTTAAACCTTCCTCGTGTTCTCTGTAGCAGAGCCCTGTGGTTCACATCCACAGATACTTGTTTACCTCCAGGCTCTGAGATGACTTTTCCCATGATAGACTATTTTGAACCATTTAGCGGATACATTATCGCCGGCTTTTCTTCCTCATTATATTCCTCTTATCGCCACAGCATCACTGCAAAGCCCCAAATAGAGAGTTGTAATTACCAAGACTGCCACCTGATAGCAGCCCTTCTATCAGCTTTATCACTTCAGGTCCTGCTAACTCATCATAGAGACAGAGGGAAGAAAAGGCCTGCTTGTGGCAGAGCCCACCACAGATAGCTCATCTCTCAGATACATTTATAGTTCCAGTTGGGATCAGAGAAAACTGATGCACCAAGGCATTTTTTTGTCCGCCCCTTTCCTTCAACCCTACAAAGACTGCTCTCTCTCAGTCCTCTCCTAGTCTCTGCCTTTTTATATGGAAGCTGAATTGAGGCCGCTCCGCAAACAAAAAGTGATCCAATATCCTTGAACCTGTGGCAACGCAGCAACAAGCTATTTGGTCTTTCATAGTGTGCCATCGTCCTTCAGAGAAAGAAAGAAAAAAGGAAAAATCCAAAAGGTGACTTGTACGTTATTAACATTGCACACAATATGAAAGGCACTTACATAAAAGTGGACAGCATAGGGTTTCCAGCGTATTAACCACCTTTGACCTTTTTTAAGTTTTCCAAATGTTGTGAATAGGAGAAAAAAAAAACTAATCAACAGATTTCATTCGGACTGAATGAACAAAAGGTTAGGAAATGCTCACAAGTTGTAAAGGTCAAGATTTATTCAGTTATTGATTCAGGCCCTTTTCAGCGCAAGGAAAAGTGAAAAGATAAGACCATCTGAGTTCTCCTGTTTTACACTTTTGCATGAATCATTACCCTTTGTGTGTTGGACCTCAATTTCTTGCTGAAAGCAATATATGAAAAGTAAATATAAGTATAAAGAAAGAAATATCTAATCAAACTTGAATCTGAACTCCCTCCTTGGAGGGGAGTATCTTTATAGTGAATATGACTTTAAGCCTTGTGCGATTGTTTCAGAATTTGACAATCATGTAAAACAACCAAAAATACATTAATATCATCAGTAGAAAATCTCTTTGTGCATCATCTTACTTCCCATGAACTAATTAGTTTCACCTTAATTAATTTGTGTATTCTTCATCTTTCTGACTTTTTTGTTAATTAACTGACAAAGCATAGGTGAAAAAGTTATTTCTAAAATGATTATAATATTGGTGATTATATTCCAAGTATATAATTACCAGCCAATTCAAAGAGCAGGTTTAAATAGTTAACAGCCCCCACAACCCAGCATCTCCTCATGTCTCACGTGCATAGCTGTGCTTTCCTCTATCACTTGTAACAATGAAAGAGCCTTTGTGTGTATTCTCATCAGTATGTCAAAGAAACAGTCTGAGTGACTGTGACCTCCATCAAATGGGAAAATTGTAAGGATGCATTGGAACTCTATGGTTCCCATGGCCTGCACGCCTTCTGACAGAGACACTCTAACACAGCTTGAAAGGAGAAATCAATCTTATTTGAGGAGATTAAGTGACCAGGATAATAACCATGTCATTGAGAGAGAAAAAAAGTCCCACTTTTCACAAGAGTGAAATAACAGGAGTTCCTGCAGATGGCTCATTGTTGCGACTGAATGTCATATCTCTCTAGGTGAGCCCTTTATAACCATGTTGTCTTACACACATCAGGGACAAAAACATGTGGTCATTCCAGCAACTGGAAGTCATCCTTCCAGACACAAACCTCCAGAAAACATCAGTGGTATTTGCACAACCTTTCCCTGTTTGTACCTGAATACCTGTGTCTGAGTGTGTGCATGTTTCTCCCAAGAGCTGGCTTGAATGACAATATGATCAATGGGAGGGCAAGTGTCCTGTCAGCATGTTCTGTTTGGAGGGGGGGGGGGCTTCCGCTGGCTGTCTCAGGTGATCTCATTATTTGATGGACACAGCAGAGGAGAGCCCACATTCACACTCTCCTCTCTTGTGTTGCTTTTCCCAATCACGCCATTACTCATGCAGAGCAGCACAGGCACTTATAGGAAATATTGATCATATTTTGACAGAGTATTCTCCCCTCTCCATAATCTGCAATGTACTGCTGCCACTGTGCATCTATGCACTCCACACATGTGACAACATCATTAGATGCCACTGCAGAAGGATAACACTTATCAGCATTCCAAAACAGGCAGCCTGTGTTAGTGTGTTAAGATGTTTGCCTAATGATTTTAACTAATCTGTTTATTTCTAATGTTTATCTAAACAGCCTCTGAGGGGAGGGGTAGCAAAGTAAGGAACATGGCTTTTCCAAATCAAAGACTTCAAAGCAGCTAATCGCCTGCGTGAAGATTAATGAATTACTCTTACGAATGCTCCTCTTCGTTTTCACTCATGCAGTTCTTTTTTTTTTTTCATGTCTGGCTAAAGTAAATACCCGTGCAGAACCAGGCTCTGAATAGATAGCAAAACCAAAGGCCAGGACCCTGCGAGAGTCAAATCGTCATCCCACGGGACGTCTGCTAAAGATGATGTGACACGCCTAAAGAGCAAAGCTCCGCCAGAGGCCCCGGGGGCTGTTTGCATTTGGCAGCACAAGCCAAAAGTATCCTCTCTGCTCAGATTAAGTCTTGCCAAGGGTCAAGTGAAATCAATATGTTAATCCATAAATTGTCCTGCGTGATAATTACTAAGAGGAACAGTAATTACAAAAGACATTAATTTACTTCTTGGATTTTGTGCCAGGGGAGAGTTTCGCTCAGCCTCAATTCATCTGGAGGCAAACAATTCACAGAGGAAGCGTCCCTTATTTTAAAGCCGTGGTCGATTCTTACTAGGAACAGTAGGCGCACACAAGCTCTCAGTCAGAGCACAGAGCAAATATGCCAAAGGAGTGTTTGAAGGTTTATAAACCCCTGTGTAGGCAACTCCAGGGTTCTTACATTGGTCAGCAATGACCAAGGTTTCACAAAATGCACACTTTTGTTCTCTCTGACAATGTGCCTTGGACATTAGCATAATAACAATGTAAAAAAAAAACTATATGGGCTGTTGAGGGATAAAAGCTCTATGTCTTCAGCTAAAAACACATGGAGCGCCACACAAACGCCACACTGCTTTAATGGGGCGACAACCTGTATACATTTTGATCTTTTTCTTCCCGACCATTTTGAGGCATGGCACAAACATTGTTTAGGCATTCTTTTCTAAACCCCAGGTTGCAGCTGGTCTGCCACTCACTGTGCACTGCCAAGTGCAAGAAATGGGTTTCTTTTATCAGGAAAGAGCAAATCTGGGCTAATGTGTCTGGTAGAGAGTGTCCCAGGGAGCCCCACTCTCCCATTCTTTGGCCATTCTTTCCACTTTTCTCCGCTCCTGCAAGTGGGATAATTGCAGTTTAATTGGGTGACAAGAAATGAAAACTGTGTCCACATTATCTAGGATTATCTCTTTTTCCTCCAGCCTGCCATCAATTCAAAGAAGCCCATTTATCAGCACAGGGAAGCTGATGCTTGGTCAGCGGAGGAGAAGCTTTGAGCACCAGTTAGCAAAATGAAGAGAGAAGGGGCCCGGGGAGCAATGGGAGGGGGCCTGACAGCTAAGAAAAATGCTCTTTGTATCTAATCTTAACCATACATTCGTCTTCAAGATGCATATCATTTCAGTACTCTAAATCAATAAAAATACAATAATATTATTCTCAAGAGAGAAAAAAAACACCAAAAAAAGAGAGAAAGAAAAAACTGCTAGTTTCAGTTCCCTGACTGAAATTCATCAGCAGCTTTAAATGCAAGAGTTCAATCATCCAGAAACATTTCACAAAACCGAACACCTCACGTCAATTTAGCAACCCGGACAAAAACACTAATGAATACCAATAAGTCTTAGCTTTGTGGATTGGATGTGTCCCATTCAATTCATCAGCATTCTTAAATTCTGCACAGCAAGGTTATAAACATTGAGTCATACTCAGGCCAGCCATAGCTCACCTTCCTCTTTGTTTGAGCTGTACTCAACCTTAAAAGCCTCTTTCAGGATGCATGAATGCACTTCATTTTCTCTCTGAGAACTTTGCCCTGATAGCAGGAAAAAAGCAAGGCTGTTTAGAAAAGGAAGGAGAGACAATAAAGGAAAAATGAAAGCTTTCAGATTCCATTATGAGCATTGCCATCTATTCTTTTGAGCTGTTTATACAGAACATTTTCTTTACAATAATTCCCCATTTGCCTCAATATGCTGCCAGTCACTGAAACACAATTGCAAATGGGTCTTGCAAGAGGGTTATGCTAATATAGTAAATACTGGAAAGATGATAGAGAGGCATTCTGAGGGAAGATCAAGGTAGAAAAGAGCGGGTCAGAAAACGATGTCAATACTTTGCTTTCCTTGCAGCACATGAAATAAAATGAATTAAGACTACACCAGTGCACTGAATACTGTACAGTGGGTGCCTATTCATGCTCAGGTGCAATGTAAAAACATTTAAGATGGCCTGATCATTTGGTGGATTGAGCAGGCTTTGTGTAGCACCAAAGCACAAAAACATGCTCTACAATGACCAACATGGAGTGCCTTACACAAGCAACAGAGGACCTTCTCTCAATACATGCGCCTGAAGGTTACGGAGTATATCGCCCGCTCTTTGGGGTGTTTACAAGTCTGCATATGTACCAACACACAAAGAAGACAAAAACTGATACAAAACACCATTTAAAAATGATTTATGTCAATACATAGCTGGGGAATATAATGTTACAAGCAGTTAAATCAGTCAAATGTAGTTTCAGTTTGTTTTTGTGTCCCCTTCCTATATAGAGTAATTAAGTGTTTTTTGCTCATTTTAATCTCAACAGTTAGTATACAAGTTGCTCTGAAAAGACAAAGAGATTCACCTGCTACCATGCAGGTCCCTTTACCTGTTGATTAACAATGAAATCGGCTCTTAACCCCTTCATAATTTGCTTCCTTCAGCCTGGGCATGTGCTTGCATTACTTACCCCAGTTTACTGATTGATCATTGGTGTTGTGTTACCAAACAGTAGATCAAAGAAAATGCACATGATAATGAAAAATCTGGCTCACTTTCATGCATTTACATTTTAATACAAATTCCAAATACAACTTTGACTAAGAAAATAAAAAAAGAGAGACATTTATTCAACCAGTTTCAAGACAGAATTGAAAATGACTAATTTCTTGTTCAGAACAGGTGCAGAAAAAGTGTAACTTCTGCGTAAACTTTTATACTTTCCATTGTTGTAACTATTAGGTGATGGTGCCACAATTACTTATTCTCAGATCAGAATCAAGGTCGGGCAGTAATATGAGTGTGTTGAATGGCTGCCACATTCATCTAGAGAGTGTTAATCATTTTTACACAGGGCAGCGATATAAAATTGCTAAAGGAGAATTGCTTCAGCCTGGTCAGTGCAGGGAGCAGTTTGTCTAATCAGAGTGCAAATAAGGTTTGATCACTGTCCAGCGTAATCTGGCCCACAAGCAGCATTTACAGCACTAAATCAAGCGTCGGGGAAGCTGCAGGTGCTGCCTCACAGACAGGCCTCCCCCTGGGGGCCCTGTGCTGGGGAATAAACAGCAAATAAATGGCAGTGCTGGGAGAGCGATGAGCTGATTAACTCACTGCGGGGCAGTTTCTCATTATCCCCTTAACCCAGACGGAGACCTTCCCAATCTTAAACCCTGTCTCACTTACAGTAGAGCTCCGTCCTGCGCCAACCACGCTGACATTGTCTGGGTTACATTTTCAGGGAGATCGAGTCTGTGTGGATGATATATAAAAAAAAAAAAAAAACTGAGCATGTGTGCATATGGTGTGTCTGTGTGTGTGGTTCATCTCTGGGGAGACTGCTAATGTGTCAGCTCCATGGCTCATTTCTTTCAATTACAGTGGCTGGACTATAGAGCCCACCAGCAGTCCGCTGACAGCTCCATATGGGTCCCATCACTGCTTATCACAAACCAGTTGGGGATAATTCATTTACCCTTCATTTAATGTGATATATTACTATCAACAAAAGCAGTTACATATCACACCATTCACGCGTTGTTAATTAAGAACAGGTTATCATGACAGTCATTTTAGATGCAAAATTATTCTATTCAAGAGTCATATAATTATAGTTAGAAGATCATTTTATAATTTAGCAACGGTCATTTTATAAATGTTCAAAGTGGCATTTCTAATACAAAGTTTTTAGTCATCAAAACTTGCCAAATAAAGGAATTATGTTCAATAAAAGAAAAGCCACTTTTGACTGTTTCTGGCACTCATGAGAAAAATGTGAATTTCCTTTTGTACAGTGTTGATTTAGCATGTCACCTGAATATAAAGCATCATCAGACATACTTTGAAATGAGCTCCGCTGTTTTCCATTGTGCCTTCCCCTGTGGTTTCAAAGCGAATTAATTAACATGATACAGAAATGGGTAGAATGCAAATGTTGGAGCCCTCACTTTATGCCTGGGTATCCTTTTGTTCCCCTTTATTGTACCAAATTATTTAATTGGGTCTCTCTGATTGTGCGCAGACACAGGAAGGAACACAGGCCATTGTTCGCTTCCATATAAGCCACAATACGGTATCAAATTCAATTCCCATCAAAACGGCAGGCTGCTGTAGAGCCCACAGTGGCCCTGGAGATTAATGAAGATCTGCATCAAGGCAAAGCGCTGGTCTGAGATGGGAGATTTCTCCCAAATAAAAGACCCCTTCAACAAGAACAAAAGGGGCCCTGAAAAGCAACGGGATGTTCTGAGTGGATGAAATAATTCAAAACAAAGACAAGAGTTTGGGGTGGGGAGGGAGGACGCTCTAAAATAAACCGCTCTCTTTTTTTCCATCTGATTTACATGATTTGGCCAACAAGTTGATGTACTTAAAAAAAAGAAGCATAATCTACCTGTAGAGGATAAACCAATCATAAATACAATCTTTTATTGTGATTCATTTAATTATTAATAGGGAGTTGTTTTTTTTATCATAGAAAGAATGAAAAGATTGATTTCGTAATTTATATTAGAGGTATTTATCTCATTAATCACACCTCATCTTTAAAATAATGTGTCGGTATGAATAGGTTGTCAAGAAAAACACTGTACTTCTTTAGAAAAAATAGCCGTGTTTCATTATGACTGATGTATTCTAAAACACAAAGAACAAACTGTGCAGTGAAAGTAGCAAATGTCAACGTCTGAAGTGAAATAACCGATTTTCTGTTTTGTTTCAACAGTCATCTGAGAAGAAACACACTTGAGCTGTATTCAGAGTGTTTGAATGGATTTCCTCTCTACACCTGCATAGTATGAACTGCAACAACTGGATGACTTCTCTGAAAGCAGTGTTTCGACAGGTGGGCTCTTTCAGCTCAGCTTAGCACAACACTTGTTTGGTTTTTTGCCTGATAGATTTCAGGCTGTTGGATTGAGCAGAGAACAATATTCATGAAGCAGATATTCAGCTTTTATTTCTTATTTTTGTCTGAAGTAAATGCAATCAAAGCACATAAGGAATGTATGTAGATTTTTCTTTATCCCAAATTCATACATCTGTAATTGTTAAAGTAGCTATTAGCTATCGCTGTTCCATAAAAGGGCGACAAGTCAGATACAAAGAAAAGAGTTTAAGTTTTTTAGCCATTGCCACCTTAACTCTGCACCTTCACTCTTTCACATTCAGCACATGGCGTGTCCCAGCCTGCCATATTTACTTCATTTCCCCTGATTCATAGATGCTGCTCGCTGGACCAGAACATTCCAGCTGCCACCTCAACATCTCATTATTTTTTTTGAAATATCAAGCTTGTATCTTCTTGATAAATAATTCGCAGTAGTATAATGTATCAGACTAAAACATATTTTCAGGGGGGCATGGAGGTTAAAGTGCCAATCTCACCTTTTTAATTTTTTTTCGCCCTGAAGACAGAGATTTCCATATATAGAGTGACCATGGTTTGTGTTCAACACGAGCAATCGGGATGAAGCGCACAGCGACACATATTGCTGTCAGAGATTGGAAATGAGGCCTGCTAACCTGTAGGCAGCCTCCCCACACCAATCAGCTTTACACATTCCCAATGCATTTGCCGGCTCTAAAAAGAATTGTGACTGTGAAGTTTTTATCGGAATAGTTGACAAACATTACTCTTTAATGCAGTTTTGTAGAAATGCATTCTTATCCCTCTTGGAAGGCATTTATCTACTTGAAACCTGCAAAATGGTTGCCACAGGGAAGGATTTCTTTTAATAGACTACAATAGGCTCAGTATGGGACACATTCTGATTTTTGTGATAGATAGGAGGCCCAGCCATATATTCATGGGAAATTGTTTATCTTCAAGCCAGGCGAGTGAAAGGCTATTTTTACAATGATGAAAGCATTTCAAGTTTCATCTGAAATGATTCCTTTCACTGGTATAAATTGTGCTGTAGAATTTCAGACAGATGCTTTTCATAAAAAAGCATCCATCTGCAAAAAGGAGATGTCACAAAGCATGAATACAAACTCCCCTGACAGAAGAAAAAAATAAGGTTATACTAATGTTTTTTCATTTTATTTCTCATTTATATATTTTAACTAAATATCAATCTTATCTTGATGAAAATAATGTTAACTAAGATCATAATTAAATGGGTTTCTCCCCTAAAAAGTAAGAACAGTTTCAGTGAAAACTAGAGGTGATAAAAAGGCATCCGTGGGAGGTGAACATCCCACAGCGTCTGCTATTTAGATGGAGATACACTGAGCTGCGGTGCTGTCTTTCAGGCCTTCATTCACCCTTTTTTTTCTCTCTTCCTTTTTTTCATGTGGGGTCCTTGTTGCTTGGACAGGACCTTTCCCTGGCCTACTTCTCAGCAACAGAAGCCAGCAACCAGGTTGCAATTGTCTGAGCAAGGCCTGAGGATGAAGGAGTGGGGGAAGAGTTGGGGGGCTCGGGTGCTCTTAAGCAGTCTCAGGAAGCAGGGACAATTAATCAATAGACTGTCCCTCTCCAGTAGGGGCCAAATGTAAACAAATTGAAAAGGATGACGAACAAAGCAGATTGCTGACTGAAACAGACATACTCAATAGCTTCACTGCTGCAAATGAAATGCCTTTGTGATTGGCGCCCCTACAGATTCCAGCCTTCCCCAGCATGTGTACAACATGTCATAATCATGAGCGGAACCAACTTCAGATTTTGAGAAGACAAAAGATGCAAAGAATCTTGTGAAATTTTTTGTATCCAGCATATTCTATCATCAGTATAGGTTTCAATGTGAACCTGTGAAATGCAGTGAAGGGTATTCAGCGTTGCAGGTACTCTAATTTATCATGTCGATGAACCACAGCGGCATCTTACACTCTATAACATACAGCGCTCGAGGGCACGAGCACAGAACTCCGTACATGTCAGAGCTGCATGCCACAAGTTAAATTAATGAATCTTTAAAGGGTTTAGTTTTTTTTAATGAGAGAATCTGTTGTAGCATTTTATCAAGCCTCTTCATATTTCACTGAGGTGGAATGGTGCACCACATTTGCGAAGCAGAACTAATGCTATATAAATCTCAAGTATTAAGCAGGCCCTGGGGACATCATCTAAATGAAGATTTTACACCAATTTAAACCTGCCTGCAATTTCATTCCTGCCTTAAGTGCATTTGTTTAACAGGTGCTGGAGATGGAAGCGCTTCCCCTCTAAAGTGTCACTATGTCTCCTTTATTAATTTCTGGATTGCAAGTGGGCGGGGGAGTATGAAGAGAAAGGGGAGTTGACAAACACTAATCAAAGGTTGAGAGTGGGCTGATTCCACCATAGATCCAATGTACTTTTGCTTCATTTGCAAACTAATGATTTAAACCCCCACAATCTGTTTGAGGTCAGCTCCTGTGTATTTTGGATACGCTTGGCTATTAGCATCAGTGAAAGCTTCAGATGTGTCAAGCCTGCTCCCCCTCTAGTGATAGTCACCTACTTTAATTTCCCTGCAGGCCTCAGAGGGGGATGAATTCAACTAAAATCACAAGCTGTTTTGTTGGCAGTCCTTTGTGGCCTATAATGAATCTAATGAATATAAAGAGAGGAGAAGTGAGGGAGGGGGGAGAGGGATGGAGGTGAATACATTTCAACCACGCTGTGTTGCTTTTACTTGACGATTTGTGACCCTCAACAATGGGACAATAGCGAGTGTTTTTGTACCCTTAATTTGCCTTTGTGTTTCAGCTTCATCTCTTTCACCGCCAAGCACTGAAAGTCGCCAGTTGAAGAATAACTGCTGACTCCATGGTCTGTCAGACAAAGGGGAGGTTTTAAGATGGATCTCTAACTATCAGCCAACCAGAGGAGCAGAAAGGGAAAGGGGCTCAAAAACAACAACAGGCAAGTCAAAGGTAGAATTAACAGACATGAAGCCTTTCCTCTCTCCTCAAATGGCCCACAAACAGCCCATCTACCTCTTAAAAGCTGCTGAGCATTTACATTCATCCTCTGAGAGGTAGTACATCTGATAAGAGCAAATGTTAGTGGAGGTGGAAGCTAAGTGGAGTTGCAGAGTTGATTCTGCAGATTCTTCAGGTGGCAGGCTTGTATTAACAGCTTTGTTGTTTTCAGCTATCATTCACGTCAAGACTTATAGTTTGACTTTCTCTGTTCAAGCACAGATGCAGAAAAACAAAAACACCAATCAAGCACAAAATGACCACAGCAAAACTAACGCCATCATGTACTAAACGTTTGGGCACATGAACTTCTAAGCGCTGCTGTGTGCGGTGGGGAGATCATAAAAAAAGTTCTATGTCACTGGTCCATGCCAGTATGCTCCCCAGTCCCTGTAATGATTTCTATTCATAAACATGGAGTGTGCTATCCTCCACCTGGCAGCTGCCTCTGTGCATATGAGATTACTATTATGCATCTTCCAATCCCAAGGATAAACATCTCCCCACTTTTGAAGTTTGCAAGCATGAGGCATATTTTAGTGCCATATGACTTAAGCATCCCTTCAGGTATCACTTGCAATCTTTTCTCATTCTATATACATTGTTCAACTTTAATGGGTATCTAATTTGTGTTATCAGCTTACAGGGCAGTAAGTAATAATTTGCATGGCTGCCCTAAGCAAATATGCTTCCATAAGCATTTCCGTAGTATAGACACTAGAATGGATTAACCTCTATATTGGCTATGCCCTGACGGTCAATGTTTTTTTGGTTATTGTGTGGATTAACTGCAAACCCTTCTATATTTAGATGCAATGTTAGATAAACTTATAGAAGTAGTGAAATGACATCTGTGGATACATTTTTTGCAATGCCGACAAAGGTAAAGACCCCTTACCGGAACAAACAGATGACAAGTTTGGATTTGATATACTGTCAGTGGTGTGGTATGTGGTCTTTGTTCTCTCAGAATTTCATCTGTCCTCTACTTTGGATAACAAATAGAATTTCAGTATTGTACAAGTTGTCTTTCTTTGCTTCAGTAGTTTTGAAGGCACTAAGGCAGTTTTTTCTCCACAGAATTCTTGTTAAAGCAGCGATAATAAAACTGCGCAGTCTGAAGGACATGATCTTAGCAGCTGTACACAGCAGAAGCCATAACAGCTGATATGTTCAGTTCTCAAGATACACAGAAAAGCTCAGAAAAGCCCCGTGAATTTGTCCAAGAGAGCCCCCCCCCCCCCCCCCCCCCCCCCCCCCCCCCCCC